>JAEOAD010000003.1:54421666-55093333 GCA_036365145.1 Orientallactaga sibirica | reverse complement strand
ATGATGAAAGTCCTTTTGGTCTTATGTAGAGTTTAATAAAATGGTGTTTACCATGGCAGTACGTTCACCCAAGCTACTTTTAATTTTCTTTTTAACCTTGTAATTCTATAATCTTTGACAAACACATGTAGAAAACATTCCCTATGCCTGTGTATTATGCTGTAATACTTTTTTTTAAAGGAATAAACTAGTCCCATCATACCCTTTCAGAAGAGGGTTGAAGAATCTCCTTGAGTTTGAGATTTCAGTATTGTTTGAGAAATAATCAGGAGATGATCATTTCTTATGAATCCTTAGCATTTCAGCAGCAATCTATCCCAGTAGTAGAGGCTGAGGAATAGGTGGAAGAAAGTTTGTACATGTTGAAGAAGCCCTGTGAGTCAAGGTTCTTCATGTAATCAAAAGTGACAATGCTTACTTGTAAGTGCTTTATTGTGGGTTGTAATCCAGAGAAGTAAGAGAAGGGGGAAAAAAGGAAAGTGGAAGTGTAGAGAGTGTACAGAGAAAGCCAATGAAAAACTGCACTGACAAACTGGCCACATACTCACAAGAACACATTGGAAGTTAATCTGTTAGAAGGTTCAAGTCCAGACTACTAATTGAGCTGCTGCTCTCAGATTGAAAAAGAATGAGTAGGCACTTAAGATTTCTTTTCTTTCTCATTTCACATTGGTTTGTCCAGCTTGTGTTTCTTTTATCTCTTTAGAAAGTCAGCTGGGGAGAGAGAGTCACTGTGGATCTAATGTGGTAAACTTGGGAATGAGGTGGTTACTGATACAGGACTTTCTGGGGTGTCCTTGACAGTGACAAAGCCTTATTTCAGCCTTAGGTGGGCTTGTCACTTAGGAGCTAAGATGCCAGAACTCATGGATACACAGAGCTCCAGTCTGTGGCCTTCTGATGTTCTTGTCCTGTGATTTTGATGAATAAGATTTACAAACCACAGGAGGGTGAAACATATTTTAGAAGTTTATTAGAGCTTAAAAGAAGAGGAAAGACTATGCAGACAGGAGGGAGTCTCCAGGGAAGAGGTGAACTCATTGGGTGATTTTTGTTACGGTTTTTAAGCATGAGTGCTGTGATGGTTAAGTTTGTATAAACTTGATTTGTTTAGGAATCCACAGACATTCCTCATAAGTGTGTCTATGAGGCTGCCTCTAGGAAGGATTAACTAAAGGAAGAATCCTTTCCCCAGGGGTGAGCCCTTCCCCCAGAGTGAGCGGCCCCTCTTGGAGGAGGGGGCTGGTTGATAAAAAGCAGCTCTGGGAAGAAAAGCTCTCTCTCCTCCCACCTGGCTGCCTGTGCTGCTCACTGCTTGCCACTTGGCACTTGCCACTTGGTGCTTGCTGCTTGGTGCTTGCCGCTTGGTATTTGCTGCTTGGTGCTTTCTGCTTTCCAGTGTGGACTGAAGAACAGGGTGGACTGAAGAGCAGCGTCTTTCCAGGAAGCCTCCAGGCCTTCAGTGCCGGATTGGGACTGCTGAGGCCTTCAGCCTCGTTGACTGAGCAGCTACCAGGTTCCTTAACTCTTGGACCTGCAACCTGCTATTGCTGGACTGTTGTAAGCTAATCCAATAAATTCCCTTTTAATACAATTCATTCTATCCTTCTGTTCCTCTAGAGAACCCTGACTAATACAGGTGCTACGTGCCAAGGATGAGATTCACAGGTCCCTACGTGACAAGGACCAGATTTCACAGTTTCAAGTGGAGAAAGACTGGGTTTCAACAATATGGGACAATGTTTCCAGAAAGCTTATGTAAGGGTTAGGGTTTCTGTTATCTAGGAAGGGTGCAAACTTAATTTAGAGATCATTCCTGGAAGGTGTAAATTTCCAGGGAAGAAAGGAATTAAGGAAAGCATGTCAGTTTCTGTAAGCCTAGTGGCATTTCCCACTTCTATTCAAGGGGAAAAATACCATTCACTTTTGGGGTTCTGTTACCCTGACTGCCTAGCCAATTTCTGTCTCCTATCATTATGATGTACTCATTGCTGATATTGTTCTAGGTTTATATTTATATATGAAGTTTATAATCAGTCATGTTAAAAGATAAGGAAAAAACAGTGGCAGCTATAGTTCATGAGTTGATACTAAGACTTTTCTTGGTTGAGATGCTCTGGAGGGGAACCAAGGTTCATAGAGCATGTGAGTGGGCATGGTGATCCATGGAAATAGTAGCTGTCACAGAATATACACTGAGCTATACAGACAAGTATCTATCATTTTATTTTATGCATATCCCAAATGAGAACAGGAAATTTCTTCCTGAGAACTCTTCCAATTATAGTTACTGAGATAACCTGTAAAAGGCTAGCTGGCTAATCAGGTTAAAATAACACTGTGATCCTTGCTGCTACACTGGTTCTGAGAATTTATGTTTTATTTTTCTTCCCTAACATTTGGTCTTTTCTTTAAGCTACTTGGTAAGATGGGCCACACCTGTATTTTCAGCACTTGGTTCCTTTGCCCTCTTGAGTTCATGGTGATTCTCATTGTTAATAATTTCTAATAGTTATACAAGCAGAAAGAGATGTAAATTACATCTTTATTTCAAAATATGTTTCCTTTATAGAGGCTCAGCTTTGTCAGCTGAATTTTCTTCTCCTTTCATGTTGTACATTTCCTGTAGATTCCCTCCAATATGATTCAAGCATGCCAAGGAGGTAAGCCTAGGGGTCTGGTTCTATCTAGATGGGAATAGATTGTGAGTGACTTTAAAAAAACTAAGGCTTGGGCTGGAGAGATGGCTTAGCGGTTAAGGCGCCTGCCTCCTAAGCCTAAGAACGCCGGTTCCAATCTCCAGGTCCCACGTTTAGCCAGATGCAAAGTGATGCAAGGGCACAATGCCGCACTTGACCACAAGGGGGCGCACACATTGGGATTTCGTTAACAGCAGCTGAGAGACTGCTGGCGCTCCCATCTCTATCTGTCTCCCTCTCTCTGTTTGTCTCTCTCTGTGTCTCTCTCCAAAAAAAATAAATAAATAAAATAATAAAAAATACTAAGGCTAGTATATTAGCCAGTGTTTTAAATAAGAACAGTATATATACTACTATACATTGGGATATATATATATATCAGTGAATATAGCTGCTCAAGGAGTAGAAAATTCAAGAGATATCTGAGATATCTGGATACACACACACACACACATATATATTTCATATATCATATATTACTGTATTACTGATAGATATATTACACACACACACACACACACACACACACACACGTATATGCAGATACACATACATGCATGCACACACACATAATATTGTTATTTGTATGTCCAAGAATTCCATTTCCCATAATGGCAGAAGCATCAGTGTGTCCCCACCAGGACACTGCTCTGTCTAAGATTAATGATGCATCCCCAGTGTGAGACTGAAAGTCTAAAAGCTCCATGGATAGTCATTGGGGTGAGATCACATGAGGGGGCTATAGGAACTGCATTCTAATGTTTGCAGGTGGTGGCAGCCAGAATGGATGAAGCTGTTAAAGGGGAGGAGAAAATTCAAGAGCTATCTGGACTTGTCCTTCTACTACTCTTCCATAAAAGCCACACCCTTTTCCATGGTGGCACATACAGGTCTTCCCATCTCAATGATTGTCCTATGTGCCATTTATCTCTGTAAAAGTCCTCAGAGAAACAACCAGAAATATGTTTTCTAATTCCCTGTGAAGGGATTTTCCCAGTTAAACCTCAGAAAAAAAGTGATGAGCAATCAATAAAATTGATTGAATATTTGCTGCGTTCTAAGCATGGAAACAAAGATCCACTATATTTATGTTAAGTATTTTAACAGGAAAAAGAAAAAACAATTTTAAATGCCAGCCAGCAAAGTTCAAAAGCAATGGTAAAGGCAAAAATTAAGCAAATGACAATGAATAAACAATAGCTACAAGTATATAAAAATATCAATTCACCATGATAATGCATCACAGGTTCTAGCCAGTATTAACCATCATAAAAATGAATTGCATTAGAAAATTTGATATTATATGTTAGACAAAAGCATATGTGAGTTGGAGAGATGCTTTAGTGATTAAGGTTCTTGCCTACAAAGCCAAAGGCCCCAGGTTCCATTCACCAGGACCCATGTAAGCCAGATGCACAAAATGGCACATGCATGTGGAGTTTGCAATGGCTGGAGATCCTGGCATACCCATTCTCTCTTTATTTCTATCTGTCTCTTTGCCTCTCTCACACAAATAAATATAAATAGAATATCAAAACAGCAGATGTTGTGCAAGGAAAATGTCATCACCTGCATTGAAAGAGGGTACTGGTTTTTGAAGATACTTGAAGGTTATTTTGAAGATCATGTTACCATGAATCCAAGTCAAAATAAATATTCTTGATTTAATTGATTTTTTTCTTTATTCTTTGATTTATTTTTAGATTGGAGAGAATTTAGAAAGGAGAAATGAAAGAAAGATAAAGAAAAGGAAAAGAAAATTGAAACAATAGAATTAAAATAGAGGAGCTGTTTTTACTCTGATATAAATCCTTCCTTACCATCAATACTAACTTTTTATTTTATTTTATTTTATTTTATTTTATTTTATTTTATTTTATTTTATTTATTTTGGAGAGAGACACAGAGAGAGACAGAGAGAGAGGGAGAGGAAGACAGATAGAGATAAGTGTGCCAGCAGCCTCTCAGCTGCTGTGAAAGAAATCCAGATGCATGCGCCCCCTTGTGGTCAAGTGTGGCATTGCACCCTTGTGTCACTGCATCTGGCTAAACGTGAGACCTGGAGATTGGAACCAGCATTCTTAGGCTTAGGAGGCAGGTGCCTTAACCACTAAGCCATCTCTCCAGCCCAATACTAACTTTTTTGAGGATACAGATCATTGACATCCTTATACTAAGTCTAAGCTTATAAAATCTAAGTAATTAATACTGCATTTCTCTCCTTTAATGGAATTTTAAGGTGATAATGCTGGCATTACAAATTCAAAACATGCATAAAAAGATCAGTGATGGCTATTGGCTCATTGTTACTTCAAATCATGAATTGGACCATACTGACATGCTATGATTTCTGATGGTTATTTCAAACACTGCAGTCCTGCCACTTGAAAGTGAGCTACTTCATTGTGGGAGTCATTTATGTCCTCCTTGAAGCTGAGGTTAGGCTTCAGCAAGTAAAGAGCAGGTCTTTATTGCTTAAACAAGCTGCTTTCTGTATGTAGGCACAACTTCATTGAATTAGCCTTCCTTGGCGCAGATTCCCACAAAGCACTTAGAAATCCAGCCATATATCAGCTCCATGACACAATGCATGATTTATGCTTTTAATTCAAAATCCTTTAATGTTGCAAAACAATGGTGATAAAAATTCTATCCCCAGGATGTAAATCTAGGATATTGATCTTTCCTGGATTTAGACATATGACATATATTTACGCTCTGAGAAGTGTTACAGATCAATTCTGGATTCCAGTGTTCCATTCAGGCATCGTGGAGAAACCAGTAATGTGTTTTTCACATCCAACACTCAAATTTGGAGTTATAAATGATTGCCATATGTAAATATTTAGTTTTAGTGTCATATCCTTGTCTCCAATGAAAATAATCAATCCTTTCTATGCACCATGTTGCTAAAAGGTACAATTGTTTTTGTATATCACAGTTATTTTATTTTCTATATAAACAAATAGACTATGTAATTTGAATTTATTGAAATATCAGAAGCTGAAATCAAATTATCTTTAGCAATAATTCTATGTGTCATTAAGATCAGGTATTTTCTTATTACCATTCAAAGATAACTTGAGGCTTTCATTTATCTTTTTTTACTCCTTTTACTAAATTTTTGAATAATGTACAAATTAATGTAACTTTGGAATTTTATTTCTCTTAAATCTTTAAAAGAAACTCAAAACACATATTTGATGTATTACTGCTAAAAATTTTACACCTTAACACTTCACCATGAAATCCTAAATAATGTAATGAAAATTTTACTTCATTAAGAAAATCCAGGTGCAGAATAGTGAGGATCTAGCACATAGAATTAACATGTTTCTGTTCTTAAATTCTTACACATCTTACTTGAACACAATCTGCATTGTTGTCTGTGTAGAGTGACTTGCACTCTTACCCTCTCAGTGTCCAAGGATAGAACTTAGGGCTCTCAGTGCAGATACAAACTAAAGAAAGAAGCTGTAGAAAATGAAGAGATAGTAGAAATATATATATAATCTCCATGTACACTTCATTTAAATTCTTGATTTTCTCCAGCAAAATGCATGGACATTTTCCAGGATCCTAGAATAATGCCAGTTACTTAGAGAATGGAACTATGAGAAGCTTTCCAGTTTGCTATTCACAAAGAGAATTCTTATGTGTACTTGGAATTCTTATCAAGTTAAACAGATTGCTGAGTTTTTAAGGGCTATGTAAGCCATGCTTCATTAAATATTGAGGAATGTATGAGACACAAATTCATTGTTATCTGTGTGCCAGACTAGAAATAAACACAGCAGTGGGAGTCCCAATCATCAATAAAGTCCAGTTTACAAACAAAAATTAGTAGGTACTTGCTTAGTTGTTTTCCACAAAGCTTCATGGCACCATGACCATTGGAAAGGTAATCTACCAGCTAATTAATTTTTTTTTTAATTTTAATAGAGATTAGTTTTTACATGATCTGAATTCCAAAGAACTGCCTATGGGATTATACATGACAGTAAATAAGGGAAAAACTTATGAATTTATAATAATTTCTTAAAATAAGCATAGATTCATATAAAAGTTCAAAATCTATACAAGTTGCATTTATAATGGTTTCTGCTTCCATGAGGTAAATTCCTGACTTAGTAAATTAAGAGAGGAGTGATACTCTAGATCAAATCCCCACGGTGATCTAATACAGGCTTGAAACCTGAATGTAATCCCAATAACCTCACTGGTGAAGTAAACTAGACTTGGGTGGAGTCATTTCTCTGGCTGGTTGTTGCTGCTTTATCTGTCAGTGAATAAACATCTGCTCATTTTTCCAGGTTTAATACAACAGAGTTCAACCTAGGGCCCCACACAGCTTAAGAATATGCTCTACCACTATGCTATAATTAAAAAGCCCCAGGGTCTGAGATTCAATAAACATTTATTAGGTACCTTCTACATTCCAGGCAATATGATTGGGCCATGCATTTAAGAAGTTTACAGCCTTGAGGAAAAATGTGTTAACAAATGATTATGATAATAATAGTGCCTATTATAAAATTAGGGCCATACAATGGTGAGTACTACTAATCAAGGCTAAGTATTAGGAAAGCTTCCTATGGTTGCCATAGGATAAAACTGAAACATTTCTTACTTATTTTTCATTTTGTAGATACTTTGTGTGTAGAGGGAATGGGAATAAAGATCTGTTAAATGAAAAGATGAATGAAGTGATATATTATCTCCTTTCTATCATCTACAAACTTCAGACAAACCTTATCCACTTTTTTTATTTTATTTATTTATTTATTTATTTATTTATTTATTTATTTTGAAGCAGGGTTTCACTCTAGCTCAGGATGACCTGGTATTCACTATGTAGTCTCAGGGTGGCCTCGAACACACACAGATCCTCCTATCTCTGCCCCGCCCCCCAAGTGCTAGGATTAAGGTGTGAGCCACCACGCCTTGTTCTTATTTACTTCTCTTATTTGTAATTTTAGCATTACATTTATTTTGACCCATCCATCCTATCAGCATCTATATGTTTGATCCATTCTTTATAATTCTTTTAGTTTATGATCCATTATTTGTTATCACTAATAATCTCTCTATTTACATGCACATAAACTAAAACTGGCTATTGCTATCAGAATATCTTAATGTTTCAACAACCCTGTTTGTCATTGCTTTCTGTTAGTATAATTATTTCCCTTCTAATATTCATATAATTCTATGATTTCTATATAGTTGAATCTTGATGCCTCCATACTTTACTGAGTCATTGTTTCCTTATGGCCTTACTCATATTCTATGCGGGCCTCAATGGCTCACCATTAAAATACCCTTGAATACTACTATAATTCCTTTCTGCTCTTTCCACTGACTAGTAGACAAAACCACAATGTTATTATTATTTTTTCCCCCAATTGATACAGGCCTGTTGGGACAGTGACATGTGGATAGAAAAACAAAAACAAACACGCTAACTGAACCCATAAGAGCCTTTCAACTTCTTGGAAATTCTAAGATGCTTCTTTATTCCATTCATTTCTCATTTTCCAAAACTTCTGTTTTATGCCATTTCAACTCAAATAAAACCTCAACATGCTCTTATTTCCCTGTATCTGCTTAGGATTTTATTTTAACAGAGAAAATGGCAAGAGCTTAAAGAAATATCATTCCCTTAATAAATCCAGTCCAACTCTGAGTTGTTTGCACCCTGTTTCTATGAGAAAAGTGCCACTTTGTTACTGATTCTAATTTGTTTCCATCAATGGAAATATACCCCTGTATCACTGATTCCTCCTCTGAACATAATAAATGTCATTTTTTTATACAGTAATCCATCAGGATGCTCCATCACTTATGTATGGAAAAATCCATAGATGGTCACATGTAACAATGGTGTGATATTTTCTTATGGTTCATGTACATCCATTTGCATAGTTTAAATCACATGTAGATTGCCTATAATACTTAACATAATAGAAATGTATAAATAATTGAATAAGTGTCTGCTGTACCATTTAGGAAATAATGCTAAGAAAAAAATGTTATTTTTTCATGGTAAGTATACCTGTGAGGTGGTTTTATCTTTACAAATTAGTGTATTGGGTCTGAAGGGATGGCTTAGCAGTTAAGGCATTTGCTCACAAAGACAAAGAACCCATGTTTGATTCTCCAGGGCCCACATTAGCCAGATGCACAAGGTGGCGCATGCATTGGAGTTCATTTACAGTGGCTGAAGGCCCTGGTGAGCCCATTCTCTCCCTCTCTTTCTCTCTCTTTCTGTCTGTCAAATAAATAAATAATAAATAAATAAATAAAATATTTTTAAAAATAGTGTATTTGGGGGAACACACAGATAGAGTGTTGACTGCACTGTAGTATTATCTGTGTCAAAAACCCTTCATTCTCAAATCCTCTCCAAAATGTCTTTGTGGATTGCATTAGGAAATTATGTATTCCCTGTGTGTTTGCTTAAAAATAAAATAAAATTCTATTAAATAACTAGATGTATTTTCTACATATAAACTTGTCTTAAGTTACTAGCTACTGTTAAATTAGGTGCTTGTTTTGTATTTGATTTCATATTGGGAGAAACATCTAATGAAAACAAAATACCCAGGAAGAAGCTAGCAATTAGAGTTTTTAAATCTCCAATTAGAATTGGATAGAAATTAATTGCATTTTCTACCTTCTTTTATCACATAAATATCTCTGCTTCACAAGATGAACCTCACCAAACACGCAGTTCACCTCTATGAACCTCACTTTATCCTTTCCAAATGAAAAATAATGCTGATCATTTTTCTTTATTTACAGAACATTCTAAAGAATTGATTATTTTGTTTCTGAACTTAAGGCTGTTGCCCCTTATCTAGAAACCCATCAGAAACTTTTTTTTATTGAATTCCCAAGTAGTTAGAGAATTACTATTACTTAATCTTCTGAAACTACATTGGCTATTTTTCTTCTCAGCATATGCCATGCTAATAAATAGCCAGCAATTTACTTGAAAATAAGTCACTGATTACGAGTACAGACTATTCTAGACAAATAATTCACTTCTGAAACTTTGACACAGTATGTAGTCTGCTGACTATGTAACAAAGCCAATTCATTCAAGCATTACAGATGACTGAAGATCCCCAAATACTCAATAACAGTGATTGAATCAGCTGAATGTGAGCTTTGGAAACACTCAAGTAGCATGTCAAGTTCACAGTAAAGCAATACAAGTTATTGGAGGCAAATGTTTGGCATTTATATTCACAATTGAAAAATAACACAGACACATAAACAAAACTATCAAAAATTCAATCAAAGGACATTTCATATTCTCGACAGCTTTTATATGTTTGCTCTGCAAAATGAACACAAATGTCATAGTGGAAACATGAAACTGTAATAGGCTTGCTCTGGACCATATACAAAAACAAAACAAAAGAAATCTGGCTGCCAAAGCTAAATAGCTCAGGAAACCATGCCTTTCTAAAAGAACAGCTGTTAGGAGTATGCTATCTTTAATTTAGTGTCAGGCCAGAATTTGAATCCATAGTCTCATTACACAGCATTTCATTAACTAAAGGTATATGTTTAAATCATTCAGTGTCTGCTCCTCAAAGAGAAAATAGAAACTAGAAAATGATGAGGCACAAATCGGCAACAATATAAAATGTGATATAGCCACTTTTCTTTCCTGAGAAATATATCTATTTGAAATGCTTTCAAATATCCCATTTTTCTCCATAGGTTGTAGTACATGAAATTTACTGTAGAATTAAAGCCAGAACAATCTGAATAAAATATACTATATTCAGTCTTTATCATCTCAATAGATGATAAAAGCCAAATTCATAAATGTTATTGAATCTTTTACATGTATATGACTAACATTTATTCAGGCATGCACAAGTTGACTTCCAGAGGTTATTTTCAGAAGTACTCTGAACTATATAAACAGCACTTCCCTTTACCTCAGAGATGGAAAACAATAGGTAAATATTCACATAGATCATCTTCTATGAAGATGTTTCTCAAAGTCTGCACATATAAGCTATAATGATATTGTATGGCTGTAGTCACATGTGTCAGTGTGGAGACAAGAGGCATAAAATATTCAAGTCACTCTGGATTAGAGAGATATATTTGTCTTGGGAAAAGAAAATTCTAGCACAGGAAGAAGGTAGCAGAATTAATGGATTATAAGCTATGATGGTATGGGATGCCTGTAATCATATATATCATGCAGACAGGAGGGATAAAAATTCAGTTTACTCTGGTTTAGTTACTGAGATGCCTTTGAAAAAAATAAATTCTGACACAGACAGAATGCACCAGAATTGCTGGATGACTATGTGACTATAAGTCACAGTTTCTTTTGCACCATTCTAAACTAATCATAATAGGGGTTCTGCATAGGGACAGTGTGAGGGTTTACATAGATTGGTAACTGGAAAAGACCTCAAATTCTGTGTGATGAGATAATCTTGATTAGATGAGTTAGGTTGGGTAGATCCACAAATATAGGTGGGTCCTGGACTTTATAAAAAGGGGATCACAAGCTGAATACCAGCATTCATCGCTTGACTCTGTCTTACTGTCTGAATGAACGTGACCAGCTGCCTTAAATGCCTGCCACTGTGCCTTCCCTGCCATTATTAACTATAATCTAGAGCTGTAAGATGAAATAAATTCTTCTTCTTAAGCTGTTTTTTTTTTGTGTGTCAGATATTTTTTGTTAGCAACAAGAAGGTAACTGATAAATGTGGGTAATCTAATTTAAGAGGTTTCCTCAAATTGTGAGAAGAGGTCCAGCATAGTCAATCAAACCATGTAAATTAAAAGATAGAGAGGATTTATCTAAGATATATATGTAGCTTGAATGTGAAATGCCCTACATAGCCCTATGTATTTGTGATTAAGCATCATATTCAGTCTCCACCTGGTAGCAATTTGAAAGGTGGAGCCTTGCTGGAGGAGTTTGTCCCTAGGGGAGGACCTTAAGGCTTGTTTTCCCAGATCCAAGCCCAATACTTAGCCTACCTCCACCCAGCTATGTGACCAGCTGTCAGCCAGCCTTTGCTCTGCAAGGCCATGATGAAACTTCCCCTTGAATCTAATCCTTTCCTCCCACAAACTGTGCTTGTTTGAGTGTTTTGTCCCAGCAAAGAGAAGATAATTACTACACACACACACACACACACACACACACACACATGCTTTAGTTCTTTTTGAACCCTAGACTCCTTTCACCTTGATGGGAGTTCAGTGTCTATACAGATGACCCTACAGATACTTTTCTATTGCACTTCAAAGTAACTAACATTGCACTTTTAAAATATTCTCCCAACAGTAGTAAACCTTAAGTACTGTTATATCTCATAACTGGACTACCTGTGGCATCTTAAACTATAAGGCTCTAATTGTCTGCCACATCTCCCTGCCTCTCCAGATCTCTCAGTTCCATAATCATAGCTTATAAATAAGATCATTTAGATCTTAGCACATTACCTTCTTTCTTCTCATCTTTAGGCCCTGTGAGGCTTCATTCCTTTTTCCAGATTCAGAGGCCAACAGTGTGTAACTGAAACTCTATGGCTGTGATACCCACAATTACTCTTACTTTGATTCATAGCCACTTGATATAAATACTCCTAAAGTTTCACAGCCCCGATGCTATTAATTTCCACTTCACATATTTATTGACACTTGTCATGTACCAGACACTATAGTGAGGATGCTGTTTTTTTTTTTTTTATTAAGATATATTATTTGTACACAGATAGGGGTTTCACAAAGACATTTTCATACAAGTATATCATGGATTTTGGTCATTTACATAACTCCTCTGCCATTTCCTATATTTCCCTCTCACCGCTCCATTTCCACAGATAGTCTCATTTCTACTTTCTCGACAAACAAATAAATCACACACACACACACACACACACACACACACACACATATTGTACTAGACAGCTTCAGGTCCCTGAGATGAACTTCCAGACCAGGCACAGTTATGGAAGGGAGGGATTTATTGATGCTTACAGATCCAGGGGAAGTTACAAAATGGCCTGCTTTCACAGGTCCAAACACAGAGAGAAAAGCCACAAGCCACACAACACAGCACACTTCAGGAACTCCAGGCACTTTGCATATCTTTAGATTAGGGCTGGACCCTAATGATGTGCCCAGTGACACCACCTCTAGCCAGGTTGCTGGAAACCCAAGAAGTTTTAAAAACTTCTGAATATATCTGGGGGGGGGATATTTGTTCAAACTGCCACACACATATATCTGTGTATATAATATACATCTACCTATTTCTAGTACTTAGTATTCTACTGTTTGTTTCAGAGACCAAAGTCCAGCTGTCAATAAGGCATCACCCCTTCAGGAGACCAATAACCAACTTGGTGGAAAATTGACTCAGGGCCTGTTTAGCCTCAAGAAGTGAGTCATTTAGATGAAAATGAGTACTTCTTTATACAAGTCTATATTTTTGGTCACAATGTCTGAATGAGAACTAGGATTAATTCAAATACCCTATATTTATACATCATGATTTGATTCACTAACATCTCATCCTACGTAAATTGATGTTGAACCAAAGACTCATTCTATAGAAAAGAATTCAGTGGTAGGCATAAAAATATGATCTACTATCAAATGATACATTTCATGGAATGTAGCAAACGAGCAGCCATATTGTAGACAATACACAGAAGTGTGAGGCACTTCTAGTTTTCTGTATAGAGTCTATGTGACCTTCACCTAGCTGGTTCTTTGAAAAAAATAAACAATAAACCCCTGGCCATTTTGATCAAATTGAAGACAAATCTTTAACAAAATGAGAAATGAAAAGGGAGAGATCACAACAGACATGATTGAAATTGGAAGAATTATGAGGACTTTTTAAAAAAAAAAACTTCTACTTCACAAAATTGGATAACCTGGAAGAAATGGATGAATTTCTCAACATATATTACCTGCCTAAACTATATTCAGATGAATAGATGAATCTTCTAAACATACCTATTACATCCCTTGAGAACAAAAATGTAATCAGAAACTTCCTCAAAAGAAAAAGTCCAGGACCAGATGGATTCTCAGCTGAATTCTGCCAAACTTTCATCAGAGAATTAAAACCCTCTTTTCTTAAGATTTTTCACATAATCTGTGAACAGGGAATGGTCCCTAACTCCTTCTATAAAGTTGTCATCAATCTAAACCAAAACTGTACAAAGATAGAACAAGAATAGAAAACTGTAGACCTATATCCCTGATGAACTTAGATGCAAAATTCCTGAACAAAATCTTTGCAAACTGAGTTCAAGAACACAGCAAAAGAGTCATCCCACTACATCAAGCAGGCTTCATCCAAGGAATGTAGGGATCTTCTAGCATATAGAAATCAATTAACTTAGTAAACCACATAAATAGTCTTAAACACAAGAACCACATGATCATTTCCACAGATTCAGAGAAGACCTTCAACAAAATACAACATCACTTCATGATCAAAACATACCACAAACAGAGCCAACAGAATACTCACAGAGTGGGCAAAAATGTCCTCCAGCTATACTACTGGAAGAAGCCCAATATCTAATATCTAGAATCTACAAAGAACTCAAAAAGCAATAAAAAAAAATAATCCCCTCAAAAAATGGGGCAGAGAACTGAACAAGAAATGCTCAAAAGCAGAAATACAAGTGGCTAATACTCACCTGTGAAAATGTTAAACATCTTTAACCATTAGTGAATTGAAAATTAAAACAACTATGTGGCTACATCTTACTCTAAAAAGGATTGCAAACATTAAAAAGTCAAACAACAATAAATGTTGATGAGGATGCACGAAAGTGGAACCTTCTTTCACTGCTTGTGGGAGTGAAAACTTGAGCAACCACTATGGAAATTAATATAGAGTCTCCTGAAAATGATAAATAGAGCTACAAACTGACCCAGGCTTTGTACTACTGGGCAACTATCCTAAAGGCTCCATTCTTCACTGCAGGAATATCTGCTCAACCATGTTTATAGTGGCTCAATTCACAATAGCTAAGAACTGGAACCAACCTAGATACTCACCACTTGATGAATGGATAATGAACATGTGGTACATATACACAATGGAATTCTCCTCAGCAGAAAGGAAAAGTTAATGTATTGATATTTGTAGGAAAGTGGACAGACATGGAGCAGGTCATACTAAGTGAACTCATACAAGCACAGAAAGACAAATGCCACATGTTCTTCCTCATCTCTGGTTCCTATACTGGAACAGTTTGAGTTGCAGGCGTATCTGACAGGCAATTCAAGGGACAGATAAAAGGGATGGAAGGGTTTGGGTGAAGGTGTACGGGAGGAAGGGGTGAGATATACATGAAACTAAGTCCAAAATAAATTGGCACTATAGAAATCTTCCTCCTGGATACGTTACTTTAAAATATATAACCTTCAGTAGAAGCATGGCTGGATCATCCAGGAAGAAGGGTCCTGGTTAGGGTGGGATGAAGCCTAACCTTAAAACATTTGGCTTTGGCTTGTAACTCCCAGTACCAGAAATTGGCTACAATCCCCATTGACTTGGAGACTGAGAAACCTATGATGTACTGAAACAAGACAGACTTCTGTCAAAGCACATGATTACCCACCTGAGGTAAGTGGTAAGTCCCTGTTTCTGAAGACACCTCATTGCCAATGCAGAAAATTGAGAGAGAAAGATGAATATGGAAGGAAGCTACTTCCCAGATGGTTTAGATGGTATAGGGCTGAAAAGTGTTACTTAAGCTTCTGGGGGACAATGGCCCCCAGTTGAAATACTATGGAGACCAAGATTATGGACTTCCCAAGCTCCCACTAATCTTTGTCCCAAAATGACGCTACACCTATTAAAATCTCTCTAAATTAGTAATGCTTATCCCCTTTAAAATCTATCCTGATCTTACTGACCAAGAGATAATCTGTTTTTTTTTTCCCCTTTATTCTTTTACAGAAAGCAGTGAGAATCAAAGACAACCAAAATCTTTCAACAAGACAAGGATAGTAGACTTCCTAGAAGCAGGTGAACCACCTCTGGCCCAGCAGCTATGCCCTAGGTGAACCACAGAGGAAATGGCAAGATGAACAAGCGTGCTGCTTCTAATGTGACACTGATGACCTGGGCAGTAAGCCAGAAGCTGCTGACAGCTCATCACAAATGTAGACTTAAAGCACACCCACCAAGGCTCAGAGCATTTGGGAGCAGACGGGGCAGAAATAATATAAGAGCCACAGGGTGGGAGGGAATATCCACAGACATTGCCCCCTCCACAATGACTGCCTGCTGTTCTCAATACTCAGAACCCACCATTCCAGGGTGAATACCAGCAATCCCACTAAAGTAGGGTCCTCAGTGGAGTGGAGACAGGAAGAATAGAAATGATAGTACCAACATATAATGTGTCCATACAAAGTTTCTACCCACTTGTCCATAATTTCACAGGCTTGATAAAGGAAAGACTAGTGGACTTCTTAACAAACTCTCAGCTGACTCTCCTTCTTGGGAAAATCAATCTGAGTGATCACACATTCAGTTTATATGTCTTCCATGTATATGCTTTTTAAGGTAGGAGGAATATGTCTGAGCAGGATTTACTTTACTTTTGTCCAAAGCCTAAATATGTGTGCCACAGATAATTTTTTCCATCATTCTCATGGTATTATCTTATTTGAAAGCAGTTTCTTTTCAAAATCCAATGATGATGCACAAGATGACATTGTTAAAGTGAAGGATTTTAAACCACTGCTCATGCTTGAATTCCTATCTGTGTTAGCTATCAAATATAAACAAATAAATATTATGAGAGAAAATTATTTCTTGTAAAGACTTGATTTTATGATAAGATTTGTGCACTCTGATATGTGGACATAAAAATACTTTATCTATAAACAAGTGCACACAAAACCCATGAAGATTTCAAAAAGAAAGGATGAATTTCTTCTTCAAAGCTTTAGTATTTATGTGCTTTTAACATGATATTTTATTTTATTTTATTATTATTTTTTTGGTTTTTCGAGGTAGGGTCTCATTCTGGTGATATTTTATTTTTGTATCATTTTTCCTGTATTATCTTTGTGAAAAAATAAAATAGGTATAGGGGAATTACCCAGTAGTTAAAGAACTCGCTCGTAAAATCTGCCAGCCCAGATTCAGTTTCCCAGTACCCACATGAAACCAGAGGAAGAAAGAAGCGTGTGCCTCTTGAGTTTGTGTACAGTGGCAAGAGGTCCTGGAACTCAATCTCTCTCTCTTTGCAAATAAATAATTTTTTTAATGAAAGAGAGAAAATTCATAGGTGAGATTCTAATGGCACGTGGGTAATGAGAGCACATAAAGGTTTGGAGTGGAGGTATTTGCTACTTTCTAGATGAGAAAACTTTGATGCACTGTGATAGTTTATATTGACTTGAAAATTTACAGGCTAGAATCACCTGTGAGGTATGATTTTGATTAAGATAACTGAGATGGGAAGACCCTCATTAACTGAGGGCACACAGCATTCCATTACCAGGGTCCTGAACTAAAGAGAGAGATCTATCTGAGCATGTTGCATTGATCACTCTGAGTTGAGTGAGACTCCAACCCCCCAAAAAAAAAAAAAAAAAAAAAAAAAAACCTCATGTGTTCTAAATGATAGGTCACCAGTTGGTGGCAATTTGGGAATTGGAGCATCCTAGAGGGAATGTGTTCTTGGGGGCAGGTTTATGGATGGTATAGTCAGTTTCCTATTGCCAGTGTTTAGCACACTCTCCTGCTGTTGTTGTCCACCTGATGTTGCCCAGGAGGTGATGTCCAGTCTCTGTTCATGCCATGTTTTCCTTGCCATCATGGAGTTTTTCCTTGAGTCTATAATCCAAGATAAACCCTATATTCCCACCAGCTGATCTTGGCCAGGTACTTTTTGCCAGTAATAAAAAGGTGACTGCAAAACACTATACTTCCCCTTCTCCTGATATGACGTGATTTAGAGTTTCTGCTCCTTCCCTGCCTTCCTATGCATAATGAACTTCCACTGGAAACTGCTTTAAGCCACATTAAACATTTTTCCTCCTTTAAGCAGCTTCTCTTGGGTATGTTATTCCAGTAATGAGAAAAAAAAAAAACCTATATACAAATCATAAAATTTTCTGAATTTGTTTTTCTGTGTGTGATGTATGTGTGTGTAAAAGCTGTAAAATTCAGGGTTACCAAGATACAGTGTCCTGCTGGGTTGTTTTATTTATTTTTACAAAAATATGCATGATGTATTTCATTGGTCAAAAAAATCAGTTCAAATTCACAATGTAGGTTGACTAGCAATGCCATAGGTAATTAATTCCAGCCTCCAGAATAACAGGTAATAAAATATTGAATAAGTAATCTCAAAACACTATTAAAATAGAAACTAAGAGCTGGAGAGAGGGGTTACTGGCTAAGGCTTTTACCTGAAAGGCCTAAGGACCCAGGTTTGATTCTCCAGTACCCATGTAAAGCCAGATGCACAAGGTTTTGCATGAATCTGGAGTTTGTTTGCCGTGGCGACAGGTCCTGGCATGCCATCACTCTCTCTCTCTCTTTATCTCTCTCTCTCTGTCTCTCTCTCTCTCTGCCTCCTTTCTTTCCCTGAAATAAATATTTTAAAAAGACAGAAACTGATTTTTATTGAGATAATCAAAAGAAAATTCCCAGACTCATTTCAAATTTTATTTCACTAAATAGATTGAGATATGATTTCAGTAGTTCTTTCAAAAACCATGAACATTTTATTTACTAAACTTGAAAATATATAAAATAATTAATATTTGCTCCTCATTTTTGTCAAGAATGTAGGTAAGTACATATCTCTTGATTGTGTACTTTTAAGGAATTCAGTTTTAGAATTCCATATCCATATGTTTTATTGGATTAATATTTATTAAATTAAGTAGAAAGGAGTTAGGAGATGAAGGGACATGCTGAAATACATTCACATATATATTGTGAAGCCACTTTTTTCAGGTGGTAAAAGAAGATGTGGACATTCCTATCAGTGACATAGGACATCTTAAGAATTCCCATGTAAATAAAAAGACTGGAAAAGGAAACTCAGATAGAACAAAGCATTAGTGTTTTTAATTTTTTTTTTTCAAGATAGGGTCTCACTCTTATCCCATGCAAACCCAGAACACACTGTTTAGCTCCAGGCTGGCCTCGAACTCACAATGATCCTCCTACCTCTGCCTCCTGAGTGCTGGGATTAAAGGCATGTGCTTGCATTAGTCTTAATAAAACAATTCATTGGCCACCATATTAGACAAGATTGGTGACTTTGGGGGTGGAATGGCCATAGACTTACCATATTAGAGTGTCAACAAAATAGTCATTGGGCAAATATTTACCAAAGACCTACAATGTAACTAGTTTTGTTCTATCTTGGCATTAGAGAAGAGAGATCAACACAAACAATATCTCTGTGGTTCTATCAGGATGTAGGAAATGAGCCAGAAACAAGTAAGTATGCTTGCAGAGGAGATCTGAATAAAGAAAAATAAAGCAATGAAATACAAAAGAGTTTGGAGAATAAGCTATTTTTAAAAAGATTATTGATAATATCTCCTTTTGAAGGATGCTGTAGGGATGTACTCATAAAGTTTCTAACAGGAAGTTCCTGAGTTGTGAGTATTAGGAGTTTGTCTCCTTGTTATTTATCATTGATCTCTGCAGTTTATGTAGTCTCAGGGTAGCCTCCGACTCACAGTGATCCTCCTACCTCTGCTTCTGGAGTGTTGGAAATTAAAGGCATGGGCCACTGTGCCCAGCACTACTAGGACAATATTTGCCTTCAGTTTCTTTGGCAATGGATCTCATAGTATATCCGTGTGTCTCATGGTTGAGAGCATTCCTGTCATCTACACTCTGGTCTGGAGTGTTGAACAGGTTTGAGTTCCTACAATGTAATCTGTCCTCTTGTTCTACGCAGCTTTGAGTGCGTACTACTACACTGAAATGGCAATGCTGTACAATCTGCAAGGATAGCAGTTTCTGTATGCCTGCCCTAGGCTGAAATATTTTGATGAACTGCTTAATTGTTGGATTTTATTTTTTAAGTTGTACATTTTATTCTCTTGCAAAATAAAATGTAATATGAAAGCTTTCACCTATTCAGAAAAGAAAAAGAAAATATACTTTTTTCTAGGGAACAAAATCACATTTTATAAAAGTGGGAATTTGGCTTCCCTTTTCCAACCAAACATGAGAAGATAAATTTTCCTATACTGGAAAATGACTAATTTTCCCTGCTAAGAAGAAATTGGGTTGTGCTGCTAAGAGGAGAACACTTGGGTTCCATGAGATTGTTTTCAATTATTCTCAGTTTCAACAGAAGGCGTCAGTAGAAATTTACAGTCTTGTAATGAATGGACAGTAGAAATCGCAGATGACTCTTTTGGAATGAAGGGCTCATTCATGCCATCAATTAAGATGACAACTACTATCAGATAAGGTACTGGAGAGAACAAACAAACAAGGGACATATTTTATTCAAAAATATGCTATGATTTCAGTTTATCTCAAGGATATCTACAGACGTGGAGACCATAGTAGCTATTGGTATCAAAAATTTTCTCTTGTCAAGGAATATGGCTGAACTGAAATAATACTGCCCCAATTCTTTATTCAGTGGTGGTTTGTATTTCTTGAAAGCTGAGAAGGGAGATTATGTTACAATACATTGTCTAATGGCTACTCATGTTTCACTAACTTGGAAGAGGTTTTTCTTCCTACATATACCTAATCACAAGGTCTAAGATAGATGATGACTGCCATGAAAAGCTGATCTTCCCCGTCCCATTACCATTCTACCCTCTATTCTTTCACCTGTCCCTGTGCTTTTCTGCGCTCTACTATGTAAGCCTTCAAGGCCCTCTCTGCTCAGTCTTGCCTCAGGCTTGGTTTATATGCTGCTAATGGAAGACACAAGCAAGAAGTCTGAGGTACGAGAACAGTGAAGGTAAGAACTTATTTCACCAGCTGCTTTCCTGCTTGACACAGGATTGACATGACTTGTAGAAAGTAAAATTCAGTCTAAATAATTCTGTGGGATTTACTACGATAAGAAAATTATTTTCAAAGGGGAATGTATGAAATTTTTTCTGGCCTCTGGAGGAGTTCTGTAATACCAATTTCTTGCCTTCAAGGATAGAAGTGATGAAAATGTAGCTTTATTCCTGTAACTGCCTGAAGCTTTACCAGCCTCATGGCTTGATTTTCTAATTCCTAGTCACTGTTTATTAAATATTTTTTCATTAACTGTTTTAAGAAGATATATTTTTCAGAATACCATCTAAATTATATCATTATTAATATAAAATATCTTGTTCAACTTAGTGTTATTTTTACATTCCATGTCTTTTTATTGTTTGCTTTTGGTTTTTGATTTTTCGAGATAGGATCTTGCTTCTAGTCCAGGCTGACCTGGAATTCACTAGTTTCAGGGTGGCCTCAGACACACATCAATCCTCCTATCTCTGCCGCCTGAGTGCTGGGATTAAAGGCAGGCACCACTACGCCTGACACATTTCATGCTTTTTAACTGAAGCTGATAAATTTGTTGAGGGATGCCATTTTCCTAATAATTGTTTTAGGCACAAATTTAAAAATATCACAAACACATGGACATTTTTTTTTGTTTTGTTTTGTTTTTTTTTTGAGGTAGGGTCTCACTCTGGTCCAGGCTGACCTGGAATTAACTATGTAGTCTCAGGGTGGCCTTGAACTCTTGGCAATACTCCTACCTCTGCCTCCCGAGTGCCGGGATTAAAGGCGTGTGCCACCATGCCCGGCACCACATGGACATTTTTATTATTAGTGGCTTCAATTGAGTTATGCAAAGGGACAAATATTAAGATTGCCTTAACCTCTCTAAATGTTCTAATTATTGGGCAGGAGTATACAAACTTTTGTAATTATGAGACAATGTTTTTGTCATTATAGTTCACACTCAAGGTCCTTGCATGAGTTACTATTAAAAACAACTCACATTTTAATTAATATGAAGATTTTGTTTGGGGTTGCATTCATGGCTAGCACTAGCCACTTGTAGCTGCATGGGCCCCACAGTCCTGGCATGTATGTGCAATTTATACTGGTCCAAATATGTAGGTATTTTATTATATTATGGTCTCTTTTTATCATAAAAATTTGTATGCCATCTTTTGATCTTTTAGCTTAATTTTATATTCATTTATTTATTACTTTTCAAAATTTCCAATGAATTGAGTTTTTCTTCTGCTTTTTTTTCTAACTTGTGATTGCTGTAAATATTCCCCATATTCTATCAAAAAATGTAGTCTGCTTTACAAGTCTGGCATGTTGCCTACTGTGTTAAGGAGGCAGGTGCAGCCTCATTTAAATGCAAGTAATAAATGCATTTATTCTTTCAAAACTGTCCTTACAGCACTTATCAAAGTTAAAAATTAAACTAAATTATTTCTCTTTAATTTTAATATGCAATATAACTAATTTTGCAAATATTTATATTCCTTCCTCCTCACTTATTTCTTAGTCTTTTAAAAATAATTTGAAATATTAAACCAGGCTGCATTTTAATTTTACTTTTTATTATGTAATTTCCCCTTTGAAAATAATTTTTATAATGCTATAAAGTAGTAAATTTCAAGGAATTACCTAGATTGAATTATACTTTCCATGAGGTATTTTGGTCTTTAGTTTTTCCACAACATGTCTTTACCTTTCTTGTTCTTAAAGAGTTAAGGTTCTCTCTATATGTGAATACACATGTTAATTTGAGAGAAATTATTCATTGTAAAAATTAATGCTATTGGAGTAATAATTGAAACAAAATATTTCAGAGCCAAATATCTTGCTGCTGATATAGTAACTGTCACCTATTAATTGACTGATGGAGCTAATGTAGTTGTGTTGATTGGAAAACACTTTCCTTGGACAGGTGATATAACAGATGTTTTCAGGTATTTAAGTGACTTTCATGCTGCAATGATTTTCAGGTTATATTGCTCAATGTATAAGGTTACAAACCTTCTGAAAAAATAACTAATAAAGTTGATTTAAAAACTGAGGGGAAAGCCATCTGTTCAACAAAGGAAGAACTCTGCTTATCTCTGTGCTAAGGTCTTATGTTCTGGGATGTTCTCAATCCCTAAAGAAGACACCTAGCTCAATCCTACAGGGATGGTACTGATCAAAGCAAGATTCAGAGGAAAGATGATCTTATGGAACTTAAGAATTTCAGCTCAGATAATTTTGGTGCCTTGATTTTAAAGGTAAAAATGAAGTTTGAAAACTAAAACAGCTGCTAGACCTTACATCTTCACATTATTACAAACATATGCATATTCTTTATTATTTAGTAACTATATTTTTTTTATTTTAAGAAGGACTTTCATTGTGTATTTTCAGATGGTCTTTCCTTAATCATGCTAAGAAAAAATAAATTATTAATTTGGAGTCAGTAAATGTCAGTGAACTGCCCTTTCCTACATGTTCCTCCTCCACTTTGATATCTCTGAAGCACTGGGACAACAAAGAGTTCATATGTGCAATTCTATATTTCTTCTTTCAAGTTCAGGAAACTCTTAGCTAACCTTTTTGTTAAGGCAATGATGAGTCATTCCAGTTCTTAACTCAGAATGTGTGAAATGAATTTGTTTCACACTGTTCTTCTTTATTGTCTATTCTCCATATCCAGGGATATTAATGTATTTTATGACATTTCCAATGGTTTTCCTGATATTTGTTTGTTAATGCTTTCTTCTTATGATGTGTTATAATCTAACTAGTCCATTAGATGTACTTGAAAGGCAGACTTCTTTCTTCCATTGTGAAACAAACAACCAACAAACCAAACAAAAACTGTATGCTTGTTGCTCTCTTTGTCTGCAGTGTGGTCTTTGTATTCTCTCCCCACCACAGCACGCCACCACCTCTCTCCCTCCCTCCTTTCCTACACATACACTCACAGCGATCCTCCTACCTCTGCCTCCCTAGTGCTGGGATTAAAGGCATGTGCCATCACGCCCGGCTTTAAGTTAAGTTTTGAACACATACAGCACTAACTTCCTTGTGATATTTGCTATCTGTAGTGACCTTCCTTCTCACAGTTGGACCATAGAATCTCTAGCTTCTATCATAGTTCTTAATAGTGAATATTTCCATAGTAAGTATTGCAAAATTAAGAAGGTTATTAATTTGTCTATATGAGTTTAGGAATACTGCTATAAAGTGTATGCCAATAAGGAAAACAATAAAAAAGGCTAAGTAAATTTTGCTACATTGAGCTTATTTTTCAGTGACCACTGATATAACAAAGGGATAATTTGATCCTTTTAATTCTAGGGCATTCAGTACAATTATTTAACCACATGGAAACAGCAAAGAGATTTTAAAGACTATGACTGATCTTACTATGTGCATAGCTACATAATTTCATCAATAAACATTTGCTTAAGTGTATTAATGAAATATTCATAAATTAAAATTTAAATGAGACAATATATGCACCAAAATTCAGATACCTATTAGCTAAATCAGTAACAGGCGATTTGAGACCAGTACTTACACATCTAACCTCTTTAGCTTCTAAGTTATTTTGATGTACATTATAGATACTAAATCATTTCATCTATATATGTCTATATACACCTCTAAAAGATGACAACTCTTCTTTTTTTCTAAAAATAAGCACAGAGCTGGGATTAAAGGCACTTTCTTGCTAAAGCCTGCCTAATCCTGGTTTGATTCTGCAGTGTACACATAAAGCCAGATGCTAAAAGTGTTATATGCCTCTAGATTTTGTCTGCAGTAGTTGAGGGCCCTGATATGCACAATACTTTCTCCTATTTTAATTAACTTCTCCTATTTTAAATAACTACAATCAAATATACACTTAAAGTGGCACTATATTTTTTTACTTTTGACTTATGATATTTTCAAGGGTGACCTTAAAACAAATTCAATTTAGGTTTTAAATTTTGATAAGACTTAAATGAATTATGAATACTGTATTGAGAAGCCTATTCTGTAGGGCTACCACTTTTTTAGTGAAAGTTAATGTCAAAATTCACTCATTGAGTCGGGCGTGGTGGTGCACGCCTTTAATCCCAGCACTTGGGAGGCAGAGGTTGGAGGATCACGGAGAGTTCAAGGCCACCCTGAGACTACATAGTTAATTCCAGGTCAGCCTGGACCAGAGTGAGACCCTACCTCGAAAAAAAAAAAATTCACTCATTGGGATAACAGAATGATTAAACCTGCCACATTAAGTATTATGCTTCTTTGATTTTTTTAAAAATCTATTTATTTGACAGAGAAAAAGGAAAAGAGAGAGAGCAAGAGGGAGAGAGAGAGTCAATGGGCATGTCAGGGCTCCAGCCACTGGAAGCAAACTCCAAATAAGTGCACCCCTCCCTTGTGCATCTGGCTAACATGGGTCCTGGGGAATTGAACCTGGGTCCTTTGGTTTTGCGGAGAAACGCCTTAAATGCTAAGCCATCCTCCAGCCCATATGATCATTATTATTATTATTATTTTTACTTTAAATGGAAAAAAAAGGGTTATTGGGCTAGAGAAATGGCTTAGCAGTAAGGCGTTTGCCTGCAAAACTGAAGGATCCCCGTTTAATTTTTTTAGGACCCATGTAAGCCAGATGCACAAGGGAGAGCATGCATCTAGAGTTCTTTTGCAGTGGCTAGAGACCCTGACATGCCCATTCTCCCTCTCTCTATCTCTCTCTCCCTCTTTCACTCTCAAATAAATAAATAAATAAAATATATTTTTTTAAATGAAAAAAATGTTATTACTTGACTCTTTCCTTTCATTTACTACCTTATGATTGTGTGTTGGAGAGGGTGAAGTGATGAGGTGGTTTTTCAGAGACAAACTGTTACTACAGACAGGCATAGATCTTGCTATGTAGCCTAGATCTTCCCAGAACTAACGGCAATCCTCCTGCCTCAGTTCTAGTTACCTTCTTGTTGCTGGGAGAAAACATCTGCATAGAAACACCTAATGGGAGGAAAGGGTTTATTTCAGCTTACAGTCTTGAGGAGAAGTTTCTGCATGACAAAAGAGGTTGAGCAGAAGCTGGCATCACATCTTGCCACAGAAGCTGGCAAGATGAGCTGAGCTAGTAATTTCTAGCTCAGGGCCAATAAACGTGAAGTTCCACCCTCCGAACACATCTCCGTTAGCGTGGCTCCACCTCCCAAATGCCACAAAATGGGGACCAGGCATTTAAAAACACATGAGTCCAGACTGGGGAAATGGCTTAGTGATTAAGGCATTTGCCTGCGTAGCCTAAGGACAGGGGTGCTATTCCCCAGGACCCATGTAAACAAGCTGCACAAGGGGGCACATGCATCTGGAGTTCATTTGCAGTAGCTGGAGGGCCTGGTGTGCCCATTCTCTCTTTCTTTCTGCCTCTTCCTCTCCCTTTCTCTCTCTCTCTCTCTCTCAAATAAATAAAATATTTAAAAAAAACACACACACACACACACACACACACACATTAGTCCATGGGGAACACCTGATTCAAACCACCACATTCTGCTTCCTGGTGCTGAGATGACTGATAAGAGCAACCATGGCAGGCTTATTTTCTTCTCAAACTTTTCCATAAAATAGAAAAGGAAGGAATTCTACCAAAATCCTTCTATGAAGCCAGCATCACCCTGATACCCAAACCCGACAAAGACAGATCAAAAAAAGAAAATTACAGACCAATCTCCCTCATGAACATAGATGCAAAAATTCTCAACAAAATACTGGCAAACAGAATACAAGAATATATCAGAAAGATTATTCACCCTGACCAAGTAGGCTTTATCCCAGAGATGCAGGGATGGTTTAACATACGCAAATCCATAAATGTAATGCACCATATAAATGGTCTGAAGGACAAAAATCACATGGTCATCTCAATAGATGCAGAAAAGGAATTTGACAAAATGCAACACCCCTTCATGATGAAAGTATTACAGAAACTGGGAATAGAAGGAACATATCTCAATGTAATAAAAGCTATTTATGACAAACCTACAGCCAACATAATACTAAATGGGGAAAAACTTGAAGCTTTTCCTCTAAATTCAGGAACAAGACAAGGGTGTCCACTTTCCCCACTACTATTTAATATAGTACTGGAAGTCTTAGCCATAGCAATAAGGCAAGAGACACTCATAAAAGGGATACAAATTGAAAGGGAAGAGATATAATTATCATTATTTGCAGACGATATGATTCTATACATAACAGACCCTAAAGACTCTACCAGCAAACTGTTAGAGCTGATAAACACTTTTAGCAATGTAGCAGGATACAAAATAAACACACAGAAATCAGTAACTTTTCTATACAGTAACAACAAACATAAAGAGGATGAAATCAGGGAATCTGTCCCATTCACAATTGCCTCAATAAAATAAAATACCTTGGAATAAACTTAACCAAGGAAGTGAAGGATCTCTATAATGAGAACTTTAAAAAACTCGAGTGACAAACTGCAGAAGACACAAGGAAATGGAAAGACATCTCATGTTCCTGGATTGGAAGAATCAATATTGTGAAAATGTCAATCTTACCAAAAGCAATATACACATTTAATGCAATCCCCATAAAAATCCCAATAGCATTCTTCACAGAAATAGAAAAAACAATCCTAAAATTCATCTGGAAACACAAAAAAAATTCGAACAGCCAAAACAATTTTGTGCAACAAAAATCAGGCTGGTGGTATAACCATAACCGATTTTAAGTTATACTACAAAGCCATAGTAACAAAAACAGCATGGTACTGGCACAAGGACAAACAGATAGATCAATGGAACAGAATAGAAGACCAAAACATTAATCCAGGCAGCTACAGCCACCTGATTTTTGACAAAAATGCCAAAAATATTCATTGGAGAAAAGATAGCCTCTTTAACAAGTGGTGCTGGGAAAACTGAACATCTGTATGTAAAAGGATAAACATCGATCCTTGTCTCTCTCCATGCACAAGAGTTATTTTGCCACTTTTTTAAACTAGGTGACTAGCGTCCAAAACCTATGCTCTAGCACTTTGGTCTGAACATCAAGTTTATACAGTGTCTAATCAAAGCATAACCAGGATCACCATTATTAAAGGGAATAAATATTAGAATATTGTTTCCATTGGAGTGTGTGTGTGTGCGTGTGTGTGTGTGTGTGTGTGTGTGTGTATATTTATAAGTTTGGAAAATAAGACCAAAAATGTAAACAATATTTAAGAATAATATCTGGCTGGAGAGATGGCTTAGCAGTTAAGGCGCCTGCCTGCTAAGCCTAAGAACTCTGGTTCCAGTCTACAGTGGTTCCCATCTCCAGGTCCCACATTTAGCCAGCTGCAGTGACGCAGGGGTGCAATCATGCACTTGACCACAAGGGGGCGCACACATCTGGATTTCGTTCACAGCAGCTGGCGCATGCATCTCTGTCTTCCTCACCCACCCTCTCTCTCTCTCTCTCCAAAAAAAAAAAAAAAAAGAAAGAAGAAGAAAAAGATATTTAAGACACAATGGTAATCAGACTAGCTTATTTAATGTTCAAATGAAACTGGTACTTATACAAATATTAGACTAAAAGAGATGAAAATGTAACCCTACATTTTAAATCAAAAAGGAGTTGATTTTCCTTTTATTAAGTTTTCTTTGATTTTTTTTCAAGAGAAGTTTTTATTTTTTAACAATTCTATACAATAATACAACACTTAAAGTCATGAAAGTTGAAACAAATTTTGAGAAAATTATAATAAAACATACCTTTCAGAATTTTAAGTAAATTGTAAACATTTAGAGAGAATGCAGTGTTTTTATTAGAGGTTCTCTATGAGTAATCAAGTTTACATATTATGTTGAAATTGTGATTGATTCTCCTACTTATAGACATCTCAGGGTGGGAAGTGTTAATTAAAGAGTGGAATGGCATAAGCTACTTTCTTTTCTGATCGAAATATAGGAACCTGGTAGGGGAGGAGAGGGCAAAGGAAGAGGTTGGGTAAGAGGAAGCAAAGAAATGAGAAGGAAATTGTCAAATTGCAGTTACTTCAACATCATTAGAGGAAAAATAAATCATGTCAATGATTAACAGAAGAGCTTTTTATAGCTCAAATACCAGTAAAGTAGCATAGCAGTAAACTTTGGAATTTATTGAACAAACTGAAATGAGAGTAGAGACCTAAATTTGCATGATATCTTTATGTTAAGTTTTTAGTTCTGAACAAATACAAACAAAAGAAAGCTAAATGCATATCCTTTGGTTTCACAGTTTCTGTGAAATTATTCATTAATCTCCATTTATCTTTCTCTTCCTTATTCAATATTTCAGAGTATGCTTACAAGAAGGATAATTCAAAATATTACACTGATTTTAAATTAGCATTTCCAATATGCTATATAGAGCTTTAATGTTATATCATGAGGATTAACTTTACTGCCAGCAAGGGGAGATCGTACAAACTTGAGACCTAGTAGTCATTTCTTACAACTTTGCCCTCTTTAGTCCTTCCTATTACAAAGGATGATAGCCTTGAACTTCCTACTAAAAAGAATGGGTAGTCTTTCTATACATATATTTTGAACAAGAAAGAGAGGGAAAGAGAGAGAAAGAAAGAAGCAGATATATAGAGAAAATGGGCACACCCAGCCTTCAGCCACTACAAAAGAACTCCAGATGCATGTGCTACCTTCTCCATCTGGTTTCTGTGGGTAGTGGGGAAATCGAACCTGCATTCTTAGACTTTGCAGGCAAACATCTTACCCACTAAGCAATCTTTCTAGGCCAAGAATGGGTAGTTTTTCTAAAACACAGCTTTGCCATGTATAAAATGGAAAATGTCCTCTAACCAACAATTAAATATTCCTTTTTCAATGCAGCAATCCTAATGAAAATCTCTTGGTTAAATGTGGCCTATGGGTGCTACAGATGTGCTGGCACTGAGTCTGAAGGATTTCTGATCCTATGGATAATTGTAGAATTTAATGAGGCTAAAGGAAAAATGAAAAGATGAAACAAGTCTTATAGCAATGTAGGCTAATATCTTTATTACACGTACTTTGGATTATTGATTGAGACTTGTTGAAGATCCTGCCACTGTTATAATACAAAGAATTAGTCTCTAACAAGTATTCAATACAATTTCCTGGGACACGTTTATAACCCCAATGTTAACCTTAAACTAAATGTCTGGATCTCTGAGGGGAATGTGTGGAAATGACTACTTTTTAAAAACCTCAGGTGACTTTCAAGTATAATAAAAAGTGGAATGTATTGCCTTAAGGGAAAACCAATTAGAAGTAAATATAAACCTAAAAGCTTTGTGTGCTAATGTTAGACTTCTGTAGTTTCTTCATTAATAATATTACAATTTCTTCCATTCTACCTTACTTTTAGCCTATTTGTGATGTTTTCAAATTTTGTTATAAAAATGTTCATATATATATATATATATATATATATATATATATATTTCATTATTCTCATTTTAATCAGCTCCATAACTGAAAGTGAAATATTTGAAATAAGAAAGAGTGGCTTATATTATTGTAGCATCTGTACAGAGCTTGAAAGCATAAACCACTGCTTACATGTCCCCATACCCATTATACAGTGGGTCCAAGTACAGGAAATATTTGCATCCAATTTGGTGACAGCCACCACACAATGAGTACCCTTTTTTTTTTGACAAAACAGTGAGTACAAGTCTGCAAGCATAGTGAGCTTGAAACTCAACTTCATGTTCCAGAGTTTGTGCAGCTAAACACAGATATAGAACTGAGTCTTGCATTCCTTGATACTTCCAATATAGAGAAATTTTTGAAGGCTTTAAGCATTTAGTTTTATTTGAGATATTTCTTTAAAATATTAGAGTATCAACACCACTGTAAATTATACTTGGAAAAGTGATTAATAACCAATAATGTAGCATTCTGGATACCCCAAGAGCAAATTTGCTGACAATGAATCATTATTTGGTTTTACCAGGAAATTGCTGTTTGATTTTTGCTCTGGAAAATGTATGCTAATTAGGGATTTACATTTTCTAAAATTTCTTAGAGTTTCAGGTTCCTGATGGATACTATTATTATTGGAATATTATTAGTGGAGAAAATGTAAAAGACTTGAGGAAAATATTATTTGAGAATTTTCATCCTCAAGCTGCTTTTAATTGTTTAAAATATGTTAGGTAGATATCTTTATTTTAAATGACTATGGATATAGAAATTAGAATCATATGTTTATTTTTTCCCTATAACATCAGGTATATGATAAAGTTAATTTTTTCCTAGTCATTTGCAGAAAGTTGTCACTGTGTTTTTTTAAGAATGCACATTTAGGGCTGGAGAGATGGCTTAACGGTTAAGGTGCCTGCCTGCTAACCCTAAGAACGTCAGTTCGGATCTCCAGGTCCCATGTTTAGCCAGATGCAAAGTGATGCAAGGACGTAATGCTGAACTTGCCCAAAAGGTGGCACATGCATCTGGAGTGCATTCGCAGCAGCTAAGAGGCTGCTGGTGCCCATTCTCTGTCTTCTTCTCCCTCTCTCTCTGTCTCTCTCTGTGTCTCTCTCCAAAAAAAAAAAAAAAAAAAAAAAAAAAAAGAATTCACATTTAGGGAATACTGTGTCATCAGTCATAAAAAAATCAATCTTAAAAATATTAACAGTCAAATGTTCTTTGATACATTTCCCTTATGTGTTGACATACAGATATTGCAGTATAAGTCTTTTGCATGTTTTCTCAAATATTTTAATTCAGTTGTCAATGTTAAAGTGTGGACTTATCTATGAAGTTGCAAGTTTTTCAATAAGCTACTGTCAATATCAAATTATATTGACTCAAACATATCTGTGGTTGAGAAAGGCTGTACTAAATAATAGATCCATTATGGTTGCTGGAAATCTTAGAAAATTTTTGCAAAATTATTTTTTGAGATTAAATTACAAGTTTTGTTGAAGTCATAACCAGTAAAAGTCACTTTGACTCCTGAACTCAGTTTTCTGATTTCAGTATCTGTTCATATTTCTTCTGATTTCATAGTTGAATAAGTTCATGGTTCTAGTTTTAAGTTTAAATTACTCAACAGCTTTAAAAAAATTATCAATGCTTATTTCTTGAGCTAAGACAATTGCACTAGACTTATTAGATGTGGAATATGAATCAGGATGTTTCAGTAGTCTCCCTTGTTAATTCCAATACACAGTAGTGATTGAATCTTGTTCATCATTAACTTCTCATGCCAAACCATCTCTTCATCATAAAACCAATGTCTCCCCAGTATGATATTTCTATTTGATACACATGAATCTTTAAATTGAAGTATTCATAGGTTTACCAACATCATCAACAACAATCTTCAGTAAAACTGAATTTTTCAGTAGCAATGACACTAAATGTGACATTAGTTCACATCCCATAGCTGGTCAAAAGTGTAACATACTTCTTTGTGGATTCCTGCTTGATTTAATTTAATATAATAAAAAAGAAAGAAACTAAATATCATAGGAAGTAAAGATCTCAGTAGAAAATTTATCAATATACAGTAGAATATCATTTTAAAATTAGGATTTGTTAGAGTCCAGAATATAATATTCAACCATCCTTTGGTCATTTGCTTTGAGAACAGTATTGAGAAGAATTTTTATATTCCCAACAATATCACTTTACCATAGCTAGAAGATGCTGCAGATGAATAGAACTGTCTAATGTAATACTTCTATTGCTTAAGAATCTATGGCTTGATATTACCATCATAAATCATGGAAGCATGTAATTATGAGAAAGAAGGAAAAAAGAACAAATCAAAAGACAAAGTGCAAGCCAATAAAAACACTGCATCACACTGAATCATAATCATGGCATCTCACAGCAGAAAAGTAAATTTTGTTTCTCTGTGAAGAATTGCTCCACAACTGTATAATTCCAATGGATTTTTTTATTTCTTAAGAATAATTTAATAATTGTGCTCTACAAATTTAAATACTATAAAATGATACCTATGAAAACTTACTTTTTGGTCTTAAATAGCAGGTTATCTTAAGAAAATTGAATTCATTTTTATCACCAAGATGAAGCTAAGTATTAATTGTATAAACTATACCAATTATATAAATAATAAAGTCTTATAATTTAAAGGTTGTTGAAAGTATGATTTGCTCATTGAAATATCTCAGTCATTATAAATATTAGAATATAATTTCTATTTTTGTTTGTTTCTTTTTCTTTCTTTCTTTCTTTCTTTTTTTTTTTTTTTTTTTTTTTTTTTTTTTTTTTTTTTTTTTTGAGGCAGGATTTTGCTGTAGCCTAGGCTGACCTGGAATTCATTATGTAGTCTCAGGCTTTCCTTATACTCACTGTGATCCTCCTATCTTTGCCTCCCAAGTGCTAGGATTAAAGATGTGTGCCACCATGCCTGGTATAATTTCTTGATTCAAATATCAATGAAATGTTCATTTATGATAATTTTTAAATCACTAAGTACCTCTACGATCATTGGGCACACAATGCATTTAGGGAATATTTATTGAACATCTTCTGAGTGCAAACATGTAAACTCTATATGGTAAAGATGAAAGGTCCCCATCTAATGCTGATTATGACCCTATGTCAAATACATGTAAAACATAAGCCAGCCTTAGTATGATAGAAGAGATAGTTCTAAGATACAGCAGTATGGGAATACTTTAGGGGAAATATGGAAGTTCAAAATCTGCTCCTCTCTTTACCAATATTGTTGTGGTTCCATAATGCTTCTGTCCCCTAAATAATTCTGTCTTACTTTTCTTACTTGGCCTCAGATTACCATAGACAAGTCCTATAAGAATAATCCAAGATTCATTGAAATTTATGCATAATAGATTTTATAAATTTATTATTTTTATTATTATACATTTTTAAAAGAATACAAATTCGCTTCTACCATATGTACTCTGAAAATTATGCTTTGTCAAAGAAAGAGTACATCTGGTGTTTAATGACTCCTAATAGCTAATATTTCAATGAAGTGCACAGTCAAAACACTTAAAGCATTGTCATTGTCTTCATAGTTCAGTATTTTTTCTGTTTCCTTTCATTGCCTATTACACAGACTAATAATCTATGATCTATATTTTTCGAGGTACACAGACTGACCTAATCTATGATCTAAGGGTGGCCTTATTCTCTGATTTCCCAAGTGCTGGGATTAAAGGCGTGTGTGTGTGTGTGGGAAGTTTTTCCTGTGTGTTTGTGTGTGTGTTTTTTAGTTAATAGTAAGAATTTTGTTTTTGACCATTCAGTTTTGTGACATTCCTTTGCTGAGAATTTCAGGTTCTTTCACCAGCTCCTTGTCTTTTAAGGAAGTAGCCATTAAATTCACCTCACCTGTCTAAAATGGTTGTAATCTTTTATGACCTTAGAGAGTCTGTAAAATTTGAATTTTAAATAAGTACTCAAGAAATATTTGGAGTGACATGTGTACTATTAAGTCTTCTCTTTCTATTATATCTTTTCAATTGTAAAATGTTATAACACATCACATTAATTAAGACTTAGTCAGGTATAATTAAGACAACTGTTGTACACTGTAGGAGTTCACTGAAGGACATCTAAGAAATTCATTCTCAAGTCTTGCTTTGTGAAAATCTGAAGCAATGACACTTTCTGAAGTCTACTCTATGGAAGAAAAGAGTAAGCCGCTTTCTTCTCTTGCCTCAGCAGTTTCCTGAATTAACAGATCATCCTCATGCCATAATCTTATACCATAACACTGTCCATCTTTACAATTTAAAATGCTGAACCTTCTCTTAACCTTCCATTTCTTTTCTTATATGCCATTGAAGTTACTGTTTCATTTCTCCCCTCTCCTTTAAAGAAAATACTTGAAAATTTTCCATTATAAATTTCTTTACATGCCATTTTCTCATCCATCTATTTAGATCAAAATGCCCTTCCTTCTTTTATCCCTTCACTGTGAAATCTTACCATTGACCTTCATCTTGTCAAAGTAAATTGCCAATTATTTCTTTCTTACTAGCATCTTTTGTAACCTGGACATTATACCATTCTCTGTTTGAAAAACACAATTTCATATCTAAACCCACTTGTTTTCTTTCTATTTTTTGAGGGGGAGTGTTTCATTGCCTATCAGAGATTTGTCTTTGGTCATTTTATATTTTGTGCTGCATTCTTTTTTTTGGCAAGCTTATCCAAAGTTCTGTACATGATATCCTCATATGTATCTTCTTCAGGAGTGTAGGCCTCTTTCTGTTAGCATCTTCATGGATATTTAATCCTGTCTCATATATTACACTTCACAAATGGAACACTTAGCTTTAAACCCTCAAAGATTTCTTAAATGACCCAGTGGAAGGCAGAGATTAGATGACTTGAACAACAGAACTCTATTTTTCACATTTATAGAGGCTGAAATTGTGAGATCAGGGACTCAGTTTTGTCAGTTTCTGGTGAGGACTCTTCCTTCCCTTGGGTTGCAGACATAGATAGGAAACCCACCAAGAAAGCACCACTTCCGTGCTGTCTTTTTTTCTTTTTTCTTTTTTTCTTTTTTCAGAGTTAGAGTTTCACTCTTGCCCAGGCTGACCTGGAAATCAGTATGTAGGCCCAGGGTGGCCTCAAACTCATGGAAATCCTGTTACTTCTGCCTCCTGAGTGCTGGGATTAAAGGCATGCACCACCACATCCACTTATGTTCTCTTTAATAACCTCATTGTTGTGCAATTATGGTATAGGAGAGATGGAAACAGAGATAGAGGGAAAGAGAGATGAAGAGAGACAGAACAAGTCACTGGTGATTTTTGACATAACAGTACAATCCTATCATGAAAGGCCCACTCCCATTGCCTCATGGAACCATAACGACACCCCTCCCCCCAAGTTCCCACATCCAAACACTAACAAAATGAGAACATGGACTTTAAATAATATATTTTTGAAAGAGTCAAATACTCAATCCATAACAAATAACAAGTGATCTCTTGAGAGTAGGAAGAAGAAAACCTTACTTTTCCATTATGTTGGGGTTACTCCTAAGCAGGAGCCAATGGGACCAACCGAGCCACATTTTTTCCAGGACTGTATAGGTTATGCTATGTTTTTTTTTTTGAAGTCACTCTAGCCCAGACTGACCTTGAACTCACTATGTAGTCTGTCCTACCTCTGCCTCCAGAGTGCTGGAATTAAAGGTGTGCACCACCATGTCCAGCCTTTTGATGTATGCTTTTAAAGACAACCTATATTTCATACTCCTTGAAAAGTCTTCCTTAGGCCTGTTCCTATCAGTTGCCTATTCATGTTATCTACTCCTCATTCTCTTGACTTTTGAGAGAAGATACATTCTATAATGCTCCAAGAATATCTCAATATTGACAGGCATGGGTTTGTGCATCCCTTACCATTGCTATTAGAACATTATTAAATTATTAATAGGTGAAGATAATACCTATTATTTCTTCTTGCTTCATCTTAACCCAGTACCTTGAATACTAATGAAATATTAGTCAAATTAAATTATACTGGTCTTATGTAGGTAAGAGAAGCTGTACTGGATTGATATTGGCCATATACATTGATACTTTCCTTTTTATTTTTTTTAATTTGTTTATTAGAGAAAGAGAGAGAGAGAGAATGCGCATGCCAGGGCCTCTAGTCACTGCAAACAAACTCCAGATGCATGCACCACCTTATGCATATGACTTACATGGGACCTAGAGAACTGAACCTGGATTGACTTTGGAGACAAGTGCCTTAACCGCTAAGCCATCTCTCCATCCCTGATATGGTTTATTAGTTTTACTTTCTGTTTCTAATTTTACTACTATGCAAAGAACTCTATGAGACAGATAGATACATAAAATTCAAATCAAGTTGACAGTTCCAAATCTTCATGTACATATGGTTAACAACATTGGGATATTTCAAGAGGAATACAATATAAAGATTAATGTTTTATGTAAAACCAGTCTTGATGCCCGAACTTTTGAATAAAATTGTTATGATCAGAAATAAGTTTAAGTGGTAAATTCTCAGTGAATCACACTATAATTAATAGCTTTCAACTTAAAGTCCTTTGCCTTAAAAAATGACTCTAAATCAGTCATGTTAAATACTCCAGTGTTCTTGAAAACTCTAAATTTGTATGATGTATTATATTTGGGTTAAAGTATAGGCACTCTGTTAAGAACATATATATACAAACATATCGGCATATTAGCACACACAAACACATACATTAGAACTATCTATATGATTATATCTATTAAGAAGATGGGGGTTGGAGAGATGGCTTAGCAGTTAAAGCATTTGCCTGCAAAGCCAAAGGGCCTTGGTTTGATTCCCCAGGATCCATGGAAGCCAGGTGCCCAAAATGGTACATGTGTCTGGAATTTTTTTTTGCAGTGGCTGGAAGCCCTGGTGCACCCATTCTTTCTCTTTCCCTGTATGCATCTTTCTCTCCCCCACTCTCAAATAAAATAAATAAATTAATTAATTTTAATAAAAGAAGTTGGTGGGTGGTTATATAATTAGTAAATCATGAAAATTAGAGTAACCGTTTATATTGCTTGACAGATGTTTTGATGTTTAAAATAGCACACGGACCTACACGAAAAGAAGTAAGAGGGCTGGAGATATGACTTTGTGCTTAAGGTGTTTTGCCTTCATAGCCAAAGGACCCAGGTTTGATTCCCTAGCACCCAAGTGTAGCAGACAGCTTCAGGTTTGCTGAGATGAATTTCCAGACCAGGCACAGTTATGGAGGAAGGGATATTATTTATTGAAGCTTACAGATCCAGGGGAAGTTCCATAATGGCAGAAGAAGTGACCTGCTCTCATAAGGCCAAGCAGAGAGAGCAAAAGCCAACCAGCCACCACAGCACACAGAGCAAAACTACAGCCAGAAGGTCACACAGCACACTTCAGGAATTCCTGCTAGGCATATTTGCATATCTTTACAATGGAATCTCAAACCCACATCTTAAGACCAGCCCCCAGTGACATTGCCTCTAGCAAGGTGATTACAGATGCAAACTATAACTAATAAAACACTGAATATATTGGGGGACATATATTCAAACTACCACACCAAGTAAGCCAGATGCTCAAGGTGGTGCACGTGCATCTGGAGTTTGTTTGCAGCAGCTGGAGGCCCTGATGTGCCCATTCTCTCTCTCACTCATAAAGGAACATTTTTAAAAATGAGCCCAGTTGAGGAGATGTAAGGAGAAGGACAAAGGAGGGTGGTGGGAAGGAATTATGGTAAAAGTACATTGTGTATATGTATGGAGGCTGTCAATATTTTTTTTTTTAATTAACCATCAGCACAACATTGCTGACACTGGTAGCTAGGATGCATTTAATTGTTTTCTAAACCCATTCTTTATAAGATAGGAACTGGCTGTTGGACCTAATATATTGCATTAATTCTATCATGAGGGATAATACTCAGGGTCAGGAATATTTAATATTCTACCAGCTATCAATGCCCAATTGAGTTATGAGAATGACACACTAACAAAACCCCAGGCAAATTGGGCATTGCATGCTGTAAACAGGGACTTGAAAACCAGCTCCTCACAGGAAATCTGCCTGATGAGACAATTGATGCATGTCCAGAGATGATATTATGTGAGTTTAAATCTGAAGGACAGCTAAGCCAAACATTGTGTATCTCCTAAAGTAGCTTTTATATGATTAATTGAAAGAAGAAAGAGAAGACCCGTGGCTGTTTTCTACCTGATTTTGGCAAGGCAGTGATGCCCAACCTTTGCTCATGCAATGCTTTCCCCTGACTTCTTGTTGTTCCTCCTAGACTTTAAGCCAAAAGAGAAAACATTCCTCCCATCAGCTCCTTTGGGTCAGGGGATTTGTCATGGTATTAAGAAGATAACTTCCACAGAATGATTTCAAAAGCTATGAACTGAGCTAGAGAGATGGCTCAGTGGTTAAAGGCACACGCTTGCAAAGCTTGATGACTGGGATTGGATTTCCCAGTACCCAGGTAAAATCTGACTCAGAGGCACATGGTCTGGATTCATTTGCAAAGAGAGGATGCTCTGGCATGCCCTTCCTCTCTCTCTTCTTCCTCCTGCTCTCTCTCTCAAATAAAGTATAAAATATGAAAGTGAAATACTATTTTTAAAGCAATTCTTAAGTCATAGAATATAAATTCTCCGTTCTTTCTCAGCTTTAATCCTGTGGTTTCTGAGGACTCTCACAGGGAACTCCATTTCCAGTAAAAGTCATATCTTAGACCCCTTGTGTGACCTTTGTGACCCATAATTTTACCTTATCATATTGCAATCCTATCCAAGGCACCTCTGGAACCTATGTATAATTTCATTTACCAAAAGGAGTGATAAAAGGGAAATTGTTGCTTAGCAACCCTTTGAGATGTAACTTGAGCCACAAAAATCATGCACTAGCTACACTTCAAAGGCATTTAAGCCCACATCACATTTGAATGTGTCTTATCTTTCCATGAGTACCTTTCTCTTTCATTTTTATTAACATCTGTTCTTAAATATGTGTTAGACACTCTTCCTAATAAATTCTAACTCTACTGTTTCTTACTATTTCATGATGAAATTCTTTTCAGGGTCAAAGTCAGGAGAATTGTCTTCAGCTGAGTAGAGGTCTCTGAAAAGATCTTCACATTCTGCTCCAAGCAGGTCTTATCTACATCGTCCCACAGACCCTAACAGAACATGAAATGCAATAGTTAATACTTCAAAATATAAGCAGAAAAATGAGGTCAAGAAAAAAGAAACAGATGGAAAAGTTCACAGAAAAGTGTAGATTTTATTCATTATCGCTACAGAATAATCACAAGTTGATCACAAGTTTTTTAAATTATATATATATATATATATTGGTTTGGTGGTTTGATTGTGAAAGTTCCCTGAAGCATCATGTGTTGAATACTGAGTCTCTAGATGGTGGTAATTTCGGAAGGTTAGGGAGTCTTTTGGAGGTGGAGCCTTGATGGAGGAGGTGTATCACTATGGGTGTTCAGAGCTAGTTCATCTTTTCCTTCATGCTGTGGGACAAGAGGCAATGCCGCCAACTGCATGCTTTGCCATGTTTCCCCTGCCATGGTGAAGCTTTCCCTCAAAACTGACAACCAGCCGGGCATGGTGGTGCACGCCTTTAATCCCAGCACTCGGGAGGCAGAGGTAGGAGGATCGCTGAGAGTTCGAGGCCACCGCCCTGAGACTACATAGTGAATTCCAGGTCAGCCTGGACCAGAGTGAGACCCTACCTCAAAAAAAAAAAAAAAAAAAAAAAAAAAAAAAAAACTGACAACCAAAATAAATCCTGTCCTCCCATAAACAGCTTCTAGTTGAGTATTTTATCCGACCCAAAGGAAGGTAACTGCTACAATTGCCATACAGATAATTAGGTTATATCAAGCCACTTTTCAAACAACTTTTTGTTTGTTTTCTTGAACCTCTCTCTTCTCTTTTCCCTTCTCCATACCCTTTCTTCACCACTGTCGACCTTTTGCTTTCATGTTGTGAGTCCTTTGATCTTCTTACACCTTCTCAACACCTCTTATTTCCCTTCCCCAGTATCCTAATTACTTTTATAATCTATACCCATTCTAACTTCTACTATAAATTTCTTTTAAAAATATTATTTATTTATTTATTAGAGAGAGAGAGCTGCAAATGAACTCCAGACATATATGCCACTACTTATATCAGGTTTTAGATGGGTACTGTGGAATTAAGCCCAGGCCATCAGGTTTTGCAAGCAAGCATCTTTAACTACTTTAACTACACCAGACCCACTTCTCCCATATATGTACTTATAAATATTAAGAGAGAGGATCCACATATGAGAGAGAACATGTGATTTTTTTTTTCCTGGGCAAATGCTGGGGATAATGTGGGGAATTATATTCTGCTGTAAATGACAATAAAATTAGGAAATCTTCAGAAAAACGAATAGTACTGCTTTTAATATAACTTAACTGTACCTAATAGAGTGAAATGAAAGTTCATAAAGAACAGAGAATACAACACTATGAAGAAGAAAATCTTTTATATTATATTTTCTTTAATTCCATTGAAATTGCTTTTCCAAATAGCATGGTCCCATAGCTTGGAGCAGTTGTATACAAGTGACTCTTGTGAGCATGGGTGCTGTAGACCCCACATCAATGGATAATATTTATGTAAACAAAAAACCTTTGTAGTAAAAAGAAATGTATTTTAAGGCTTAAAGGTATTTTAAGATGCAAATGTTTGAGAAACATTAATCTATCATTTTTCCCAAATGATTCACTGGTAGAAGTAGTGAAGATAATGTTTTTTTCAAGTACATCAACATACCATTTTAATAATTTTACTTTTATTCCTTTGAAACCACAAATTGAATAAGGTCTAACTTACAGATGAACAATATGCTGCTTCAATTGTGGTCCAAAGATAATTTTATCTATTTCAAATATGCCAGGCATTAATGAATGTAAGTGGAGCATTATCTGTCTTATCAAATTTTTATCTGGGATTCTATTTATTTCCACTATATCTGTTTTACTTTATCTGCAAGATGAAGGGGCTAATGACTACTAATTAATATTTTATATTTAACTTTTAGAGTACTTGGATGTTAAAAAGAATTCAAGGGCTGGAGAGATGGCTTAGTGGTTAAGGCACCTGCCTGCTAAGCCTAAGAACCCAGTTCCAATCTCCAGGTCCCATGTTTAGCCAGATGCAAAGTGATGCAAGGGCACAATGGCACACTTGCCCACAAGGGGGCGCACACATCTGGATTTCGTTCACAGCAGCTGAGAGACTGCTGGCACGCCCAACTCTATCTGTCTCCCTCTCCCTCTCTGCCTGTCTCTCTCTGTGTCTTTCTCCAAAAATAAATAAAATAATTTTAAAAAAATTACAAAAAAAGAAATCAAGGTACAGATAATACATTCTGCATAGGAAGTAATGGAGCCATAGTGTACACAGAACTTCTGTAAATTACAAGTGTCTGCAAGGAGAGGAGATAAAAATACTAAATGATGTTTACAAATTTGGGAGATTTACAAAGACACTCACACTATCCCCAATTGTGCCTAAAGGGATTTTTCACTGTAATTCTATCATGCTGTACAGGTAGTTCTATTTTTAAGTTGATAGTCAATGCTACTGGAGACCATTACACATTAATAGGCAAAAAATGAAACCATGGAGAATAGTGAAAATAAAGAGAAAAAAAGAAAAGAAGAAAAGAGAGAAAGAGGGAGGTGGGTAACTAAAAAAATGAGAGGGTAGGGTTGCATGGTGGGGGGCAAGATAAAAATATATTAATATACTCATGTGAAAATGTCCTTATGAAGCATAGTCTATGCACTAAATTTATACTAATAAAAATGTAGATTTCATGGGCATGGTGGCATACACCATTAATCCCAGCACTTGGGAGGCAGAAGTAGGAGCATTGCTGAAGGTTCAGGGCCAACGAGAGACTACACTTAGTGAATTGCTGATCAGCCAGGGCTAAAGTGAAACCTTATCTCAAAAAAAGGGGAAGGGGGAACTGGAGATATGCCTTATGTATTAAGGTGCTTGGTTCGATTCCCCAGTACCTATGTATGCCAGATGCACAAGGTGGCACATGTATCTGGAGTTCGTTTGCAGTGGCTGGAAGCCCTGTCATGCCCATTTTCTCTCTCTCTCTCTTTCTCTTTCTCACTCTGCCTCTTTCCATTTCTCAAATAAATAATTAAAAATAAAATATTTTTTAAAAGGGGCTGGAGAGATGGTTTAGTGGTTAAGGTGTTTGCCTGCAAAGCCAAAGGATCCTGGTTCAATTCTCCAGGACCCACATAAGCCAGATGCAAAAGGGGACACACACTTCTGGAATTCATTTGCAGTGGCTGGAGGCCCTGGACTGCCCATTCTCTCACTCTCCCACCCTCTCTCTCTCTCAAATAAAAAAATAAAATATATTTTAATATATATATAAAAAGAATATATAGATTTCAGTAATTTTCAAAAGGTCTTGGATAGATGAAGTTATAATTGTTACTAAGCTTGCACAGGATGCCTTAAACGAAATAATTGTCACAGGGCCCCATAGAAGAATGGCTGCAGTGGTCTTCAATAAACCATACTCTTGTGTGCTTTCTGCTTATTTTATTTTATTTTATTTTATTTATTTATTTATTTGAGAGAGAGAGATACAGAAATGGGAAGGCAGAGAAAGAATGGGAATGCCAGGGTCTCCAAGCACTGCAAATGAACTCCAGGTGCATGTGCCCCCTTGTCCATCTGGCTAACGTGGGTCCTGGGGAGTCAAACCTGGGTCCTTTGTCTTTGCATGCAAGTGCCTTTACCACTAAGCCATCTCTCTGTCCCCTTGTGAGCTTTCTAATGTTGAGCCTATGAAATGTTTTTTTTTTTTCAAGAATATACAGAGAAACATACTTAAGTTTACACACACACACTCTATAGATAGATAATAGATAGATGATAGATAATTAATTTAAAATATTCATTTTTTGATGCACTAACCAAGAAATTGTTTTATCAGCTCTATTAAGTCATTGTGTTTCACATGATTTTTTAAAATAATTCTTGTCACAAATTTAAAACATTTCATTCATGCACATTATAACCAAGAAACTCCATTTACTGATTGTGTGATGTTTATAAAATAATGCAAGTATTCATCATTTATATTCATATTATTCAATAAGTTGCTTAGTTGTATTTTACTCTTTTTTTAATTTTTAAAGAAGAGTATTGTACAGGGCTGTGGAGATGGCTCAGAGGTTAAAGCACTTTTTCCAATGTGTTCAACTCAGCCTAACTAGTACATATGTGTGTAACTCAGAGTACCTAGGGCCATCGGAGGTGGAGCCAGGAGAATGAAGAAACTTGTGGGCCAGATACAGTGGTGTACACAGGGATAAAAATAAACCAAAGTCGAGACCCTATCTTAAAAGAAGATGAAAGGAGAGAACTGGCACCTTTAAATGCACGAGCCTGTGCATATACACACCTACAAAGACAAGCACACACCCCACACACATAAATAAATAAAACTTAAAAAGCAAATAATTCTTCAGTATGATATCATTTTTAAAATAAAAATGCCAACAATTTTCCTTAACTACATTTTGTCATTGATATATTCAAATTTACTAATCATGAATTGATCCTTCTCTCTAAAGAACAATATTTCTAGTTGAGAAAATCACCTCTGTGTAGGTAACCTGACAATGCAGAGTAAATTCTGTTAAATGCAATATACCATGATTGAATTTAATTTACTTTGTCCAGATTCTGTTTCTCAAAACTATTTGAAATAATTATTTTAAATTGTGAAAAATAAATCTTGCTAAAAAGTTTTCTGTCATTTTGAATTAATTTAATGGTTTGTCAAATGTAGTTGGGTGAATAATCATAAACTTTTCCAATTTTATCTATTTTGAAATATATTTTATTAACCAAAAACTCCATAAATTTTCTTCCTTAAAATCAAGGTATACTTATTTGCAACTATAAAAACTCAATTATATACATATACTATTTTGAAACATTTACTCAACTCTCTGATTTTTGATTAATTTGGAATTGTTATTTTAAATGTGTTTTCTAAAAATCTACTTTCTTTTTTTGTTTCTGTTTTTATTATGGAAATATTTAGTATGGATTAATCATGTCTTGGTACCATCTTTTCCCTCGACCCTTCCCCCATTCTGCTGGGGGCCCTCCTCAGTGGGGCTGCTGGTATTCCCACAGGGTTGTGAGTTATGCATTATGAGGGCAGCAGTCAAATAAAACTTCAAAAGCAGACTATTTAATTTTCCAACCACTTTGTAAATGTTTTGGTTATAAACTTTCAAATTATTTTGAGTGAATGCAATTAAGATTTTGAAGATCTATAGGAAATCTAATGTCATATAAGACATCTTTCTTGTACACAGTCACTTCAGGAACACTCAGGGAGTCTTGTGTTCTAATTGATGAAAATTTTAAAAAAGAAAAAATTCCATGAAAAAATTCTTTCCAGTTTTGTTTTTGTTTCTGTAATTTGAAGCATGTTCATTACATAGTTTAGTGCTCTAATTTAGTTACTTGGAGTATATAATAAGTATATGTGATGTTTGATATACTGGTTTCTATTTTAATTAGAAATATAGACTTTGGCATGCAATCAGGAACTTCAACTTCACTTAATTTATTAAGTGTATCTTTAATACTTTAAAACTGAATTAATCGGGCTGGAGAGATGGCTTAGCGGCTAAGGTGCCTGCCCGCTAAGCCTTAGAACATCAGTTCCAATCTCCAGGTCCCACGTTTAGCCAGATGCAAAGTGACGCAAGGGCGCAATGCTGCACTTGACCACAAGGGGGCACACGCATCTGGGTTTCATTCACAGCAGCTGAGAGGCTGCTGGCACGACCATCTCTACCTGTCTTCCTCTCCCTCTCTCTCTGTCTCTCTCCATAAAAAAATAAATAAATAAAACTGAATTAATCATATTTTTTCTTATATTATCACTGATGAACTTTGTAACTAGGGTCATTTATATTTTATTAGATATTTACTATAGATGGAATAAAATTCCAAGAAATTTATATAATATAATTGATTGAATAGAAATACTACTGAGTTTTTGGAATAGTTTTTTTTTTTATTCTTTTTACTTGAAGCATATAATGACATATAAATATTTAAATTATTTTCTGCTAATGAAGTCATTACATTAATAGCAATTGGTTCTTAATTTTGTTCATGCATAAGTAAATGAGCTTAATTAATTTTAAATAGTATCATTTAACTAAATGTGAGTATGATTTCACATAATATTACTAAATATAAAATTTTCAGTTGTCTTTAATTTCTTACTTTAAGAAATGGTCTTCTTGAAATATTTACTAACTTTTCAATCAGATGAGAGTGCTTCTTAAGTGAATTTTGTCATCAGACCATCTCCAATACCACTATGCCTATAACTCTTCTCCTTCCCTTAGTATGCTAAATGTTAATTTTTTTAAAATTTACATAATTATTATCAACTTTCTTTATAAATGAAAAATAATCTGTATTTTTTAAAATTAAACATATGTTTTAGGATCATAAATGTATATCATGTTTATTGCAAAATGGGTGTTGGTGAAAAGTTGTTGGTTTTTCATGATGTAATACAAGAAAACATTTTGCAGTCTGTATGTATACAGTAAAAAAACTGACTTCTCAGCAATTACTTCCCACACACGTGGCTCATTTCTCACTGACCACATAGAGTTTTGGCAGTTTTGTGCATTACACAAGTTTGCCATGGGCAACTGCTCAACAATTTGTGTATAGTAACCAGAAGGCTTAGCAGCATTAAATTATTTTCCAACACTACTGATCAGTGGCAGGTTTAGGAGGTGTGTGTGTGTGTGTGTGTGTGTGTGTGTGTGTGTGTGTGTGTGTGTTTGTGATATTTTATGTGTAGTGTATTCACATGTGTGTGCAGATGTACCTGTCACATGTACACTTATCCACTGAACAATCTCCTTAGCCCCAATATTGTTTACTAGATTTTTTTTTTTAGTTCAAAGAATATGCCAACTATTCTCACCATATTGATATTAGTTGTGTTTAGTGTAGAAAAAATTCTAGAGAGTTCATTTGCATGTATTTCCATCTAACTGTGAGTATTGTGGTAGTGCAAATATTTCTATGCTATTAGTTAAGACCTTGGAAAAACCTCGAGATGCAAAAAGACCATCAGAAGCATTTGGGATCTGAAGTGGTTAACACTCTGATCTGCACTCTACATTTTCTCTTCTCTAGGGATAGCAATCCCTACAAAAGAAAGAAGTTGACCCCATCAAGCTTCCTTATTAACATGGTAAGATTGTCCTATGGGCAAGCAAAATAGTGGTTTTCCCTGGAGAGTTCTTATCTTTGGAATGCTTTTAGCAGAATGGAAACATCTATGCTAAGTTGCTAGTAGTAAACAAACTTGGAAACTGCATTTATGAGGCATGGCTCCTTCTGGGGAAGTGATGTGACTTTACGCATCAGTTAGACACTGGGTATTGGACCTGATGGTATAATCTGCTATAGCACAAAGAGACCTGTGAACAGAAATTCAGGAACAAGGCATCTGCTGTACTAGTGACTTGCATAGTTTTGCCAAATCATTATTACTAGTAGTAACTCTTCATATGAATAAAGTTTCAGATTGACAAGTCTTACTGGGAAATCTAATCATTTAGTTTATTCTAGGCCCTTTTATTGCAGCTATAGCTAGTAATATTTTACTACAACTATCTAAAGAAACATAAATATGGCAAAAGAGCTAAACTGGATGAACTCTGGGAAAGCAGGCAAACCAGAACTGCTCTCTATTTACAGCAGAGTGTAGAACTTTGTTGAAACCTCATGCTCAGGACAGAATTCTGCCATTATTAGCCTTACAAATAGACATCTTGACATTTGTTTGTTTGGTGTTGCTGAGAATGATGTGCTGTTCTTTCTGGAACACCAGCGATTTATCTGTATAGCACATCTAGGGCATTTTTGTTGAGCAATTATCCAGTGTTGATCTCATTTTTTAAATGGATTTTGAGAGTGCCTGCAGTGATCCATGAGTAGATCTTAAATTCAATTTAGTGTTAAGAAGCAGTTTTCATTAGATTGAATAGAATAGCAGAGAGTATAAAAGAACAAACTAAAACAAAAAAGGAAAACAACAAAGCATGCTTGTCATGATTAATGTAGTTAATGTGTCACGAAAATACTGTTTGGGCTATTTATATTAATGTATTTAGGTATGTGTGAAAGAGAGACAGAGAAAGAGAGAGGGAAGGAGAGACAGAGGGAATACAAAATGGCTTTAAAACTGATCACAGTAAAATAGGGAGATAGCAAGATTTTAAGGATAACGTGAAACATGGCAAGCAAAGCTTGTTTAGAGTTCATCTGCTAGCGTCAGTGGAATGAGAGTGCTCTGTGTGCTCTGTCTGTGGAAGGCGATGCTATACCACAGGAAAATGGATTAAGTAAGCATAAATTAGAGAAGTTTACAGCAGATGATTTGGGATTTAATGGTACTTGTCTGCCACGCCTGTCAGTCTGAGTTCAACTCCCCAGTACCCATGTAAAGCCAGAGCACAAAGTGGCACATATCTCTAGAATTAGCTTACTGGGGCAAGAGTCCCTGGTCTGGCTGTTCCCTACTCTCTCTCTGCCCCCACACACATACACACACACAAGTACACAAGTAAAAATAAAAATAATTAACTTTACAATTTTGACATCAAAGATTTCATATCTAAAGTTGAGCTTTAAGGGTTGAAGACTAATTTATGACTAGCAAAACTGCAATTTAAAAAGTCACCCTAAAATTATACGAAAATTTTAATGTAAAAAATTCGCCAAATGACAATTCCATCAAATATGTCATTTTTAAATGAAATAAATTTCCTATAATATACACTTAAGCAGTTAAAAGAAAAAATTTGTAAAACTGCCAATGTGCATTTTGCAGAAGCTCAAATATTTGGGGAAACATTTTCATATGCTAAGATGATGAGAAATATAAGAAGATATACTTTGGATGTCTGGATGTGTACAGTAGCTCAGAAGAGAACGAAACATACATTGAAATACTGGTGAAGGGCTGGAGAGATGGCTTAGCCATTAAGGCGCCTGCCTCCTAAGCCTAAGAACGCTGGTTCCAATCTCCCACGGTTCCAATCTCCAGGTCCCACGTTTAGCCAGATGTAAAGTGACGCCAGAGCACAATGTCGCACTTGACCACAAGGGGGTGCACCCATCTGGATTTCATTCCCAGCAGCTGAGAGACTGCTGGCACACCCATCTTCCTCTCCCTCTCTCTCTGTCTCTCTCTAAAAAAAATAAATAAATATAAATAAATAAATAAATAAATAAATAAATAAATAAATAAATAAATACTGGTGAGGAACAAAGTGTATTCATTCAAAGTTTTATCTCTTACTAAAAATGTTTAACTGTTTAGCTTATATATTTGATATTGCTGTTATTATTTCCATTTAACATAAGCCATTAAAATATTGAGCAGCAATTATAGACAATATATTAAAATCAGTAACATATAAATGTTTTTTTTTTTTTTCCCACAAATCTATGAAATCAAGTCTTTGTTTAAACCTGGAGAGCAGAAATTTCAAAGGTGTTCACAGAAATGGCTCAGCCTTCTATGGTTTGCTGAGATGGGTTGAAACAGTGTACACATTCTACTACTAAATTCTCATGGTGCTGATATTGAGTGCCAGTGTTTACCAAAATCTTATATGTCTGGGTCTCTGCAAAGTCCTTTATACACATGACATTATTTAATTAATGTTACCCATATTGCACAGCTACTATTATTATGTCTATCAATTGCTGCATCCTGGAAAATTTTAGCTCCCCACTTAAACTGGAAATGTCAGAATCAACTCATACCTGGACACCTTCCCCTGTATTATTGCTTCCATGGCAGACAGTCTCTTTTTTCTCTTACTCACTTTCACCTGAGCTTCTTTTTGACTAAATCTCATCTTATTCAAAAGTAATTTTTTCCCCAAATGGAAAAATTACTTCCTATTACATCTGGTTTCTATGCTACAAAATACCTGTTATATCAGTCAATGCTGGGAGATAGCATCTTAAAATTGTAGGCTCTCACAAACTCTTGAAGTTACCTTCAGGAATAGAAACTACCCAATAATTACTTTTTGTCAGACAAATGCTCAGCCATTCTAATACTTAAACCTTCTGACAGCAAGAACCTTACTTCTAAATTTTAACATGCCTTTTAAAGACTGTCAGGATAAAGTGAAAATAAAGCCTATGGCTATATTCACTTATTGAGAAAATATGTATCACTTACCATGTATTGCCATTCACTTCCATAGGCGCTAGGATGGATCAGTAAATAAAAATGATCCAAGATTTTGTGGGTTCCTCTACATAAACTAATGAACGATTTTGTAATGAGTTTATTTATTTATTTGAGAGTGAAAGAAAAAAAATTGGCAGATAGAGAGAATAGGCACAACAGGGCCTCTAGCCTCTGCAAACTAACTCCAGCCACATGTACCACCTTGTGCATCTTGCTTATGTGGGTCCTGAGGATTCAAACTTGGGTACTTTAGCTTTGCAGGTAATTACCTTAACCACTAAGCAATATCTCCAGCCCTAGTTATACTATTTTTAAGTTCATCTTTCTGATGTGATGAAAGCAGGCATATGTATGTATGTATGTATGTATGTATGTATGTATGTATGTATGAATATGTATATGTATGTGTGTGTGTGTATTATACACACACACACACACATACACTCTTGTTTCTCCAAAGACTTTTCTGTTAAATGGATATTTGCAGATTGAATTTATTTATTTATTTTCTGAGCCTAGGTATAAACATTATTTAAATTTTATTTTTATATATTACATCAGGTTATATACAATTGTCCCCTCAACCCAACTCCAGTTACCTTGGGAGCCTTCCTCATTGGAATTATGGTAAACACAGTGGGGTCTTAAAGGCTTCTATGGGGTAGCCAGGGACCTAGCTTCAGGGTATTCCTACTCACTCTGTGGCTCTTCTAATCTTTCCACCACCTCTTCCACAATATTCCCTGAGCCATGGCAGTCCTGTTGGAAGTCTGATTTAGTGTTGAGTTATTTGTAGTCTCTAAATTTCTGCTATCATAGGTTTTAATTATTCTATGATGTCTGTCAACATCAACTTGGGGATGGTTGTCAGGCTAGCAGTAAGAGCAGTACTCATGATATTACTTCCTCTGCAATTGCTCCTGGTCCCTGGAAGATGGATGATGGTCCCTGGAAGAGGTGGAAAGACTCTTGGTGGCCAGTCGGTCTCATGTCCAATCAGAGAACAGATTCCTGTACAGGCTACATGTAACTATTGCACAAGTGTGTACTTCTTGTCTAGACTGCAGGGTACCCACCTTATTCAGGCTGTTGGTGACCCTTGTTTTCTGATAGCTCTGATATAACTCTCCAGCAATATGAGGGCTAGCCAGGAGGAAGCTAGTTTTCCTTTAATTTCTAGGTTGGTATGCCCATGTCCAATGAGTGCATCTTGTGATTTCTTCAGCAATAGGGTCTTACCTTCAAGCTCTGGAGAGTAAGCAAGTGTTTTGAAAATGGCCTACATTGTTTTGGGGACTTCATGGGTCTTTCTAGCCAACAGGTCACTGTGGGGGATAGCCCAGTTCTGGGCTTTTGATTTACTATCTAGAGTCTGTGGTTTAAGATTCAGCTTTTTCCATCTTCTGTGCAGACTGACCTCCTCCCACCTAATTTAGTGGTTATATCTTGTAGAATTCAAGTCAGCATGAGGGTTTCCATGGAACTGATTCATACCACTGTCTTAATTTTTGTGTAATTCCCTGCCTATCCTCTTCATCCCTTACCCCTCCAATACCCTGCCACCCAAGACACTGCATCTCTCCCCCAACCCTTTGGGAAAACCTCCACTTTCCCCACCTAGTTTTCTCTCTCTCCTGCTCTTACTCTAGTTTTAGGCCCATATTCCTGGTGTTAACTGCCATTTTTACTCATCTTCACTTGATTCTGGTTAGGAACCTAATATGAGAGAGTACGTGTGGCATTTGTAGTTCTGTGTCTGAGTGAGCTTGCTTAGAATTATTATTTTTTCTATCTCTTTCCATTTTCCTGAAAATTTCATTAATTCATTTTCCCATAATACTGTCTAGAATTCCACTGGGTATACGTACAGTGTCTTCATCATCTATGCATCAAATGATTGGCATCAGGGCTGATTCCAATCTATTTCTAATTGTAAGTAGAGTTGCAACAAAAATGGTTGAGCAAGTATCTTTGCAGTAAAGAGTGGAATCATTGACCTATATGCCTAGGAGTGGTATAGCTGGGTCAAATGATAGATTTATTTTCTTCTTTTTCAGGAGTCTCTATACTGATTTTGATACTGGTTGTACCAGTTTACACTGCCATCAACAGTGGGTAAAAGTTCCTCTTTTTCCACAGCTTTGCAAACATTTATTGTCATTTAATTTTTGATGTATGAAATCTCAGAGTTGTTTTTATTTCCATTTCTGTGATGCCTAAAGCTGTTGAGTATCTCCATAAGTATGTTATGGCTGGTTCTATTTCTTCCTTTGATTGTTCTCTGTACAATTCTCTGCCACATTTTTTTTTTTGATTGGGTTGTCTCTTTTTTTTATTATTTAGGTTTTAGAGTTCTTTGTAGATTCTAGGTATTAAACCTTTGCCAGAGATATAGCTGTGAAGATTTTCCCCCATTCTATGGAATGTCTATTAGCTGTTGATGGTTTGTTTTTCTGTACAATAGATTTTTAGTTTCATGAGGTCCCAGTGGTTGAGTGTTCATCTAATTCCCTAGGATATTGGGGTCTTATTCAGGAAGTCTTTCCCTAGGACTTTACCATGGAGTGGTCTCCCTATTTTATGTTCTGATTTTTTGAGTTTTAGGTCTTATACTGAGGTCCTTAATCCATTGAGAGTTGAGTTTTGTGCAGGTTGAGAGAAATGCATGTAATTTCATTCTTCTACATGTGCTTATCCAATTCCTACAGCACCATTTGATGAAGAAGCTGTCTTTTATATGGAGTGTATTTATGGCCCCTTTTTCAAAGATGCAGAAGTTGTACTTGCTTGGATTTAGAGATGGGTATTCTATTTATGCCATTGGTCTGTGTGCCTATTGGGTGGCAGTACAATGATCTCTTTATCATCATAGCTGTGTAATATATCTTGAAATCAGCCATGTGATGCCTTTAGAGTTATTTCTTTTGTTGAAGATATTTTTAGCTATCCAAGGCCTTCTGCTTGTTCTTCCATATGATTTTTGAGACTATTTTTTCTAGACCAATGAAGAACGTTACTGACATCTTTATTTAGATTGCATTGAGTCTGTATAGTGCTTTTGGTAGGATAGCCATTTTGACAATATTAATTATTCCAACTCATGAACATGGAAGGTCTTGTCCATCTTCTAGTATCCTCCTCAACTTCTTCCTTCAGAGTTTTTATGTTTCCTTTGTACAAATCTTTCAATTCCTTGGTTAGTGATATTCCAAGTATTTAATTTTTTGTGGCTTTTGAAAACAGGATAGTGTCATTTATATCTTGCTCTATGTGTTTATCATCTGTGCATAGGAAGGCTACTGATTTTTGTGTATTCATTTTGTATTCTGATACTATACTGAAAAAATTTGTCAATATTAGAATTTTTTGATGGGGTTTTTGGATCACTTATAGAATCAAGCCATTTGCAAAGAGGGCTAGTTTGAATTTATATGATCTAGGACTTGGGTGACTTATAAATATCCTTTATTATGCTGAGGTATAATCCCTTCATCCCTAGTCTCTCCAGTGTTTGCATTATGAAGGGATGTTGTATTTTGCCAAAGACCTTTTCTGTGTCAATTGAAATAGTCATGTGATTTTTGTGTTTAAGTTTATTTATATGGTGAATTACATGTAATGATTTTCATATGTTGAACCACCCCTGAATCTCTGGGATGGAATTTGCTTGATCCAGATAGATGATGTTTTGATGTGTTTGTGAGTATTTTATTAAGAATCTTAGCATCTAAGTTCATTAGGAATATCCATCTACAATTTTCTATTTCAATTGAGTCTGTTTTATTTAGCTATTAGAGGCATGTTGGCTTCATAGAAAAATTTTGGGAGTTTTCTTTATTTTTCAGTTGTGTGAAATAATTGCAAAGAAGTTTTAGTTCATGAACGAAGGTTTGGTAGAACTCAGCGGAGAATCCCTCTAGGCCTGGACTGTTTTTGTTTTTTTTTTTTTTTTTTTGGGCAGTAGTTTTACATTACTTTTTCAATTTTGTTAGACATAATGTGTTTGTGGGCTGGAGAGATGGCTTAGTGGTTAAGGCACCTGCCTGCCAAGTCTAAGAATGTCTGTTCGATTCTCCAGGTCCCACGTTTAACATTTAGCCAGACACAAAAAGTGACACAAGGGTGCAATGCCAGACTTGCCCACAAGGGGCACATGCATCTGGAGTTCGTTTGCAGCTGCTGAGATGGCACTGGTGTGCCATTCTCTCTGTGTGTCTCTGTCTCTCTCTCTCTCAAAAAAAAAAATAATAATGTGTTTGCTTAGACAGTCTTTATGTTCTTGACTTAGTTTTGAAAGGCGCTATGAATCATATGAATTCATCCATTTTTCCAAGTTTTCCAATTTGGTGGAAAGCAGGTTTTTGAAATATGCTTCATGGTTCTTCCAATTTCATTGGTATCAATGGTGAGGTCTCCATTTTCATTTTTAATCTTGTGGATTTAAGTCTTCTTTTTTTTTTTTTTGATAAATTTGCTAAGTTGTTTATGAATCTTGTTTCTATATTCATTTTTTGGAAGAACCAGCTCTCCATGTCAAGATTTTAAATTGCTTTATTTCCAATGCATTGATTTCTGCTTTAATCTTGATTTTTTTTCCCTCCTGTGGGTTACTTTTGGGCTTGGACTGTTCTTGTCTTTCCAGTTCCTTCAAGTGGATGTTTAAGTTATATACTTGAGATCTCTTTGGTTTTGTAATGTAAAAATTTAGTGTTATAAACTTACCTCTTAGAACTGCCTTTGTTGTTTCCCATAAGTTTTGGCATGTTATATTTTCACTATCATCAAGTTTGCTTTCTGATTTCTTCTGCAAACCATTCATTGTTTGATAGTGAGTTGTTCAGTCTCCAGTGGTTGGGTGTTTCGATATTACTGTTGTTGATTTCTAACTTTAATGCATTGTGGGAAATTATGTCATTTTTTTCTAAATGTGTGGACACATGCTTTATGCCTTAATATATGGACTATTTTGGAGAAAGTTCCATTAGCTGCTGAGAAGAATGTGGATCACTAGAATTAGGGTGTGATATTCTATAGATGTGTGTTAAGTCCATTTGATCTATGGTGTTATTTACCTCCACTGTTTCTGTTTCTTTTCTGATCTGAGAATCTGTGTATGTATAATAGTGGAGTATTAAAGTCTCCTACTATTATTATATTGGAATTTATATTTGTTTCATTATCTAGTAAGTTTTGCTTTATAAATTTAGGTGCCTATGTGTTTGGTGCATAGAAGTTTAGGACTATAATATCTTATTGTTGTATTGTTACTTCAAAGTGTATGACATGGGCTTATCTTATCTCTTTTGATTTCTTTTGGCTTATAGCTTTCAGTACTCTCTCTTTGTCTTCTGTGTTCAGTGTTTTGATTATCATGTGACATGGGGCTTCTCTTCTCTGGTCCAGTCTATTTTGTGTTCTTTGTACCTCCAGTACCTGGATTGGTCACTCTTTTATAAGGTTGGGAAAATTTATCTTTAATAAGTTTGTTGAATATATTCTATATGTCTTTGGTCTTTATTTCTTCCCCTTCCTGTATGCCAATTGTCAGAATATTTGGTCTTTTTTAAGGTGTCACAAAGTTCTCTCATGTTCTGTTGCATATTTTTTTGAACTTGAAAATGCTTTTGGAGTCCTAGTCTAATTCTTCTACCTGTCCTTGAATTCTGAAATTCTGTCTTCCATATGATCTATTCTGTTGTTGAGACTTTCTTGAGAACCTTTTAGGAGGGTTATTTTATTTCTGTGTTCTGTTGTTATGTGTTTCATTAGTATTTCCATCTCTTGCTTAAATTCTATTTTCATTTCTTGATTTGACCTTTTTATTGCCTCTTGAAATTCACTCCTGTATTTGCATATGTCCTCATTGAGCTTGTTCCCTTCACCCATGAGCTCTTCAAATTCCATTCATCTTCTGTTGATCTCTTTATTTTGTTTTTAATATTTTATTTATTTATTTGAGAGAGAACAGAGCAAAGAAAGAGAGAGAGTATGGGCACACCAGGATCTCTAGCCACTCCAAACAAACTCCAGACACATGCACTCCCTTGAGCATCTGCCATATGTGTGTCCTGGGAAATTGAACCAGGGCCCTTTGGCTTTGCAGGCAAACTCCTTAACTACCAAGCCATCTCTCCAGCCCTTCTGTTGATCTTTATTTAAAAAAACATGTTTGTTTATTTGCAAGCAGAGAGAGAGAGAGATAGAAGAGAGGCAGACAGAGAGAGAATGGGCATGCCAGAGCCTCCAGCCACTGCAATTGAATTCCTAATGTATGTGCCCATTGTGCAGCTGGCTTATGTGGGTCCTGAAGAATCGAACCAGGATCCTTTTGTTTTGCAGGCAAACGCCTTAACCACTAAGCTATTTCTCCAGCCCCTGATCTCTTTTTAATTGTCTTCAATTTTATTAAGTCATGCAGGGACTATTTCCTGATTCTCTTTGGTTTCTCTTCAGCCATGTATTGAGTGGTTTCAATGACTAGCTTCCATTTCTTTCATCCATCCTTGAGTTCTTTTAGCTGCCTTTCTTCCATTTCCTTGATCCAACCTTTGATTTGTAATTTTTATTCAATTTTATTCAGCCTTTCTTGCAGTTCCTGTTTGATTACTCTTTAACCAGTTTCTCCCTATTCCAACATCTGTTTGTTCATGATCTTATTAAGTTCATTTAAAATGTTTTCTAAGATTTCATTTGAAGTTTCTATGTCTTGGGAGTCCTCTATTCTTTCATTAGAGGCTCCCTCTGTGGAACTCAGTAACCTTCCTGAGGATTTCTTTACTGGGTGTTGTCTGTTTTACATTGGGTTCTGCCCATCCCAAAATCCACTGTCTCACTGAGGACACACCAATAGTAGTTTTGTACATTCTGTCTTAGATGGCTTGGTCTGTGTTGATCTAGGTGGATTTGGGCTTGAAGACTATCCACTAGGTTGGGGTGGGTATACTTTAGCCTGAGCAAAATCTATTCTATGTATGCCATCTTCCAGGAAATCTGGGCAAGACCTTGGGAGGCCTGTCTTCCCTATTGATGATAATGAGTGCTTTTCTTGTAGACTTACTAGCTGTCTTGTATTTTGGAATAAGATCAGCACTTAGCTTGTCCTGGGTGCTGGGGCCAATAAATAGTTGCCCTCTGCTTCAGTCTTTCTTCTGATAATTCTTTTTTTTTTTGGAGGGGGCGCTTGCAAGATAGGTGACAGAATCCAAGTTGGTCAGATACTCATTGATGACCTACAGCTGTTCTTTCCCTTCCCAGGCAGCTGCCTCTGAATGAGGACCAGCCCTGATGGTCAACTCCCTTGGTTAGCCCCTACCCAGGATGAAGTGAGTCCCTGCTTGCAGCTGACTTTCAGCTAGTCCGTCCCGTCTCAGGCTGCAGCTACCTCAGAATGGCACCCAGCCTTAGTGCACAACTTCCACCTTGGGCTGATTCACAATGATAGGGCCCTGCTTGCATCTCAACTTCATCTGGTCCTCCCTTTCCAGTCTGCAGCCCCGGATTGGAACCTAGCCCTGGCATGAAACTTCCCCTCTAGGCTGGCTGACTCACAATGGAAGGGATCCCATATATATATATATATATATATATATATATATATATATATATATATATATATATATATATCTCCACCAAAGTCTCTATAAGACTATTCTAAAATAGAAAACAACCACCATTTACAAATCTGACAACTCAATATTAAGTTTTTTAAGGGAATAAAATCATTGTAAAACTTAATTATTCTTATCCCTTCTTCTATCATGATTCTTTTTCAATTAGTAACTTGTATAAAAATCTCAAAAATATATATGTTTGTAATTCTAAAGATATCTTCTTCCTGATGAGTTGTTAGTCATTCCCAAAGTTTCTTGAGATGCATCAGATAAATATGCTCAGTAACCTAGCACAACTTTAGATCATTTCTGTTTCTGTAATCATAGTAAAAGACAGTACAGCTCCTTTTCTTAATAAAAAGTAAAGTCATAGTAATTTAGTTATTTTGTACATTGTTTCAATTTAGCATTAATTATATCTGAATCTCAATCACACACACATATGTGTGTATACATATATGAATCTATTCTGTACATATTGATTGGAAATTAGCCTTAATTTAGCTGCTTTCTGTGTATTTTTCATACTGAGAAATTGCAAGGGAAAAAGGATCAACCTGCTTTTTAACTGCTCCTGGATTTGTAAGGAATCAAGATTTATTTGTGATCTAAACTACCTTTCACATCTGTATTAGCTTCCAGTTCCTGCAGAGGGAATAACCAAATTTGGTGGCTTCAAACAATACACATTTATTCTCTCAGTGTCCCAGGTCCATAGTGTGTGTAGAGCCTAAGTGGATCCTCTCTTCAGTCTCTGTGTCTATAGACAAAGTGCCACTTAGACTCCATCTCCTCTTCCAGTCTTGAGTAGGAATCAAACCCTTTCCAGCTTGTTTGTAGGGTTTGCAACATTTTGTATGAGTCTCATGTGGCTGATATACCAAGTTTCCATAACTGTGTGATTTAAATGAACCAGAATGCATTCTCTGATCATTATGGAATCTGCAATCACTGTGTCCATATGGTCAAACTCCTTCTGAAGTCTCTCAGGATCTTTCCTTGTCTCATCCATTTCTGATCACTATTGGCTTTTATTTGCTTCCTTGGTTCACATTCACAAGACTAATCTCTGCCACCATCTTCACATTCATCCCAAATCCTTCTTTTAGAACACTATACTGATTGGGAATTTCTGCTGGAGATTGCCTTCATAAAATATAATAGAGGATACCTGCATTTATTTTCCATGAGGGTTTTCTCAGTATAAATGTTTATTTCATCAACCGTGAAGGACAGTCAGTCCCTAAAATCACCAAAGACCCAATTTCTATTTTCAGGACATGTTTCAAGTTAAGTTAGGTTCACCCAGGATTAATTCAGGATCAACTGAAATGGGATATGAATTTCATTTGAAAAGGCCTTTGACATTCATCACATTCTTTTTTTGTTAGAAGCAAGGCACAGGTTCTTACATTAAAGGAGGATGGACTACATGAGATGAATAGCATGAGGTAGAATATATAGAGAGGTGTGTCTGTCTCTAACAATATCCCCTAGAAGTCCCCAGGTTATTAATAATCAACTTTCCTATCTATATTGAGAGAATATGTTATCATTTATTTCATACATTCATTCAACTTCTTCATCCTTACATATCTCAGCAGAGCATTTGGAAGGTGAACTGTACTTCACAAACTCACAAAAAGGGAGGAAGGATTTGAGACTTGTCTCTCTCCTAATGTCAAGTGTAAAAATTTGTCTTTCCATGTCAGGGAATCACAGTGGCTTCAGCTTCTGTTTGAATGCATCAATGATAGAGCATTTGTGTCATCTTCCTTCTTCTTACTGAGACAAAACCCCTGACACAGCTCAGCTTCACCTTACAACTTTAGGCTCCAGTCCATCACAGCAGGTAAGGCATGGAGGTGGGAGCTGATCACATCCAGCAAGGAAGTGGGGCAGAGCAAGGAATGCTGCTGCTCAGCCTGGGGTTTTCTTTTCACACAGTGCAGGATCCCACCCAGAGTCAAAGAAGATCTCCCTACCTCAAAGAACCTAATCACGATAATCCATTATAGATGATTCTAGGTTCTGTCACATTGACAATCAATAGAAACCATCACAGCACTCCATTGTCATTGTGGACATTGACTTAAGTGTATCCTTATGTGAACTGGAATTTTTCTGTATCACCAAAAACCAAGCAAACAAATGAAACTGGACTTGTTTGAATAGCATAATCCTCAAACTTGCATCCACCTGGATGTTCACAATGTTATGTTGTTTAGAAATAGAAACTTGGCAAATATAAAAGTTAAATAAGGTCATATTGGATTAGAGTGGGCCTAAAAGACAGTAATTTCTGCAGAACGGCCCTATTGGCACCTTACTTTTGGACTCACAGCCTTCAGAACTCTCACAAAAAGTATATCTTTAGTTTTATGCCAACTATTGTTTGTAATATTTTTTCTGGTAGCTCTAACAGACTAACATACAATTTATAAACCTTTCCATCTTCTTTTACTCTGAAATATTACATAACAAACTTATTTTTTCTTACTCAGGATAGCATATTAAGTACAACATTAAACTTTTTTGGTTGGCCTCCTCCAAGCTAAAATCAACAGTTCCTTCAAATTTTTTTTTTTTTTTTTTTCTGTAGCACAATTATGTCCTGGTTCCTGAATCTCAAAGTCATGCAGCTTGTCAGCCCCTTATTAAAACATCACAGTCAAGACAGAATATACTGTCGATGTGAGATTTTCAGTACAAAGTAAAACATGTTTGAATTTAATCTTAGAACAGAACAATTCTATTATTTCCATGTAAAATTATGTGAAGCTATTGAATGACATTTTGACAGACAGCATGGAATGATATTTTTTGTAGTTGATTAAAAGTTTCACATTGTATTAACTTTATCAATTCTGGCCATACCTGCCATATGCTAGCTATCACATCAATATGCAGACTAATCTATATGACTATTAAATAGATCTCTGTTTAAGGCTATACAGAGAACCTTAATCATGTTTTCTAATTTTGATTTTGAATGCCAATTCAAACAAAAACTATCCTTTAATTTTATGGTGCTAGAGGACTTGATTAGCTTGTCTGTATTTTCATCTAAGTTGCTAATGAAATACAAAGAAGTTTAGGATAAGGTTCTTAAAAATATGACCAAAGATGAAGCTCGGTGGCTTTCAACGTGTTTATTATTTTTTTCTTCTTCTTGTACTTCAGGAATTTAGTCAATATTCTTTAGGACTCAGAGAAGAATCAACAAAATAGTATATATTGCAGCAAACGTTCAGTAAATAGTCATAAACTACTTAGGATAGCTTATAATTTATCATTTTAATCCTTATAATTTTCAAGAATATTTAGTATTATTTTAATTGGCCCATAAAACTGCAATTGCAAAATAAATTTTGGGCCAGGAGAGATGGCTTAGTGTTTAAGGTGCTTTCTTGTGAAGCCTAAGAACCCATGTTCAACTCTCCAGATCCTATGTAAGTCAGACGCACAAAGGTAAAACAAGCCCAATGTCACACATGCCCACTAGATGGCGGAAGCATCTAGAATTTGATTGCAGTGCTGAGGCCTTAGCGTGCCAATTCTCTATCTCTCATCTCTCTGTCTCACTTTAACTCGCTTGCTCTGTCTAAAATAATAAAAAAGAAAAAGAAAAATAAATTTAGGGCTTGGAGAAATGGCTTAGCTGTTAGGTTGCTTGCCTGCAAAGCCAAAGGACCCAGGTTCAATACCCCAGGACCCATGTAAGCCAGATGCACAAATTGGCACATGCATATGGAGTTCATTTGCAGGGGCTGGGAATCCTGGCATGCCCATTCTCTCCCTCTCTCTCTCCCATATATATATACATATATATTATTTTGGTATTCTTAATTTAGAATAGAATTTTATTATTTTATATGCTCACAATAATATTTAAAAACCAGCTGCTTAATGTGACACTCCAGTTTTTGTTGAACATTCAGACTTTCTTTTACATTTGTAGTTCTGCCATGAATCTTTGACATCTCTTTTTAAAATGATCCTGCCTTAAGAGTCTTGCCTAATCAAAAATATTAAATTTTCTGAAAGTTCTTAGTATTTTAAGTACTGTCTCACACATCCTGGTATACAACAGACTGTTTATAGTGCAGGCTTATCTTTCTAGGGTGAATCTAGTGTCCTTGAAGGAAAAGACCAAAGCACAATTGGCACTGCTCAGATTCTCCTTATATTTTAGTTAGTATTGTTTCCTATGAACAAGATTTCCACCACAACTTTGTTCATTTTTTGTCACCATATCAGAAAACATCAGTTCAATGACTTCAAAGAAACTTTGTCCTTAAATATCATTTTAAAGACTTGTCTTCATGACACTTATAGCATTTACATCAGCTGCTTGTGCTAAGACTGTACTGTTTTTCAGAATTCTTCTGAGAAATGCAAATTTTATGCACTGGATCCTATAAGTGAATTTCCTAACTTATTCTATGTGAGTCCTTAGTGTTCTAAGATAATCTATGAATTAAAAATATATTGGATAGACTTTAAAGTAAAAATTTCTGTATAAATTTGGGTAATACTCATCCTATGAATTTCCTTGTGGTGTGTCACTGTGTAGTAAATAGCTAAAATGTTAATATGAATAAGGATAAATCCTACTGCAAAGAAACCTCTTTAACTTTGCATGACACAGTATTTCATAGAATTACAGTAGCTGAGTAGAACATATTTCTGAAGGAGTGTAGTTCAGCAATCATTTAGTTAAGTCACTAGCATACAAGACTGTGGTATGAATTACTTGACCATGTGAGTCAGAATGACGCAGAAAGACTCCAGAAGATGGCTCTTCAAAGGCAGCTTTCTGCTTAGCTGTTGCATCTGCATAGTGCCTGCAGCTGTCAGTTCCAGGAGAAGCTGACATTCATAGCTTCCATGGATGCACATGGTGCCTGAGCAAAGCAAGGTATATGGATCTGGTCACCTAGACATATGTGAGTTTTTGCACCACACTTTATGCTGGGCTTTCCAAGGCTTTCTCAGGTTTTCACTGCAAATCAACTGTTTTTTTCTACCCAATCCTATTTTCTGCACTTCTTCTCAACTGCTAGTTCCACATCGTAAGCCCAAGACTTGACATCTGTTTCTTCAGAACTTAACAGTTCCAAGGAAGAATTTCTTTTAAAAATACTACATGACACTATACTTTGGACAGTACTGTTTATTGAGAATAGGAAGTAAAATGTGTCCAGGAGAGAGCAGGGGCAGCACAGCATCCTGGAGAGGAACATCCCTAAATGGAATCTGCTTATGGGGATGGGAAGAAGAAGCTATGGATGACTCAAGGCAGAAACAGTAAAGAAAGGGAAAAAAAAGGAGAGAAAGAAACAGTCAGGGACAGATACAGTTGTGATTTAACTATTTTTTTTTTTTTTTTAGTTGGCCTGCTGATAGCTATAAGCATGCAGTTCTTCTCTAGTCTAGGAGCCAAAGACAGGGTTACCTTGATTTTAAACAAGATTTATAAATTAAAGTCTAGGCCACATTGTCAATCCATTTTATCATTTTCCCTAATTTCAAACCTCTGCTGAAATTAGCTTCATGGCTAGCTTCAAGAAAGCAGTGAGGATAAATCAGGAGAAATATCTCTTGATTTAGATTTACATAAAGAAAAAGCAGAGTCAATTCAAGGGAAAACAAAGTTGTTTTATAACAGTTTGGGGGATAAACTTAATGACTTCATTGGACCATTTAAAAAGAATTTTATTCCAATATCTGGCCAGATTGGACAACTATTCTATGAAAGTATTGCCAAAACAAATAGACTTAAATTATATCTAACTCTGATATAAAATGCTACTTTGCCTCCTACATGTTGAACCAATCATTTCTCAAGTACATCTTGATTCTATGGACAGTGTTTTCATTATACTCCAGTGGCCTACAGGGGATCTGCTCCTTCAACTCCTCATAGAAGTCTGTCTCAAAGAGGTGTGTATCATTTTGATATTCTTAGAAATACATATAGTTATATAAATATGCATTTTTTTACTCAAGCACTTAAGAAGGGAGATTAATTTCTTCTTTGGTGAGATATTTAGACACAGTGTATATTATAGAACTGGAAAATATGCAGGTATACCCTTTTCTTAGAAATAAAGTAGTATTAAGAATTTCATTCATACTATTTGATTAAATATTTTGTATAGCTAAAAACATGAATCACCTCAGAAATATAATAGACATACAGTTCAGTTATTTGTCTTTTTCCAAATTTAAATGTTATATATGGATTCAAGAAAAATGCTCTCTCAAGCTGGGCATGGTGGCACACACCTTTAATCCCAGCACTCTGGAGGTATAGGTAGTAGGATTACTACTAGTTCAAGGCCAGCCGGAGACTACATAGTGCATTCCAGGTCAGCCTGGACGTAGAGTGAAACAATACCTCAAAAAACAAACAAAAAAAAAGGAAAAAGAAAAATGTTCTCAGAAAGCTTATTTTCCATATCATACTTTACATCTGCTTTCTTTTCCATATTATCCTATCACCCAAAGTTTTTGTGGATAGTTCCTATGAGTAATGAATCAAGTACATGTATACGTGTGTGTGTGTGTGTGTGTGTGTGTGTGTGTGTGTGTACCTGGATAATACCTCAAAAGCTACAAGACAGGCTTAAAAGTGCAGATCAGGAAGCAAGGAGGAGAAAGTGCAAAGGTCTACATGTGACACGGAAGCAGAGAGAAGCCTGGTAGGGTAAAAAGAAGGGAGGTGGAGACGGCAAGACAAGGAGAGGATAATCCTAAAACAAAATTGTGCTTAAAACTGCCATGATGATACCTAAAACTATTTAAGCTAATGAAGAAAATAATGACAATTTAAATAAATAAATAAACGTATAGCAGAAGCTGCCCATAAAAACCAGATTGCATTGCCAGACTTATATGCAGCATAGCATATCGTCTACCATACATCTCTTTCATCAAAAAAAAAAAAAAAAATCAGCATTTGTACTTAAAGAGACTCTATGTGAAGATAGTTTATCTAAATTAATACAAGATAAAAATGGTCTCCCTCAAAATGTAAGATATGTAAAAGTGTCACATATAGTTATGCCATAATTATCTGTCCATAGAGCAGGTCACAAAAATTCATGTTGTGTTTCCGTGTTGGTTCTACAAAATATCTTGCATTCAATAACTCCTGAAAAGATATTGAACCCTTAGTCACATACACAGGAATTACTGAGAAACATAGAATGTTACTTATCCATGATGACTGATAAAGGATTTCTGTTAGTATGTTATCAACAGAGAGTGAAATATATATAACTAATATGTTCCTATTAACCTTTGTATTGGTCTCATAAATAGTTTAAGTGCATTGAGTCAGTGAACATAACAATTGTAATCAAATATGTACTTAAAACACTTTTTAGATATGAAAATTAAGTTGCATAGGATTCCCAAGACCTTTAAGTTACTAACTTGTACTTTAAGCTATGAAGTGTGTGTTCTTCTTATACCATTAAGCTTCTTCCATCAGTAAACTGAACCATGAAGAAAGAAAATTGAGTGTGGTTGTTCCATTTCATGGGTGGAAATCAACTGTTTGCTTATCTTGGACCAATGCTCTTGTGATTAATGAAATTGAATTTTAATCACCTTAGAATTCATTCCAATATCCTAAATAGTTGGTCTGCCAATTAGAAAATGAATCAACAGTAAATTGCAGACACTTTTTTTTGTTTTGGTGTTCAAACTATAGAAACAATTACTATGATGTAATCCAAATATTTAAATGCAACAATAATGGCCCACTCTAAAATGCGAACAGCTGAATTCAAGTCTGCATCTTCAAGACTGCTACCATGTTTCTTGGCTTTATCAGCAGCTTAGACTTGGCCACATATTAGAACTCAGTGCAGGACTCTTTTTTCATGCCTAGGATACCGGATAGTCCATGCTTGTGTCTTTTGATAAAAGCTGGCTATTTGTCTCACAATGAGAAAATTGTCATTGCATGGGTCTGGTCTTTGCTTACTCCTAGCATACTGACCTAATCAGATCTTTGGCGCTCTCAGTGTTATGGACTAGACTCACCACCACCAATATTTTTAAGATTACAGTCTCTTGTTCCAGACATATCAACTCCCACATTACATGGTGGTCTTATAAATTATTGTGTCATGGTTTGCCTTCTAAATCATTTGAATTCTGACAATTGTGTTCCATTTATTTAAAAAGTCACTCAAAATGAGTAGATTCTCATGAATTATCAATATTTCATACCTTTTACTGGTTTTCTTTACTACAGAAGTCTTATTAAAATGAATTTTAAATGTATTTCAAACTTTAATTTCCTTAAAAATTTATCAAGGAATGATTTTTTGACTCTTTAAAAACTTTTTATTGACAGCTTCCATAATTATAAACAATAGACCATGTAATTCCCTTCCCACTCCTATTTCCCCCTCACAAATGCACCCTTCATTATATCACCTCCACCTCTCAATTAGATTCTCTCCTATTTTGACATCATCATTTTTCCTTCTATTATGAAGGTCTTGTATAGACAGTGTCAGGCACTGTGAGGTGATGAGTATCCAGGCCCCTTTGTTTCTGGAAGACAGCATTGAGAGCAGTCCTACTCTGCCTTGGCTCTTACATTCTTTATGTCACTTCTTCCTCAATGGACCCTGAGCCTTGAAAGGTGTGATGGCCCTGTTTCAGTGTGGAACAGTCTACTGTCACTTCCTTTCAGCACTATGGTGACTTTTGAGTCATCCCCGTGGTCACTGCCATCTATGACTGTGCCAAAAGTGAGAGTAGCATTAACTATATAGTATAAACATTTAAAAAGTGCTTTTTAATTGTACTTCATTTACTTATTCAACAGACATTTGCAAACACATTCCTAGAACAGTGTCTGGCATGAAGTAATTGAGACATTATAAGGGGTGGGCGGCCACAGGGTGAAACACTTGTCTCAATAACCTTGCTACCCTCATTTTACCACCTTATACCAATCTATGTCTGGAGGTTCACAGAGTGCTGGCATGTGTGTATTAGTAAATACGAGGATTTAGGATAGCTTTGTGTTAGAGTTGTACATCCAAGTGTGAGAGGAATTTAGGGGTAAACTGAATTTTATTTTAAATGGCTGGTCGCATGAGAGAAAGCCAAACCAAAACCAAATAAAAATGTAAGAGAAAAATAAATGTAAGAGAACCCATCACAGTCAACCAAAGAGAGAAAAGTTTCTTCTGGTAATAATAAGCCTGAATTGGAGAAATGTATTTTTGTTTCTTGTTTGTCAAGCAGCTTCTCATGACTTAACATGGGTGGCTATAGACAGAATTCCTTTAAAATATTTTTATTTATTTATTTGTGAGCAGAGACAGAAGAAGAGAGAGAGAGAGAGAGAGAGAGAGAGAGAGAGAGAGCTTGAGAGAATGGACATGCCAGGGCTCCAGCCACCCTGCAAATGAACTCCAGATGTATGTACCACCCTGTGCATCTAGTTTTACATGTGTAGGTAATGGGAAATTGAACCTGACTTGTTAGGTTTTGCAGGTAAACTCCTTAAATACTGAGCCATTTCTCCAGCCCCAAGTATGTTTTTCCTTAGAAATGCACCTCTAAGTTACTTAGGAATGACCTCTAAGTTACTTTCTGAGTAATTGTTATACAAGACAAAAATTATATAGACATATTCTTCATATTAGAAGTTTGAGAGTGTGGGGACATTGCTCAGTGGTAAGGTATGCACTTAACATGCAAGAGGCCTATGTTGTAATCCACAGCACTACCAAAGCATTTTGTTCAGATTCTTCTCTGACCATTCTTGAGTAAAATACATTTTTCTCCTAAGTTGGTACAGTGAGTACATCTGAAAAAGTCCTTACATATTCAAATTAGATCTGCTCAGAAGCCTTAATTTTCTTTTTCAACTGTCATGACACTAGACCATGACAACGTACACGTCATTAAAATATCCATGACCCTAAATGGTCTAGGTCAGCCAAAGTGGTGGACATTTTTCAGTAAGTTTTATATAACATTTAATGATTTTGTCCTTGACTCTATAGTAAAACAAATTCCTCCAAAATGAAATATTCCTTCCTAAAGGGAGAGGGAGGCTCAGGAGCCTCAGAAAGTTAGGTCTTGGAGACCTGAAACTTGAAAGGTCATAGGATCACTCACCAAGGTTATATAGAAGTAGTGAACAACTATTGGGGGACAGATTCTGGCCAGTATTGTGTAGTAATTTCCTCTGTATTGAAACATTCCCTCTTGAGGATAAGAAGGAGGCTCATGAGGTCAAGAAGTCTGGGAAAGCTGAAAGTTAGAAGGTTCCAAGACCCGTCCCTCAGGTTATACTATGGGTAAACAACTATTTGGGGAGAGACTTTCTAACCATCTGCACCTATATGATGTGCAGTGTGCTCCAGGGATGCAGCTTCCTTGATTTGTCACCTCTGCTGCGATGGGCCGTTCAGTGTGCACTAGCCTTTGAATCACCCATGCTCCTGTAACCAACCCCTCATCCAGCTCTGTGAACAATTTCAATAAAACTCAATGATTCACCAAAACTGATTTTAGTGCATTCATGCTTTGGTCAGTCACCTGTACCATACCTGGGGTAGTATGTGGTTGTATCTCCCCAGAGGAAAAAAAAAATAACAACCCCCATGAACAATTAATTGTATTCAAGTAAGAAATGGCTAACAAAGGTAAGCAATAGTTTCTGAAATGTGATACAACACAATATGGGGTCCAAAGAAGGAAGAATATTGGGGATACCTATAATAAAGAACCTTCAGGTTCAGAGGATATGATGATAGGACACATGTCAATGATCTGGTGTTTCTAAAGCAACCGTGATAACTTTTGTCATTGAGGAAAGCACTGATGTGGGTCAAATTAAAGAATTAAGCACAAACTTTATTATTATATTTTAAACTATGAAATGTGTTATTATTTATATTATTTATTTATATTCATCAACTCCTGACAAAGAGCTCTGGTCATGGTTTGATTACCATTTCCCTAAATCTTCCCCAGAAAGCTATCAGAAAATATAGCTTTAGTCATTGCCTTTTTCATGCAAAGACAGTGTGAATACCTTCAAATACCTTCTTAGCTTCTATTCCTGTAGCTGATTCATGTTCGTTCCTTGTCTGGACCAATATTCCATGGCTGATAATATGGAAATACAGAAAAATAGAGTAGTTAATCTTGAATAGTCCCATCCCTAAACAAGATCTACTCATATTTATTTTGGCTGAAATGGGACTTCTAAGGTAAATTAGCTCATTGGGAGCACACAATGACTGTTTTGTACCTTGGGCCCTATTCATGTAGGTTGCATTCTAAGTCTCAACAATTGTAAAGACCTCATTTTTTTCACCAAGAATACCTTGCAATTTACTAATATTGTACTTCTTATGTAAAAACAGACATTAATCTGTCATCTTCTCATTCCTCAGTGGAAGTTATGAAAGAGCTTCACATATTAAGGAAACACAGGTAGAGTCTTCCATCTTCAGATGAATACAGGTCTCTCCAAAATGAAGCCAACTTTGATCATACAGGGGACTTGCAGATAGCTATAGAAAAAAGCCATGCCTCTGAGGGCATAGAAGGTCATCCAATTAGACATGATGGTAACAAATGTGTTTCTGGCTTGAGCTGACATGGTGCCACCTTGGTTGTAAAAGATATTCAAGTCAATGTCACTGTCCCAGAATGCTTTATTGATGATAAAATTGCCTGGGTATTTCTGCAATCTCACATATTCAGTGGAATTATTAACATGGACTGCTGTCCTTGGATTGATGCCTCAGGTCAAATTAGGAACTGAAAGAGAAATCAATTTGCTTTCTAAGGTTTATATTATTTATTCAGCTGGTTGAATATGGGACTTCAGAGGTATATTTTAAGACTTTTTTTTTTATTCAAGAAGTTTCAGTCCATGTCTTCTTTGCAGTATCTTTAGTTACATGTTGTGTAATAGACATGATTTACTCTTGATGATATACACTGTCAGTTATATAAAGTAGAGAATTTGATGGAATAAGAAAATTTCCCAGAAGCCTAAATATAGAAAATATAGAAAAATATAGAATATAGAAAATGATGTAAGTCTATATGAGCTGGTGCATGCCTGTTATCTTAGCACTTAAGGGAATGTGGCAGGATGAATGTGAATGTGAGGCCAGTCTAGGGCACATACTGAGACCCTGTCTCAAAAGATGAAGAAGGAAAACCATAAGAGAAAAAGAGACCTGGATATTGCTAAAAGACATGGCTTTTCCACACACAGCTTTTACTTTTCTTCAGATGTTATGAACAGAGAGGGGCTCTGGCCACTGTTGTGAAGATGTTCAAAGTGCCTCTTGAGCTAACAGCTAAGCTGCTTACAGCCTTGAAAACAGGTCTATCCTTTGGAACAAAATATGTCTGCTTACTGCATGCTATAAAGTGCTCTCTAAGCTCATAAGCTCCCTTTCTCTCTTTATGTGACCATGTAGCAATTGTGGTTTGAGGACCTGGTATAAGAATGTGCTGATTGGGGTGAAGAGATGGCTTATCAGTTAAGATGGTTGCATGTAAAGCCTAAGGACCCAGATTCGATTCTCCAGTATCCACCTAAGCCAGATGCACAAAGTGGCCCATGCATCTGGAGTTTGTTTGCAGTGGCTGGAGTCCCTAGCATGCCCATTCTCTCTCTCTCTCTCTCTCTCTCTCTCTCTCTTACTATCTCTCTTTCGCTCTCAAATAAATTTATAAAATACTTTTTTAAAAAAGAAGTTGGTCTAGTGTCATGATAGTTGAAATAAAAACTGACAACAGAGCTGGAGAGATGGCTCAATGGTTAAGGCACTTGCCTGCAAAACCTAAGGACCTGGGGTTTGCTTCTCCAGTATCCACCATATAAACCAGATGCACAAGGTGGTGCTTGCATCTGGAGGTCATTTGCAGTGGCTAGAGGCTCTGAATGGGTGCCTTTACTCTCTCTCTCTCTCTCTCTCTCTCTCTCTCTCTCTCTGACTCTCTTTTGCTCAAATAAAAAAAATAAACAAACTGAAAAAAAATACAATACTTCCATTCCTCTATGAAATACAGTGTTTATCTCTGGCTTAAGAGTATGATGGCTTATGTGATGCATTAATACGTGGCAGACTAACAATAGTTTTTGGATAAAATAAAACTACATACAGTTCAGGGGCACTTATTACTGTAGTACAAGTGACATCTAAAGATTTTTCATCTGTAGGATGTGGGAAAATGAGTATTATATGAGAAAGAGTAATTTCTCTAATGCAGAGCTACTAGTCATCTGGACATTGCAGAGCTATTTTTGTTAGAAAAATGAATCTTTTTAACAATGGAAATATACTCCATAAGCATATTTTTGTGGGTAGCAAGTTAAAGGTACAGTTAGTAAAGATAATATAATCACATTATATGCTAAAAATGTGAAAATGGATGTGTAAACAAATGAAATATCATTGAATGAACCAGTTAAACAGACTGCCAGCATTTTGATGAGTGAATTTCAAGGACCATTTTTATGCAAATGTGTAACATTTGGCAGTTATTATCTGCAATTAAAAATAGTCCAGTGTGAGCTGGGTGTGGTGGCAGATGCCTTTAAAGCCAGCACTTGGGATGCAGAGGTAGGAGGATCGCTATGAATTTAGGCCACCCTGAGACTACATAGCCTGATCTAGAGTGAGACACTACCTCAAAAAAATAAATAAATAAAAATAGTCCAATGTAATTAGTACAGGTAGTACATATAATATCACATGATATGCCACATATTTGTAAAATTAATATTTTAACTTAAAAGAAGGGACTGGGAATTTGTACTCTAAACACATAAGAACCATAAATCAAAATATTTTATGACAATACCAGATAAACAATTTTTTTCTTATACCAGTTCAATTTTTTATGATATAGCAGCCTACTCAAATACTCAAGATATTATAGGATGCAACTAAAATTGCTGGCCTAGGAAAACTTAGAAAAAGAAAAGTCCTAACTCAAAGTTTGAAAAAGAATATTCTCATTAATCAACGTGAATATTTATCCTCAGTACTGAAAAAGAAGGGACTAGGAATTTGTACTAATAAAATATGTTGGGTTATACAAAGTTTTGCTTTATGTACCACAAAATTAATATAAACAACTTATCTGTACAAATATGTTAAAGAGTCTCACCAGTTACTACATTCAAAGATATTTTATGACCAAATGGAATAACCAGATAAACAAATTTTTTTCTTATACCAGTTCACTGCTCTTCTATTGACCAACTCTAATGGTTACTGGTAGCAGCCTACTCAAATAGTCAAGAATGACTGTCACCAAAATCAGATGGATTCTTCTGGTGTTACCTTTATCAGGAAAAGCAACTCTTAAGTGGTGGCATTTTGGAAGATTACTGAAACAGCTTGAAGAAAGAGAAAGAAGTTGAAGCAAGCACAGATTGTTTCATCAGTAGTCCGATTAGCCCATCAGCTTAATTTTTGAATTTTGTAGACATGCATAAAAAAAAACATCCTGAGCAAAGTGAAATTCATGTACACTTACCTGGAGGCTGGCTCCCTACCTTTGCTATATAACTTTTTTATTTCATAATGATGTAAGGAAGCTTTGATTGCTAAAGTGATCCAGGATTAAGTATGTTATTTATGGTTGGTATGACATGTTCCCAAAATAACAATTTTTATAATATTTTGCTATCACATCAGCCTAAATATATTAAATTATAGGGTTTTTAAATAATTTTGGAAACAGATACTTAAATTAAAATTATATTCCTGCTTATTGATAAATCTAAAACATTTTTCACATTAATTTCCCTAGATAAAAATGCTATGGTTAATATTCTTTATGCATTAGATTGATGGATAAATGGCTAGATAGTTGATCTGACTTAGCAAGGCAAGATCACAGGAAAATCAGTAGGCAAAAAGAGGCATTTCTGCCACTTGAATTTGCCCAATTTCCTTATTTTACTTAACTTCTTTTAAAGTAATATTAGTCTGTTTTGATCCACTAATAATTATTGTAAAAACAAAATTATGTAGTATATATAACAGCATCCTGTATCTCAAGTGTTGTGCAAATGTGTGAGATAATTATGACTAAGAAGAGATACAAAACTCATTTTGCTTTTAGCGTTAATGTGCAGGAAATTAAAAGAAAAAATATTCTCACCTTCTTTGAAATAAGGATTTTTGAAATTTTTATATAAATTATTTTCACCTAACATGTTCTGTATTATTGCACTTGTTTTAATAGCTTATAGTTACATCAATGTTTTCCCAAAGTTTTAAAACACAATAACTTAAAGCTTATATACATATGTTTAACCATTTCTGAAATATAAAATAAAAGTGAATGATTTTCATTTTCTATCTTACTCTGAAAGATGCAATCATTTGTCCTAATAGTTATTTTCAGAATTCATTCAGCAAGACACATTTTGTCATACTTTTCTTAGAAGTATTTAGTGCATTTCAAGTAAAAGTAAATTCTCATTAAAATATAAAAATTGGGGTAGAGAGATAGCTTAGTGGTTGAGGCACTTGCCTGTGAAGCCAAAGGTTTGATTCCCCAGGACCCATATAAGCCAGATGAACAAGGTGACGCATGCCTCTGGAGTTCTTTTACAGTGGCTGAAGGCTCTGGCAAGACCATTCTCTCTCTCTCTCTCTCTCTCTCTCTCTCTCTCTCTCTCTCTCTCTTTTTTTTTTTTTCTCTGTGTCAAAATAAAACCAAGATTAAAATAATATAAGAATTTCTGTTTCCATTTTAGATGTTTAAAGTGAAATAAAACTGGGGAACACCCTATAAACATTTTGTGCTGACTACAAATGGTACTTTACTGAACAAAGCTTTCTATTTCCCCAAACATGCAGTGTAAGTGATAAGTATTGATTTATATGATCTTGGCAAGTTTTCTTAAGGCAGCTTGATATTGATCACTTGTCTTTTCTGGATAGACAGAAAACTGATGAGATTTCAATAATGGCATAATTCACAGAAAATATCTTTTGTAGCATGAAAAACAGTGGAAAATTTCATTTGCAATAATAAAAAATAAATTATAGAAAATAAGTTACAACAATAATTCATGTTAATAAGTGTCAACATCTTAGTTATACTTCAGTGATGTGGCTCAGGGAAATTCTCGGAAGAGGGAGCGGAAGGAATGTTAGAGCCACAAGTTGGGGTATTATGCACACAGACTTGGCCTATCCCCCATAGCTCTTGACTACCCCCACAATGCATGACCCACATTCCCCATTGATGAGGGTCCCTTTGGAAGAGGGAGGACAGGAAGGAGGATAATGGAGTCAACACTATGAATGTAAAATCAAAATAATATAAATAAAAAATAAATTATATAATAAAAAATAAGTGTCAACATCTTATATTGTTTATTTTGAGTAGTATAAACACTTGGGAGGTTCTTACTCTGTATGTAGGATGCTGCAGTTTCATCAAACTCTAACACGATTATCATCTTCTTGTAACAATGAACATGTCTATCCATATCCAACAACAGAAGTTGAACAAGTACCATGCACATACAGAAAGCCCTTCATTTCTGGAAGAGTCTCTTAATATTTTTTGCTGCCTAACTTCAGTAGATGGGTATTGTCTTTAGTGGTGGTTTGAATTAAGTTTCCCCCGTTGGCCTAAGTGTTTTGAATATGTGGTCCCCAGCTGGACAATTTGGAAATGTCTTTGGAATTTGGGGAGGAAGAGACTAGTTGGAGAAAGTGTGTTGCTGAGAGCAGGCTTTGGGGTAATATGGCCTAACTCCAAGCCCAGTACCCAGATTGATTCCTTCCTGCATCTATGGAGATGTGATTCCGGGCTAGCTCATTTATGTGGTTTCCTCCCAGCTGCTAGTATGTGACAATGTGGTCCAGGTTTCTGTTTGTACCATGCTTCCCTGCCATGAGCAAACATTTAACTGTGCCAAAATAAACTTTTTCCTTCTATCAGCTGCTTCTTATTGGGTATTTTGTTCCAGCAATGAGAAGGTAACAGCTACATCCTATTTTTTTCAGAAGTAAACTATGGACTTGGTCCATTTTAGTCACTCTGACAGAACCCAATATTCATATGTAAGTTGTGCTTGCATCATATTAGACCTTCATTTAAATATACCATGCCACATAATACGTATAAAGTAGTTTTTTCCCCCCATTCTTTGTAAAGTATTTGCTAAAACCAAATATCCCCTTCATCTTTTAAGGCTAAAATTCAACTTGAGAACATGTAGACAACATTTTCAATAATGATTATAAGCATTGTATTTGGATGAAATCTATTTGTGGAGCTCTTTTTAGAATATAGCTTAATACATATATTATATGTCAGGGAAGTTACATAAAACTAGATTTTCCATCATTTTAAAAATTCATTTTATTTTTATTTGTGATGATTGTACATGAGTATAGTGTATAGTAACACTTTCTGTAATGATGTTTTCAGGGAAATTAAATCTCTCATTTCCAATATCTATAATTTTGGAGATTATAACATTAAAAATTCTTTCACACAGCTTTAAAAAAATATTTATTTACTTTTTAAGAAAGAATTTTAGAATATGGGTGAACCATGTCTTCTTGTCACTACAAAAAGAAAAAGAAAGAAAAAAAGAAAAAAGAAAGGAAGGAAGAAAGAATCCAGACACATGTGCCACTTTGTGTATCTGGCTTTCAGTATGTAATGGGGAATCAAACCTGGCCTGAAAGGCTTAACCATTAAGATATTACCCCAGCCCAAACTTGTAGGTCTTTAAAATATAAAACACATTACTATTAATTATATTCCCCTTTTGTGCACTAGAGCATCAGAAGTTGTTTCATCTATGAAGATGTTTTTATTGTTTACTTATTTATATGTGCATGTGTGTATATTTGTGTGGTGTGGGCACGTGTGTGTGTGTGTCTGTGTGTGTGTATGTGTGTGTGCATATAGAGGCCTGATACTGATATTAGGTGTCTTCCTCAGTCATTCTCCAGCTTATTTTTTAACATAATTTCTCCCACAAATTCAGCTGGACTAGCTAGCCAGCAAGTCCCAGGGATTCTCTGATCTCTTCCTTCCAGCACTGAGATTAGTGGTGCATGCCACATCAACTCCCCTTTTGCATAGATGTGGAGGATCTGAACTCAGGACTTCCTGCTTATATGACAAGGATTTTACTGATTGAGTCTCTGACCTTATAATTTTATACTTCACTGACCCAACGTATTGCCTCATTTTTGAGTTATTTTTGGCCACTATTGTCCATACTCTCATAAAAATAGTATGAACACCATTTTTAATATTTATTTTTATTTTGGAGAGAGACACAGAGAGATGGGGAGAGGAAGACAGATAGAGAATGGACTCGCCAGCAGCCTCTCAGCTGCTGTGAATGAAATCCAGATGTGTGCGCCCCCTTGTGGACAAGTGCGGCATTGCTCCCTTGCGTCACTTTGCATCTGGCTAAACGTGGGACCTGGAGATTGGAACTGACATTCTTAGGCTTAGCGGGCAAGCGCCTTAACTGCTAAGCCAACTTTCCAGCCCTGAACATCATTTTTAAATCAACATGTCTAACATATTTGGAGCTTGGACATTCGGGGGGATCTATTTTGCCTTTTTTATTTGTTTTATCTTCATCTTGAACTAATAAATAAAATTACACATATGAATGGGATGTTACCTAATTTTCCATCCATTTTCTTTATGAAATGAAAATGTCAGGGTAAGCATATATAGCTCCTCAAAGTGTGTCTATCATTGCGGTTGAAATAACAATAATAATTCCTCTTGTTGCAAATATCTATTTTATTTCCCTGTTTCCATGATAAAATAACTAACAATGTTAGGAAAATGGATTCATTTTGATTTAGGAAGGGCTATATACCATTAAGGTCGAAGGCATAGCAGGGTGAACGTGAGGTGATAGTTATATTGCCTTTGAAATCATGAAGCAGAGAAAAATAAATGCTGGTGCTCAGCTCTCTTCATCCTCTTCCCTTATGATCCAGTCCCAGACCCAAGTTCATGACATGGCACCAGCCACATGCAGGACACTTGTTCCCTCCTTGGTTAGACCTCATGCACTGAGATTATCTCTAGGTATTTTTATTCAAAGGTGTTTGTAGTCTCAGTGTACTTACATGAAACATTAATCTAAGTTTCATTTATTTTGATAAGGAAAAGAGAATAATACCGGGAAAATAATTAATATTTGTACCACATTTGGCATATTGTTTTGGTGAAACATCACAAAATTTTCTTACATTAGCTTAGTTGATGTTTTTTGAGGTGGAGAATACTTCAATAATTTTCAAGATACTTGGTAATGGAAAAATTAAGAGTAAGTTAGTACACATGTAGAACAACACATTTAACCCTTAAAATACATATGCTGAATAGAATGTTGAATGAGTAGAGAACTTTATATTAAATGGACAAATAGATTGATGCAAATAGGAAAAGAAGAAGAATCATTTTCTTTGCAGAAAGAATGATCCTATAGTTAGTTCACAAAACATTCCTAACAATCTGAAGACACAAATCAAAATGGTTATCACAAAAAAGAAAACAAGGAACATCATATCACAGTAGCCTCAAACACTGAGTAATAATCATTTTGTATTTCTTATTTACATTTTGTATTTCTTAACTGATACCCATTCTGCTATAATTGTTTAATGATTTTATTTGTGAACTTTTATGTTACAATTTCTCTCTAGAAAACCAAATAAAAGTATTCTATTTTAATACAAGAGTGAATAACTCTACAGTAACGTTCAGCATTCTGTAATATTAAAAATAATTTCATAAAAATCTATATCTTTTGTGCTTTTCTATAGTTACTTACAGTTATTTGTAGTTACTTCTATAGCTATATCACCTATGATGCTATTTCATTTCTAACTACATACACAAAAATCACAAAAAAGTTTAGGTAGCAATATTGCTCATGCATTCCCAAAACTGGTAAAAAATTATAAATCATTGAAAGTCCTTCATTAGGACAATAATAAAGTACAGTATTTTCTATAGATCACAGTATGGAAGCTTCTCAAAAAACTTTAGGATTGGAGAGATGACTTTGCACTTAAGGTGCTTGCCTGCAAAACCTAAGGACTAGAATTTGATTCCCCAGTATCAATTTAAAGGCAGATGCACTAAATGGTACAGGTATCTGGGGTTCATTTGCAGTGGCAAGAAGCATTGGAATGCCCATGCTCACTCTCTTTGTGTCTGCCTCTCTCTCTCTAAAATATATAAAATTTTAAAAATAAGATTGAGTAAGAAGAACTACATGAAATAGAATACACATTGTATACACATAGCTTAAAATGTCTAAAATGTCAATATATGTAAATAAATAATTGATAGTATTTGAAATAAAATAATAATTAACTTTGGGTTTCAGACATGATGGAGGCTGTTAGTATTAGTATTTAGATACTTTTTCAATATACTGTAGACATATTCATAGATTTAATGTAAACACTGACTTTACTCCCTCCAGATTCATATGTAGCCTAAGGAGATGACTTAGTAAAGTGCTTTCTCTATAGGTATGAGTACCTGAATGGATTTTCAGAAGCCACTTAAATGCCCAGTGGATGTGATGGCCCACATATAATTCCAGTACTTGGGAAGCAGAAATAGGATATAACAGGGAAAACTGGCTAGTACCTCGCCAAATCTATGCAATCTGGATTCAAGTGTGAGGCACTGTCTAAAACCTGATTGACCTATCATCAAACCCTGGCCTTTACATGCACAAACTTGCATACACACCACTACACATACGCATACACATACACATATTCATACACAAAAGGCAATATGTAAAAAAGTCAAAATATAAACAAAGAAGGGCTGAAGAGATGGCTTTGTAATTAAGGCACTTGCCTGAAAAGACAAAGGGCCAAGGTTTAATTCTCCAGGACCCATGTAAGCCAGATGCACAAGGTAGTGCATGCCTCTCTCTCTCTCTCTCTACAAGTAGATCATCCAGAGAAATAAGAGGGGCCTTGGTAAATGAAAACCATGAGCCCACGAAAACATCAGTAGACATGTGTTACTTAAAATTTACAATTTTTTAACAAAATAAAAGTACAAAAGAAAAGGATAAAAATATTAAAAAAGATCAGATAACTAGTTAAATGGTCCAATATCAAGATAACATCACTTTTAGAACTCTCAGAAGGAGAAAACAGAAGGGAACGCACCACTGACAAGACAGCGCAAGGACATTTCCCCACGACTGAAGCACCTCTGAGTTCCCAACAAAATAGAAAACAGGAGACACATTATCATAATGATATTCATTGTTAGCCACACAGAAACTCCAAAAGAAGACTGCAAAGAGAAAATGATGAAGAATCAAAACTGCATCAGGATTTCTCAAGACAATTCTGAAAAAATAGTACCAGTAGAAAGATGATTCACTATTCCTGAGGGAAGCTATTCCAAACTAGAATCCCTTACTCAGAACAATTATGAGTAATCCATATGGAAGCCTACTTCTCTGATAGTTAAATATATATATTTATATATATCTTAAAATAAGAGAGACTGTTTGGGCAGAGTATCTTGTGGAGGCAGATAATGTGCCCAGAAGCCAAAGATTGCTATTAAAAAAATTTGGTGTCAAGGGTGGGATGCATACCTTCCAGTGATGTGATAGCCATGGAGCCTCTGAGGTCCACAAAATATTGCAGTCTGTTGTCCAGGCTCCTGGTTTCCCACTAGGACTAGATGGTAAGATCATATATTGCTGAAGGTTTCATATGCTTGGGCTGCAGGTTACTGAGTAATAAGACTGGAGGTGATCTGGAAGCCCATTTCCTGTTGACTGTCAGGATTGTGGAAAGAACTATACAGCCTGTTGGGGGAGAAAATTCCTCAATGGTGTTAAGTGGCAGTGGACCCTACAGGCTCTGTGGCTGACTAGACAAGCCAAATATAACATCTGGTACAATGGTGGTATGTTCATTAGGGGGGAAACCAAGAACTCTCTAATTGGACTTGAGGAGTGCTCCACTGAAGGTTTCTTCCCTTGGACCGATGCAGAATTTGGGGGTTTAGGGGAGTTTATTACACTTGTGAACCCCAATCCCTTATCCAATTTTAACAAATAACTCATAAAAATGGACTCAAGGAGGATAAATTAAGAAGTAATTGAGTTTATTCAGGAAGAAATAATAATTTGTGAGGTTTATTTAGGGGAAATTGGTATATAGGAAAAGGCTTGAGAAGTGTCTCGCACACACATCGAAGACAAGACCTACAAGCCCATGCAAAAGGATTTAGAAGAAACATGCACTTGTGTGGGAGGCAAAGCATAAATCATCTGCCCTGAGCCTCCACATGGAAGAAAATTAAGAATTTAAGTGGTGATGGCTTAAGGAAGAATAACAGGGAAAATATCAAAGCAGAGACTTGGAAATTCAAATGAGAAATGAGTAGTAAACAGAGTCAAGAGAGTTATTACACATATGGTACCAAGTTTAGGGAAATTACACAAGTAGCAGGAACAGACCCAGAGTTTAGAGGAAATACCCACAGTGAAAGACTAGAGAAAATACACATGTGGTAAACTCAGAGAGTAGAGAAAATGTACATGTGGTAGACTGAGGGTTTGGAGGAAATAGACCTGTGGTAGACTCAGATATCAAAGAAAAACCATAAATACAATCAAAGGGGAAGGTATCTCAAAGCATAATACAGATGGAAGTCAAATGGAAATGCCCAGACTAACAGGGCATCCTCTCTGTGTCTCAGAAAAGCTGAGGTAAAAAGGCAGACATACCTGTGTCCAGACGTGAAATCGCAGAGCAGAGATCAGTACAGTCCAGCCTTTGCAGTCAATTAAAAATGGATTTTGTGTAAGCTGGAGAGATGGCTTAGTGGTTAAGGCATTTGCCTGCAAAGCCAAAGGATCCCTGTTCAACACTCCAGGACCCATGTAAGCCAGATGCACAAGGGGGTGCATGCATCTGGAGTTCGTTTGCAGTGTTTGGAGGCCCTGGTACACCCAGATTTCTCTCTCTCTCTCTCTCTCTCTCTCTCTCTCTTTTTTTTCCCTCTCTCAAATAAATAAATAAGAAAATATTTTTAAAAGAGTAAAATAAAATGGATTTTGCCATCTGTGGTAGTTTGAATATATGTCCCCCAATATATTCAATATTTTATTAGTTTGTAGTTTGCATCTGCAATCACCTTGCTAGAGGTAATGTCACTGGGGGCCGGTTTTAAGGTGTGGTGATGATTTGAGATTCCATTGTAAAGATATGCAAAGCGTGCCTAATGGGAGTTCCTGAAGTATGATGTGGTTTGGGGGCTGTAGTTTTTGCTCTGTGTGCTGGGTGCCTGGTTGGCTTTGCTCTCTTGACTCTTCCTGTGAGAGCAGGCCACTTCTCCTGCCCTTATGGAACTTCCCCTGGATCTGTAAGCTTCAATAAATAATATCCCTTCCTCCATAACTGTGCCTGGTCTGAAAGTTCATCTCAGTGAACCTGAAGCTGTCTGCAACACCATCAGACTCTGGAATGTAAGGGGAAGACCTAATTGGTTCTCTAATTCAGCTGATTCAGGAGGGGCCAAGATCTGATTGGTTTATGGACTCAGGAGGTTGACCCAGAGAGGCTGAGCTGAGGAAAAAGTAGGAAGATCCCGCTGGGTGTGTCACTGGCAGTCACTGGATAAGACACGTTTCAGTTTTGCCAAAATAGAACGGCTTCTCCTTATTCCCTCTTTGGGTTTCTGTCCCTAAGTAACTGCCTGTTAAAACACAAGCAAAAGAGAAGAAAGAAGGCAGGCAGGCAGGCAGGCAGGCAGGCAGGCAGGAAGGAAGGAAGGAAGGAAGGAAGGAAGGAAGGAAGAGAAGAGAAGGAAAGAAAAAAGAAAAGAAAAGAAAAAAAGAAAAGAAAAGAAAAGAAAAAAAGAAAAGAAAAAAGAACAGAAAAAAAAAAAGAAAATAAAAATACTGCTTTACTTTGTTTCTCCCTCAGTACTAAAATTCTAATGAAAAACCCATGCCTTGGGATAAGACTTAGGGGAGAAATTACTATTATTGTATGGCTAAATACTTACATTATGCCCACCAAAATGCCCTCTAAATACTGAGGTTTATGTCCATATATTAATGCTACTCTCACTTTTGGCTAGAGCACTTTCTCTTTTAAGATGGCAGTGACTACTTGGGTGATTCAAAGTTCCCCAGAGTGCTGAGAAGTGACAGTGGAGTGTTTAGCACTAGATGAGAAATCTCTATCACACCCTCCCATATTCAGGGATTGCTGGGGAAGAGGTATGGGAAGAATGGAAGAGCCAAAAGAAGGGGAGGACTACTTACAATGCTGCCTCCAAGACACAAAGAGCCTTTGATATTCATGACTTTCAGAGTGGCTAATGTTACCTATACAAGATCTGCACAGTAGGAGGAAAAAATAATAACATCAAAATACAAGAGAGAGTAGATGGAAAGAAGAAGGAATTTATTGAAAGGGGGTACCTGGGAGTGGGAACAGGATGGTGGTGGAGGTGGCTGGGGATTATAATCATTATATTTATAGAAGTTGTCAATCAAAAGTTATAAAAAGAAAAATTTAACATTTGTTGGGCATAAGCTAGTAAACCAATATTTTGCAAATGACAACACATATATGGTACAAATTTACATTTGCTTAGGTAAAAGATGATTAAGTCACAATAGAGATTGGTGAGGTATTTTAATGTGAGAATTTTCAGTATACATTCAAATTTTTCATTGCATCTAACTGAAGAAATTGCATTGCTTATTTTGTTATCATAGAAAATTATACATAATCATTTGATAAAATACCCCCAAGAACATACTGTGTAAGCCTAGATTTCTTTTTAAATTTTCATTTTATTTTATATGTTTTTAATGAGAGAGAGAAAGATCAGGATGAGGAGGGAAAGAAAGGGAGAGAGAGAATTGGCATGCCAGCGTTCCAGCCACTGCAATCTAACCCCAGAAGTGTATGCCACCTTGTGTGCATGTGTAACCTTGCACACTTGTGTCACTTTCTGCATCTGCTTTATGTGTGGCCTGGAGAGCTGAACATGGGTCCTTAGGCTATGCAAGCAAGAGCCTTAACTGCTAAGCCTGCTCTCCAGCCCTAAAATTTTATCTTTTATTAACATACAAAGAATTAGGTTTCACTAGGGTATTTTCAAATTATTTTGTTTCCTTCCACCTCTCTTTCTCCATCTTTTGCCTCACTTTATGCTTTCTCCACTATAGCCTTTTTCTGCCACTTTTTGTGTTGACATTTACATTAATTAAATTTCCTAGCTATTGTGAATAGAACAGTGATGAACATAGAGTCCCAAAGACATATCTGTACATCTATGTTTCAACCAATGTTCTTAGCAGATTATCTAAATGAGTACATAAAATAAATCCATTAGTGCTGATAATTTTTTATTTATTTATTTATTTTTTTTTGTTTCGAGGCAGAGTCTCATTGAGGTTCAGGGTGACCTAGAATTCACTATATACTCTCAGGTTGGCCTCAAACTCTTGACAATCCTCCTACCTCTGCTTCTCAGGTACAGGGATTAAAGGCATGTGCCACCACGCCTGGCTTCAATAATGTTTTCTAAAGACATTTAAGAAATTTAAAAATCTTTTCAGTAAGGATATTTGTTGTGGAAAATACAGTTGTTTTAGGAATATTTCATTTCTATGAGTTTGTAATATAGTATTATTGCATTAAAATTTGATAATAAATAATTCTGAGCTTTCAGTTATACTTTAGTAAGTATTAATAGTTATAATCAATACCAAGAAAAGCTCTTTCAAGATCATAAAGGCATGCTGACATTAAAAGATCTAAGAAAGCTGGGCGTGGTGGCGCATGCTTTTAATCCCAGCATTAGTAAGGCAGAGGTAGGAGGATTGCCATGAATTCTAAGCCACACTGAGACTACATGGTTAATTCCAGGTCAGCCTGGACCAGAGTGAGACCCTACCTTGCAAAACAAAAAAAAAAAAAAAAAAAAAGATCTAAGAATAGGGCTGGAGAGATGGCTTAGTGGCTAAGGTGCCTTCCTCCTAAACCTAAGAACGCTGGTTCCAATCTCGAGCGGTTCCAATTTCCAGGTCCCATGTTTAGCCAGATGCAAAGTGACACAAGGGCGCAATGCTGCACTTGCACTTGACCACAAGGGGGTGCAAGAATCTGGATTTCGTTTGCAGCAGCTCTGTCTTCCTCTCCCTTTCTCTCTGTCTCTCTCTCAAAAAAAAAAAAAAAAAAAAAAATCTAAGAATAACTGAAGTATATAATGCTTAGAATTGAAAATAACTGAGTCTCCCTCTTTAAAAAAAAGTCTAATCATTTCAAATATTCTCTTATGCTGGATTTACAGTTCTAATATAATAGCTCACTAAATATTTTGTATGTTTATTAAGTAATAAATACTTTCTATGATACCATTTTTTATAACATAAATATGAGGACTCATAGAACAGGCAATTGAAGAGATATTGTTGCAATTGTATAATATGTCCCAGTAGGAAAATAAGGAGATGTCTTAAATCCCATGTACTCCTTTCTATCAGAGTTTTGGATCTGTCATTATTCTCCTTTGAGAAAACTAAGAGGGTTGTGAAGAGTGGTCATTGAAAGGAATTGCACATACCACTAGTTAGAAGAGTGAGCATCCTGAAGTACTGAGTCTCATGAATGAGGCTACAATGAAAGAATAGCTCAGAATGTCATTGACTCCATTATGAATGTAAAATTAGAATAATATAAATAAATGAATTTTAAAAAAGAATATGCTTTGGGGCTGGAGAGATGGCTTAGTGGTTAAAGCACATGCCTGCAAAGCCTACGGACCCCGGTTCTCCAGGTCCCATGTAAGCCAGATGCACATGGTGGCGCATGCGTCTGGAGTTCGTTTGCAGTGGCCATCCATTCTCACCCTCTCTCTCTCTCTCTCCCCCTCTCTCTAATAAATAAATAAATAAATAAATAAATAAATAAATAATTTTTCTTTGAAAAAATAAAGAATGTCATTGAAAATGTGATAGTTCTGGGCATTTAATGATGGTCAGTGTCAATGTTCACAGAATTTAAAAAAACAAACAAACAAAAAAACAAAAAAACAAAAAAACAGCATTTGAGGTAGAATTTACCCACAAAGCTTCAATTGTGAACTCTTGAAAAATGGAGACAATACGAGCTTTTAACTTTCATGTAGAGGAGAGAGATAAATCTTTAGGATTTCATATTCACACTACCACTGGATAGATTAGGTACACACCAAGTAGTGAACACCAAGTGTGATGGATAGATTAAACAATTTTAACTGTTTTTAAACAATGCAACAATAAATGAACTTTTGTCTTTTTATTTAAACAATATCACTACTAAAAAATAACATAGGGAGTACTTCATTGAGAAGAGAAATATTAAAACTGTAATTCTGCAAAATAGACATTACAGATTCTGTTTTAAGAATGACACACTGCTTTTCTTAGTGTCATCATGTAAAAGTCTTTAGGAGGCATTGTCAAAAGAGTCCATACATGTGGTATTTATAAGATAACTTCAGTTTACTTCATAGGATTTTAATTTACTCTGGGCAGTCTATAACTCAACTATTCTTTTCAATTACTGAAGATAATTTAATAATGATTCTTTTTTCTTAGACAAAGCACTATTCAACGTTTAACATCCAAGAGTGACTTCAAGAAGAAAATTCCTATTGAAGCTTTTAGAAACAAGTCTGGCACATTTCAATCCAGGCCTTAACTGGTTGGTAAAGCAATCCCTTTCTTTGTGGCTGTCACAGAACTAGCAGCACTGAACAGAATATTACATTGTATTAGAAATCCCTACTAACAAAATACTAAATTACATTTTAAAAACTCTTCAGAGTTGTTTTTCTAAAACATCAGAGACATATCTATTGGTGAAATGAGGTTGTTGGAACATATAGGAAGTGAAATCAAGCAGGCTTTTACAAAATAAGTTGCAAAAGTAGTGTATTCTGGGAATTACATTATGTAATACACCTTTTCTAGAGAGTAACTATAATTTTTCCTAAATTACCTTTGCAGATAGACACCTCTTTAAACTCCCAGGACTAGGAAATTGTGCAAAAGGAAATGTCTGTCTACACCAGTAAATCTACAAGGACAAAGGCATGCTAGCGTCAAAGCACACACTCAGGCATACACAGGCAGCATGCAGTTGGACTGTGACATATCTCTAGGGGATAATCCTCATTGGTTAGTTGGCAATCACTGGACATGTATAGGTCATCTTTATTTCAAGTGTGAAGAAAAATAGTGTAAGACAATTTAGTTGCTAATCACAAGAAGACATTATTGACTTTAGGATGTTGAAGAAATTATATATATGAAAAGTTTGCTACAAAAAAGCAAAATAATATTTGAAACACATATATGTATGTCTTCTATTAAATAAAATAATCTTTATTACATAGAAAAATAAAATAGCTAGTTTTTGAGATACAATGAAAAGTAATTAACAGACATAATGACAGTAAGGTTAATTAAAATAGGCTTTCAAATTACCTAGAAGGGTTATATCAGTATTTAGATTTGGGGGATCTTTTTAACAATAAAACAACAAATAAAAAATGATCAAAAAGAATATGTTGCCTAATGAGAAATGAGAGATGATACAGATTATAAAATATCCAAATCCAGAGGAGTAAAACATGTATAAATGTCAGAGAATAAATACTTATGCAGGATAAACTGAGTAATAACCAAATATTTAGAGAAAATCATTTTATTCGATCCAGTCACAGAGGTAAGGTCACACAACTCTCCTTTCCCTCTCTGTCCCTCCCTCCCTCCTTTTCTTGCTACCTCTATTAATCTATCTATGTAAGATGCCAAAGTGCACTCCCAGAATCACACTCCTTCAGCTAGGCTCCATTTCCCAAGTGACCGCAAGCTTGGGACAATCCACTCAAAACACATGTGTTTATGGGGGAATGTATAGTTCAAAGCACCATGTGCCATGCCTGGCACTCATAGACTGACCTCAGGTCAAGATGTAAAAATGCATTCAGTCCAGCTGTAAATGTCCCTGTAGGGTTTATCAATACCAACACTGTTCAAACACCACAGTAGTCCATAAATCTTTTAACATTAAGCCTTTAAAACAAAAATACAAGTTGCATACCCAAAGTAAATATTACACTGCAAAGGAATGAATAGCAAGAAAATATTGAACCAATGCAATATATAAAATAAACAGGGAAAAAAATCAAATCCTGTAGTTCAATATTTGCATTTAGAGTACTTGACTAATAAGCCTCTGTGGTTCCAAATACACTCCTCAAGCTGGATTGTGTGCAGCCTGGGGAAAAACCCATTTCCAGTTGGCAGCTCTTTTTTAAAGCATATTCTATAGTCCTGGTATCTCTAAAATCCAGTGGTCTCCACTGCAATCCATGCTTCTTTCTGACATTTGTTATTCTTCCATAATTAGTATCAGGTGGGTGAGACTATCAAATTTGTTAATCCAAGGGAGAATAAAGCCAAGTTAAGAAGGAAGAATGCCACACTTGACCACAAGGGGTGCACACATCTGGATTTTGTTCACAGCAGCTGAGATAGTGCTGGCGTGCCCATCTCTGTCTCCCTCTCCCTCTCCCTCTCCCTCTCCCTCTCCCTCTCTCTCTCTCTCTCTCTCTCTCTTTCTGTCTCTCTCTGTGTCTCTCTCCAAAATAAAAATAAAAAATAAAATAAAATAAAAGAAGGAAGAAATAAAATATCAAAACATATTTAAAATGGAGAAATGGCTTAGCAGTTAAGGCACTTGCTGACAAAGTCAAAGGACCCAGGTTTGATTTCCTAGTACCCATGTGAAGCCATATAAATGCACAAAGTGGTACATGCATCTGGAGCTCATTTTGAGTGACTAGAGGTCCCTGACACACCTTCTCATTCCCTCTTTCTTTTTTCCTCTCTCTCCTTCTGCCTCTCTCATACAAATAAATAAATAAAATATTAAAATAATTTTTAAAAAAGAAGCCAGAGCTTTCAGCATTCTTCCTTCAGGCTAGCTCCCTTCAAAAGAGGCAGCATTCTTCCTACTGTCTCACTGCAGAGCAAGCATCTGCTCCAAGCCTCAATTGTGGTAACCTCTAGAACAATTGTAGCCTAGTATGTATTGATCTATGCACAATACAATGGAAAGGAGTATGTACAGAGGATGAAGTACTCTCTGCTAAGAATGATGCAAGAACCCTTTTTAAAGGCTGTGGGAATGTTTGTCATAGTTTCAATGAATTAGAAGAGAATACTTTTTTCCTTTAATTTATTTATTTTTTTATTTTTTGGTTTTTTGAGGTAGTGTCTCACTCTAGCCCAAGCTGACCTGGAATTCACTCTGCCACCTCAGGCTGGACTGGAATTTGCAGTGATCCTCCTCCCTCTGCCTCTGGAGTGCTGGGATTAAAGGCTGCACCACCATGACCAGCTGGACAGAACACTTTTTTTTTTGTTGTTTATTTATTTATTTACTTGAGAGTGACAGACAGACAGAGAGAGAAAGTGGCAGGTAGGAAGACAGAGAAAGGGCATGCCTGGGTCTCCAGCCACTGCAAATGAACTCCAGATGCATGTGCCACCTTGTACATCTGGCTTACATGGGTCCTGGGAAATTGAGCCTCAAATTGGGGTCCTTAGGCTTTACAGGCAAGTGCTTAACAGCTAAGCCGTGTGGAGAGAACACTTTTTAACTACTTGTTCAACTTGGCTCTTAGAACCAAATCCTTCTCAGAAGACTACTTCAAATTTTGTATTTATAAATAAGACCACAGTCAGTGAGGCTTCAAATCACTTCTTGTATCATCATCAGATTTTTCCTAAGCAGTCTCATTGCAATTATCATTCCACACAGAGGCATTTTAATTACATTTCCTGATAAAGTCACATTAGCATTTCTTGTAGCTGTCATTTTGATCCCAAAATAACCATAGTCTGTTTCCTGTGGATGTTAACATATATTCAACCACAACTCCTCCAAACAGACCTTTTTTGGATCTAAATCTGAAAATAATGGTCTTATATGGTTTCATGGACAAAGGCTTGTATGAAAAATCAGTAAATGGAGAACTAAAGCTTGTGTTAGGGTCATTGTATTGAACCTTACATTTTATTCTCCAAGTTTGTCTACTCATAAACAACTTTACAGCCTCAAGAAGTTGCAAGACATGGTTTTGTTCAATTAATTTTAGTTTATATGTATTCTGTTTAAAATTTTAATGATTAAACATCACTTGAAGACCTGAGAAATCCAGCTGCAGTGTGCTTCCTATGGCAAATATTTCCCTGAATCTCTGAACAAAATTATTCCCATCTAGTAATTCACACTGCACTTCCTTGTGTCACCCGGCAAGCAAGTTTATGTTGTATGGATGACTTACTCGGATTGGTTTACTGTTGACTTTCATTTTTGTAAATTTACTTAGAAAATGAAAATCTCTACTAACAAGCCCAGCCAAAGAAAGCTATATTTAATATAATTATTTCTTCTAAGGCATGAAAAATATTTTTCTATTTCTGCTTTGTAATTACACTCATATATAGTCAGAGGTGTTCAAGGGACAGAAGTATTTCTTTATGGCTTTAATAATTAGAGAGAATAAGTCAGTAAATTCATTAGATACAGTATTGTTGGCTCTCATTTCACTTCAGATGCTACAGAAAAAATGGATCAAATAGGGCCTTTAATTTTATTTTTTTTTCTGATTTTAAGCTAAGTTCTTTCTGATGTTATTTACTTTAGTCTAAAAATCCAAACTGAAAAGCACAATTTAAAATTTCTAAATACTTTTTATTTATTTATTTATTTTTTTTTATTTTTAGAGGTAGGGTCTCACTCTAGCCCAGGTTAATGTGGAATTCACTATGTAGTGTCAGGGTGGCCTTGAACTCATGGCCACTCCTTCCTCCTGAGTGCTGGGATTAAAGGCTTGTGCCACCACACCCAGCTTAGAATTTCTAAATTCTGAGCACTAAGTTTTCCCACTATTTATTTATTTATTATCTATTTATTTTAAATTTTACATCAGCCTCACATCCAGCCTATTGAATTAATTACTCATATATACTAGTCCATATCCTAAAGATTATATTTATTTTTGTGAGGATTTCCTCTTTATTTCAGAGTTTTTTCATGCATTTTTAATGTTTACATGGCTTCTTCTTATGCAGGTAATAGGATATTGTTTGCTGAATGTCTTTAAATATTTATATATCTATACATATAAAGTTTCATTCTTAAAATTTCTAAACAATAATGTTGCTAATGTAATTTAATCTATTTTATTTTCTTTTTTCACAATTGCTTGGCTTATGGTGAGCTCTTTATTTTTGTTTTCTGTAACATTATCCAATATTCTATATTACATTTTGTTTGTTCCCCTCACATGTACTTTTGTTCTTACTTTTGAACACATTTTAGAGGACATCTACTAAAGACAAATAAAAAATAACTGTACAAATGAAAGAGAATATACACCCATGAGTGGAATTCCTGAGTTGAAAGTGTCAAGTAAAATTAATAAAATGAAGGCCGGGCGTGATGGCACACACCTTTAATCCCAGCACTCGGGAGGCAGAGGTAGGAGGATCGCCATGAGTTTGAGGCCACCCTGAGACTTCATAGTGAATTCCAGGTCAGCCTGAGATAGAGTGAGACGTTACCTCAAAAAAAAATTAATAAAATGAAGGAGCATTTAAGGTTCAAGGCACATAAAACTGAGTTGTGAAGAGATTGTTAATCAGACATGTTAATGGCTGAACCTTTGAACTGAACTACACATAATCATCCTTATCTTCACTCTTAATTAATTTTTTAAAATATATTTTGTTTATTTATTTATTTCAGAGATGAGGCCCAGGTGTGAGGCCTAGTGGAACTTCCTGATCCTGACTAGAGTTTGGTGACTTGTCTTTGGCCTACTTCCGCTTAAGAGTGACTCAGCAAGGCCTAAGCCAAAACTGCCTCCACCCAGCTACTGCTGACATGGTGAAATACTATTGGCCCTTACACCTTTTTCCCATCCTGGGACCCACCCTCTTTCTCAAAACTATATATACACCTTCTCATTACAATAAAATGAGTTCCTGCCTCGACAGACTCTGACAGACTCCCGGCCCAGTGTGTTTTTTCTCTCTGGTGTTTTAGGGGGGGAGAGGTCTGGGCCACTGACACCCATCATCCCACTCAGCCTCAAGAGGAGCCGCTGGTCCAGCTCTCTCTTCCGCTCTACCTGCCGGGGGAAGAGGAACCGGCAGACTGGTGCCCCGTGTGAGGAACTCTCTTTCCTGCCTATGGAAAAAACACAGAAGTACGCTGACTGGCTAATCGGACTGCGGACGGGTGTACCCTCATAAATTATGAGGTAGTCTTCATATCTAATATTCTAACCTTTACTTCTGTAACTTGTGCTTGCTTATCAACATCTTTTTGCTTCCTTTCTCTTTCTTTTCACTTCCAGGTTGCTGCAAACCGCATCTGCGGCACCTGTATTTCTAAACGGGTCATACGTTCCAGGTGGACACACCACATGGGCAGACCTAGAGGAGACTCACCATGTGGGCAGACCTGGAGGAGACTTTAAGCGTTTCGTCCCCTCATTTGAGTGAGGACTCCATCCCAAAAGACAAAACAAACCTGTTGGGGAGATCTGCTCCCATCTGTACTGTGTTTGGCATCATCAAGCCATCCCCTAAGGACACAGGCTCGTCTGGCCATCACAGATCTAAATCTAAACTTAATTCTACATGTTTAGCTATTTTTTGGGCCTTTATGCTTGTGTTGTACTCATGTGTATTACTGTTGCCCTGATTTTACAAAAACTCCTCCTACAATGTGGCTTAAAAGTAAAACAAAAAAACCTCCATGGCTTTTGGGACAAAACTTTTGTTTTAGCCCCATGGATTAGTTCAATCCTCCTTGCCATAATTACCAGCCTTAAAGACTTCTCCATGAAGGAGTTCATTTCTGCCCTTAACAAAAGCTATAAGGAAAAACTAAAACTGGCTTTTAAAATCTCGTTCCTCCCAAGGCCACCACCCAAGCCGCCACCAGCCCGCTGCCTTTTTCAGCCCGTAACCACCACCTGTGGCAATAGCGCTCACAACCACTCCTCCCCCTCTTTAGCCTTGGAAAGAAAAATACAAAAGACTTTACTAACATAAGGAATGGCTACATTTTGCTACCCAGGCCCAGAAAGTTTGATCAAGGTTAAATTTATAGTGGACTGATGTGCTTGACTAAAGATAACGAACTAAAATTTTAAGATTTTAAGTTAAAAAACCTCAAACAAGTTAAAATTATAGAAGGCACTGAGACTGAGTTTAGGTTAATGGGGTTGCTATTGTCAACACATTAACAATCTTAAGGAAGATAAAAAAAAAAAAAAAAAAAGGTGGCCTGACTGCTTTACATTAAAACAATGGAGAGGATGCCTGAGGAAAGACTGTTAAAAAAAATCTTGGGAGCAGGCAGGCGGTCCACCGCAAGGCAAGTCACCGCCTGTTCCCGCCCCTTGCCTCTCAGCACCCCCTCGATGCTCTTAGCTGAGTGTCCCGCAGGGCCCAAAGCATTTACTTTGAAAAAATTAGAGTGTTCAAAACAGGCCCAAGCCGCCTAAATACCACAACTAAAAATAATAAAATAGAACAGCAGTCCTATTTTGTTGATTTTCAAAACTGAGGCCATGATTAAGAGGGACAGCCAGGGGCATTCATATTGCGCCGCTAGAGGTAAAAAAATAAACCCTGCTTTTCAGGGTTATGATTTATTTCATCCCTAAATTAAGAATATGGCTATGTGCTACACACCATTGTCCCACCCTTCGCTGCCTTCCCATTAACGTAGGGCTAGAGGCAATCTAGCTTTTATCCGTAAGGCAGCCCAGGAACAGGTCCTTTTACATACAATGGGCCATCCACCTCCAAACTTACTGACCACTTTCGCTCACACACTGGTCTGCCTAACTTTATTGCTAATGGGGATTCACAGATAGACAAATTTATTACTGTCTCCTCCTTGCCACCCTTAGAACAAGCTAAATGTTTAAACCAAATGTTCTATCTATCCCCCTTAATAATTCAAGCTCAGTCAGTAGAGCATGGGACTAAGCCCACTTCCTACTTAATGTCATTGGGGGCTAATCTTAAATTGTTAATGGTGGGTTTAAGATTCCATTGTAAAGATATTCAAAGTGTGCCCAGTAGGAGTTTCTAAAGTGTGCTGGAGTTTTTGGCTGTAGTTTTTGCTTCTGTGTGCTGTGTGGCTGATCTGTAAGCTTCAACATCTCAAAGGCCATCAAAATTTACAAACTGGCTTCTCTGCCTCAGTGTAATACAGTCTCAAAAACTACATGCTTCCACTTATTAACCCACATAAAAAAAAAAATTTGTCCAAACTTACAAATCCTGTCAGCCTTTCTTCCAGGTACCTCCTCTTCAAACTACAGGAGCCAATCCTCAGGGCTACACCCTAATCACCTTTGGCAGATTGATGTTACACACTATTCTCCATTTAAAAAACTTAAATATATTTTTCTCTCAGTTGATACTTTCTCCCATACTTGCTAGACATCAGCACATGCCGGGGAAAAGACTAAACATGCTATTAGCCATATGCTTCAGTGCTTTGCCACCCTTAGATTGCCAGATCAAATCAAATTTTCTAATACCCATGGGGCCAGGCCATTATAAACAAAGACAAAAGGGGGAATCCCTACCCCCACACGATCCAACTAAAAAAGACATTATTAACCCTAAATATTTTAAATTTTTCTAAAAAAGATAGACATTTGTCCCCTTTTCAAAAACATTGGACCTCAGCTGTTACAGCTCCATCTGGGTCAAATGGAGGGACCCATTGACTGGGGCCTGGAGAGGACCAGACCCCCTCCTCACAGCAGGGAGAGGGTTTAGATGTGTCTTTCCTCAAGAGAAAAAAAGACCCATTTGGGTACCAGCAAGACTTAAAATATTTACCCCAACAAGGGGACAATAACAATCAACTCTCCAGGGAGTGTTCCACCCCTGAGAACTGTGCCTCTGTTTCTTCCCCAGGAACGATTGGAGGTGTGGATGCTACTAGACCCAAATGAAGCCAAAAAAGCTCCAGAAAGATTTGAAAAAGAGAAGACGGGACTTCCAAGACAACCCACTGTGGACGGGCTTACATGGCTTTTTTTCCTACCTTCTCCCTCCCCTTGAACCCCTCCTTCTCCTTCTTGTTATCCTCATTATCAGGCCCTGTGTAATTAATAAGATTACACAATTCATTCACCAACAGCTAGAGGCAATTAAACTTCATCAAGTCACAATTAAACTTCATCAGGTCAAAATACCTCAGGCTCACAACTCAGGAGCTGGGCTCTTCCTCTGACTGGCTGTCCACCTAGCATTCTTCCCCCTCCTTCCATCGAACCAATGACAGGTAAGATCTCAGACAGGCTGAGACAACCTAAGACAGGTCATGGAGTGGATTTTCAATGGGCTAGAGGCATGGTACCCAGTGATGGGTAAGATTCCCAGAGGGGGACAACCTAAGACAGGGGCCATGCTTTCCACCATTCTTACAAAAACAAAAGGGGGAGATGTTGGGCCCTATGAGGCCCAGGTGTGAGGCCTAGTGGAACTTCCTGAGCCTGGCTAGAGTTTGGTGACTTGTCTTTGGCCTACTTCTGCTTAAGAGTGACTCAGCAAGGCCTAAGCCAAAACTGCCTCTGCCCAGCTACTGCTGAAGTGGTGAAATACTATTGGCCCTTACACCTTTTTCCCATCCTGGGACCCACCCTCTTTCTCAAAACTATATATACACCTTCTCATTACAATAAAACGAGTTCCTGCCTCAACAGACTCCTGGCCCAGTATGTTTTTTCTCTCTGGTGTTTTAGGGGGGGAGGGGTCTGGGCCCGTCATCCTGCTCAGCCTCAAGAGGAGCCACTGGCCTGGCTCTCTTCAGGGTGGCCTCGAACTTATGGTGATCCTCCTACCTCTGCCTCCTGAATGCTGGGATTAAAGGAATGCACCACCATGCCCAGCTCCAAACAGCTTATTTTTGTCATCACAAGTCATAATTCTTTAGCAATGCATCATGTGATTTGTATTTTAAAGCTTGATGAACTATTCTGGTCAGAGTTGAAAGTCCTGAATGCAGTAAGAACTATGGACTGTGAGGTTTGGCTTATGAAGGTGAGAAAGTGTTTTTTCTGTACTGGGCTAGAAGCAGTTTGTGTGAGAGGCTTGCTGTTAAACCCATGTCCTAAGAACTTGTGTGGGGTTGTGTTGTGGAGAAATGGACTAGTGTGAACAAAGGCATAGGGCAGGGAAATAAAACTTTGGGGCTGAAACTTCTGCCTGTTCAGCTGCAATTGTTTGAGAGATTATAACCATTGATATTGTGCTAGCTGACCTGTGTTGGAACAATAAGAAGAATGCAGAGCCCTTTGAAGAGGTCTGAAAGCTAAAGGAGTGTCCTGTTCTTCAAAGTCTGCTTTTTTCTCCCCCTGGATTAACAAATTGGCACCCCACCTGATATTATGGAGTAAAAGAAATGCAAAAAAAGGAAGGATCATTGAATTTGCAAGTTGGTCTTTTTAAGGAAATGATCATGGGTAATGTGAATCAGTTTGCTGGATGCCTGCATGGATAGCCCATGGAGCTGTGAGGATGAACTGCAGGTTGCAATGGAGACACAATGGAGATGCCAGGACCACAGGATAGCTGTTAGGGACAGCTTCAGGCCTCAGATAAAGTTTTCCAGGACTTTAAATAGCCTAGCTACTCAAAGGGGTGGAAGTGCAACTCCAGAGACTTCTCACTGGTTACAATGATCGGACTTGGAAACTTGACACTGACTAGAGTTGTTGGACTTGGAGTTATAGAGTTTGATGTTTGTCCTGTTTAAATCTTGTATTGGTTGAATATTTCTTTGCTAAACTCAATACTATCTTTTACAGTGTGAATATTTATTCTGTGCCATTACAGGTTTGTTTGTTTTTTTAATTTTTATATATATTTTTGGTACTATGGCTCAGTTAAAAGTCCTTGGATTATGGGGCTGTTTTAACATCATTAGGATTGATTATAAACTATGGAGACTTTTAAAGTTGGACTGAATGGATTGCATTTTACATCATGTATGGTTATCAGTTTATGGGCACCAGGGCCAGAATGTGGTGGTTTTATTCAAGGGTCCCCCATAAACTTAGGTGGTCTGAAGGCTAGGTTCACAGCTGATGGAAATTAGGGAATTAAAGCCTCCTGGAGTCAATGTATTGTTGTGGGCAGGCTTATGTCTTTTATAGCCAGCTTCGTCATGCCAGTGTTTGTTCTATGCTCCTGTTACTGTCTTCCACCTTATTTTGTGGTGAGGTGATGTCCACTCTCTGCTCATGCTATCGTTTTCCCCTTCCATCATCAAGTCCATAAGCCAAAATAAACTCTTTTTTTCCAAGCTGATCTTGGCTAGCAATGTGAAACTGAGTGCAATACCCTTCTTCTTATCCATGTCACATGTATTCTGCAACTTTATTTTTATGCTCTCACCTTTTTCTTAAGATCACTTTTCCCCCATCATGGTCTTCTTTGTAATTTTAAAGCCTATATCTAACCACTCCCCCCATACATATGTGCACATACATAAAAATTACATTTAGATTATGCACATGAGTAAAAATGTGTTATTTGCTTTTTGGGACCTGAGGTCCTTCATTAAGACAATAATTTCCAGTTCTACCCACTTACATGTACTTATTAAAAACTACCTATAATCTTAGCTCATAGACATGTCTTTTATGTCTAAAATAATTTATATGAATAGATAACTCAAATTACCTTCAAGCAAATCAATACATTCAATAAAAATATTAAACAATACAACTATATAAGTTAATATACATCAACCAATCACATATCTCTGCCTCTAAGAAATTTATGAATTCTTATTAGACACATGTGTTTTGTATTATACATTTGTTTATAGTTTAATTTCTTATGAAAGTATAATTAATAATGCTGATAACTGGAAGGAAATAGGATGACATTTTACTTATGAGCATGTTAACCAACCAAATTGATAAAAGTTTCTGCCCTTCAAGTTGAAACCTATCAAACACATTTTCCTATAGAAGTGTAAATTGGTGCACATAGTTCAAAATTTCTCAGTACAAAGTCAATAGGTGGTCTGGAGAGATAGCTCAGTGGTTAAGGTGTTTCCTGAAAAGCCAAAGGACCTAGGTTCAATTTCCCAGGACCCATATAAGCAAGATACACAAGATGGTGCATGCATATGGAGTTTGTCTTCAGTGGCTGGAAGGTCCTGGTGTGTCCATTCTCTCTCTCTCTTTCTGTCTCTCTGAGTGCATCTCTCTCTCAAATAAATAAGAAAAAAAAATAAAATATTTTTAAATTAGTCTCCAAGATCAAGATACCACCAAATGTGGGCTAGAAGAGAGCCTATACATATAAAATTCCCTCCAAAATATCTATGGCCATCCCATCTATCTAGTACTAATTTCTCTCTCTGTTGGAGAATTTGCTTATCTTTTTCAGATGGACAATGAATCTGAAGGGAGGATCAGCCAATCACACCTCACCAGGGCCCCAGCTGAAACCATAGAGTAAATGCAGGGGAAGGGCAAGAGTACAGCGTTCTTGGGGATCACGACACCAGAAAAAGGCTGAAGGAGATAAACACAGAGAACATCCAACTCCTATTAAACCAGATATCCAGAGACACAGAGGCTCCCAAAACCTCATCACTGAAGTAGAACTAAAATGACCCCAGTGTGGCTCTGGGAAATTCATGGAAGAGGGGGTGGAAAGAATGTTAGAGCCACAAGTTGGGGCATTATGCACAGAGACTTGGCATATCCCCCATGTTGGGGCCCAAAGCTGAAAGAAATGACAAAGACACACAACAGACAAGACAGACTTGGTGGCCTCGCTGTGATCACTTTATTGAAGCTCGATATATCTTTGGTGAAAGCAGTTTATGTGACAAACTCTGATATGTAATGTATGTTTTACTTTTAGTACACAAAGAAAATCTATTTCAGTTCCCAGAACTTTCTGTAACCATTAGCCTTGACTGATATCAACTGGAACACAACAGTCATAGCCAAAGGGCCCACCTGTTTATGGGATGTGCTCAAGGCTCACAATGTTCGAAAAATATCTTGAGGTCATTTGCATGCAAAATGTCCTCCAGTAACCTCCTCCGCTTCTGGGATCCTACATTTCCCCCTTTTATTTTTTTGCGAATATGAAAAGCCATAATAGTTTGTGTTTGTTTGTGCTGTTTTATTGCTGAGAGGACCCATCTTCGGAAGACTGAAATTAATATACAGAAAACCACAATTATGATGAGCCATTGTACAATATTAGATATTGACAGAGTAAAGGCACTACAGAAAGGACTTAAATTACTCAATCCATTAGTGATTCCCTCTAACCAATCTTTCTTTTTTTTTTAAATTTGTTTATTTTTTTTTAATTTATTTGAGAGCAACAGACAGAAAGAGGCAGAGAGAGACAGAAAAAGAGAGAGAGAATAGGCACACTGGGGCATCCAGCCACTGCAAACGAACTCCAGATGCCTGCACCACCTTGTGCATCTGGCTTACATGGGTACTGGGGAATCAAGCCTCGAACCAGGGTCCTTAGGCTTCACAGGCAAGCGCTTAACCACTAAGCCATCGCTCCAGCACCCTCTAACCAATCTTGTCTGGTAAGTACAGCCAATTTAGTATTAAAGGTATGAGCTATATCTTTTTCTAAGTCTTGTATTTTTTGTTTAAGGTTTTTATGGCCTGTGAGAATATGTATAACAGTCTCCCAATGAGATTGGCTGTATGGAATAGGCATATTACACATGGTTGAAGAATTATAATCACAGGATAAAGAACTTTTAACCATTAGCATATGTAATTGATCTCATATCCATTCAACTACAGATTTTAAATTTTGTACATCAGATGCCAAATGCAAGTCCAATTTTTTTTGTTGTGTCCATAAAAGGTGTGATTTTTGATGCTTATCTTGAACAAAGGTATCAGTCTGGATGCCTTGATGTAAAGCAACTCCAGAAACACTGGCAGTAGCAGTCATGGCAGCAATTTCAAGGATGTCCAAAACAATCTTAGTTATTAGTCTTTTTACATGATGTAAAACTTTGTCCATAGCTCCAAGAAGCCAAGCAGAGGATAAAGAATCACGCCATGATCTAGTCAAATTTACAGGCAACCATAGAGAAGTACATGTTCTCATTATAAACATAGATTGAGTAGTCCAGTTAAATTGACTCCACCATGTTCTATTAACATAGTGTAAAAGACTGCAGTTCTGACAGTGTATTTGTCCATTTGTCTTATTTCAAGTAATGTCTCCTACTAGTAAACCATTAGGATATCACACACAAGCAAAACCATATATATTTTTTAAACTAATTTTAAAACTTTGATTACTTTTAGATACATTCACTGTCATATTCCCTGTCCAAGAATCTAAAGATTTAGATACATCCAATAATTTCCATAACTCATTTTGGCTTTGTGTATGATATTGTAAATGAGGTCTAGGACTAGAAAGCCCTTTTCCTGTCCAAACAATAGTTTCATTAGCATTTGCCTCAATGTGATTCCTTTGTTTATACCATGTATCTGCTTAAATTTTGTTTTAAAGGGTCCATGAGGACTCCAATCAAAAATCACTGTATCTGAAGTTGTATCATTAAGAAAAACTGCTGCTTGTAACCCTCTACAATTTATCCATTTTATCCTTATCCAATAGTCTCCATTGAAGTCAGGATTTCCACAAGGAGTATGATCAGGAAGAGTTTTTATTAAATCCTTATTTGTAACCCCCACTGGTTTAAAACTAGCAATGGATAAGAGAAGCACATGAGTGGCAAGAGTAGAATGATAAACAGTAAAGGCCCATGCTTGATGAGTATATTTCAAACAATATTCTGGAGCACCAATACAGATAGAGGTTCTCAAATTGGGCATAGTTATATTGTTCATAATACGTGTTTGACTAAATATCTGAGAAATTTCTTTCCAGGAAGAACAGAACACACCAGGCTTTATATTAGTCATATTAGTACATACCCCAAAAGGAGTTTGATCTCAATTAACAGCCTGCAGAAGAGGAGGATTAGGTATAAAAGCCCAATAAGTGAAGGTTGGTGTGCTCTCACATAAACCTACCTGACAAGTGACAACTGCCAGCATGGCTAAAAACAAAGTAGTGGGAGTAATTGGTTGCCATCATTCTTTAACCACTTTTTTTTCTTGCTGAGTTAATTTCTTTAATTGACCCAAAATAGGAGGTTTAGCAGTACGAGTGTTGACAGTGAAATATCTCTGAAGAGTCAAGTTCTGGAATGTGGCGAACACATCTCAGTCTCTGCATTCCGCCATTTTATGTTTGGAAGATATCCAGAAAGATTGATGTCCTGTAGAAACATAAGCATATCCTCTCCCCATTATTAAAACCTCTCCAGGGATCCATTCACCACTGTCCTTAACCCATATCAGTTGAAATTTATGCTCATATGTTTTAGAATTTCCTCAGCTGAAAAATGCCTTGCAGCAGGTGTATTACCTATGGAATCCCAAAAATTGCAAAAATTTAAGGTATATAACGTTTTATGTATAATGTTATGAGGAGTATCCTTATTCCTCCTTTTTATTTTTGTAATATATAATTTTAAAGTTTGATTAATTCTTTCAATAATAGGTAACATGAGTTATATTATGAAATTGGAAAAAATTTTGAGAGCATTGGAAACATAAGTAGAACCATGATTAATTTTAATTAACTTAGGTTTTTTATAATAGTAAAACATTTTAATAAATGAGAAATTACATGACAAACCTTTTGTCCTGGTAAAGGAGTAGTCCATTGTTAATGAGAATAGGTATCTATTGAATGATGAATATATTTTATTTTATCAAAAGAAGGATATTAAGTAATATCTATTTGTCAAATATGATTACTGTTAAATATTTTAGGGTTAACCCCAGGTGAAAGATGGGGTGTATCAATAGTGGCACAAGTAGAGCATTGTCATACAATATTTTGTGTTTGTCCTTTGGTAATTTTAAAATGATGTCTTAATCCCTTAGCATTTGTATGATAATGTTGATGATGTATAATAGTTTTTGAAAAATTACAAAAAACTGAGTTTTGGACATAATAGTTATCATCTTCATTGGCATTAGTTAATGGTCCAGGTAAATGTGAATGTGTTCTAATATGTGATATATATATCTTTTTTGTTCTCATTTTTAATAAGATAGCTATTTGATAAATTATATATTGAATAGGATGAGTAAGAACCAAGGGAAAATCAGCAGAATAAATACAGTTTATAGTCCTATAAAGATATTGAGAATCAGTAACAATATTAATAGTTGTTTCTTTATATTGAGATAATACAAGAACAGCAAATAACTTATTTTGTTGAATGGATTTTTAAGGAGATTTATAAATATTAATATGAGAACAAGTATGATATCCTATATTTGTATTAGAGCTAGTTGTATTAGGCCAGAAGTAATAGGATTATCAATAATAAGAGAAGTCATCTGTAAAGAGGAGAAGATTTTTTGAGAAGGATAATGATTATCAATTTGATCAGTGAAACCTGTTAAAGAAATTTGTCAATTATTATTATGTTTATAAAGACTATCTATTTCAGGGATGGAGAGATGGCTTAGTGGCTAAGGCGCCTGCCTCCTAAGCCTAAGGATCCTGGCTCCAATTTCCAGCGGTTCTAATCTCCAGGTCCCACATTTAGCCAGATGCAAAAGTGATGCAAGGGCGCAATGCCGCACTTGACCCCAAGGGGAAAATCATCTGGATTTCGTTTGCAGCAGCTGAGAGGCTGCTGGCGTGCCCATCTCTATCTGTCTTACTCTCTCTCTGTCTCTCTCTGTGTCTGTCTCTCAAAAAAAAAAGACTATTTGAGATGTTGAAAATGGTATTATTATTTTATGTGGATAACAACCTAATAATTGTTGTAATTTTTAAAAATCTTTATTAATGAGCATAGTTATTTTATCAACATAAGTGTCTAATAATGTATTGTATTTGTTAGGCAAAAATAGCCATTTTAGAATGTCATCAGATTATTTGTTTAATCCCAGCACTCGGGAGGCAGAAAGGAGGATCTCCATGAGTTCCATTTTAGAATCCAGGTCATCCTGGGCCAGGGTGAGACCCTACCTCGAAAAACCAAAAAAAAAAAAAAAAAAAAAAAAAAAAAGAATGTCATCAGATTGACATAAACATGCAGTGGAAGAATGAATAGTATGAAAAATACTTAATAGAATGGGTTGATTTTTGTCTAAATAAGTTAGACAAGATTGAGAAAAGACTTGTTTAAATATCCTATTTTTTTAGCTTTTTAGTTTTTTTTTTTTTTAGTTTTTTTAGTTAATTGTCTAGGATTGTTAATATCAGTGTCACCTTTTAACGTATTAAATAAGTGTTTTAAAGCATAATTGGGGATTCTTAAGGTAGGCCTCAACCAATTAATGTCTCCCAATAATTTTTGAAAATCATTTAAGGTTTTTAAGTTATCATGTCTTATGGATATTTTTTGAGGTTTAATTTGAGTATTCCCTAATATATATCCCAAATATGGTATGGGCATTTTCTTTTGAACTTTATCAGGGGTATTTTTCCCTTAAAAGAGTCCACTTCCCAAATCCCTTTTCCTTAAACTTGACTCCCTCCCTAGATCTCTTCATCTCTACAGGAGTTCCCCTTCCTATACAACACTGAGATAAGAGTCACCAGGCAAATTACCCACTCACAGCCCTCCTGTTTTGCCGGAGCTTTACTCCTCCTCCACTGTTTCTCTTAAGCTCTATCCTACAGGTACAATGCCTTCTTTCCTTCTCTCAATCTCTATAAATAATTTTTGCTCTATTTTTACTTTCAAACTCTTCCTGCCTTTTAATTCTTTAATTGACAGAAAATGGAACCTGACCCCTAGACAGTAACAATAAGGCATGGGCATTAATAATGAATGAATTGCTAGGTCCATATGTTATAGAGATAAAGGTGTTATCCTTAAAAGTGAAGCCAATGAGTTATCCCCATTGTCTGGATGTTCATGCAGAAAGCTGGCAATAAAGATGGGCAACTATTATTTAGAGTGAACTTTGCCAAAGCAGAAATTTAAGGTTTTACTTAGTCACTGTTAGTTACTTCTGTGTGCTATAATAAGTTACCTTCAGCAGAAATTTATTTTTCATAGTTATGAAGTCTGAGATATCTGAAATTAGGACATGGTCAGATTCTGTCTTGGCCTTTTTTGTTTTGTTTTGTTTTGTTTTGTTTTTTAAAGTTTTTTTTTTTTTTCTATTGCTATGTCATCATTGGACAAAGGCAAAATAAAAAGAAAGGTAACTCACTCTTGTCTCTTCCTAACTGTTGTAGTTCACTTGCACTTTTTCTCCAGAGGCAAACTTGTATCCTTCCACCAACCTTTATATGTTATTATTTTTATTTATTAATTTATTTTTGGTTTTTTTTCAAGGTAGGGTTCCTCTCTACCTCAGGCTGACATGGAATCCATTATGTAGTCTCAGGGTGGTATCAAACTCACAGTGATCCTCCTATCTTGGCCTCCTGAGTGCTGGGATTAAAGGTGTTTGCCACCATGCCTGGCACTCTATATGTTATTTTTAACCACTGTGCTTTTTTAAATGTAAATGTGCTCTTTATTAGTCATCACCTTTAATGCTTTGCATGTGTTCATTCAAGTATCATGACAGCTCCATGAGAGATGACAATTTTCCCCACTCTCAAGGATTTTTTTTTCTCTGAAGACATCATTGCTAAACCTTGAGTTTAATCAAAATCCTTTTAAAAAATTATTAGATATGGATATATTTAGTAAGTAAGAACACATGTTGGTACCAACCATTTTTTCCCTCTTCCCTTCCTTGGGCTAGTATTTCTATACTATGCTGAAGAGCAGTGGTGAGAGTGGGCACACCTGTCTTGTTCCTGATCTCAGTGGAACTCCTTGAGTTTTTCCCCATTAAGTATTATTTGAGCTTTATGAACTTTACCTATAGCCTTTGTTGTGTTGAGATATAAACATTCCGTGTCTATTCTTTCCAGGGTTTTCATCATGAAGTGGTGTTGTATTTTGTCAAAGACCTTTTCTGCATCAGTTGAGATGGTCATGTGGTTATTATGGTTATCCCTGCATCCTTGGGATGAAGCCTACTTGATCAAGGTGGAATATGCATTTGATGTGATATATTCTGTTTAAAAGGATTCTGTTCAGGATCTTAGTTCATTAGGGATATAAGACCTATAGTTTTCTTTCCTTGTTGCAACTCTTTCTGGTTTGGGTATTAGGGTGGTGCTAGCATCATAAAAGGAATCAGGAAGGATTCCTGGGTCTCAAATTTTGCAAAACAGTTTGAGAAAAACTTGTTTCAGTTTCAATGAAGGTTTGATAGAATTTAGCTGAGAAGCCATATATTCCTGGATGTTTTTGTGGGGGTGGGGTTTTTATTGCCTTTTCAATCCCCATGGATATGACAGGTTTGTTTAGGAGATTAATATGCTCTGAACTTATTTTGGGTGGAATGGATCTAAGTATTCATCCATTTCTTCCAGATTATTCAATTTTGTGGAGTAGAGATTTCAGAAGTTTGCTCTGATGATTGTTCCAATCTCATTGATGTCTGTTGTGACCTTTGTTAATTTGAGATTTCTCTTTGTCTTTTTTTTTTTTTTTTTTTTGATCAAAGTGGCCAGGAGGTTTTTTTTTTTTTTTTTCAAAGAACCACCTCTTCATTTCATCAATTTTTAAAAATTGCTTAGTTTCCAATTTTTGCTCTAATCTTGATTATTTCTTTCTTATTGGAGCTCTTTGGTTTAGATTCTTCTTGTTTTCTCAATGCCTTTATCTGGACAGTTAGGTTATTAATTTGGGATCTCTCTGGCTTTGTAATGAAGATATTCTGGGCTATGAATTTTCCCCTAAGGACTGCCTTCATTTTGTCCCATAAATTTTGGTAGGTTGTGTTTTCACTATATTCAACTCTAGGAGTTTTAGAATTTCATTTTTTTATTTCTTCCATGACCCATTCATTGTTGTAAAGTGTGTTGTTTATTCTCCAAGAGGTGGTAGAATTCTTGATGTGTATCTTATTAATTTACACCTTTAAAGTATTGTGATCTGACATGATGCATGAAGTTTCTTCAATTTTCCTGACTTTATGGAGGCATGCTTTATGAACTAATACATGGTCAACTTTGGAGAAGGTTCCATGGCTGCTAGGAAGAATGTGTATTCTGTAGAGTTGGGGTCGAAAGTTCTGGAGAAATCCGTTAGGTCTAGTTGAACTCTATGATTTCCCTGTTGATTTTCTGCTTTGATGATCTGTCTATTGATGATAGTGGAGTACTGAAGTCTCTGACTCTGATGGTGTTGGTGTTTATTTCTGTTTTATTGTCAAGTAGATTTTGTTTGATAAACTGTGGTGCATCTATGTTTGATGCATATATATTTATGATGGTGATGTGCTCATGTTGGATCATTCCCTTGATGAATAAGAAATGGCCTCCTTTGTCTTTTTTGATTACTTATGGTTTGAAGTCTATTTTATCACATATCAATATAACAACACCTGCTTGTTTTTATTTCCATTTGCTTGGAATATCATTTTCCAACCTTTCACCCTGAGGAGGTGTCTATCTTTAGTGGTGATGTGGTTTTCTTGAAGACAGCAGATAGAAGTGTCTGATTTTTTGGTCCACCCTAATAACCTGTGTCTTTTGATGGGTGAGTTAAGACCATTAATATTTAAGGTTATTACTGTGAGGTTTGAATTACCCCCTGCAGTGGTAAGGTATTTTATGGGGTTTGGTGCTTTTTTGTGTTTTGTACTATTTTGAGTCTGGTCTATTTTGGTTATTGTGATCTTTTTTTATTGGCTCTTGTGATTGGTTGTTTGACTCTTCTGTGTGTATTCGCTCAAGTATTCCCTGTAGGTTTGGCTTTGTATTCATATAATCATAGAATTGACTTTTTTCATGGAGAGTTTTTCTTTCACTATCTATTATTAGGGGTACATTTGCTGGGTAGAGTAGCTTGGGTTGAAGGCATAGTTTGTTAAAGTTTAAAGTGTTCCATTCCAGGCCCTTCTGGCTTTCATGGATTCCACTGAGAAATCTGATGTAATTGTGGTGGAATTGCCTCTGTATGTTGTGAGTTTTTTCTCTCTTGCTGTTTTTAATGCTCTCTCTTTGTTTTCGTTGTTGAGTCTTAACTATGATGTGCCTTGGAGACTTTTCTTCTTTGGTCCTGTAAGTGTGGTGTTCTGTGCACTTCTTGCATCTGAATGGGCCTCTCCCTTGAGTGATCTGGAAATTTTTCTTCACTAATTTTCTTGAGTATGTTTTCTATGCCTCTGGCCTGGATTTCCTCATCTTCTGGTATACTCATGATCCAGATGTTTGGTCATTTTAGGGTGTCCCACAGTTCTCTCATATTCTGTTCACTTGATTTTTGAATTTAGCAAAGATTTTGGCTTCCCAATCAATTTTCCTCTGTCTTCCAGGTGAGACTCTCTGTCTTCTACATGAGTAACTCTGTTGGTGAGGAGTTCTAGAGAGTTTTTATAATTTCTTTTTGATTTTTATTTTCTGTTGAGTTATTTTGCATCTTGTCCATCACTTTTTTGAGGTACAGTCTCAATTCACGTTCTGATTTTCTTGATGCTTCCTGGAATTCATTCTTGCATTTGATCAAGTCTTCATTAAGCTTAATCAACCGCTTGTTGATATTTTCCAATTTTTGACTCACCTTCAATTTACCCAGATCTCTTTCAGGGTTCTAACATTTTTTTCAATCAAGTTAAGCCTACTATTAAAAGCTAAATGCTCCAGGAGATGATTCTGTTCAACCTCATTGATAAGATTGTTGTTTCCTTGATGGTTTGCTTCCAGTTCAGTCATTTTTTTTTTTTTTAAATCAGGGTCTCATTAGTTGTTGTGTTTTCATTTTGCAAATAAATTTCTTTTGATTTCTCTATTATTTCATTGAAGATTTCCATTGTATGACTAGGCATCCTTGGTGGAGATCTCTCATTTTTCTGACTTTTTTTTTTTTGGCTTTTTTGCATTGTTGTCTACCTATTTTAGGGAGACTCTTTATTTTATTGATGAGGAAGCAAGTTTTTGTCCTTTGGCCCATGCACCTTCTGATTCAGGTGAACAGAGATGTTGGTACCCAGTGACCAATCAGGATACCAGAGCAAAAGGCCTGATTCCACAGTTCACACAGGGATTAGGCCTCCCCAAGCAAGGCACAATGGGATCTAGCAGAACAAGGGGACTGGGATGAGACAAGGAACAAGGATCTGGCCTACTTACTCCATGCCACACCTGCCTACACACAGTCTGGCTCAGAGTACCCCGACTGGGGATCTGGGAGGAGCCAGCCAACAGGGGTTTGACCTACTCACTCCATACTAGTGAGTCCACCTGCACACAGATTGGAGCAGGGAACACCATTTTGCTATTTTTAAAGATAGACTTATAGACTTATTTTATTTTGTTATATTCTTTTATAATGTATTATCATTATTATTATTATTATTATTAACAACATGTTTTGTACAGATACATCATGTGTTAGTACTCTCTTTTCCCTTATTCCTGCCCCTATTCTGTTGGGGATTCTCCTCAGTGGGGTTGCAGGTATTCCTCATGGGGCTGTGGATTATGTGTTGTGGGAGCAATAGTCAGTTATTTTTTTTTATTTTTTGGAGGAGGAATGCCTCTGGGCATGATGTCTCAACCTATGGCTCTTACACTCTTTCCACCCCTCTTCTGCAAAATTCTCTGAGCCATGGTGTTAGAGTTTTAAGTCTACTTCAGTGATGAGCTCTTAGGAGCCTCTGGGTCTCTACTTTGGTAGGAGTTGAGTATCCTCACAGTCTGTCTCCTACATGTTGGAGCTGATTATCAGTTTCAGTATAGAAGCAACACTCTTGCTCATCTCCCCAATTTCTCTGTGGTTTCAGATTTGGGTTGACTGAAGTGCTAGGGGTGGTTTATCTCCTCCAGCCTTGCTACCTCCTGAAAAAGAAAAATAGATTCTCCAACAGAGATTGAAGTCAGCATAGTTTAAATTGGATAAGCCTTAATAATTTAGGGAGAATTTGATGTATGCAACCCCTCTTTTAGCCAAAGACTAGTAAGAGCTTGACACTAGAGAGCAAAATCTTTGTCTCCATAGGATTCTGATCTGGTTCCCAATTCCAAATATGGGTTCCTTTACACAGAGCAGATCTCTTGACCAATCAGAAAGCTATGTTCTTACTCCATTTGTTTTCTTTGTCACCACTATAGTTTGGCCTATGTGTCTTTTATTTTTAGATATTCTCCAATTTACAAACAACATTCATGTAGAGAAAAGTAAGGTCTTTAAGTATAAATCTTACATAGGTAAGCAATAATTAAAATTCTTAAATTAAATCTTCTTTTAAAATCAAAATCCTAATAAATTATATGTTAACTCTAAAGTCTAGAATTTTTTTTCACTCAAATCCTTTATGACTCCCTTTCCCCCTTCAAATTCACCTTGTGTCAAAAATGAATTATCTGCATTTTCCTTTTTATACTTTTTATTATTTACTTTATCATCAATACAATTTCTTTATTTTGTGACCAGATAGCAAAGTCCATCTTAAGTGCTGTCTCCTCTAGGTAGCCTTCCTTAATGTCTTCCTAACACCAAGTGATTGCTTCTGTTTTACCCTCTTCCCCACAAGAAATTTGCTTGTAAGTATAGTGGCACTTGGACTTGTCTCTGAAAAGTAAAGTCACTATTCCTAATCAACATATATAATGCCTTCCTCTTATACAATTATTTTATTAGTATTTGCTTATTTTTCCAGTAGATTCTGTTCAATTTGCTTTGCATGCATATTTTCTCTACAAGACTATCAATTTCTCACAAATATATTAGGGTTTTATAAAAGAACAGAACTGATAGAATGAAAATGTTCTATAAAAGGAACTGATTAGATTAGTTTACAGAATTATGATTGGGACAGTCCAACAATAGCTACCTGTGGGATATAGAGTTGGAGAACCAGTTCCAGTCTGGCAGGGAAGCCTTGGAGGATACCTGGACAGCTGCTCATCTTCAGTCCACACAGAGGCTGATGAAGTTGGAGTCCAGTAGCCAAGGACAGCAACAATACAGTAGATGCCCTTACCAGCCAGTATCACGCAGCTAAACACAAGGCCCTGTTTTCTTTTGGGGTTTTCTTATATGTAGTTCACAACTGGAAGGTCTGCCCATCCCCGGGAAAGTTATTTTCCCCTTCATCAGTCTTCCCTGGTGACCACTTCAAAGACTTGCCCAAGAGTTATGTCTCTTATTTGATTCCTAACTTGATCAAGTTGATAATAAAACCAAACCATCATAGTTAGATAATTTTTAATGTATTTTTGCTTGACAGTGCAGTATAAAGCATGTATGCCTAATATGCATACTAATTTTAGGCTAAAAATTCTGCCTTAGTAGTCTGTGTATCTAAGGTCATATAATGCATAGGAAGTACTTATGCATGATGTGTTCTTGAGGGTAATTGTCTTTAATTTTATTGAGGAAATTAAAATAGAACACCCATATGTCTAGAATAGACTATACTTTAATTATTCTACTTACTACTGTTACTGCTATTGGTGGGTACAAAGAACTCTTTTGTTTGAGGGCTTGTATTATGCTTTTATATATCTAATTCATCTTTTGTCTTCTACATTTGCCTAAGAGTTAAAAATAAAATGATAACTTCTTAACAAAACAAAAATTGAGCAATAGCAAAGAAGGCATGAAGGAATTGTTTTTCCTAATGTGGGAAAAATGAAACAAAGTCCTACATGAAAACAAATTTAACAAATCAAGCAGAAAGCAGCAATGTGGCACCACCTGCCATGGACTTTAAACAACAGTCATTATAAATCTCCAAAACCTCTTTCCACTTCCTCAAGGAAACTTAAAAAAATGTTTCCCTGTGCTACAATAAAAGAAGTTAAGTACCTAGACTGCCTTGAGAAGCACTAGGAAGTAAATGAGTGAAAAGTAATGTCAACAGAATTCCTTCCATTCTGCTCTCTGTGTTATCCTCCTTAGGTGCTAGATTGAAATGTAGATTATATTTTCTTTGCCCAGAACTATTTTTCGTATTCTTTCTCAAAAATTCTGTGGTAGCATTAATTATAACTATTTTAAAATATAGGAAGTTCTAAATTTAATACTGTGAATATTAGATTAGAAAAGTATCTTTCACAAACATTATTACTCTTTACCTCCTGAATCATAGAAGTTTGTTTGTTTGGGTTACTTTTCAGTAGTATAAATTATAAATTAAAAACAAATTTCTTGAATTAAAGAAATTATCTACTAATATATTATTTGCAAATATTAGTCTTTTCTATTACGATATCATTTTTCCTGTTTTTATGACTTTTCAATATGCATGGAAAACACTTTGTAAGTATTTATAACACATGTTATTGAGAAATTTTCCACTTTTATTTGCTCACTGGCACAATACAATAATTGTTCCTAAGATTAATATCTTTTAAAATATTTTCTTTCTTTTTATTTTTTATAAAAAGGAGATGAGAGAGAGAGAGAGAAAGAGAGAGAGAGAGAGAGAGAGAATGGGCACACTAGGGCTTCTAGCCACTGCAAACAAAGACCAGATGCATGTGCCACCATGTGCATCTGGCTTCCATGTGTTCTGGGGAAACAAACCTAGGTCCTTAGGCTTTGCAGGCAAGTGATTTAACTGCTAAGTTATTTCTCCAGCACTAATATATGTTACCTTTTTATTTGAGGACATTCTAAACATGTTTCCATTTATAATATAATCTTAATTTGTTTAATTGACAAATATATTCTGTTTGATCTTAAATGTGTCTGATTTAGTCAATGAAGAATGAAACAGCAGTATTGCCCAGAACTTTAAACCATTTTTAAAAGAAAAAAAAAAAAACTAAACAACAACAACAACAACAACACACACACACACACAGAGACACACACACACACACACACACACACACACACACAATGAATCTGGCCGTCTTTTCCTTCTTTATGTCACTGATAAGTCTTAACAAAGCAATCATTACTTTGTCACAGTACTGATGTTTACAATCTCTGCTGGTTTTCATTACATTGTATGATTACCACAAAGCACAATCATCTTGATAATATTGGCTTCTCATAACCTACTTCTAAAACCTGCAAGTTTAGTTTCTGTAAACATGATTTAACTGACTATCTTAGATGTCATCTGTTCAGTTTTGTCCAATGTCCAAATTGAAACAGAGGCCTGGGTTTTGAGATGCAATACACAGAGTCTCTAGGAAGAATTCAGAAATATGATAACTCTAAAAAAGATTTCTGAGCTTTTTGTAATATACTGGTAGATTCTCCTATTGATTCTGGATAGAAAAGGGTCATATTACTGTGAATATTGTTGTTACAATTAGGGAGAACAGTAAGAAGAGAGGGAGAGACTGAGGAAGTTATTGCCTGTAAATACTTGTGATTAGAGTAGACTTCCTCTTCAGGAATGATTTGCTGCCATTCTCACAGAAATTAAATTTACTCATAAAAACCAAAAGGTGACAACAACTAAGGGCAATATACAGTTATGTGCTAAAAGATAAATATAAAACCCTTCCAACATGATATAAATGTGCAGAATTGTTCCAGGCTAGTTTAAAAGCCTTTCATAAATTTTATGTAGAACAGGTTATTTTTCCAAATGGTTCACACATCTGTAGTTCCAATTTCAGTGCTTTTTGATTCCTTGCTGCATACATTTTCATTTTGCTGCCAAGGAAAACACAAACCTTCTTTCAGGTCTACCTATTTAGTAGAGGAGTGACATCTAATGACCAGTTAAGTTGAAGATATTTATTCTTTAGGGGTCATAGTTCCAGCTCTCCCCTAGAGAAAACTACATTTGAAAGAGATACTCAACTTTTGTACTATAAAGTAGAGGAAGGATCTGCAAAAATCAGTAGGGATTCTGAATTTCATTTCAGGGTGAAGTTTTAGCCTTTGGATCAAATACAGGAAATACATATGAATATGCAACAAATATGATATTTTCTCCACAGTACCACTGTTCTTATCATTCTATAAATAATGGTGTTGAAGATTATAGAAGTCAAGACTGAATTTTCTTTGCTGTGTTTGTTGGAAATAAACTAATGTTTAATAGAATGTGAGATGAACCCAAAATAAAATGTATCAACATTTTTAAGATTGATTAAAAAAAAAGTCTTCAAGCAAAAAAGGAAAAGATTCAGGGCATTTAAAAAATATCTCAATTTTGTTTCCTCCTAAATGATAAGAATAACAAAAATTTGAAAATAATATCATACTAAGGATCACTTATGGAATCTGAGCCATGTCTTCTGCTTCACAAAGTGAGCAAGCCTATGCATACTATACATTAAAATTTCTGCCATTTTAGTGTTGTCATGCTTACTCCATCTATACCATGTTTATCATCTATAATTTCATTCTTTTCTTCTTTCCTCACTTTGCAATTGAATAATTTAATCTGCTCTGTGCTCCATACTGACTCTCGAATTTATAATGGTACCAGTTACTTGGTTACACATAAGAATATGTCATATGATGCTATTTTTAGAGTTTCTACACAGAGACTAATTAATCTATAGAATATAAATGTGAAAAGGAATGTAATTTAATGTGATATAATCTTAGGAATTCACTCCAAACATTTTGGAGAAATTGACTTAATATTATTTTTATAACATGTGGTATTCATACCTTCAACCTCAGGATGGTCAGGGACAAAGACTTCAAGACTGAGACCTGTCAGGGTTACAAGTGAGACTTCATGTTAAAAAATAGTAAATTACTATTAGTTTGTAAGTTTATTTGTTCTCATAAGACATATGCTAACCATTGTTACTGTGTTTCCAAAAATGCTAAAGAATAATGTACTCCATTGTACATTTTTGATATGGAAAAATATCTTGCTATTTTTCTATAGTTTGGAGTTTCTAGAGTTACCACGAATATATATAATATTATATATTAATAATCTTATATAATTATATATATTATATAGTAAATTAATTTATTTTGGGTCCAGTTGGTTGAAATCAGTAATATCTTTCAATGAACAAAACTATCATAGGCTATGAAATCACTATAATGTTAGAAATGTTCTCTTGCCAAACAGATTTTTAGCTGAGAAGAAATTATACATTTGTATTCTACAAATATATGTCACATTTGTGATGAGCAATTCACTTGGTAAAGATGGTTGTTTGTTTCTAACATTATGATTAAGTATTTTTTCCATAACATTTATGAAATATTTTGCTTACTGGTGAAAGGTTCCTCATTATTATCTGGACCTGAAACAACTATTTTTATCCTACATGTAAGGATTGAAAAAGTAAATCAGAATTTGATGCCATATAAATGCTTTTATTTCTTTTTAAAATAATTAATTAATTTAATACACAGAGAGAGATTGAAGAGAGAGAATGGGCATTCCAGGGCATCTAGCCACTGCAAACGAACTCCACATCCATCTGGCTTATGTGGGTCCTAGGGATTTGAAACTGGGCCCTTTGGCTTTGAAGGCAAGTGCCTTAATTGCTAAGCCATCTCTACAGCCCAAATGTATTTATTTCTTTAAGGATAACTAAGTGTCTGATAAATGAACACTCAAAATATCCTACCCTCTCATGGCTCTACCCCTATCTTTTTTGTTGCCTTTGTTTCTGCTAATTAAGAAAGAAAGATAATAGGATAGTTGTCACTAGCAGCTTGATATTTTATTTTTAATTTTTATTTATTTACTTGAGAGATAGAGAGAGAGAGAGAATGGGCATGCCAGGTTCTCCAGCCACTGCAAACAAACTCCAGACACATGCACCACTTTGTGCATCTGGCTCATGTGGGTCCTGAGGAATTGAACCTGGGTTATTTGGCTTTGCAGGCAAGCTCCTTAACCCCAAAGCCATTCCTCCAGCCTCCAGCTTGATATTTTATACCAGTTTCAGCTACAGACCTAAGAAGTACTCCTGTAATGATATCTAAATAATTTTTTTTTGGGGGGGTGTTGCAATCTCAAAGAGAAAAGGTGAGGCATGATAGCATGTTTTGGGTTTTACAACATTACAATGACTGATCTTATTTTCTATGAGAAGAGCTATTATAAATAGTTTAGAATTCTTTTAAAAAATATTTTATTTATTTATTTGCAGAGAGAGGACAGAGAGAAAGAGAGAGAGGGAAAGAGACAGATGGAGATTATGAGTGCACCAGGGCCTCTAGCCATCGCAAAGGCACTCCAGATGCATGTGCCACTTTGTGCATCTAGCTTATATGGGTACTGGGGAATCAAACCTGGGTGGTTAGGCTTTGTAGGAAAACACCTTAACCATCCATTGGGCAATCTCTCCAGTTCCCTGAAAATTGTTTAAAATGTTATTGGTCATTGAAATTTTAATTTTCTTTCTTGCTGTATTCAGTGATGCACAACTTGCCCAACATAAGTGCATGAGCTTGAGAGCAAATGTGGTAAATGCTTTCCACTTTCGTATAATTTTAAAGTATCCTAATATTCCAAGAATTGTGTTATAAAATAACTTTGGATACATCAGTTAACTTTGCATTTATTATCAAAGAAATAGAAATTTAACATTCATTGAAATACAGACAATATTTGCTGATTGACCTACCTAATTCTCTAAGGCCACCTTCTCATGCCAAATAGTCATTCTTCACTTTATAATTTTTTAATTTTGTTTCAGAAACTCTTTGCTAGTTTTCATATTCAGGCTTTTGTTTTGTTTGGTCCAGATGTGATATGTCCCTAAAGGCTCATGTGTCAGGGGATGAGCTCATGAGGTTTCAGTGAAGAATGATGACTCATACAATTTTCACTACAGACCATTCCTGTTATATTGTAGCCAAATATCCAGCTGCTTTCTGTATGCATCCTAAAACCTTGAATTACGTTGAATTCTAAAGTAATGAACTAGGGTTTTTGGGCAAAAGGAATTTCAAGACAGCATAACATTCAACTTTGTTATAGTTACTGCTTAAAGTTATTAGGGAGATTTACACACAGGGAGAGAGAGAGAGAGAGAGAGAGAAGGAGAGAAGGACAGGGAGAAAGATATATAAAAAAAAGATGATAAAGCCTGGTGTGGTGGCTCACGCCTTTAATCCCAGTACTTGGGAGGCAGAGGTAGGAGGATCGCCATGAGTTCGAGGCCACCCTGAGACTACATAGTGAATTCCAGGTCAGCCGGGACTAGAGTGAAACTCTACCTCCAAAAACCAAAAAAAAAAAAAAAAAAAAAAAAAGATAAAAAAGGAGTACAAGTAACTTTTTAAAGTTGCAGACAAAGTGAATACAAAGAAAACAGATGCAATTGTTGAAGAGATTATGATCATTGAAGGGAAGTCCCAGGCTCTTAACAGAGATGACTTGCCCTAAGTGCAAGTCCCCACTAAACAAAGACTTCACATTGTGAAAATGCAAATTTATTTGAAGGACTGAGCTTGGACTGAGAATGTTACCGAAGGGGTTTTGTGCTCACAGCCACCTAACTAGTCCAATCTTTTTCCAGGTTAAGATAGCAAAGTGTATAGAAGCTAGACAGCTCTTGTAGAATGAGGCTCAAATTAATCTAGACCTTGCAGCAAACTTTATGGTATATTGTCTAAGTAAGCATGAAAATATAAGATTTTGAGGTCATAGAAACTTGTACATCTAAGTGTAAGAAAGTAGCTTAGGCCCAGAATATGTCTCAGGTTGGATTCCACAAAGAGGCCCTGAGAGACCATTGTATGAAGCTGCTTAAGTAAAACCTAAATTCTAATGGAGACCCCAAGTCATTGAAAATATTAATATAGAGGCTGTATGTGTGCCACTGGAAACATTGGAGTGGAAGTGGTGCCCAACCTCATTGGAATATATATGATGCCATCATGATTATGACATTGACAAGGAACTTCATAATTTGGTATTTGTCTTACTAGGCTTTTCTCTGTCTTTAGCCCAATATTTATTTGCTATATTTCTTATTTTATTAATGAGAATATTTCTTCTATGGAACTAGATATTGGAATTGTGTAACTTATTTTTACTTTATTGATTTTATTTTATTTTTCAAGATATATATTTTATTTATTTATTTGAGAGAGAAAAAGAGTCAGGGAGAGAAAGAGAGAAATAAAGAGAGAGAGAATGGGTGTGCCAAGGCCTGCAGCCACTGCAAATGAACTCCAGATGCATGTGCCCCTTTGAGCATCTGGCTTACATGGGTCCATGAGAGTCTAACTGAGATCCTTTGGCTTTGCAGGCAAATGCCTTAAAGGCTAAGCCATCTCTCCAGCCCTTATTTTTACTTTATAGAAGTTCACAGTTAAAAGATATTTGGTGTCAGAAGAGATCTTGGCCTTTGGTTTTTTGACTGATGTTGAAGCTAATCTGTGATTCTTAAGCAAATTAAGTAAATGCATTTTTCAATGTAAGAAGACCATGAGCATTTGAGGACTGGGTGTAGAAGGCTATGTATTTAAAGGGCTATGTTTGGGTATCAGGTTGACCAAGGTTGGACAGGTTTGGAATCACCCAAGAGAGTGTTTGCAGAGAGGTTTAACTAAGGAGGATGGACCTAGCCTGAATGTGATTTGAGCATTGTCACTTCATCAGCAGTGACAATGAATAAAAGCAAAAAAAAAAAAAAAAAAAAAAAAAGAAAAGAAAAAAGAAAGAACTAGTATTCACTCTTCTTGCTTTCTGATTGTGAGCACACTGTTATAACTTGTTTCTCATTTTTCCACCAACACAGCTAGCATTTCTCTGCCTCTGATATTTGCCTCACTTTGATGGACTGTACCCCTAAAATGTCATCCAAAATAAGTCTTCCTTCCTTAAGTTTATTTTATCAGATATTTTATCACATAAATAATATAATATATCACACTAATATAATAAGTGTGACTTTTTTCTTGATTATATAAATTGTTCATGCTAGCATATAAACTATTAAGAATCATACAAACTTTGCATTGACTTTACAAAAATATTATAGAATATTTGTTGAAAATAATAATTAAAAATAGCACCAATTGAAATATTAGATTTATTTCTTGATCTATAGTAAAGTTCTATTGTAATAATTTATGTACATTCTAGAAAAAAGCCTTATTCCCTAACAAGTTCAAGGTGAAATAATATATCATTGTGCCATGAATACAAGACCAGCTGGTATTTTTATATTCACTTCATTGCTCACATGTTGAAAATATGCCAAACACTTTCACATAAGATAGCTTTAATTTCCTTTCAGAATTTTGGAAACTAATAGTGTGACTAACATCTTGACAAAAGAAAATTTTAATGAAAATACATAACAGCTCTTATCAACTCAGTAACTCTATAAGAGTAAAGAAATCTTTACTCACATTACTTAAAACTGTATAAAATATGTGTGATTTTTCTAAGCCAAGTAACATGTTTTATGTTACTTTTAAAAATAGTTTCTACATACTTTATGCAGATTGTAGTTCAAACTGATGACTTTTTCTATTGTGCATATGTGTGTGCATGTGCATATGTGTATACAGCTGCATTTGTGCTCATGAAGAGCAGGTAGGGCCAAGGAAAATCCTGAGAGTTGTTCCTCGGGTCCTATTAACCTTTTATTGAAAGAGTATCACTCAATGACCTGGAATTTGAAGTTATTTCAGACTTGTCGGCATGAGAACCTCAGGGATCTATTGCCTGTCTCCATTTCTCCAGATATGGGATTATAAACTGGCTAAACATGTTGGCTTTTTTATGTGTTTTCTACAGACTGAATTTGGGTCCTTATGAGTGCTGAGCTATCCTCCTGCCCAAATTGCTTATTAAAATTGAATAATTTATGTTTCTAATCTGTCTTAAAAGTTAGCCAATTCTGTGCCATATGATTATATGTATTATATTATAGCACAGATAATTTTAGAATTGAAAAAAAACAGTTTTAATGACATTTTCTTAAAATCCAAATATACCTGCTACTAATAATGAAAATGTAATTTTTCTTTATAAAGGACAACATCCTAAAAGCAGTTTTGAAAGCAGTCAATATCATTTAGTAAAAATAAATGAACTATAAAGCACTCTCAGGGTGACAGCTGGTAAGTATTTTTGGTGCTTCTTAAATGATTATGTCTAAGTTTAGCAATCCTTTGAATTTGTGTTTTTGTTTCCTTAATAATATAGTTCTATGTCAGATACTTAGATTGTTTTTGGTCCCTAGTGCAACCCAAATACCAATTGAGTTCAAACAATGTCACCTCTAGTGTACTATTCATGCCCATTTGATGAACAGAACCTGTAGATAATTGTGATTCTAAGTTGACCTCTTGCATATTTTTGATATTAAAATGTTAGTAGCTTATTTTGTTATGAATCTTATTGTGTTAACCACTGTGTTGGATATAACCAACACAAAAATTTAGTGAAGTTCAATAGAGATCAGGTCATTTTCAAGCCAGCTGGTAAGGAAGCTACAAGAATGAAAATTCCCTTTGCACCTTAGTCTGTAGGTTTTGCAGGGGAATCCTACCAAGGGAAACCCTTGGGGCTTCATCAAGAGAGAGATCAATTGTGTACCCGTAGATTATTTAAAGGTGATTTTGTCAGAACTATATTTGAGCTAGACTCAACACATCATTTTCCCACCTTTCTTTTAAAGGATACAGATATTTTTGTATGATTTTTGCTATGTTATTATTTTCTTCAACATGGCATTTCTTCTTTTATCCTGATCATATAAGTAGGACACAAAACTGCAGATAAACCTATCTAGAACTTCTTATATTGGCCATTGATACAATATATAGCTCATTTTAAAATAAGAAACTAAAAAACACATCTACAGAGATATTATCTGCCAAAATGATACTTTGGAGAACACAGTTTAGAAGTGTGTGTGGTATACCTGTCATCTGTAGAGTGACACAAATGATGATCCAGTTTGATGACAAATACCAGGCAGCTTGAGGGAGAAAGGTTTCATGCTGGCTTAAGTTTGACAAGATCTAGTTCACTGTGGAAGTAGAGGAATGGTTACAGGTAGCCCTATGGTAGGAAGAATGGGAGATGGATTGCTTACATCTCAGGAGAGCAAGAGTAAAGTGAACAGAGTGACAGCACTTATTTCTCACTTGACTTCCTGACTATCTTTTTCTTATTCAATTTGGGTCCCAGCCCACACAGATGGTGCTGTGGGACAAAAAAAAAAAAAAAAAAAAAAAAAAAAACCCAAAACAAAAAACAAAATAGATGTGGTAGATGTGGTATTAATGAAATACAATAGCTTAAAACTTAAGCCCAATTCATTATTTTCACATTCAAACAACTATGTTTTGAGAAAAAGAATGGTGGCAGTGTGACAGGCACATTTTTTGTTTATTTGGTTTTTTGAGGTAGGGTCTCACTCTAGCTCAGGCTGACCTGGAACTCACTGCCTAGTCTCAGGGTAGCCTCAAACTCATGGCAATCCTTCTATCTCTGCCTCCTGAGTGCTGGAATTAAAGGCATGTGCCACCATGCCTGGCGAGGCACATTTTTTTAATTTATATTTTTTATTGGAACTTTAATATATGAACATATTGGGCGAGGCTGGCCTGAACTGTTGAACATGGCCGGGGACCTGAGGCTGTGGGGTTGCAGCCGGCCCTATCATCAGGAGCCCCTGGCAATAGTGACTGGCCTTCCCTAGGGTGTAGGTTGTAGTGTGACCTGTCATCGCCCAGAGTGGGCAGAACTGGCAAGGCCCTCCCCCTGGAACCCAAAAGGCTCTGACCATTCCATAAGTCAGACTTTGCCCCCCACAGTTCCTGACCCTGTGGCTAGCTGCCCAAGAGACCCTTATGTGGCTGAAGTCATGTAGCCTTTCCACCAGCTCTCTCACTCCCACAGCTTTGAAGTCACAGCCTTCCACCATTTCCCTTATCTCTCTTGCAACTCCTCCCCCCACAGCTCTGAAGGCACAATAGCTATCTCTCAGCTCTTGCCCCCAGAGCTTTGAAGTTACTAATACTTCCGCCACTTAGATAGCAACCCATAAACTATGCATCTGATCGCCATATAGTCTGTATGTGCCATCTCAACCTTCCCCAAGTGTTTATAAACCCACTCCCCTTTTGAATAAACGAGTGCTGTCCATCAGTGCTGTCTCCCAGGGGGGTTATTGCCCATCATGTCGTCGCCCTCACCTGCTGCTCCTGGATGGACCCTGCTTCCCCCCCAACTCCTCCCTCCCTCTCCCAGAACATCAGTGGCCAACGACCACTGGGAAATGGTAAAGACCCACATGAACATTCCATAAATTTGTCATATTCCATTATATTATCTTCTTTTGTCTCTTCTCCTCCACATCCATTCTACTTATTGAGGTAAGCTGTTCAATATAAGTTTTCTTAGCACATATGTTTTATTGTCATAGATGTTTGTTTTTGTTTTGATTTTCATCATTATGACAAAATATCTATGACAATGAAAGAGGAAGGATTACTTTAGCCCATGGTTTCACAGGTTTCAGTCCATTGTCACTTGGCCCTTTTGCCTTTGAACCTGGGGTAAGCCACAACATCCTCTCAGAGAGCATTGGGTAGAAGAAACTACCCACTTCATGGTGGCACAGAAGGGGAAGGGGCCAGTGTTACAACACCTCCTCTGAAGGCAATCCCTAATACTTTATTTCCTTCCACTAGGCCCGACTTCATGAGAGCTGCAAGGGCTCCCAAGAGTGGCATCATCAAGTTATGTTACAGAAATTGTTAAATTAAAGCTTGGCTCTGGCACCCCTAATGCTCTAGTCTTATTGACCTATCTTCTTAGTGAACTCAACCAATCACACAAAGATAAGTGCCACATTGTCTCACTCATCTTTGGCTCCTAATTTGTATTTTCCCAAGATGCTGACATCTCGAGGACTGGACAATAGGGATGGTGGGGTGGGAGGGCAGGGAAAGGGTGGAGGGGCAAAAAACTGGACCCAAATGGAAAGGGTACCTATATAAAATCCTATATCCTGATAGACATACTAAAAGGTCCAACCTGCATCAGGTGCTTGGAGAGAACATTTGAATCACAGGGACCTGGAGAGGGTATGATGAAGACTAACTTCAATCTTCTCCTGTTTCTCTATCAATCCCTCTCTATCACTCCCTCTTCTCTCTTTCTATTTCATATTACCTATACTTTTTATTCCTTCTTTTACCTTGGTACTGACCTGTAACTCCCAATAACAGCATGTGGTTAACATCCACAATGGGCTATTGATCAGTGAGAACTACAAGGTTTCCCAAAAGAAGACAGATTTCTGTCAGGGTACTTGATGACCCACCAAGGGTATTGGTAAGATCCTACTGCTGAAGACACCATATACTGTTGGGATGGCACAAGGAGAAATGTGGCTGGAATCTGGAAGAGATTCAGTGCCCAGACAGTTAGCTGGTCTAGTGCCAGAAGGCGCTATGTAAGTGACTGGGGGCAAACAACCAACATCTGTCTAAGCAACTCGTGGTCTAAGCTACTCAGCAGCAAACAACCCGACGTGATGCTCACGCAGTGCAATAGTGGCACACAGTTATGGTGGGTTATCAACTGTTCTAGATTTGGCTAACAGATTTGCTCAGTGGAACAGAAACCATATCTGGAAATGGGAAACAAGTCAGACTATATCCAAAAACAGGTCCATTCTCCAATATCAACATCCCACCAACAGTGGGATACAAGAGGGCCTACACCTGTTAAATTCTCTCTAAAATAATAATGGTTATCCATGTATTGTGCACTGACCTCACTTTCCATTGGAGAATCTGCTTCTCTCTTTCAGATGGACGCATATCCTGAGGAGAGAATCAGCCCATTGCACCTCAACAGGGCACCAGCTGAAGCCATGGAGTTATAGGGGAAATGAGCAAGAGTGTTGCTTTATTGGTGAACCTGATACCAGGACAAGGGTGAAGGAGATAGACACAAAGAACACTCAAACCTTACCAAATCAGATATCCAGAGACACAGAGACATTCAAAACCTAGTCAATGAAATAGACCTAAAATGAACCCAACATTGCCCAGGGAAATTTGTGGAAGAGGGGGGAAAAGATTGCTAGAGCCATGAGTTGGGTCATTATACACAGAGTCATTTCCTCTCCTGCATAACTGATGTATACCCACATAAGGCAAGACTCACATTACCCATGGGGGGAACACAGGGAGAAGGCTAACAATGGTAATATCATGGCTGTATATATACTATATACATAACTAATAAAAATATATATATTAGGGCTGGAGAGATGGCTTAGCAGTTAAGGCACCTGCCTCCTAAGCCTAAGAACACTGATCCCAATCTCCAGCGGTTCCAATCTCCAGGTCCCACGTTTAGCCAGATGCAAAATGATTCAAGGGTGCAATGCCGCACTTGACCACAAGGGGCGCACGCATCTGGATTTTGTTCCTTTCTCTCTCTCTCCAAATATATATAGTGGTAGTTTGAATATATGTCCCCCAATATATTCAGTGTTTTACTACTTATAGTTTGCATCTGCAATCACCTTACTAGAGGCAATGTCACTGGGGGCCGGTCTTATGGTGTTAATGGTGTGGGTTTGAGATTCCATTGTAAAGATATGCAAATGTGCCTAGTAGGAGTTCCTGAAGTGTGCTGTGTGACCTTTTGGGCTGTAGTATTGCTCTGTGTGCTGTGGTGGCTGGTTGGTTTTTGCTCTCTCTTGCCTGGTCCTGTGAAAAGCAGGCTGCTTCTCCTGCCTTTATGGAACTTCCCCTGGATCTGTAAGCTTCAATAAATATCCCTTCCTCCATAACTGTGCCTGGTCTGGGAGTTCATCTCAGCCAACCTGAAGCTGTCTGATATATATATATATATATATATATATATATATATATATATATATATATATATATATAAATAAATAATATGGTAAAAATGGGACTTTTTCTGTGTGTAACCAGATACTTTGGATAAGCAGCAAAGAAGTCCAACAACCCCAAAGCTCATCTTAGTGAGTTGACATGAGGTTTAACATTAAATAGAGGATAGGCGGTATGCATAACAAAGCATTCCTGGTGAAGGAGTGGTTCTGCTCATCTTTGTCACATCATTGTCTCTGCTCCCATCTCTTGAAAAGTGGTCTAAGTTTTCAGTGCTATATAACATCTCTTCCTGAGAGACAAGCTACCCCTTTTGCTGTCACCAAGCTTCAACCTTTTCAGTTTTTGCTTCTGAGATTCCTCTGACTTGCCAATTTTTGGTACCATTATATCAATAGTCTGACAAACAAAGGGAGGGGCACCAATGTCTACCTTTAGAACATCTTCCCTCCTGCCAACATTGTTAGTTACAAAGCTGATATAGTCAGCTTCAAGTTGTTGGGAGGAATGCCCATCCAGCCACATTACATGGGAGAAACAGATCTAGGAGAAGTTCCATCTATAGCAGAGAAAGCAGCCCCCTTTCACAGATCAAAACAGAGAATCCACCAACAGCCAGCAACATACCATGAACAGCTAAAGCTCAAAATGTTCTCCCACTCCTGTGGACTGGAATTCCAATCCACTCACAAACATACCTTATGGGTGGACCTCAGGTTCTGCCACCAGTGACACCTCCTCCAGGCTACTGGAGACTTAAGCAGGAAACTTAACCTAAATCATAAATGCATAAGTCTACGGAGAACTGTTGTAGTCAATTTTTCATTGCTGGCCAAAGCACCTGCCTAAAAGCAGCTTGTTGGAAGAAAAGGTTTATTTTGGCTAATAGACGGGAGAGGAAGTTCCATAATGGCAGGGGAAAATGATGGCATGAGCAGAGGGTGGACATCACCTACTGGCCAACATCAGATGGACAACAGAAGCAGGAGAGTCTGCCAAACACTGGCAAGAAGAACCTGGCTATAATATTCAGAAGACCACCCCCCCAAAAAAATACATCACCTCCAGGAGCGTCCAATTTCCAACTTGCTACCTTCAAGGGAGGTAGTATTCAGAACACAATAAATTTATGGGGGACACCTGAATCAAACCACCACAGGTGTTGGGCCCTGTCTGGTGTGAAGCCTAGTGGTTAGCCCAGCCAGTCTTGGCCTACTCCCGGTGAGGCCTAGTCAAGCTTCCAGAGCCTGAGTAGAGTTTCACGACCTGTCCTTGGAGTGACTCAGCACCTAAGCTGAAACTGCCTCCGCCCAGCTGCTGCTGATGTGGTGAAATAATATTGGCCCTTACACCTTTATCTCATCCTTTTTTCCCACCCTCTCTCAAAATATATAAATACCTTCCTGTGACAATAAATGGAGAGATTTCCGTCTTAGACGGACTTCCGCGACTCAATGTGGTTTTTCTCCCAGGTGTTTTAGGGGGGAGGGGTTTGAGTTGCCTACACCTGCCTTCCCGCTCAACCTTGAGAGAAGCGGCTGGCCCAGCTCTCTTTCTCTTCCGTTCTACCTGCTGGTGGTGGAGGAAAATCACCAGCAATGGGTGCCCAACGTGGGGTGCAACAACAGGTGCACAACATGGGGTGCAACAACTGGTGCCCCGTGTGAGGAAACAAAACTACCTGAGAAACTAAGTGTGAGGATTCAGAATGGACTACGGACTGGACCCTGACGTGATGAAACAAAATTCAAAATTAAGCTGACGGGATAATTGGACTGCTGATGGGTGTATCCTCATAAGTTATGAGGTAATCTTCATATTTAATATTCTAACCTTTGCTTCTGTAATCAGTGCTTCCTTCAACTTCCTTTCTCTTTCTTTTCATTTCCGGTTTGCCAACAAACTGCTTCTGTGGTGCCGCCATTTCTAAACGGTGGGCAGACCTAGAGGAAACTCACCACTTTCTCTTTGCTTTCATTTCCGGGTTCTGCAGTGCCACCATTTCTAAACTCCAGTTCATGGCGGACGCACCACGTGGGTAGACCTAGAGGAGACTTTAAACGTTTTGCCTCCTCATTTAAATAAAAACTCCATCCCAAACTTCAACATCTCTTGTTCCTTTCTCTTTCTTCTCATTTCCGGGTTTCCAACAGACCGCTTCTGCGGTGCCACCATTTTTAAGCGCCATTTCATGGCGGACACACCACGTGGGCAGACCTAAAAGAGAAACTCACCATGTGGACAAACCTGGAGAACTCTCAAAGTGTCCTGCCCCCTCATTTGAGTGGGGGCACCATCTTAGAAAAATTCTACAACATGTTTAGCTATTTTTTGGGACCTTGTGCTTGTGTTGTACTCTTATGTATTACTGTTACCCTGGTTTTATGGATACTCTTCCCTCAACTTTATAACATGGGACAATCCTTATCTAAGCCAAATCCTGCCTTAGGGTCACTACAGATTCTGCTCAAAAGTAAAGGCCTTAATCTATCTGATAACCAGGCCCTCCAGACATGGGGTTGTTTATTCAAGATTGCTCCCTGGTTGCCCGAGAGTAATCTTTTTGACTGGGACACCTGGGACAAAATTGAAAATCTGATAAAAAAAGCTCAGATAGAAAAAGGGGAGATCCACCCTTTGGAGGCCCTCCCGACTGTGTTTGCCTTTAAGGGTTGTTTTCCACCTCAACCTTCAAGGTTGAAAGGCGATACCCTGACCCAGGAAGGGACAGAGAGCAATCTCAGCCCCTCGTGCCAGCCTGAGTCCTCAGATTCACCCCTAAATCCTTTTGAGTGTGTTCCTTGGCCCTCTAAAGGTCCATTGCCCCCAGACCCCTCTACTAATCCTTTTCTGAGCGCCTCTGCCCCTCCGCCCTACCATGGGGATGACGCCCCCAGGGGAAAAGTAATCGATCTCTTCCCTGTTAACGTTAATCCTGGCGGTAACCACCTTGCAGCCTGGTATCCTTGGGAAGCTCACAATTTAAAAGATATTAAAAAGGCTGTCTCAGAGGATGGGCCTAACTCCCCCTGGGCAGAGACCATCCTTCAGGGTTTGGTTCATTATCATTGTACCACTCAAGATTGGAAAAACCTTGCTAAAGCTGTTCTCTCTGGCTCTCTGTACATAAAATGGTGTGTTTTTTTTCAGGATGAGTGTCACCTTTTAGCTGAGTGAAACCAAGCCCCTCAGCCCCCAGTACCAATCACCTTTGGAATTCTCTCAGGCACTGTTGACCAGTTCTCTACCAGTCTTCAGCAGGCCGCCATTGCTGATCCATACCGAGATCAAGTACGGGCTTTGGGAATGGCTGCATGGAAAAAGTTAGAGGAGGGCCCCTCTGAACCCCCCATTACAGGAGTCACCCAAAAGACCGGTGAGGATTTGGCCACTTTCATAGAAAGGGTTGAAAAAAGCCTACAAAGAAAGTGCCCCCTGGCCCCCTGAGAGACCAATTTGCAAAAATGCTGGTCTGGGAAGGCATGGCAGGCGATCCTAAGTTGGCCTGCACTGGACTCAAGGACTGCTCTATGAGTAGATGGGTTGTAGCCACCTAAGATGTAGGGTCCCCTTCTCATCAGATTAAAATTATGACATCAGCCCTACAGGCTTCTTGCTGTGAGGACATGGCTGCACTAGAATGTGCCCTCCATCAGGTCTCAGGGGGAAGGGGACGATCTTGCTTTGGGTGCGGCAAAGAGGGTCATTTTAAAAAAGAATGCCCCAATAGGAAAAGTGCCCCAATAACTCCCTCAACCCCTAACTTGCCCCGCACACTATGTCCTCGATGCAAAAAGGGATTTCACTGGGCCAGAGATTGCAAATCCATGTTAGCCTTCAGGGTGAACCTTTAAACTTCCCCAGGGGCTATCCCCAGCCCCGATAAATAAGGGGAAGAACGTAATCAAAACACACTGGACTGTGCCTTTGACACCCAGACTTAGACCAAAAATGAACCTAACAGTCAGTGGAAAAACTTTCAAATTTCTCATCAACACTGGGGCTGACCGTACTGTGATAAGAAAAGATGAGGTCCCTCCCTCCTGGCAGTTGGTCCCGGGTCCACCCTTACTGGGTGTGGGGGACAATCTATGTCATGGGAAACTGCTAACTGGCAGACCTGGATTGACCCTGACAATAATCGTGGGGAGGTGCGCCCTCTAGTGGTGTCGGGCCTATCAGCCAACCTCCTAGGCCAGGATATACTTGGGGAAGCTGAGGCTTATATTACTACTAATCATAGGGCTTTCTGTGAAGATATACTTGACCAGAAAGAAAATAAACAGTTTGAGGAAGGAAGGACCTGCCATCCTAACTATAGAGATGATCCTCATTTTGAAAAAATTAAACAAAAACATTCTCAGGTTCACCCCCAATCCTAAGGGCCACTGCTCACCCCCCAGTACCTAAGATTCAATGGGTGCCTGGGACCCCGTATGGGTCGAGCAGTGGCCTATACCTACCCCTAAACTAAAACAACTTGATATACTCGTTAAACAACAATTGGCTTCAGGACATGTGCGACCTTCAACAAGCTCTTGGAACTCTCTGGTTTTTATTATAAAAAAGCCTAATGGCTCTTGGAGACTTTTACATGATTTGAGAAAAATAAATGAGAGAATGATGCCTTTTGGGACCCCCCAGAGAGGGCTCCCTTGGATTCCAGCCATTCCCAACACCCATTACTTAACCATTATTGATATTAAAGATTGTTTTTTTCTCTATTCCATTACATCCAGATGATGTAGAAAAATTTGCATTCTCCATACGCTCAACAAATTTTGTGGACCAGACCTAAGGTTTGAATGTACCATCTTACCTCAAGGCATGGCTAACAGCCCCCCCCCCCATTTGTCAATATTACATGTCTCATATCTTTTCTTCTTTGATTAATCATCCTAACGTTTTATTCTACATTTATATGGATGATATTATTTTAGGTCATTCCAACTCATCTGATCTCCAAGACCTTACTGCTAAATGCCTTGCCATTTTACAGGCCAATGATTTTAAAGTGGCTCCAGAAAAGGTACAGACTTCCCCTCCCTTCAAGATTTTGGGCTCCAGGTTATTCCTTGATACTGTTTCTCCTGTCAAACCCCAACTCCATATTCAAAAATTCTATACTTTGCCTCAACTCCAAAAGGTGCTGGGGGAAATTAATTGGATGAGGCCCTGGATATCCATAACTATTGAGCAACCGTCCCCTTTATTTGCCCTCTTAAAGGGTCTTACTCTCTCCTCTCAGATAACCTTGCCCCCTCATCATGAACAAATTCTACATAAGGTACAACGGGCTATTGATGCTGCTGTCCTAAAGAGGTTTGATCCTAACTTACCTATCTCTCTCTGTATCTTCTCTGGGGAAACATTATGCACTGCGCTGTTAGCCCAGGAAGGAGAACCCATCCAATGGATTCACCTCTCCCTTGGTGGAGTCCCCGGAGTTTACTCTATAACTAACCAGATAGCAGACTGCATTATTAAGGGCAGGGACATCTCTGTCTGAGTGTTTGGCACAGAGCCTCATGTCATTGTCACCCCCTTTAAGGTAACAGACTTCACTTGGCTTCAGAGAAATAACAACAGGGTTTCTATGGCCCTAAAGGGGTTTCTGGGTATATTTGATTGTCACTATGGTCCTTATAAATGGACTAGCTCCTTCTCTAGGTTGGAATGGAGACCCCCCAGACTTTTTTTTTTTATCTAAACCCAACCCTGATTTTCTTACCGTATTCACTGATGGGGGGCCCTTGGGAGCTTCCCTAGTTGTTTACCCTCCCCTAAGGAGGGGAGAAAAGCCTATGCCCATAAAGTCAATCTCCCATGAGGTCACAGGATCAGCACAATTCAAAAAACTATTTGCTGTAGTTTTGGCTTTGGACACTATTCAGGAGCCATTTAACTTATTTTCTGACAGCCTTTATGTAGTTAACCTGTTACCCAACCTAATTGAGGCCCATATTAGACTGGACTCCAATATTATAACCCCATTGATGATTCAAGCCAGCTCCCTACTTTAACAAAGAATTAACCCCATTTTTCTTCAACATCTCAGAGGCCATCAAAATTTACCAGGATTCCTCTCTAAAAAAAACAATTTGGCTGACAAACTGGCCTCTCAGCCTCAATGTAATACAGTCTCAGAAGCTACACACTTCCACTTATTAACTCATATAAATTGGAGGGGCCTTAAACATAAATATCCCCATGTGCCAGTCAAGGACCTTAAAAAAATTGTCCAAACTTGCAAATCCTGTCAGCCTTTCCTCCAGGTACCTCCTCTTCAAACTACAGGAGCCAATCCTTGAGGACTATGCCCTAATCACCTTTGGCAGATTGACATTACATGCTGTTCTCCATTTGGAAAACTTAAATATATTTATTTTCTCTCAGTTGATACTTTCTCCCATGCTTGCTGGGCATCAGCACATGCTGGGGAAAAAACTAAACATGCTATTAGCAATATGCTTCAATGCTTTGCCACCCTTGGATTGCCAGATCAAATCAAAATCGATAATGGTCCCTGCTTCGTAAGCAGGACTTTTATAGATTTCCTCCAAACCTGAAAAATCTCACTTTCCACAGACATCCCATATAACCCATGGGACCAGGCCATCATGAAAATATATCATCAAACTCTCAAGTCTCAATTACAAAAACAAAAGGGGGAATCCCTACCCCCACATGACAAACTAAAAAAGGCATTATTAACCCTAAATATTTTAAATTTTTCTAAAGAAGATAGACACTTGTCCCCTTTTCAAAAACATTGGACCTCAGCTGTCACCTACAACTCCATCTGGGTCAAATGGAGGGACCCATTAACTGGGGCCTGGAAGGGACCAGACCCCCTCCTCACAGCAGGGAGAGGATTTGGATGTGTCTTTCCTCAAGAGGAAAAAAGACCTATTTGGGTACCAGCAAGAGACTTAAAATATTTACTCAACAAGGGGATGATAATAATCAATTCTCCAGGGAGTGTCCCACCCCTGAGAACTATGCCTCTGTTTCTTCCCCAGGAACAACTGAAGGTGTGGATGCTACTAGACCCGAATGAAGCCAGAAAAGCTCCAGAAAGATTTACAGAAGAGGAGTCGGGACTTCTAAGACAACCTGCTGTAGACGAGCTTATATGGCTTTTTATCCCACCTTGTCCCTCCCCTTGGACCCTTCCTTCTTCTTGCTCTTTACCCTACCTTCTCCCTCCCCCTGAACCCCTCCTTCTTCTTATCCTCACTCTCGGGCCCTGTGTAATTAATAAGATTACGCAATTCATTCACCAACAGCTTGAGGCAATTAAACTTCATCAGGTCACAATTAAACTTCATCAGGTCAAGGCACCACAGGTTTACGACTCAAAGGCAATGGCTTTTCTGCTTACTGGCTATCCACCTAACATCCCTCCCCTGCCCTCCATCGAACCAACGATGGGTAAGATCTCAGAAAGGCTGAGACAACCTAAGACAGGGCGTGGAGTGGTCAACGGGCTAGAGGCATGGTACTCAGTGATGGGTAAGATTCCCAGAGGGGGACAACCTAGGACAGAGGCCATGGCCGTCCACCGTTCTTACAAAAACAAAAGGGGGAGATGTTGGGCTCTGCCTGGTGTGAAGCCTAGTGGTTAGACCAGCCAGTCTTGGCCTACTCCCGGTGAGGCCTAGTCGAGCTTCCAGAGTAGAGTTTCACGACCTGTCCTTGGAGTGACTCTGCACCTAAGCTGAACCTGCCTCCGCCCAGCTGCTGCTGACTTGGTGAAATAATATTGGCCCTTACACCTTTATCTCATCCTTTTTCCCACCCTCTCTCAAAATATATAAATACCTTCCTGTGACAATAAACGGAGAGATTTCCGACTTAGATGGACTTCCGCGACTCAATGTGGTTTTTTAGGGGGGGGAGGGGTTTGAGTTGCCTACACCCGCCTTCCCGCTCAGCCTCGAGAGAAGCGGCTGGCCTGACTCTCTCTCTCTTCCACTCTACCTGCCGGTGGTGGAGGAAAAGCACCGGCAACGGGTGCCCAACTTGGGCGCAACAACAGGTGCCCAACGTGGGGCGCAACACACAGGGACTTACATTCACATTTAAACCATTACAAAAGCCTCCAAGTATAGGAGCCTTAGGAAGACCTTTAAGATTTAATCCATAAAGGTATTCTTAAACTGAATTTTACTAATACTTTTGCTGTACAAAAATGAAATTAGAAAATGTACAAAAATAAAGTGCTTATTTGTGAACATTTTCAGTGAATTACTCTTGATTAGTATGAAAGGTAAATTATTGAAGTACAATTTGTGCAATTATTAACTACAAGTATTTCCTATTCTTGAGGATTACTTCTCAGATACTGTAATTCTGGAACCTTCATGGGAATTTACCTTCCTGTACTATCATATTGAATAATTGCCTTAGCTATGTATGCTTAAAATGTTTTTAATTTATTTTTTGCTTTTTTATTATTTATTCATTTGAGAGCCACAGACAGACAGACAAAGAGGCAGATAGTTACAGAATGGGCATGCCAGGGCCTCTAGCCACTGCAAACAAACTCCAGATGCACGTGCCACCTTGTGCATGGATCCTGGAGACTCAAGCCTCGAACTGGGGTCTGTAAGAGTCACAGGCAATCGCTTAACTGCTAAGGCATCTCTCAGGCCCTCTGCTTACAATTTTAATCACACATTCTCATCTAATAGGCACAACTCATTAAGTATGTCTTTAAATACATTAACCTCACCAAAGAATTCCAATATAATATTTAAATAACAACAATAAATAGATCATAGAAATGGTATAGGTAGGTGATAAATACAAAGATACTCTATATAGATGTTTTCTGACTTTATATGCACATGAATATATTTATATTTCAGAGAAAAAGACTTTAACTTATTGAACATTGATATACAGCCATTTTTCTAGCATATTGTCATAAAATAATGAAGCAAAATAATCATGTTCATCCTCCAAATGCTTGTCTATGAGATATTTATTCTCTTTGCTTTTAAAAACCCACATGAAAACATAACTTCCTATAAGTCTTAATTTAACTCCAAAATGAATATTTTCTGTATTAATATTTTGTGTTAGCATTGTCTTCTAGGACATTATCTCTACCTAACCACCCACATCTCATGCAAGCTGAAAATAAAGCCACGGTTACATTCTTTTGAGAAATAGTACATAACCTGTCTTCTTCCTAGAGGTTTGCAAAACATCTAAAGATCTTAAAATATCTTGCACTGAAAAGAAAAAAAAATGTATATTTACCTTTGTGTAGCCCAGTAATCCCAAATTATTTAACACAGAAAATAAAACAGTAAGCAAATATTTATGAACATCCTAATGGCTATTATTCTTATGGAAATAAACTTTGCAAATGCCTAGTTTATTCGTGCCCAGAGTGGGTGTAACAATGATGAAAAGGAAGAACCATGGGAGCATCTGCCCATCAAGTACAGAGGAGTAAGGAAGACACTCATTGTTTCAAAGATCTCTACTCCAACTAACTAACCCAAACTTTTATAAAGTGTTTTTTTTTTGGGGGGGGGGTTCGAAGTAGGGTCTCACTCTAGCTCAGGCTGACCTGAAATTCATTATGTCATCTCAGGGTGGCCTTGAACTCACAGTGATCCTCATACCTTTGCCTCCCAAGTGCTGGAATTAAAGGCATGCTCCACCACGCCCGGCTTTTATAAAGTGTTTTTTGATCTCAATAAAAATTATACTAAAATATATTTGGCTAATAAACTGTGATATAGACTTTTACATTGTCTCACTCAGTAGCTCCAAAATATGAAAAGGCCTTCTCTGTGTGTGCAGTGTGTCTTCTTCCTATGCATACCGCAGGTCATAAGGGGATACCATTTTTCATTACTTCAGGATGCAAACAATGTCGTAAAAGAAAAGCAAGACTGAGGCCAAATATTCTAGCCCTCTTGTTCTTATAAGTCTAAAGCAATGATAAAACAACAATAATGAGAAATTAATTCATCAAAGATGCATATTTTATACCTTCCAGCTGATTTGGGAGTATTTCTCTTATTTTTGTTTGCTTTCTCGATAATGTTGTTGGCATTTGTTATCATTAAGAATGAATGCCAACTATTGATTTATATTCATCTTTTGCAGGAAATTACCCTGTTCTTGCTCCCTATGTCTTACCCTACTAGACCAGTTGTTATCAGTTTTATAATTTTATTCAATTAGTTAACAAGTTGGCCAACTATTCATTAGCTTATAAAATCTTTTGCCCTGTAAAAATTGAACAATTGGACATACTCTAAAAATATTCTTTAAAGTTACAATGTTATACATCAATTCACTTTTGAAGAGTGTAAATGGACAATAAAAGTTCAAACATGTTGTTATATTTTGAGGGGTTATATAAATTATTCTTCCACCCCAAATACATAGGAGTATGTCAGCTTTCACTGTATCATCATTAGTTCAGCATACATGCCATTTATAAAGACTTGGTTCAATTTAATTAATCAATTGACTGCTGAGTGGCAAAATTACCCATTGGAAAGTTTCCAAACATTTCTGTGTATAGAACAACATGCTCTCATCAACATTTCATGAGGCTTTAGAACAGATGCTGCTTTATCATTATCTGGACACTTCTGAATAGAAAGGTTGATGGGGAACGGATCAATATAAAAGCTTGTGTTTTCCAGTTTCACTACAGTGTTATGAGCTACATACTCAGGCCATTGTTAAAATCACTATTAATAACAAATTTGCAGGACACAGTTGAAGAAAGTATTAATTCATCATAATTTCAAACCATCATTACCAAAATAATTTTTATCTGTCATACAAATGAATGTTCTTGATGCAAGTATTCCTGATGCAAGACTATTGGCTTAATAATACCTCCAAATGATTTAGGAACATGATCAATTAAAAAAATGAACTAATGGTTAGGTTATAAATAGACTATAAGAAAATATGTAAAATTTTTATGATAATTTCATCTGATAGATTTCATAGCTGATATGTTCTGTAATGTTAATTATAATGAATTGAAATATTTTTAACTTTATAAAGATATTTTATTTTTATTCAATTAAGATATTTTAGAGATAGCTATTAAAATCAATACTTCTATTCATCCTCTTGCTCTGTGTGCATGTGGTGTGTGTGTGTGTGTGTGTGTGTGTGTGTGTGTGTGTTTGCATGTGTATGTAGTTACATATATCTGACAAAGAATATAGGATATTAGAAATGTTTGAAAATTTTAGAAATAAAAGAGGTAGAGAAACAAAACAAAAACATTACACAAAATATACTATTATCTAATTTAAGCATATATTACACACTATTTGGGGAACATTTATAACTTTCTTTATTCATTTCGTTATCATCTATTCCATAGATGTTGAATATAAGTTGTATTCCTGTGCCTGTTAAAAAGAGTTTAAGTATAGAGGTTATTATGAAGTTCTATTTGATGGGGAAAGCAATTATAGTATAATGTGATAGAACCAGAGCTGTAAATACAGAGCTATATTTATTTAGATAATAAATACATTTGAAAACAATATATAAAAATATCATAAGGCAGTAGTGATTTCTCTATGATAATTGAAAGAAAACAATTAAAAATTTAGAAGTGAATTTTCACTATTCATTCCTAAATATCTAATTTCAGAATGCTGTGCTTAGTAGGTAGCACTAAAATACAATCATCTGGGTGATTATTTAAGAGAAGAAGGTAAATTTATTAACTGACTCACAGTTCTCCATAAAGGTTCATAAAGTTATTACTTTTCATTGAGATAGGATGTTTTATAATATTTATTTGGTTTTTAATACAAATTTATCATTGTAAGTTTGGTTTCTGTAGAAGGCTAACTGGGGCAGTACTCCATGGTCAACTACCACCATTCCAACATACAATTTGTTGTTTAATAACAACGTACCTTTCAATTATACTTTCAAAGGGCAAGATTTGTCTAATCTAGTCTGGACCAGAGTTAAAAAATTTGCTCTTGCTGACTTTTCAACATGTATATCCTTATTTGTCTTATATCATCCAATAGAGTCCCAAACACATAAAAATGTCATATTTGATAAATGAAGGATCACCAATCAATACCATATAATTAAGGTTAAGATATTTACAACCATCCATAAAAATAGGACTGAATAACACTTGATATAAATTTTGTAGATAATAGCTAAATTTTCTCACAACAAACATCACAATATCTAAAAGTGGAACTTGCAGTTAGAGGACATTGATTTCATCCGTATGTGTTCCCCACAGTGTGACTAAACATGAGTTATTTTACTTCTTAAATATTGTTTTAGAATTTAAAAAATAGAGTTAATCTGGATGGAGAGATGGCTTAGCAGTTAAAGCACTTGACTGCAAAGCCAAAGGACCCAGGTTCGACTCCCTAGGACCCACATAAGCCAGATGCACAAGGGGGCACACACATCTGGAGTTTGTTTGCAGTGGCTGGAGGCACTGGTGCCCCATTCTCTCTCTCTCCCTCTCCCTCTCTCTCTCTCTCTCTCCCTGCCTATTTCTGTATCTCTTTCCCTCTCAAATAAATAAATAAATAAATAAATAAATGCTTTTTTTAAAAAAAATAGAGTTAATCAATCAGATGTAATGAACCTTTATGTTATGATAGGTTATTTGGCATGATCTATTATTTTATATTAAGATGTATAGTGTAGAAAGAGATTATTAGATTACTAGCAGGAAAAATAGTAGATAAAAGGAGAAAGTCTATTTCTTAATTATTCCATTTCTGCCTTGATCAAATTTATGCTCAAAACAAAATTTCCAAGTTGTCATTAAGATCTGAGAAATAACATGCTTACAAGTTACATATAAAAATACACCACATTAAATTTAAATTATAAACATAAGATTATATTAAATTATAAAAAACAAGTTTGGAAAACTCAGTTTGGCTTTCTTTAATATATTGGAATACTTATGTTTAGGTCATCCTATCATTTTGATACTAAATTCACAATAAAATATATAATTAGGAGAAATAATTACAGATGAGAAAAAGCAAGATTAATGGAGTTATTATCTAGACTATATAAACAGTAAATAGTAAAATATATAAAACTTGTATTTAAAATAAAAATAATAAAAAATGAGATATGATTTTGCTACACAGCAAATATTTATTTTCATAAGAACCCATTTTTATATGGAAATATAAAAATATACAACATACATATTTGTTTCAAAAGAATTTATACTAAATCATTCATAAGGTGGTATGACTTTTTTAATCTGTAAGTTATTTTCCAGGTTTGTGAGTTGCTTCTAAAAGGAAAAATTCTGTTATGTATAATAATGATCTAAATATCATTTTGTTCTATTAAAGTTTATAAATAAGTATCACTTTCATTAGTATATATTCATTATATATACAAACATTTTCATACAATTACATTATGTATGTCAAACATATTCTTTCCATATATCCTTCTGCCCTTTATCTCAATCTCTATTAGTGTATTATTCTCCCTTTGATGTTTTACTTTTAATTTCATGTCATATGTACATAGCTGATATTGAATTTCTACATAAAATACAGGAAGAAGTAATGAAAAAAATATTTGATGTTTGCCTTTATGAGATTGGAATAATGTACTTAATATGGTTATCTTTTGTTGCATCAATTTTTCCATGAACAACACAACTATTTTCTTCTTTATGAGTGAAACCTTTCCACTGCATGTCTCATTAATGTCATTTTTTTCTTTATGAATTCCTCTGTTGATAGACTTTAAATTGGGTTCATAGATTAGCTATTGTGAAGATGCTGCAAGAAATATTGGTGTGTGAGTATGTCTATGATATGATGCCTTACAACCCTTTGGGTAAATATCCATCCATAGTGTAGATAGAGCATATGATAGTTCAGGCTTTGGTGTGTTCATGTGTGTGTGTGTGTGTGTGTGTTTGTGTGTGGTGCATGCTTGGTATTTTTCCTCTATCACTCAGTTGAGCATTTACTTAAGACAAATCCCTCCCTCATCCTAGAGCTGCTGTTTTCTGAGCAGACTGGTTAACCAGTGAGTTATTCTGTGTTTCATTCCCCAGACTACTAGGATTTACAGGCATGTGTGACATGATAAGATGTTTGCCCATGTGCTAGGGAATTAAGATTGGTGAGCCCAGGACCAGTCATGCTCCCATTTTTGTGCAACAAGTACTTTCTCTCCCTGAGCCATTTACCTGCTCAAGTTATAGGGTTTTTTGGGTTTTGTTTGTTTTGGTTTTTTACAAGACTCCAGTGACTGGACTGATAAATATTCCCACCAGAAACATGTGGCTCCCTTTGTTTATACCTTTGTGAGCATTTATGATTTTTTTAAATCAGTGGATGTTATTTTGGCTGAAGTGAGATGTATCTCAATGTAGTTATGAAGGCTTCATATTGAAGTTATTTTTTAAATTTCCATGTTTATGATGTTTAGTGAGGTTGAACATTGTTTTCATATATTTTGTGACCATCAGTACTTTATCTTTTGAGAATTCTTTGTTCATTTCAATACACTATTATGGATTGAGTTGCATGATTTCTTGTTGCTTAAGTTTCTTTTGTCAGTTTTTCATATATTGTAGAAAGTGATCTTTTTAGATATACAACTAGCATTATTTTTTTTCTGTAGGCTGTTTATTCTTTGATTAATTGATTGCTTTGCTGTGAAGCTTTCTAATTGCATGAAATCACATTTGTTAATTATCACTTGAGTGACTGGAGTACTACTCAGGAAATCCATGCCTATCATCATATCAAAATCTACTGGTTTATAAATCATTAAGACAATGTTTCAGGTGTTTGTAAATTTAAAACTCTGTTTATAAGAATATGGATTAAAGAAAAACTCATAATAGGAAGTAAATACTGTGTGTATGTATTCATAGATAATTGTATGGACACATGTGTGCATGTATCCATATGCATGTGGAGTCTGGAAGTCAATGTTGGATATCATCATCAGTTCCTCCCTACTATACTCATTAAGACAGATTCTCTTACTTGAACCTAGAGCTCACTGACTAGGCTAGACTAGCTAGTCAAGTGAACCGCAGGGATTCCTTGCCAAGGAGCACACTGCTCCATCCTGTTTATACTTGGGTACTGAGAATCCAAACTGAGGGTGTCACTCTTGCAAACAAACACTTTACTCACTGAACCACCTCTTTAGTCTACAAAACTAATTTTCATAATAAAATAACAACATATCAAATGTTGTATGGTTCAATTAAATCAGTGCTTTAAAGAAAATGTAGAAGCTCAGGTGGTTGTATGGGAAGGGGCATAACACAAAAGAAAGACAAACAATGCTCAACATCATCTATTACATAGAACCTGGAAAGAGCAAAGGGACACAAAGAAGTGGGAGAAATAATTAAGATTAACAGAAAATAAACAAAATACAAAACAGATACCACAGATAACTAAAAAAATAATAGATTGATTTTAAAAAGAGCAAGGATAAGCCTCAATTCTACCATAACAGATAAGAAATAGCACAAACATATGCAGCAATATAATACGTCAAAATTGAAACATCATGAACTTTTTTTTTGGAGAGAGACACAAAGAGAGACAGAAAGAGAGAGGGAGAAGAAGACAGATAGAGATGGGTGCACCAGCAGCCTCTCAGCTTCTGAGAATGAAATCCAGATGCATGCACCCCCTTGTGGTCAAGTGCGGCATTGCACCCTTGCGTCACTGCATCTGGCTAAACGTGGGACCTAGAGATTGGAACCGCTGGAAATTGGAACCAGTGTTCTTTAGGCTTAGGAGGCAGGTGCCTTAACTGCTAAGCCATCTCTCCAACCCAAAGTACAAAGTTCTAAACAGAAACCTTAGAAAAGTACAAATTTTCAACACTGCAAGTATTACAGAAGAGATAAAGCTAAATTGCTCTGTAACTATTAAGAAAGTATGACTAGGCCTGGAGAGATGGCTTAGTGGTTAAGGTGCTTGCCTGTGAAGCCTAAGAATGCATGTTTGAATCCCCAGGTCCCAAGTATCCAGATACACAGTGACTCAAGTGTGCAATGTTGCACATGCGCACAGGGGGCACACACTAAAAGGGCCAGGTATGACTATTCTCTCTCTCTCTCTCTCTTCTGCATCTTTCTTTCTCTCAAATCTAAAATAATAAAAACTTTTTTTTTTGCTTTTCAAAACTTTATTTCAACATAACTATGCATAAGAAATACACTCATATTGGTCAATAGAATGTAATTAAGTTTAATTTACCCTACATAATGTTGACCAGAAACTTGGTACATGGTTCACTATTAAAAAGGAAAACAAAAACTTCAATCTGGGGCTGGAGGGATGGCTTAGTGGTTACGACATTTGCCTGCAAAGCCAAAGGACCCAGGTTTGATTCCCCAGGACCCACATTAGCTAGATGCACAAGGGGGTGCATACTCTGGAGTTCATTTGCTAGAGCTAGAGGCCCTGGCAAGTCCATTCACTCTCTCTGCCTCTTTTTCTGTCAAACAAATAAATAAAAATAAAATATTAAAAAAAAACTGCAATCTGATTTTTATCTATTATAAGTATATAAAAGATCCTCCATCAAATGCTGCCAAAGATGCAGCAAGAATCTTGAGAAATAGATCTTTGGTTTGCCTCAGAAAAGTAACCCATATTTCACTATAAAAGTTTATAAAATTGGTGCACAAACATTGTTGTAATATTACAATATACAATACCAGTTTAAAACGTTCAGTAACTAATGAGTGTGCAAGGAGGTGGGGGAAGCCTATGTATACTTATGGAACTGTAAAAGCTATCTGGTCTAGTTCATATTGCATGTATGTTATAAATCTACCCAAATGGAGATCCAGGCACTATCAGCTCTCCTTATCTGCTGAGGTCAATCAGGACACTCTCGATATCTTGATTATACAAAGAAGAAAATTAAGTTTCTTCTCTACCTTTCGGGTCCAGAGTAACAGTATACTACAGGCAAGGCATTCCTTCTATTGTTAACATTCATAGGGTGACACGCAGTGAGGTCAACTGGATTTTAAATTGTATTAACACTCATACTAAAAGTCCACAAAATTAATGACCACATTACTTTAGATGTGAACAAAATGACACTGGGAAGACTAGAGCAAAACATCCAGTTAAAGTTGTCAGAAGTCTCATCAAAACAATGCAGCACCTAGCCTGGCATGGTGGCTCACGCCTTTAATCCCAGCATTCAGGAGGCAAAGGTCGGAGGATCGCCATGAGTTCAAGGCCACCCTGATATTGCATAGTGAATTCCAGGTCAGCCTGGGCTAGAAAAACCGAAAAATGAAAAACCAAATAAATAAATAAATAAAATAAAATAAAAACAATGCAGCCCCTGACAATTAAAAATTTTTTTAAAATGTAGCCCCAAAGTAAGAAGCAGCTCTGAAAGAAAAGAAAAAAATATATATATAACTTAGGATATCTTGAAAAACAATGTGAATACAGGTTTAAAAATAATTAAAAGGTACATTTTCATACCTAGGATTAAGCTGATAAAATATTCTACCATTTCAAGTTTATCATTAGTTACTAAACATCAATGAACAAATACCATGCGTTTTTTTTTGTTCCTTTATCAAAAGGAAAAATTCTAGCTTCAGTCTATGGGGTAGGTAAGACTAGAAAACAAGATTCAAACAATTGCATGCAAATACCAAATTTTCTCAGATGGAAGAACTCCAACTGGACTCAAAGTCCAATTACTAATACACTTTAAAAAAATTATTTTAATCATTTATTTATTGATTTGAGAAAAAGAGGGAGAGAGAGAGAAAGAGGAAGAGAGAAGAGAGAGAGAGAGAGAGAGAGAGAGAGAGAGCGCATGCCAGGGCCTCCAGTCACTGCAAATGAACTCCAGATATGCATCTGGTTTTCGAGGGCCCTGGAGAGTTGAATCTGGATCCTTTGGTTTTGCAGGCAAATGCCTTAACCACTAAGTCATCCCTCCAGCCCCCTAATACACTTTTCATTGAAACAATTCTTAGTAAGTACAAAGACATGGTGTTGAGGTTCAGAACCTAATATAGGACTGATGCCCAAGTCCATATTTTCTTAAGAAAGGCCTCAAGTCCACATCAATTTCAGTAACAATGTTTTAAAATATAAATTTAGTCTGCAGTTTCCTTTGTATTTGTTTTTGCTTTCTAGTTTTACAGACTAGATTAAAATTAGTTCAATTCCCAGAAGGCATTGTATTTTTCTTTGTCATATGAAAGAATCCACAAAAATCTCTTCCCCAAACCAACTTGAATCTCCAAACCGATTTTTTTTCAGTATCATGTAAAAGGTAACGTAAGTAAAATGTACTAGTTGTTAGGAAAAACTTAACTAGCTTTATAATTTAAGTCTTAAAACAAATATCTGCAGCTTGATTTCTGCTGTCGTCAGTTGCCAGATCCTAGGATTCAGCACTTACACATTCTCCCTCACACAGACACAACTCACACCTCATCTCTCAGCAAACATCTTGAGAGTCTTCTGCTTCTGCAATACTTTGGTCTTCTAGTTAGTTACAAATTCAACCAACTTTAACTCAAACTGCACTCTCAGATTTTCTCACTGAGTTTTTCATCCACACCCAAATGCTTGCCCTAATCTTTCCATGTTCTACTGCCAAAATCAGAGACATACTGTAGAGATCACCAGGTAAAAGAAAATAAATGAAATATACAAGGAGGTTATTTCACAATAGAACATCAACAGTCAAAATCTCCAGCTTCCTTATTGGGATCATACTTCCTTTCACTTGCAATGACCAACTCTTACCAATAGAATCCGATCTTGGATCCTTCCACACTCTGGCAGCTGGCCCAAGCACCCACAGAACAGTTTTGGAGTACATGCTGTGTTTATACAAAGTGCCCCTGTAGAGCACCAGGACATCTACAATTCACTGGAGGCCTCCCCTTACAGAGAGAGAGAGACTGTTAAAAAAAGAACTGTGATCAGTTCATTAAACACATTTTCACAAAGAAAATAACATATCTGGAAAATTTTAGTTTCAAGTTCTAATATTTCACAAACTTCAAAAAAAAATAGAATTGCTCCCTTATCCAACTTTTTAAGTTAATATGATCTTTACCTAAAATACTAAAGAGAAAACACAAAAATAAAAAAGCCTATAGCACAATTACACTTATGAACAAAGATGTAAATATTCTAGTGTAATATTATGAAATTAAAAGCAGAAAGGTCTAATAAGGTCATGATTATACTATTTTTTGTAGTTTTGTGGAACTATAATAGTGGTTTAACTTTCTAAAGCTAACAATATATGGAGAAAAATGTTTCAACAGGCACAGGAAATACACTTCAAGTTGAATATTTTCATGATAAAGTATTTCAGGAAAGTAGAAATAAAATTGAATTTTCTCAGTCTGTTCCAGTGCATCTATGGAAATTTTATCTAAACCACCATTGTTAATGTTGAATCTTTGAAAAGCTTCCATCATATTTAGAGACTAGTAGTAGAATGATATCTACTATTTTATTTGTTATTTAATATATCACTGAATGTTCTCATTGGTACAGTATAATTATTTTAAAAATAGTATTGCTATAATATAGGTATATATAGTATATATAGGTAATCCAGGCTCAGAAACCCAAACGTGTCATGTTCTCTCTGATATGTGGATTCTGGATACAAATGGACTTGTGAGCGAGCTGGAACCAAAAATAGGTAGCAGAGGCCAGTAAGCTAGAAAAAGGCTATAAGGGAGGAGCGAGAGGGAAGGACTTAAGGGGATGGTATTGTATATATGAAAGTAGAAGAACAGATTACAAGAGGGGAAAGGCCTAAGAGAGGCCAGGGGAAGACAATGTGCAAAAGAATGTGCAAAAGAAGGGTGGGGGGGGGCGTCAATCAAAACTTAAGACATTCTGAATAAGACTTATGTAAACCTACTTTTTTGAATAATGGCACATCTTGAAGCTGTAGATTATTACTAGCAAATTTTCAGTGCCAGGGATGGGATACCTTCCAGTGAGTTGTTGGCTCAGGTGGTGCCTGTTGCCTCCAAAACATTACAGGCTATGGCTAATACCCTTGGTTTCCATTGACAAACAGATGGTAAGACCCTATTGCTGAAGACTTCACTTGCCTGAGTGGTAAGGTCACTGAGAAATCAAGCTGGTTCTTGAGCAGAAAACCTTCTCCCTGTAGCCCAGCCAACTGGAAGGTGGAAAAAGCTGCACTGCATGCCACCATATGGGAAACAAAAATCATCAGCAGTGAAAACAGTGGATACTGGAAACCTCAAGTTTGACCAGACAGGCCAAATGACCGAACAGGTGCAATAGTGGTATATCTGCTCTGGGGGAAACCAACTGCTCTCTAATTGGACTGCAGGCCCACTCTATGGGAGGGAATACATGGCTGGTATTGAAAACCTAATCAAAAGACTATGGCAGGGGAGGTCATGAGCCTTAGGGGTATAAAGTCTGCTCTTGTCTGGCTAAATGTATATATTATTCCCACCAAACTGCCCTGAAAGCACTACACTTAATGTTCATATATTAATGCTACTCTCACTTCTGGATAGAAAAACTTCTCTTTTCAGATGGCAGTGACCACTGGGATGACCCAAAAGGCAACATGGTGCTGAGAAGAAGGGATGGAGCATTGTCCAGCACTGAGATATCTCTATCACACCCTCCAAGGCTCAGGATCCATTGCAGAAGAGGTGATGGAAAAAAATGTAAGAGCCAAAGGAAGGGTACCACTCTTTACAATTCAACTATCCAGACAGAAATTGGCCTCGATATTCATGACCTCGCAGTGCCTAGCAATATCTTCACAAGACCCTCACAATAGGAGAAAAAGATGATGATATCAAATTAAAAGAGAGCTAATGGAGAGAGGGATGGGATATGATGGACAGTGGAGTTCTGAAGGATAATGGGGGAGGGGAGGGAAATATCATGGTTTATTGTAAGTATAGAAGTTGTCAATAAAAAATAAAATAAAATAAAATAAAATAAAATAAAAAAGTATTAGTATAGGCTTCCAAAGAAAAAAATAAAAACTTGTTTTTTTCATAAATAAAATAAGTAAGTACAATGAGAAACCTATAAAATTCACAGCATTTTAAAAAATAATTAGAAATTTTATATCTGAGAAAATAATTTGTGTACAAATAAATTATTTGTTATAGGAATGAATTAAGCTATATTTTTAAATTGCTTTTTAACATTACTGTATAGCAGATCAAAGTGTAAAACTATTTTCTAGTGTAACAATTAATTTAATTTTCTGTATGTCTTATGTATAGTAATATACACTAGCACCTTTAAATACATGGTTAGAAAATGTGGAAATAATAATTTTCTTTTTTTCTTATCCATGAACCTTTCCAGACATTAAAGAATTTTCGTGCTTAAGTAAAATTACCTTTTATAATAACTATCCAGATACATTAAGTATTTTGAATGAATTTAGTAAAGATGAAATGTTCTCATTGGATATACATAACCCATTTTTTAAAATTCTGTGTAATCATGGTAAGTGAAGCACAAAAAAAATTTTAGGTGAAACAATGTCAGCTGTAGCTATCTCATCTTAATGAAAAGCCTGAGGACACATTTATGTTATAAGGCAGAGGAGTGTTTGATAAACATCTGTACTGATTTCCATAGTAGCTGTATCAGTATATAGTCACACCAGTATTATGTAAGATTCCTCTTTCCTCATTTATATTAATATGATATTTTCAGTAGGCATGAGCTGTGCTCTCAAAGCAGTTTTTATTTGCAATTCCTTGTTAGATAATGATGGTGAATGGTATCCCAAATATTTGTTGCCATTTGCATTTCTTTTGAGAATTGTCTACTAAATTCATTTGGTCATATACTGAGATAATAATTGTTTTTCTTGTATTTACCTTTTTATAGATTGCATATATAATCTTTGTATACTTAGTGATATTAACTTACTGTTTAATACATAGAAAAGATTGGTAGATTATTTTCCCAATGTGTCAGCTGTCTCTTCACTGTGTTGATTGTTGCCTCTGGGAGTTTTTTTTTTTTTTTTTTTTTTTTTTGCTATTGATATTCTTTTCAGAAGTCCTTGACCAAGCATGCGGATTTTTATATATTTTTTCTAGCAATTTCAAAGATTCTGGCCCTACATAAAGGTCTTTCATCCAGTTGCATTGATTTTGGATCTGTGTGAGAGATGCAGATCTAAGCTAATTCTTTGACATGTATCCACTTTTCCCAGTAACCTTTCTTTTTAAGAGTCTGTTTCTTTTCCACTGTAAGCTAGTGTCATACATTTCAATTTTGTCAAAGATTAGGGAGCTGTAGTGTGGGTTTCTTTCTGCATCCTTTATTCTATTCCATTGGTCTACATAGCTTCTTTGAAGTCAATACTAGTTTTGTTACTATGCTCTATAGTATAACTTTAAATTAGGTATTATAATTTCTGCTCCTTCTGCCTAGGATTGCTCTGATTATACATTTCCTGGGTACATTATAAAAGGATTTGGTGTCAGTAGACCACAGTGATACTGGTGTATTCATCTTTATTGCTCTAGTTTTCACAGTAGCTAGGAAACAGAACCAAACAAACTTTCCATCAACACATGAATGAATAAAGAAAATGTAATAAACTAAAAACCAATAGGATTTCATTCAACCATAAAGAAATTACATTACATCATATGTAAGAAGACAAAAGAAATACAAATAATTGAATTTAAGATTAAAAGAAACATATACCATATCTTCAATTATATGCAGAATATAGAGTTAACTTTAACTGTCCATGTATGTGTTGTTTACAGAATTTATCTATAAATGGAAGCATTGAAGGATAGGAATAGTTCTCAAGGAATGGTGGAGGAGAAAAAAGACAAGAGTTGAATACATGTGACATGAAAGTAGATGGAGACACTATGTGGGAGGAAGAAAGGGGTCATCCACAAGGAGGTAAGGGAGCCAGGGGAAGGCAAACAGGGAGTTGTGAAATCAGAACAAAAAACAATGACATGCTTTTAAGAAAATGTAATGATAAAATCCATTAATTTGTATGTTAACTTAAAAATAAAGAAAAACTATCAATTCTGGTGCTGGAGAGATGGCTTAGCAGTAAAAGGTGCTTCTTAGCAAAGCATCATAGTCAGGGTTCAATTCCACAGTACCCGTGTAAAGCCAGAAACACAGAGTAGTGTTTGCATTTGGAGTTCATTTTCAGAGAAAATGGTGGCCCCTTTCTCTCTAACTCTCTCTATCTCTACCTATCTCTATCTATCTCTCTCACTTAGGTAAATAAATAAGCAAATATTTAACAAAAATATTAATACTATAGGCAGTAGGTAAGACCAAATAGGAAACTTGTTTATTAAGATTACATTAAAAAATTGTTGTGCATACTTTGAATACTCCTTTTATATATAACATTGTAGACCTCTTCTTAGATAAAACTTTTAATTATTTTTTGAATTTAGTTCATCACACAGAGAACTAAATTTATCAATCTAACTAAAAACAGAAAAAATATTGATTTTTTTTCCCTACAAGGTCATAATTTCACTTCTATATTTATCAGAATATTTTGAAGTGAATATTTTGAGATATGATTTATAACTTCAGGTATAAGTAAAACCAGGTCTTAATAGAAAGTTTCCATTAGTTCAATTCTATAATTATTCTTTAGATCATGTTAGTCTAGGGTAATAGGATATTTGAAAATCAGAAATTTTACCTGAAAATTGACAGTCCACTCCCCATGTAAATGAAGCCAGGTTAGGTCGTGTGTATTGTCAAAATTCTTTTTTAAAATATTTTTACTGGACTGGAGAGATGGCTTAGGGGTTAAGGCGCCTGCCTCCTAAGCCTAAGAACATTGGTTCCAATCTCCAGCGGTTCCAATCTCCAGGTCCCACGTTTAGCCAGATGCAAAGTGACACAAGGGTGCAATGCCACACTTGACCACAAGGGGGCGCACACATCTGGATTTCGTTCATAGCAGCTGAGACACTACTGGCGTGCCCATCTCTGTCTTCCTCTCTCTTTGTCTCTCTCTCTCTGTCTCTCTCTCTCTGTGTCTCTCTCTCCAAAAAATAATAAAAAATAAATTTAAAAAGTTAAAAAATATTTTTACTTATTTGTTGTATCATATATATATATATATATATATATATATATATATATATATATATATATATTCTGATTTTACATTCATAGTATTGGTTCCATTGTCCTCCTCCCTGTCCTCCCTCTTCCAAAGGGACCCTCATCAATGGGGAATGTGGGTCATGCATTGTGGGGGTAGTCAAGAGTTATGGGGGGTAGGCTCCAGTCTCTGTGCATGATGCCCCAACTCGTGACTCTAACAATCTTTCCGCCCCCTCTTTCACGAGTTTCCCTGAGCCACATTGGGGTCTTTTAGTTCTGCTTCAGTGATTAGGTTTTGGGGGCCTCTGTGTCTCTGGATATCTGGCTTAGTTGGAGTTGGATGTTCTCTGTGTTTATCTCAAGACAGAGAGAAAGAAAAAGAATGAGATTTCTTGTCACTAAAAATGAACTCCAGACGCATAAACCACTTTGTGCATTGGGCATTATGTGGGTATTGGGGAGTCAAATCCAGGCCATGATGCTTTGCAAGCAAGTGCAATTAACTTGAGTGATCTCTATCCCCCCAAACTATTTACATGTACTTTTTATATGAATACATATAAACTCTTTATATGTATAGAGCTACAAGTCATGAAGAAAAAATGTCAGATAACTGTCAGAGTTGAATATGCCAAAGTATTTGAAATATTTATTATTTATAGTATTTACATAGGAAAAACGCATATATGACAGATACATACATGCTCACACACCATCATAACCATTTGTAAAATATAGCTCAAAATAAACTGCCTATGCACTTGCAGGTTGAATTACACACACAAAAAAAATGCAGATATGTTTAGATACTTTAAACCACGCACATACTTCCATAAATTGCACTTCCAACAATGTTATACATTTTTTTGTAATTAGGCATCATTGGTAAAAGACTTTTTCAAATATATAACCTTGCAATTATTCCTTATAGGAAAGACTGAATAGTACATAGGAAACACTTCCCCTGCCTCTTAGAATCTAATATTTGAGATAGAGTTAAAGACCCTAAACACTCATAACTCAAAGAGGTCAAGTACAAAATAAAACAAAAATGGAGCTGTTGTGATGCTTTTTATCCCTCAAAGATCCCCAAAGGAAGCCAACTTCATGTTTAATGCAAGGGGGAAAAAAAAGAATCTAAACCACCCTAAAGAAGCTTAATGTATGTCAGTACAAAATTTCACTCTGAGGTGTAATTTTAATTTAAGTTTAATGGCTCTACAAAGTGTTCCTCTGTTCCTGCTGTGCATGATGGAATTAGAAAAGAACATGTTCATAGCACGGACTGCTCTGGGAATTCCTTGATTATGAGCCTTGTATGGCGGCCTGATATGCAGCACTGTCAGTGTTAACTTTTGAGTTTTATTGTTCCTTTTGGATGAGGTGAATAGGGCAAGTTTGTATTTATTCTTGGCTTTCCTCTTTAAGTCTCTGATAAAGGATTTTTTTTCCTCCCAGAACCAGGGTTTAATAGACTTGCAAAAAAACGAGATCAGATTTTTTTTGTCTGTATAATGCAAAGAAATAAACAATTTAAGCAAAGAGAGCAATCAAAATCATACAAATTATTTTAAGAACTATTTCAAGATGTCTCTAATTAAATATTCATTTTTATATATGATTATCATTGCCTACCAGCACAAAACTTGCCTCAAAAAATGATGTCTAGTTATTGCCCTCAAAGAATTTTCTTATGTAAGTCTTCAATTGGTCTGCTGCATGGGCTTATATTTATAAAGTTTTTCCATATCTTTGATATTAGCATCTTCTCAGTCTTTGGAGCTAACACTTTTTTTGGTTTTTCAAGGTAGGGTCTCACTCTATCCCAGGCTGACCTGGAATTCACTATGCAGTCTCAGGATGGCCTCGAACTCACAGCGATCCTCCTGCCTCTGCCTCCCGAGTGCTGGGATTAAAAGAGTGCACCACCCCGCCCCGCAACTAAGACATTTTTAATTTTCAAAGGTCTGCTACTTTCGTTACAAAATCAACTTTAGTCCAATTCACTCCACAATGTTTTTCTGATTGTATATGTAAGAACTGGGCACCAAGAGTCCCAAAAGGGAGAAACAACTAGATTAGTTTTCTTATCTAAAAATTTCTGCACCCTGTTAATTAAAAGAGGGTAAGGAATGGCTCAGGCTAGGAATGATATCCAGGAGTTATACCAAAGTTGTTCATATTCCCTGAGCTCATGGAATTTGGGTAAGCCACTAGTTTCTGAAGGATAAACCTGTTAGTTTCACAACACTTACACCTTTATGACAGAAGTCACTTCCTCAGAGACTTATGGTGGTTAGTGATTTGCAGAACAGTAGAAATGGCAAGGTGAGAGCTGTGGAACACCTGTGAGCTGTTGGGACAGCAGCTGTTCTTTTGTTTCTGGGAGACTTTGCTTGTGATGGCAGAACAATGGCCATCAAAGATGCCCAGAACCCAACTCCTAGAAGGGGCACATCTTACACTGTTTCCCACTACAAAGAGGAACCAAGGTACTAAGTGAATATGTTTAGTCATTATCTCGTGTTAAAATAGGCAGGCAATCTTGAATTACACCAGTGCACATAATTAACTAAACACTGATGAGAGAGAGAAGGGAGTCAGAGTCAGAGGAATGCAGTGTGAGACTTGGCCATAACTGGCTTTAGATTTGAGACAGGCAAGGAATACAAGAAGTCTTTAGAAGCTGAAAATGCAGGAAAACAGATTTTTAGTAGGAGCCTAAAGAAGGAATGCAGACTTTGAAACTCCCCTTAAATCCTTTGAGGATAATTTCAAACATCTAAACTACACAATTCTATCCAAGCTACACTATTTAATCCAATCTACAGAACTGTGATATAATAAACTTGTGTACTTCTATAGCACTAAGTTTGTGCTGCTCTGTTACCACTGCAAGAGAAAATTAATACAATGGCCATATGAACTATGTTGCTCTTAATAGATCTTCCAGTAGCTCAAAGGAAGCTTGGAAGAAACATTATTTTTAAATGAAGGCCTGTAGTGTTTTAACCTTGAGCATCAATTCATTAGTTTTAAAACTGTCTAGGGTAGATGCGAGATAATTTGTGCTGCTAATTTATAATTTATGGCATATAAAATTTTATAAATCTAGTTGTGTAAATATATGGAAACATACATTACAATTTGCATTTTCTTTTCTCTCTATTCAAAATTATCTGTCAATCCATGTAGACTTATTTCAGTAAATGAAAATAAATGGGCACACATAAAATAAAATAACAAAAAATAAGTTGAAAAAACACTACTAGAGTTCAAGAGGAACATACACCTATAGTCAAGAAAAGCAGAACTTTTAAATTTTCTTCTGAAGGGGAGGTTGCAAACAATGGGGAGCCACAGGGCTTCTTTATATGAAGGAATTAGTGGGAAATAGTTAAGAACTAATGGGGCTTCTACTTCAATCATGGAATGGCAGAAAGTAGTACCCTGTTATGACCTAATGGCATCAAAGTAGAATATGGATGAATGTTCAGTTAGTACATAATGAATACAGTCAAATGACTACAAATAAATAATTAAATATGACAGGATTTTATTTTAGTTAAATATTATCTTAGGATCCCATCTCATATGAATGTTCAAAAATTAATAACTTTATAAGTCATAATTAATTAAACCTCTGTTTTTATAAACCTATTTAAGAAAGGATTAAAATACAAGAGTCAATACTTATAAAGAGACTGAAGGTATCTAATATTTTATTGAATTAATCAAAAACCAGAGCCAGGCCGGGCATGGTGGCACACGCCTTTAATCCCAGCACTCGGGAGGCAGAGGTAGGAGGATCGCCTTGAGTTCGAGGCCACCCTGAGACTACATAGTTAATTCCAGGTCAGCCTGGACCAGAGTGAGACCCTACCTCAAAAAACAAACAAACAAACAAACAAAAAGAGCCAGCCTTTTAGTGTTTGCTCTCTCACCTTTGTAGCTATTGTCCAATCCCAGGGTTTGGGACATGTTGGCCGGGGATGATGTCCACCCTCTGCTCATGCCATCATTTTCCCTACCATAATGGAGCTTCCCCTCAAGCCTGTAAGCCAAAATAAACCTCTTTTTCCCCCATAAGCTGCTCTTGGTTGGATGATTTCTACCAGCAATGCGAATCTGTCTGCAACACAGGTCTTCATTGTTTTAGGTTTTTTTAAAATATGTGTCAATTTAGCCAGAGTGTGATGATCAGATATTTGGGGAGGGGGGGTGCCATGGCCCCCATAAACTTGTCATTGCAAATGTAAGACCTTTGCATGTGTTTTTTTTTTTAATTATTTTTATTATGCTTGTGTGGGTGACTTGGGAATTGAATTGTGCAAGTAAGCTTTACAAGAATGCACATTTACTGAGACAACTTCCTAGCAACTTTCTTAGTTTGAGACATGATTTGATTTTTTTTTCCTGAGGCAAAGTCTCAGTCTAGCCTGGAACTCACTTTGTAGCCCCAGGCTAGTCTCAAACTCAAAGTGATCCTCCAACGTCAACCTTCCCAGTGCTGGAACTAAAGGCGTGAACCACCACACCTCACAAGGCAGGGTTTTATGAAGTCCAAGATGGTCTTGAATGTACTCTGTAGCCAAAATGACTTTTAACTATTCATCTTCTTATTTCTACCTCCCAAGTACTGAGATTATAGTATGTACCAGCACACCTGCCTTAAATAGTATTCACACTGGAGTCGTGACCCCAGTCATTCTCTGTGCAGGTGGACAATTCCTCAAAATACACCTTTTTGCCCTGTAGCTCTGACATTCTTTCAGTCCCCTCTTCTGTAATGTTCTCTGAGCCTTGGAATCAGATTGCATTATTGAGTTGAGTTTTATTCCTTGAAATCCTTCCCTCCTCCTTCCTTTCCTCTGTTCTAACCCTTCTGCTCTGCTTCCTCCTGCCCACTTACTATTGTTTATCCGGAAAACCCTAATTAATACAAAATGTTTTGTCAATTGCTTTAAGACTATGCCTTTGAACGCCTGCCCATGAGAAGACTTCCCACTGTATTTTTATCAATCTTTCTTTTTACACATTCCTATGTGCTTGCCCACCTGCAAACTTGCACTCTATTCGTTTTATTTACATACCCGCTCTAGTTGATCTGCCTCACTCTAGAGCAAATGTAACTGCAGAATTTGAGGACCTGCCTCCAGTGTTCCTTTCTCCTGCTCACTACCCATATTGCAGCATGCAGCATGGTGTTGAAGCTTCTCTAGTTTTGATTAAATCCTCTCTCACATTTGCAAGTTCAAAACTAAAGCATACATTCAAGATTCAGGTTTTTGCATGTGAATGAAAATTCCCTTCTGTTGGAATATACCAAGGAAAGCATCTTTTTTAGGTGCTCATTGTAGAGACAGGATCTTACTCTGCAGCCCAGACTGGCCTTGAACTCACTGTGTAGTCCAAGTTGGGCTAGCACTCATGGTGATCCTTTTGCCTCCGTGTCCTCATTGCTGGGACTACAGGCATGAGCCACCATGCTCAGATTATAGGGTTTATTTATTTTGAGCAGTTACAGAGCTCCTTCTCCCCACCCCCACACCCTTAGATATTTGGAACTGAAGCCCCCAATAGCTAGTCATTATCTGGAATATATGCATTAATAATTTATTTTGTTCTTTGTAAAAAAAATCCCTTTGGTATTTCTGTTCAATATTCTCTATATTCCTTTACTCATAAAACAACAACAGTTTTCTAAAGAACATTTCTGTTTGTTCCTGTGAACTGAAGTTCCTGTGGGGGAGGGTACATCTGTGTTAAATATTCTAACAAATCCAACTCTTAATTGGGGAAACCTGGAATATAATAAGTTGGGAGACAAATTATCTTGGCCTATTCTAATATACTTCTAAAAGCCATATATTGTCCATCTCTGTGCTGACATCTTTGTGATTATGAGATACAAATAGACCACAAGTTTCCATCACACCAAGGCCTAAGCATAACTTCAGAAAACATCTGAAACATATAGCAGAGACTTTCTCACTTTGTTATAACTGTATACCTGATGTTATCTGAAAACTAACACAATCAATAAATATCTTTTTCTATTGCAAAGATTTCAAGAAGCTGAGACTTGGTAGACAGCTGTCAAGAAAGTGTTCACAGCTATGAGAACCTGATTACAATGCATACTGCCCACACGAAATGCCAGGCATAGTGATAGGCAGGTAATACCAGTGCTGGGGAGGCAAGATGAGAACATCCTTGCATTCTTACCTCTCAGTTTTTCTAACCACTCCACTCTAATATAAGTTTTCCAAACCATGCCAGTCTAATTTATGTTGGGAGCAGTAACAGCCAATGATCTTACAGTACAGATAAAGGCATTTCCCTGTATCTCCCTTGAACATCATACATTGGAGACAACACAGGCAATCCAAATTGGGTTCCAAATTATTCTAAACCATGATTTTTTGCATCGTCAACTATGAAGAGTGAATCCTGGGCACTGTGGCCTTCTGTATACAACCCAGTCCAAACAAGTTACTTCTTTAAGGTCACTATACTGGATAATTTTCCTACCCATGATTGTTACTGTGCTAACTTTCCAAGTCGTTGCTTCCTGATCATTCAATTCTTAGCCTAATATAAACCCTTCAAAAGCACCTCCTCTAATCACTTTGTCCAGCTTTCATTGAATCCTTTTTTTTTTTTCGGAAATCATTTTGTTTTTTTCCTTGATCAATGTCAGAATGAGATGTTACCTGTGAATAGGGGGCTTATTTTTAGAGAACATTAATTGGTACATGATTGGTTTTTAATAAATGTCACAACATGTAATGAACTAAGTACAGCCACAGGAGTTTATCTAGATAGCAGTAAGTTTACTTGGTAAGGAATATGGACTGATATTGCAGCAGTGTTTGAATGCATATGGCTTACTTAAAGTACTTCATTTTCTGAAGTTTGCTAATTATATTTCAAAACTTCATGCCATCTTGAAACAGAAAACCCAATGCATTTGTTTTATGATTTTATAATTTCATTCTTATTCTTGAACCATGTTTACTTCATACTCCCTTTTTGAATAGGGCAGTTTTAAAGAGGTCTCAATCTTTATAATAAACATTGAAGGATATATTAAACCTTCCATTAACATTTTTACCATATGGAGATAAGGTCATGAGTATAGAAAGTCCTAAAATTACTTTGTTTTCACTTCTCATTCTCTAACTGATGTTTTCCCCAAGCTTCAGTTTTGAAGGACTAATGTTATGACAGATACCTTTTTTTTTTTTTTTTTTTTTTTTTTGAGGTAGGGTTTCATTTTGTCCCAGGCTGACCTGGAATTTACTATGTAGTCTCAGGGTGCCCTCGAACTGACAGTGATCCTCCTACCTCTGCCTCCGAGTGCTGGGATTAAAGGTGAGCCACCATGCCCGGCTTATGACAGATATCTTTACTCCTTGAAGCATTTTGGTTATAGAACGTGAATATAATTGTAACTTTTCCATGTACATATGTGTACATTGTGTGTTTGCATGTATATAGGTGTTTGTGTGTGTTTGAATAATCATGTGTTTGTGTGTAAGAGAGAGAGAGAGTTTTATGTGGAGGGTAGAGGTCAGCGTCACGTTTCTCCCACTAAACCTTTCCACTATCCTTATTGTTACAGTGATTCTCACTGAACTCAGAATTCACCACTTTGGCTTGTCTAGCGAGCCAGCTTTCCCAGGAGATCCTCTTGTCCCCATTTCCTGAGTACGGGGATTACAGACCACCACGCCTGGTATTTACATAGGTGCTGAGATCAGGATCCGAACTTTTGTGCTCATGTTTGTGTGGCAAGTACATATTAAGTGATCCATCTCCCCAAATTATTATTTCATTGCAATAGAGCTGATCTGTATATATTCCACCTGCAATTACCATGCTGATTGTTGACTGGACTCTACAGTAAAAATTCATCCTTGTCTCCAAGGAGCCTCTAAGACAATATTTAGGGAGATGAAAGACAAGAGAAAGAGATTATGAAGCACAACAAAATTTAAGAGACAATAAACATTTGGAGAAATTAAATGTTGGATCTGCATTGTCATTGAAATCTGAGTGCCATCTGGTGGCCATCCCAGCCTCCTAAGTGGTTGATGACACAGCCATGGATGCACATATGAGATTTTAATATTCACTTTTGCACATGTTCAAAAATGTTTGTCATTCTTATTTTGACTTATTTTGCTGTCATCAGCATATATATATATATATATATATATATATATATATATATATATTATATATGCATTATATTACATACATTATATACCTTGGCATCTCCTTCAGCATCTCCAGAAAAGAGCTCGGTTCTCCTTCAGTATCTCCAGAACAGAGCCCAGTTCTCCCTCAGCATCAACAGGACAGAATCTAGCCATAACAACTATTTCAACCTATTCTGGCAGGTTATCTTTGTAATTTATGTCCTTAAGCACTGTAAGATAAAATGTGTGGGGGATGGGTGGGTATTTAGGATACTTAATTTAGAGTAATATATGATGGGACCAAATAGAAAATGAACACATAGTGTTACCAAAATAACACAAAATGAAATGTCTTTCTCATCTGACAGTATGTTGAGAATTAGCTCTGTCAATATGTAACCCAACTATGAAAAAAACATGCAAAGCAAATATCTCTGAATTCAATCATTTTTGAATGTCATCCTTAAAATATCAATCAAATGTTAGTTACCTATAATATCTAAATAAGTTTTTTGTTTGCTTCTGAGGTTCCTGACTCCCCCCAAAATTGGAACATTAATTGGCACTGAATATGTGATCTGCCTACTACTTGAGCACCTTGAAGCCTGCCACTCACCAACTGATACTCAAAACAACTTAAATCGAGGTACTGAAATCCAACAAGATCAACAACAACAAAAGAAATCTTATTAACAGTTTGTTATTTAGTTTTAAACATCACACTGCTACTCTCCTTTTTCTTGCACAGTGCTCTAGGACCCTACTCAATGGGCCATTCTTCCTGCACGGAATTGTTACCTCCTATTCTTACTATTTTTGTCTATGTGACACTGATACTGGTTTAAATGGCTTCTAGTAATTTTATAAGTTATTTAATGGGAAAAAGTATCCCTGATGATGGTATGCAGAATCAACAAATGTTTCATAAGGACAATCCAGAATTCTTGTTCATTCATCACCCATATTGTCAGATGAGTTTGAATTATAGACCATTATCACTAGTGATGGTGTGAGTGAAAATGAAAATAATGGGATTTCATAATTCAGGCTCAGTTCACTGCTTGACATGGATAAAAAGCAAATATTCATTTTTGAATAGGGAAATGTCATTAATCAGGTGTGTGTGTGTGTGTGTGTGTGTGTGTGTGTGTGTGTGGCGTATGTGTATATTGGTGCATAAGTGTGCAGGTACATGAGCACCAGATATTGGCATTGCATGCCTTTGTCAGTGGCTCTTCACTTCATTTACTGAGACAGGGTCTCTAGATTAGTTGCCTTGGGTACTCCCTGTCCTTACCTTCAGAACACCAGGATTACAGATGTGCTTCCATGCCCACCCAAGTTTCAAGTACTACTGAGACATCTCCTTAGCCCAAGACAAGGAACATACACAAATTACAGTCCAAAAAAAGTAAATAGTTTTTATTGACTAAGACAATAGCATCTACTATGGATTTTTAAAAACCATTTAAATTTTTTAACTAACAATTCAATTTTAGTTTTGGCTATATAAAATGTCATAAATCTTTACATTTCCACAAATAGCTAAATCTAAATAATAATTTTTTAATATCTCAAAGAGTTCTGAATTAAAGAGTGGAGCCATGGCTTGCTTAGTGGCTAAGGACTTGACTGCAAAGCCTAAGGATCCAGGTTCAATTCCACAGAATCCATGTAGCCAGATGCACAAGGTGACACATGCATCTGGATTTTGTTTGCAGTGGCTAGAAGCACTGGCATGCTCATTTTCTCTCCTTTTCCCTCTTTTTCTCTCTCATAAATAAATAAATGAATAAATAAATAAAATAAAGTGACAATGAGGGAACTATGTAACAAAGATCATCTCTATTTTTGTAAGTCTCTGAATATCATAGTTACTTATTTAACAAACATCCCACCTGATCAAGAAAACATTTTGACTTTAAGTAAGGTGAAGTTTTAAATAGCCTTATGCTTTGAGAAAGACACTGTTATACAACTTGATCACGGAAAAAAAAAAAAAACCAATGCATTTAGCCTTGGTTTATGCATTCCATAAAATCACCATTCTTGGCCTGGGGACATAGCTTTATGAATAAAATTTTTGCTGTTCAAATATGAGCACTGAAATTGAGCTCTACAGACCCCACATAAAAGCCAGAAGGTGGGTGGCACCTGTAATCCTGTCATACTGTAGGTGACATGGGAGGAAAAGACAAGAGAATTTTGCAAATGCAGCAATGAAAAATAAAAGCAAGAATAAGACACATTGCCTCAAATGAGGTGGAAAGCAAGGCTTCACACCAAAACTTGTCCTCTGACCCCTACAAGCACACTCTGACATGTGCATGCATGTGCACGTGCACACACACACACACACACACACACACACACACACACACATTCACTAGTAATAATAATCATATTAGTCAGGCTTGGTGGTGCAATGCCTTTAATCCTAGCACATGGGAGGCTGAGGTAGGCGTATCACTGTGAATTTGAGGCCAGCCTGAGACTACATAGTGAATTCTAGGTCAACCTCAGCTGACCCTGTGTAAAAAAAAAAAAAAAAAAAGAAAAAGAAAAGTATTCATATCTTATATCATTTTTTTTTTTTGTACTGGGAATTGAACCTAGGTCCTCAGGGCATTTTAGGCAAACATTATGCCCCTGAGCTACATATCCAGTCCTTATTTTTTTTTTAGGGAAAAAGTCCATGTTTATTTAGTATACTACAAAGAGAAAAGCATATAGAAAAAAAGCATATAGACAAAACTGGCAAAAATCATTATCTTAATGTTTGCACAAAAGACCTGCTTGTTCCTCCAGTACTCAGCTCAGCTCAGTTACTTTAGCATGACATAATAGATGAACATTTTTCACAGATGCTTTTTATTGGTTCTAGAAACTATAAAGTGAGTGGATGGTAACATATCTCCCTGTTTTTGCCAGTATTAGTGTAATTATGATGTAACTTTTGGATTAATGAGCAGGTGTTGGAACTTGCTAATGCAAAGCTGGCTCTAGGAGTACCAGCTCCTCAAAGAACTTTTAAAACAGCTGCCCTACCCCTGAACTAGCCAATGTTACAGCTAACAGTTATGTGCTTTTTAGTGAAAGTAGAAAATATAGGAAATTAATATAAAAGAGAAAATCATATTTAATGATGTATTTGCAATTCCGCTTTGGGTATTTTAATCTTAAAAATACAATGCAGAATATTTTCATAAGTAATTTTTGTGATACAAAGTATTTTATAGCAAGATTTTAATGTTTAAAAAATACATAAAAGTGTCCAGGAATTTCTTTAAATGATGTGAAATACCTTCTAACAGTGTATTCTGTATGATTATCTCAGTTTTTAGAAAAAATATTTCATGGAAGAATGTGTGAGCTGGACTTTTGTGTTACTGATGAAAACTAATCATATGATATGTTAAATACATAATTTTAATGAGAAATGTATGGTGAATGAATAACTTTGGTTTGTGTTATTGTAAGAAAATACTTGAACCTGAATATTTTGTGCATATGTTTGCATGTTCGTGTGTGTGCATGCATGTGTGCACACCTATGTGTTTGCAGATGCGAGTGTATATTCATATGTAAACCAAGAGACCTTTGATGCCCTGACTCAACTGCTCTCCACCTTTGTTTGAGACAGTCTCTCACTGGCCTGGAGCTCACCAATTAGGCTAGACTGGCAGGCCAACAGACCATGAGATCCACATGTCTATACCTCTTTAGCACTGGGATTAAAAGCACATGCCACTATGCCTATTATTTTTTAACCAGGTGTACTATGGATGGCACTCAGGTCCATATCTTTGCAAGGAAAGCACTTTGCTGATTTTGATATCTCCCCAACCTTGGATACTTTATAAAGAAAATGTGCAATTCACATTTCTGGAGGTCCGGAAGAAGGGTATTAGTGTGTTAGTCAAATCTCCTGTTGCATCAGCTATGTAATAACATAGTAATAAAACAAGAAAATATCTATGTACTAGGCATGTAGGTTGACCATGATGTATAAAAACCATCTTTCATGAAATAGGCAGCTTACCAGTAGCTACACCATTGATGAACCTGAATCCCCTATCCCAACAACCGTCAGGTGACATTAGCTATTCAAAGTGAAGGGGAGTCTCATGTATCCTTCCCTCATCAATGATGATCATTCAAATAATTCTTATTTGACTCAAGAGGCTTAAAAAGAGTCATGAAAGCAAAAATATGGATTAATTTGAGAAAAGAAGGATTTTAATGGGAGTGAGAGGAGGATGAGAGGGTAATTGGGGAAAATAAGGTCAAAATATATACATGTGTGAGAAAGACAAGATGCAAAAAATTAATAAAATTTAAAAAATAACTTGAAGAGAACTAACTCATATGAGGGACCTGAAAAGCTGAACCCTCATGACCTAACTACCTTCCATTACCTTACCTCCTACATCTTAAAGACTCCTCAGGAGACCAATCTCCCACTACATGCTTCTTGAATAATGCATCAGCCCATGTCCAAACCAGAGGAATCATGGTGTAAAATAAAGTGTGAAAAATAAGGAAACCTAATAAATTAACATTCCCTTCAGAGTTTGAATTAGAGTTGCAGAGGGATGTTAAATGCAAATTTTTGTTCCAAATTTTCTGCTCTTCAGCAAAAAATTCTGGAAGACAGAATAGAACACATCCTCTAGAATTATCTTCGACAAGACTCAAGGGACCATGGGTGTTCCTAAATAAACTGCTATTAGCCTTTGTTAAAACTCTCTACTAAAAATTTGCTCTCTGGAATTTCCAGATTTTGTTATAGTATGCTAAAGGAAACTGCAAGCCCAGGTAATCACTAATCCTATAAATACTTGTGCTATGAAATCTGTGCTAGAGAAGAGCAAGAAAATGTGAAAAGTGCCGGGCGTGGTGGCGCATGCCTTTAATCCCAGCATTCAGGAGGCAAGGGTAGGAGGATTGCCATAAATTCGAGGCCACCCTGAGATTACATGGTGAATTCCAGGTCAGCCTGGGCTAGAGTGAGACCCTACCTTGAAAAACCGAAAAAATGGAAAAACAACAACAACAAAAAAAAAAAAGTAAAAAGGGCTCTGAAAAAAGAAGCAAGTTCAATTGATCCTCCATCTCTTTTTTGATGAAAGGATTTACATCCTTTCTGAAGTACACAATATTGACCAAGTAAATTTTTTTCTATCAGAGCTAGTAAAAATATTTTTTTAAGCTGGGCATGGTGGTGCACACTTTTAATACTAGCACTGGGAAGCAGAGATAGGAGTATCACCATGAGTTCAGGGACACCCTGAGACTACATGCGAATTCCAGGTCAGCCTGGACTAGAGTGAAACCTGCTTTGAAAAACCAAAATAAATAAAATAGTAAAAATAATAATTTTAACTTATATTTTATTATTTTTGCTAAAGACCAGTTTTTAGGCACTTTAAGTCAGTTCTATCTAATTTTATATGTGTAATAAAATGAGTTAATAAAATGTACTATTCAGAGTTCAAGTATTATATAATGTTTATATATAATACATGCAATATATAGTATATATTGTATAACAATATATAATATTTTGTAATATATAACATATTGTTAGGTGATAGACAGACAGATAGATAGATAGACAGATAGATACCCATTTGGCAATTGGGCATTCAATAGATTACTGGGCATCATACCCAACCAAAAGCAGTGTAAAAAGGAAAGGATTTATTTTCAGCTTACAGTTTTAAGGAGAAGTCTATCATGGTGGGTGAAAGTGGAAACAGACAGCTATCATTATATGTTCACATCAGCATGGAGGAAGTAGTAAGAGCCAGTGGGCTGTAACAACTGAAGTTCCACTTGCAGTACACACTACAGCCAGCAAGGCGCCACCTGCTAAATATTCCACATCCTTCCCAAATGTGGATTAACTGTTCAAACACATGGAGGACGTTCATATTTAAACCACCACACAATCTAAGTGGTATAAAAACACTGTGGTAATTTGAATGGATGCCCCAAGTAAATTCAGGAGTTTATTAGTGTGTAACTTATCTAGCTGCCTGGAATCAAAAATTGAATGGTGTGCAGTCTCATTCTATCTGCAAATAAACAACTTGCCTGGCATCATTTGATGGCTGGTAGAAGTCTGGGTATTCGGAGTCATACAAAAGACTTTTTTTTTTTTTTTTTCCTATGAGGCAGAGTACTCAACCTATACATTTTTATTAATTAATTTAAAACTTTATTTAAATTTACATAATCTCTTCCTACCACCTTCCTTAGTCTACCCATCCCCTCCACTTAATCCCTTCTTTCCAACTCTTCCTTCTTCTATTTTGATGTCTTTTTCTTTTGCCCTTCTCCATCATTCTTGACAACATGTTGCTGGGCCCAATATTCTGCAGGTATTGTGTAGTACTGTTAGTCACTGTGAGGTGATGAATGCAATGACCACTTTAGGTGTACTAGACAGCATTCCAAAGCATTCCTACCCACCCTTTTTCTCACCCTTCAGAATAGATTAACACAAGTATCTGATGCCCCTTATCCTATGGTCTCTTAGCCTTTGAGGATATGATAGAGATGTTTCCTTTAGTGCTAACCACTTAACTGTAACTCGTCATCACTTTGATGAGTTTTGAGTTTCTCTAGCAGTCACCATGATATTAAAAGAGAAATTTCTCTAATTAAAAGTGTCAGCACTAATTTGATGATACATCAATATTTAGAGTAAAATTTGGTGTGCATAGAATATCCTTTTAGCCAAACACTAGTACTACCTTCCTCTTAGAGCTTTTGACCTTCCTAGCCATAGGCTTTTGAGTAGGTTTTTAGAATCAAGCATGATTCTGAATTCCCTCCTGTGGAGGCCTCAAATATCAAAAAGAAGTTTCCTTTTCTTACAACTTACAGCAGTAGTAAGATGATTACCACTTTTCCTTTGTTTCTTAGAAGTGATATGAATATGACTAGGTGACATCTACACAGACAATGAACTGCAGTGAGACAGGAAACATGAGTGACAGGAGGCTGGATCATTTATAATGGAGAGAGCTTGTTATTTCTTCTGGAAGAAGACACCACTCCTGCACAAGCCTCATGAAAAGATAGTCTGAGTCAATGAGAAATTAATGCTTTACATGTAAGATTTGTGCAAAAGTCCATGAATACCATGAAGAACTGCCTATTGACATCCCTCTGGGAACCAGGCATATGGCAATCTCTCATAAAACCAAACACAATCCACTATGTTCTACCAACTCCAAAAATGAAACATTGAGAATGAAACATACATTTATAGAAAAAAAACTTTAAAAGAATTTTCATGGCAGTTTAACTATAATATATACCAACCCAAACATCCATCATGAAAACCAGGTTTGGTATATTTATATGATGGAATATTTCTTATGAAATATATTTTAAAAGGTACGATCTATGGATAAAAGATTTAATGTGAATAATCTTGAAGACATTACTCTGGGTGAATCATGTCTTACACAAAAGAAGTCACACTCTATTATTCATTTTTATGATACACTGGAAGAGGAAAAATTACTATATGCTGGAAAAGCACACACTGTCTCCAGTGAAAACCACAGGAATTTATTAGCAAGAGGAAAAGGGAATTATCAGAGATGATGTTAACATTAACTATCTCCAAAGGTTTGAAATACACTTGTGCATTTCATTTTTAGTTTTACATAAAAATGCTATAAGCAAGTGTAATACTTATTTAATGACATACATTCTTTAATATTTAAAATATACTAATGTTGATAAATGCTTCAAAGTATGTTTTTTTTTTTTTTTATGAAGTAGAAACTTTGTATGGACACATCATGTGTTAGCACTATCATTTCCCTCTTCCGTGCCCCATTTCACAGAGTATTCTCCTCAGTGGGATTGTTGATATTCCCCCTGGGGTTGTGAGTTATGATATATGAAAGCAGAAGTTAGTCATTTGGGGGGGTACCTCTGTATATTCCCTTCCACTCTGTGACTTTTACAATATTTCAGCCCCCTCTTTCACAAAGTACATTTTTCAAGAGGATTAGCAGATGAATAAAAAATGAATAGTTTAATGCATATGAGATAATGGAAACAAAGTCCAGTTGGGACAGTAGTTAGAAGGTATTTATAAGATTGTTTCAATTTCTCCTTAGTTTTAAGTGTTTTACAATGATGTAAATTTTTTAATCAAAATATAATTTAATTATAAACCTGACTATGGACCAGTCATTTTATAAATTATTTTAAAATAAGAAAAATTAAATAAAATCCCACTTCAAGGCCATAATCTTGAAGCCTTCAGTGTCATCCCCTTTGTAGGGCAACTTCATAGGTAGATGGCTTCACAGCCAGGAATATTAGTGTTTGATGTTATTATCAACACACTTCCCCACCAAGGCTCTATCTCCCATTTTGTGAACAGCTGGAGACCAAGTGTTCAAAATACATGAGTTTAATGGGGACATCTGATTCAAACCACCACACACCTAATTATTCTAATAGAGTTATATGCAATGTTTAGCATCCTAGTCTTTCTTGATAGTCATTCACTGCCTATCTCTTTGTATGTACTAGCACTTGTGACTATCATGCAAATTATTTGCACTGTACTAACAGACCACTAGCTACTGCCAGCCCCAAAGCTAAAACTGTCATCAGATAGGATCTAAAAACCAAAGCAGAGATTGCCAGATTTGACATAACCTACCTACCTGATATTGTCACCATTGTATTTGAATAGTGTCTTGATTTGTTAATTCTTGTTCTTATGTAGCCATAAAAATTTCCTGATACTATTACTACATTAAAACATGGGCTTTGGAGGTTCCAGACCATGGTCACTAATATTTGGCTTCAAAATAATCTTTTACAGTCTTTGAAGTGAGAGATACATTTTACATTGATGGAACGCTCATGGGGACAAGAGACCAGAGTGGTTTGGTGGTAGGAAAAAAGAGTGAGGGAGGTAGATGAGAAAAAGAAAGTATATATGAAAAGACTGTGATGAAACCCATTAATTTGTATGTTAATTAAAAACAAACATAAAGAAATCCAAGTATATACTACAAGAATTAATGTGCGTGAAAGTATGCATAGACCAGTCCTCAGTGAATTTTCAGGGAGCAGTTGTAGTCTTTATTGAGAGGATTTTAAATGCAATTAATTGGTTTACTCATTCAGTAAACATTTGTGGAGGTTTGATTATACTCCAATGGATTAGCAATTCTGTTTTGTGTGTCTTTGACCAGTAAAAACTTACTAACCTTTCCTGTGATCTTACCCAAGAGCAAATATATGAGCAAAGGTACTTTATCTTCTTTACTCATCAAATAAAACTTCAGATTATTTTGAAAGAAAGATACAATGATATTCATTTGATTGATTGGAATTAACGCAAATCACTGAGCTTGGGAACATACTTTTGAAACTTGATAATGTATTAGAAATGTATATCAATGTTTGAAAAGTTTCCAATTGTTCAAATACTTAACACAAAACATGTGTACTAACATGTCATGAACTATCATTTATTTTGACTGATCTGAAGATATATTTCTTCAGAGCACCATAAATCTATTATATACATACTATTCAGGGGATTTTTTTGTATAAGAAAACTTCTGCTTACTTAATTTTAGTTAGTTCCATATTGGTCAAACACCCTCTAATATCAGTAAGTTTTGATTTTTCTTTAAGTGTACCTGTAGGAATGCTCCCTGGAGCTCTTCTATAAGCAAAATTTTCGTTTGTTTTCTTTCAAAAACTCACAACATAGGTGGAGATGTATTTGAGGTGGAGAGTCAAAGAATGTCTTTAAATTCCTAAAGCTCCGCTGGAAAGATTTTGACTACCACTCTCTGAGGATAACTTCCTAAACTGTTTTACTTCCCACTACTTCAAAGTATAAAAAGAATGTTTTATTTATGTTTTTCTAGACCCATCTCTTTAAAGTATTGATAGGTCCTTGTTTCTTCTGCCTATACAGTTACATAAATAATTACTTATTTATCAAAACTACACATTTAAAATATTCAAGTCATTTGTGATTTTCATTTATATTTTTATATTAAATATGAGATTGTTGGTTCTCTTCAATATAAAATATTCTAATTCCTTAAAAAATAATTTGATTATTTATTGCATGTGTAATGTGTGTGTGTGTGTGTGTGTGTGTGTGTGTGTGTGTGTGTTCATGTGTATAAATGGCAGGATCTCCTATGAAATGAATGTCCACCTAGCTTTATGTAAGTAGCTGGGGAATCAAACCTGAGCCATCTGCCCAGCCTAAACATTTCTGATCAATAATTTCTGTTTAAGCATTGTCATTTACATATTTACTCTGCAGTGTGCCTGTATCATATAACAAATATTATAATGCAATCTTGATGGAAAAGAATACAAATAAAGTGCAATGTGCAACCATTTAAGCTTTAATAAAAGTTGTGGTATTGACCAGATGTGCTTTTCTTTCCATTCTGTATTTGTCACATTCACTTAAAATTACTGCTGAACATCTGCAAATAGAATATAGAGGAGTGAGAGACATTAGCTCTGGAGTGTGAAGGACAGAGTTTCTGTCCTAGCTAGATCCCTTCCTAATTGTAGTTTAGGGAAGCTTATTAGACTTTTCCAGATAAAAATTTCCTCACTCATTTGCTAGAAAAAGGGATTTATAACTTCTGTGCAGGATCTTACCTTCATCTAGGATAAACTTACCTAAAGCTTTTGGAACATAAATGCCCTGTGGAAGTTTTGTCTGATTTCTTATGTGAAGTTCATTTTTAAAATGATTTTAAAAATTTTAAATTTTTTTTCATTTATTTATTTTAGAGACAGAGAAAGAGGCAGGGAGGGGGGAGAAAGGGTGCATCATGGCTTCTAATCACTGCAAAGAACTCCAGACACATGTGCCACCTTGTGCATATGGCTTGTGTGTGGGTCTGGGGAAATTAAACCTGGGTTCTTTTGCTTTGCAGGCAAGTGCCTTAACTGCTAAGCCATCTCTCCAGCCCTTCTCATGTCAAGATATTTTGGAGTGACTGTGGTCATTTTATCATTAAATTTCTTTAAATCACCACCATATTTGAAACTTATAGGATCCATAATAATACTGATCTGTCTACTCCTAACAGAATTATGCTATGAATAGTATTCTTATTGAACTCACTGAAAATAATATAGAAAGTTTTATCTTTGGTAAATTTCTTTTTTGTATTTTCTTTGCCATTTGTTCTTTATCATCTTCTATCTTCCTGTTCATTTTTTAAAGAACTCAGTTTAGAATTGTTATAGGTTGAATTCCATCAAAGGACATGAAACTGCCTTTCCACTGTTCTTTCAAATAACATAGATGAGTTAATAAAGGAGCTATATTTGCTGATCAATAAGACACAGAGAATGTATTATTTCAAACTTGATTGATTCCAGCATGATGTCAACAATGTACAGATAGCTGAATTAACTCAGCTAGAATTTTCTTTCCTTTGCCAAATTTCCTTGACTTTCTCTTGACTGACAAGAAAATGAATTAACAAATAAAGTGGTTACATTTTATAGTCTGTATCACTGAACTTAAATCTCAAAGAACATGCTGCACTATATTCTGAATCTGCACACTAGAAATGCATTCCATTTCTTAGTATCTATTCTTAGTACTTTGAATGTATGCCCCCCCCCCATTGACTCAGGTGTTAAAATTAGACTTATAACTTGAATCTTCAGTTGCCTGGGTGGAGAAAGTCTCACTGGAGATGTATCCTGGATGTCCAGCCCTAAGAAGTCACTGGGGGCAAATTTGAATCCCAGCCAAATGGCGTAGAACAGTCTGAACTCTGGGGATCCTGCTTCCTGCTGGTTAGTGCTTGCTGGTTTGGTGTTTTCTGGCTAGTTGTCTTTTTTTCACTCTGCTTGGATCTATGAAAAGGGCCAGCTTCTTCCATATTGATAGAACTTCCCCTGGATCTAAAAACTTGAAATAAATCCTTTTCTTCCCATAAACTATCTCTGGTCTGGATGTTTATCCCAGCATTGTGGAACTCACTCCTACTGCATCACACATAAATTTGGGGGTTTATAAAATTCCAGGTGAGGTGAGCAAGGGAATATACAGAGTTTGCTCCTGACAAATCAGAGTACCATTGACCCAATGTGGAAAGATTAGATCTTAGAGAAGGTGATGGAAGGGAAAATAGACTGCATTAACAAAGTTTGTTAAACCAATTAAAACAATAGCAAGCCGAGGAGAAGCTCAGCAGTAGGATGTGTACTCAACATTACATCCCTAGCATAAATAAATTAGAGATAGATGGATGGTTAATAGAAACATGATAGATAGATGATAGACACTTTTAGGGCCTGAGTTAAGTCAGTAGAACCCAAAGAGAACATATTAAATTTTGTAGTTGTTACACTATACTTACCACTTAAGTCCAAAAGGAAAGAAGCCATCGTTATTATGTAGTCACAAATAATTAGTTTTAAAACGGCTCTATATTGGGCTGGGGAAATAGCTCAGTGAAGAAAACCACTTGCCTTACAGCCATGACAACCAGAGTTCAAATTCCTGGAACCCACATAAATGCTGAACACATGTACAAACATTTGTAATCCAATAAGTCCTAACGTGAGATGGAAGGCAGACACAGTAGAGTCCCTGAATCAATAGGCAAGCTAGGCTGACTTAAGCAATGGTGAACAACAAAAGTGTCCCTACCTCAGATAACTTGGCTGGCAAGGAGCAAAGCCAAAACAATCTTTGGACCTCTCCATATGTGCCTCGGAGTGTGTACATCTGCATGAACAGACATGCTGTAAGCATACACAAAAGGACGATCACTGTGATTTCAAGGCCAGCCTGAGAGCACATAGTAAATCAAGGTTAGCTTTGTCTAGAGTAAGACCCTACATTGAAAACTCATTGAAAATGTATATCTATACATACATTTATTTATAATTATGAAGTGATTACAGGGTTATTCCTCACCCTTGATCTCACATACACTTAGAAGACAAGATCCCCACTTGTCTAATACAATGGGTAGAACCATTACCTCAACGCTTATAAACTGCATAAAATATAAGCTACTCAAAACAATGTAGACTCCACTTTTCTCTTTTTCTAGTTATTTTTATCAGTATATAAAATAACAGGTTTTATTTTGACATTTTATGCATATGTCATTGTATTACTCACAGTTCCTTATATTTAACCTTATTATACTCTCTTGCATACTCTGCCTCTTCTTGCTGATTCCCTTTCTCCAACAAATGATTCCACTTCTGCTTTCATATATCTTAGGTATATTTTGTTTTAAATGAAGATACTATATATGAGGAAAAGTACCTTAATTGTTATTTTTCTCTTCATTCCTCTACTTCACTCCTAATCTCCTCCTAATAATTCCCTTCCACCTCACAGAGTCTTCCATTTATATACGTTGTTTGTGTGGATTGTCAATATTATGCTTTGGGATCATGCAATATTTCTCTTTATGAGTATAGCATATTTCTCAATATGATGATCTCCTATTCTAATCTTTATCTTGACAATTGCATGACTTTGTTTCTCCTTTATGGCTAAATAAACTCTGTCTACTTACATATGTAGATATATATGTATATTTTTTCATATCCAGTCATCTAGTTTTATATGCTAGTATAAAATGACAAGTTGCATGAGAATGTTAAGTTCCTCCACCACATTGTGTGTGTGTGTGTGTGTATGTATGTGTGTGTAAAGTTGTAATGTTGCTCCCTATGGCATCATTGTCTGTTGATTTAAGAAATGCTTCAGGTGATAAACGAAATAAGTGATTCATATTATTGAATAATGAGTATCATACACCTGAAGAGTTCTGGTAAACTGACTTTAATTCCTATGCAAATTCAGGAATTTGGCTTAAAATTGAATCAGCCCTATCACATTTGCATTTATCTACGTATATTTCTTCAGATGACTATGTAAATAAGTTTTGTTCAAGCTGTAAATATAGTAAAATGTATTAGGTTACATGTGCTTTTACTCCATTGTGGTTTGAATGTAAATGACCCCATAGCCTTAGGGTTTTTAATTTTTTTATTATATATGGACATAGTTAGTATGTAAACAACACCTGTTGGTACCATCTTTTCCCTCCTCCCTGCCCCTTTTCTAAAGAGGCCTTCACTGGGGATGCAGGTCAACCCCATGGGGGTTGTGAGTCATGCATTATGGGGGAGGGGGAGCAGAGGCAATGTCTCTGTGCAAAATGTCCCAACTTGTTGCTCTAACAATATTTCTTCCCCCTCTTCTGCAAAATTCCCTGAGCCATGCTGGGAGAAATTTAAATCTACTTCAGTGATGGGCAGTTAGGAACATCGGAATCTCTGGATTGGTAGGTGTTGAGTGTCCTCTGTTGTCTATCTCCATCATCCTTGTGTTGATATCAGATTCACTAAGAAAACAGCACTCTTGCTCATTTCCCCAGTTCCTCTGTGGTTTCAGCCTCCCCTGGGGTGGAGTGCCCTGGGTCGTTTATCTCCTCAGGTCCAGCTCCTGTCTGAAGCGAATTCTCCAATGGAGAATGAAGTCAGCACTGGTTAAATGTGATGACCATTATTAATTTAGAGAGAATTTAAAGGACATAGACCCTTTTATAGTCCAAGGTTAGTGGCAATGGAAAGCAGAATCATTATCTGGATATGATTCTGACTTGTTTCCCAGTTCCCAGATATGGATTCCTTTCCAACTGAGCAGATCTGCTAGCCAATCCAAGAGCAGTTGGTTTTTTTTTTTTTTTTTTTTTTTTTTTTTTTGAGAGAGAGACATAGAGAGAGAGAGAGAGAGAGGGAGAGGAAGACAGAGATGGGTGCACCAGCAGTGTCTCAGCTGCTGAGCACGAAATCTAGACGTGTGCTCCCCCTTGTGGTCAAGTGCGGCATTGCGCCCTTGCATCACTTTGCATCTGGCTAAACGTGGGACCTGGAGATTGGAACCACTGGAGATTGGAACCAGCGTTCTTAGGCTTAGGAGGCAGGTGCCTTAACCCCTAAGCCGTCTTTCCAGCCCGCAGTTGGTATTTTTGATTACGCTTCTTACTTAGTCTCCAGCAGTCTCCTCCTTCTCATGCTAAATACTAAGGAGGAGGTATTACTGGGGGATAGTTCTTCAGTCCATTCTTACTAGATGTATTCTGAGCACCCTTGAACTCTACATGTTCTTTTTATCTCTAGACTGGGATGTGTAATACTTGCATGTAATGGTTTGAATGTATGGCCACATAGACTCAGGTGTTTTGTTAAAATTGAGCCCCTAGCAGGCAGATCTCTGTTATAGGAGATGTGTCACTGGGGGTGGATTTTGGAGTCCAGCCCTAAGGTGTGTAGATAACAGTTGGAGTTCTGGTAGATTTTGTGGTGCTGGCTGTTCAGTGGTGTCTATGAAAAGGAGCCACCTTCAGTCATTCATGATATTCCCCTAATTTTTTAGGCTGGAAAAGAAGCATTTTCTCCTATAAGCTGCTTCTGGTCACGTGTTTGTCCAAGCAATGTGAAGGTAACTGTGACATCCATATTCATGAAAAAATGTTTCTTCTGCTATCCATATATGAAGAGAATCAAAACTGTCACTGATACATGTATAATTCATTTAATAAATTACATATTCTTAAGATATTCTCATTTTCACAAGCTTCTGCTGTATGCATAGAGTGGCACTGTCCACCTGTTATTTCACCTTTGACTAAGGATACAGCGTCAGTACCTAAGATACTAACATCAGTAATTGTACCTGTGTAACTGTCTTTTTGCAAACAGGTCACGCACCAATGCCTAGTTTATTCACAGGCACATCCAATGTCATAGACACAAGGATCAGTCAAATGTATAGCATACTTTGAGCCAATAGTTCTATGAGGCTCCAATCATAGAACTCACCTAGAAAATTCTTTGATTGAATTATGGGGCTATTTTGAAACTCAAGAAATGTCTAAATTATTTCTTTCCTTTGTAAATAGAGATTGCCTCAGGGGGAAAAACATACATGAAAGCCATTGTTTCTTCTTTTTCAAAAAGATGCATATTTATATGCTTCATACATATGCATGTGATATATATATATACATATATATATATATATATATATATATATATATATATATGTATGTATGTATATATATAATGTAAAAAGTCAAGGCTGTGAAGTTAAATGAGAATAACTTTATAAAATTATACAAAGGCATCTGAGAATAATGTGAAGTGCACTAGAACAGGTCTCTTTTAGATGTTTGCAGAGCCCCAAGGTGATGGCTTCCCCCCAACCTGCTTTTACTGTGTCAGTTCAGCAGCCTTTAAGCTGAACTGCAAGCCCTTATCACAGCCTTCCATATAGGTCCTGTAGATGCTGCTTTGACCTATGAAGGGTAATTGCTTAACATTTTAATAGGTTGGCACATGTGGCAACAAGAAGTTAAAAAGAACAATTTCAGAAGGAATAATAGGATCTGGATTTTAATAATTCATAAGCCTCCTTAGCAGGCAAGATTTTAATTATGTCTCTATCAGCTTTCTCTTTCAACTTCCAGCATAACACAACAATAAATAGCTTAACATATTTAACTCCTGCATAAGGAGGGTACACTATTTGAACATGCATTTTATATGCTTCTTTCTAAAACTGTGTGAGACAAAATGAATTATCATGTTATTGGATGGTATTAAAATATAATCTTTTCTAAGAGTCAGCTTTTAATAAAAGAAAATAATTGAATTTGATTTCCTTTTCTATTATATTAGATATAACTAAAATCTTATGAAAAATTAACTTCTCATGAATCAGAATGTATAAAGTGGCTGTACAAAAAGTGCATCCTAGCCAGGTAGGGGATGAGTATTCCTTTAATTCTAGAAACTGGAAGGCTGAGGCAGGAAAATCATCACAAGTTTTAAGCTAACCTAGGACTAGAGTGAGTTCCATGTCAACCTTGGCTAGAATGAGGTCCTCTCTCAAAGACAACAACAGCAAACAAACAAAAATGCCTGTGCATTCTAAATGTACATATTATGAAGAATTTGCTCATTTGCTGCTCAGTTAACACAAGTTATATTATATAGGTGAATGAGATTTACCTCATTTCCTTTTTCTTGCACCTTACTTAACACCTGTGAATTCACTTATGGTAACACCCTTTATTGTGCACTATAATCCTGGTCTATATTTTGATCACTTTTTGAATTTTAGTAATTAATCAATGTCTTCCACTGAATATCTAGAAATGAAATTAACCTCCACACCTCCATAACCAAAACACTTAGTTGGAAGAAATCAACTGATTGTCTTAGCTACATAATACCAAGCCATTGATACAAATGATACTGTCAGTAACATCAAAGTAATCAATAATTTGGAGAATTATTCTAAAATTAGATCATTTTATTTCAAAATTGCATGTCCATAAATGGGTGCATATATGAATGCTGAAGGTTTTGTATTGTAACCAATCATAAGTAAATATTTGAGTGCTTTTTTCATTTTTATTCTGTGATTCATTTGTCGTTTTAAATTTTCTTCATGTTAATCACCAGAGCTTATTTAGAAAACTATCTTCTAAGAATATCTTGACAGTAAGAAACATACAAGTACCAAACCTTGTTGGTAGCACATACTTGTAATCATAGCACTTAGAAAACACAGGCAGGAGGATCATGAGCTCAAGACTGGCTTAACACTGCATAGCAAGACTCTGTCAAGACTATGAGATTCCATCTCACTCCAATCAGGACATCAGTCATCAAAATAACCAAATAGTAGCAAATGCTGGTGGGGATGTGTGGAAAGAGGAACCCTCATCCATTGGTGATGGAGTGCAAACTTGTACAGCCACTATGGAAAGCAATATGGTAACTCCGCAAAATGCTGAAGATTGAAGTACCGTTAGCTCCAACTGTATGGGCATTTACTCTAAAGACTCTTACTATTTACTACAGAGACACTGGCTCAACCACATTCATCTCTGCTCTTTTCACAAGCTAGGAACTAGACTCATCCCAGATACCCATTAACAAATGAATGGTTAATGAAGTTGTGGCACCCATACAACATGAAATTCTATTCAACATTAAGGAAAAAAAAATAATAAAATTTACAGTATAAATGGTAGACTTGGAAAAAATCATACTCAGCAATGTCACATAGACTCAAAGGAAAAACACCACATGTTCTCTCCCACATGTGCTTCCTAACCTGGATCAACTTCAGGTGACTGCAAGCAGTAGTAATCATGAAAGATATTGACATGGATCTAGATTAAAGCTAGAAAAAAGGTAAAAGGGAGAGGGAGGCAGTGATACTTGACAAGATGAGGGTCAGTAAAAACGAAAAAAAAGAAGGAATTAAAGAAAGAAACAAGAAAAAAGAAAAGGCCTTGGGAGGTAGGGGGAAGGGAGAGTAGGGAAAATTACATCAAAACAAATGTTGACATAAATCAATTCCACAGAAACTGTCTTCCTGGATAACATTCTGTAAGACACAAAAGGGAAGAAGGGGGCTGGAGAGATGGCCTAGTGGTTAAGGCTCCTGCCTGCCAAAGCCTAAGAATGCCTTTTCCATTCTCCAGGTCACATATTTAGCCAGATGTAGTGATGCAACGACACAATGTTGCACTTGCCTACAAGGGGGTGCACACATCTGGAATTGGTTCACAGTGGCTGAGAAACTGCTGGCCTGCCCATTCTCCATTTGTCTCTCCCTCTCTTTCTCTCTCTCTCTCTCTCAAAAAAAAAAAAAAAAAAAGAAGAAGAAGAAGAAGAAGAAGAAGAAGAAGAAGAAGAAGAAGACAGGACCAAAGAGCCCCATAGATGATGGAAAAAGCTTAACCTTAAAACCATGGGCTTTGGCTGGTAAATCTCAGGGCCAAAATTGGGTTGCCCCCAGTGAACTGTAGGTCCCCAAAATAATGCAGGCAATTTTCCAAACACTTGGTTAATGTCCTTAAGAAAAAGTAAGAGACTATTGCTGAAGCCACCACAGCTTGCTGTCATAGGATATGGAGAGACCATGCTGGATGTGAGAGGGAAATCTGTTCCCTCCTGGCTAGCTCTCATAGTGCTGGAAAGTACCTAGGGGAACTGCTAGGGAATAACGGTTTTCAACAAAGTGAATAACCAGGAAATTCTGTCAGATACAAAAATCAACCAACCTAGCAAGAAGCACTTGGGCTGGAGAGATGGCTTAGCAGTTATGGCGCCTGCCTGCTAAGCCTAAGAACCTGGTTCCAATCTCCAGGTCCCACATTTAGCCAGATGCAGTGACGCAAGGGTGCAATGCCGCACTTGCCCACAAGGGGCACACACATCTGGATTTTGTTCTCAGCAACTGAGACTGGTGGCACGACCATTCTCTGTCTCCTTCTCCCTCTCTGTCTCTCTCTGTGTCTCTCTCCAAAAATAAATAAAATAATTTTTAAAAAATTATAAAAAAAATAGAAGCACACACTTGGACATTAGATTGGGTGTTAGATCAGCTCAGTGGGGAAGAACTCATATCTGTTACTGGGAATCAAGCCAGTTTCCCAAGGATAGGAGACCAATAGACTCTGGAGAAAACCTCCTTTGCCCTTTAGCTAAGAGTGGGCATACACATCAATTACTCTCTAACAGCTATGTGTATCCCCTTTAATCCAAGCTGCTCTCATTTTTGGTTGGAGAATCTGTTTTATCTTACTGATGGTTGAGAATACTGGAGAGATCCAGAAAACATGAATACGTCATGAATAGGTAACTGATGGCCTACACAAGACGGATTACCTCCAGCACACCTTCCTGGACCGGACCTGGTAATCATTGTAGAGGAAGTGGTAACGTGAGCACTGCTCTCACTGCTAGCCTGACAAACATTTCCAGGGAGATAGTAACAGACACTGCAGCCAACCAAACCTCATCAAAATAGAGATACAGAGGCTACAGAGATTATAACACTAAACCAGATCTCTGACACACCAAGGCTCAGGGAACATTTCATAAGAAGGGATTGAAAGATCGTAAGAGCCTCAGGGTGGGTGGGGTTAGGCTGAGGCATCTTCCACCACCACCACCACTCAGAGACTGAGTGAAGCCTTTAGGACACTACAGTGAATACCAATAACCCCACCAATATCTCATGTAGTCCAAGCTAAAATCATTTTTAAAAGAGACATTAAAATATAAAAATACATTTTACTAGGTGCCTTCAGAAACAGCATATTAATTTATTATTATTACTTTTTTGCTTTCAGTTCCTATTCTTCTACTATGGCAAATCAAATTTCTGAAATTAATATTGCTGTTATTATCATTGTGTTGTTGTTAGTCTGAGGTAAATACATTGGAGACATAAAAGGAGTTTGGGGAGTGTTTTTTTGCATGTGTGTGTAAAGTGTATGTGGTGTGTAGTATATGATATATGCATATACTCCTTGCATGCATGTATGGGGATCTCTTTAATGGTTCATCCATGTGTTTCCTTGATATGAAATCTCTTACTCAATCTAGAGGTGCCATTTCTGGTCAGTGGTCCCCAAAGATTCTTTTGTCTCCACTTCCCACAAATGTTGAAAAGGTGTGACTCTGGCCAGCTGTTCAGGTGGGTGCTGAGGTGGTCTCTGGCCCTCTCAGTGTCTTGTGTTTGTGATGAGTCATATATGTTATACCCTGATAGAGACTTGTATTGTTTCTTTTGAAATATTTACTCAAGACAATAAAAAGAAATCTTATGAATGTTGATAGTGAGCCAAACAGTCCTCAAATGATTAGGTTAAAAAGAACACAGAAGAGAAAAACACATGATTATGAAAAGGTAGAATATAATTTTATTTCTACTTTTAGAAATCTAGATTATTGCTTATGAGAGAGTATTGTTGTTGTTTAAACACGGCTCACAGTTTTTACTAGGTGAAGAAATGGAGAATAGCATGGTGCCTCATAACTGATAACCTGACTGTGCTACAGAATTTCACATGTTGAGCTGATAGGGAGAGAGGTATGCTGAGTACTTGATTGCAGTAGACGTAGCCTTGCCCCATACAGTAACCAATCCATCATGTGAAAGCTGTGGAGGTGATGGAGCATTCTCCATTTTCTGGTGCTTTTCTGGGCTAAGCATTAAAAGCAAAGTTCTCTTTGGAGCAGAGTCATTTTCATTACTGCCTAAAGCTATCGTTATTTAGTGTCAATGGAGGAAAACCAGTGTAAGACCTGGGAGCTGAAGTCAAAGTAATTACTTACCTGCAAAACTGAGTCCTTTTGGCCTCGAAGAAAGACATCCTCTCACTTATTGCAGGAAGTATTAGTGCATTTAAAAATCTGAAGTTCAGGGCTGGAGAGATTGGCTTAGCAGTTAAGGTGCCTGTCTGCTAAGCCTAAGAACCAGGTTCCAATCTCCAGGTCCCACGTTTTGCCAGATGCAAAGTGACGCAAGGGCGCAATGCCACACTTGACCACAAGGGGGTGCATGCATCTGGATTTGTTCACAGCAGCTGAGAAACTGCTGGCACACCCATCTCTATCTGTCTCCCTCTCCCTCTTTCTCTGTCTGTCTCTCTGTGTGTCTCTCTCCAAAAATAAAATAAATAAATAAATTAATTAATTAATTAAAAAAAATCTGAAGTTCATTACAATGTAATTGCTCATGTAGAATTTTACAGAATTGGATGCAAAAATTATAAAATATAATTGCATAAAATATTTAGCAAACACTGTGTGTTAAATGCAAAGGAAACATAAAAAAATCTAAGTGAGAAAGAACAAGTAACTAGTCCAAAACCCTTTTTGTCAATGACCTGAGCACTCAACATGACAGTGTGATTCTTGGTTTAAAAAATTGTAGGTTTTAAAAAATAAAATAAAGTTTAAAAAATGTAGGTTTCTTTGACAATATGAATATAGTTGGAATTGGTGCATAGATCAACTCTTCATTTTAGTGAAAGGGAAATAATTATTCTCGTGTATGAAATAGCCTCCAGGCTACAATAAAACTCAAAGAGGAGAATAATCAAAAATTTTAAAATTACTTAACATTAAAATAGGAATGTCTAGTGTTCTGGTTTGTTCTTTTCCATTCACACACTTTCTACTTGTATCCATACTCTATTCTTGTACCCAACACACCATATTAAAAAAGAATTGGGTATGAATAATAGGGAAAATATTTACCATCATTTGTAACTGGTGATTTGAAATTGCTTTAAGTATTACATAATAACATTCCTGCCTTTTCTATTTTAAAACTGAGTATGTTAGTTTCTACTGAAGTTAAAATGCTGTAAGACTTTCACAGTACATGATTTGCATAAGTTTTCCTCTAGTTATTAATAGATATTTACCTATGGAGAAGATAATCAATATCTATTAGATGGACTAATGAAATTAATATTCCAAATCTTGAGTGAATTTGTTTAAATATCTTTTCCAGCTTACCTTCATATTTTGGTATTTTAGTACTTTAGAGAGACCAAATAATGCTACTACTAGCTTTTGTCTGTGCCATGAATCCAATGGAAGCATATAGCAGTCATCAGGCAGAAAATAAGAATGTTTTTATCACTTCTCAGTAACACTGGATTGTGAGACACAGCTAAATTCAGTAGTTAAAAAAACTAATCATCTTCTTTGGTATGGAATTTAACTTGAATTTGCCTATTCAAGAAGTGTTTGAGTTTATAGGCACAATAAGTAGTCATTGCCTTCACTTGGATGCCATCCATAGGGAATGCGGGATGGGAGTTCTGCTTCATACATACTGCGCAAGTTAACTCCATCAGAATGAGCATGAACAGACCACTGACAGGAGCTCATCACTTCCCATTCCAAGCTGTTAGAGGTCAGTGTTGGACTGTTTGTGGAATGCTGCTGATAAGCACTGAAAGAAGAAAGAGTGGCAACTAGCTTCTACTGGCCTTTAGGATGTTTCTTGAGTAAAACAATTTCTAGTCTAAGCTGCATGCTTAAAAGTAGAGACAGTATAACAACTATTACAGGCATGTCTCTTTAAAGCAAGTAATAAGTGATTAGATTTCTAAGCTCTGTTGAATAGCAGATGATATACCATTTTCTAAACACTAAAGTTAATGGGTATGAAGGGAAATAAGAGTCAGCCAGAAATAAGAAAGGGATTGTAGATAAAATCCTACATGTATAGTGGAATCAATTTCTACTGAAAATGCGTTCTGTAATTCATATAACAAAGAAAAGTTGGGGGATGGGTTTTGTAATAAGCTTTGGGGGCGGGCCTTTGGATTGAGTCCAGGGGTAGAACACACACTTAGCACATGCAAAATTGAGGCATATTGTAAAGAAATTTCTACCAGACTAAATTTTAGTCTGTTGTTCTTGATTCTTGCTACTGTGAGACAAAAGATATTAGTGAGGAACTTGGTTTGAGGAAAACAGTAATTCCTAATTCAAAGACTTAGACTTTTTGATTGTTAGCATAATCATTCCTCAGCATAATAGTCCTCTCACTTAGATGTTAAAGAAATTGAATGAATCAAAATCATAACACATATGCCAAACAAGCTCTGTATTTTCTCAGGTTTAATGCTTAAGTAGCCACAACCAGAGAGACAAATAGACATATAGGTAGCAAAGCCCACAGAGAGAGCCATGTCATTGTCCCTTTCAAAAGCTACAGTGAGGGACACTGAGCAAGGATAAGAGTGATAGACAGGTTCCAAGACAGCTTATACTGCCAGAACCTCAAGCTTACTTTGAGTTAATGCATTTAGTTAATCAGTGCTTTTCATGACATTATGTCCAATTATATTCTCTATACAATTTGTATGTATATGTTATATGTATAAGTATATATAATTTTTTGTTTATTTAAGAATAAACAGAGAGAGAAACAGGCAGATAGAGAGAGAATGGGTGTGCCAGGGCCTCCAGCCACTACAAATGAACTCCAGATGCATGTGCCACCTTGTGTATCTGGCTTACATGGATCCTGGGTAATTGAGCCTCAAATTGGGGTCCTTAGGCTTCACAGGCAAGCCCTTAACCACTAATCCATGTCTGTAGGCCCTGTATAGGTATATATAAACCTTTCCATCAGTAGTCAATGTTAACTGCTGGCATTCATGGATATTTTAATGTGCATATCTGATGTCATTCCCCTTGTGGAGTTTTCTTTCCCTATTCAGTGTTTTCACTTCACTTACACGTATGCTTTAGATCACCAGTTGCGCTATTTATGTGAGGTGGGATCTGGAACTACTCTAGATTGAAAAGCCAACAACAAAACAAAGCAAGACAAAGAAATGTGAGGATTTCTGGGCTATCATAGCTCTTGCCTAACGATATGCAAGCCTGGTTTCAGTTTGAGTTGACTTTGCTCAGAGAAACAAAAATATATTTCATTGCATAATTAAAAAGTTTTTTAGAATTTTTTTTAAAGTTTATGTGATTGTGAGTGCATATATGTGCTGGGCATTCAAGTAAAAATTGTAATAAGTTCCAATTTGTTTTTGTTTACCCAAAATCTCTTTGTAACATCACCACCGTTCTGCAGTGTGACCAATCTTAAATTTCACATGTTAATTCAGGATTCCATTGACTGGTTTTTATAAAATGTGCCAGTATTTATAATTCTTTGAGGTTTAACTATAATACAGATAATATTAAGCTTTCACATAATCTTAATTTAAACCAATTTTGAGGTCTCAATATTTCTCCTTATTTAAAAAAGCATTTTATGAATATTCTTTTTATCTGGATTTTTCTATATGTGCTCCAGCTATTCTTCTTTCTTCATCATGAATGACAATATCCCCTCAAACCTTGAAACAAAATCAACCTTTCCACTGTGAAACTGTTTCTTGTCAGGTATTTGGATATAGCAATGAAAAGAAGTAATCCAACTCCCACAAACCATAGCCTTGAAAGCATTTCTGATTGATGCAGTATCACAGTTTATCACGATTTATAAAAAGGAATTTCTTTAGCATCTTTTACAGATTTTTCCATTCTCCTTCTCTTTTGGAATTAAACCATCAGATAAAAAGTGTACATTCTTGGGCTGGAGAGATGGCTTTGTGTTTAAGGTGCTTGCCTGCAAAGCCTAAGAAGGCATGTTTGAAGCTCAAGATCCCAGGACATAGTGATGCAAGCATGTGATGTCACACAAGCACACAAGGGGGTGCATGCATCTGGAGTTCATTCACAGCAGCTGAAAGGCCCTGGCATGCCAATTCTCTCTCTCTCTCTCTCTCTCTGCCTCTTTCTCTCTCTCTCTATCTCAAAAATAAAATATTTTTAAAGTGCACATTCTTCATTTCTCTCATATGTGTAAGGAGTGAACACTCAAGAAACATATTGCCACCTATAGGTTCTGATCAAAATCAAATGTTACAATCTAAAACCTTCATAATGTAAATTTAGTGTTCTAATAAGAAAACTTATCACCTAGTTTAATAGTTTCAAAAATTGTCCATGTTAGATTGAATCAGCCCAGTGATTTTTAAATATTTAAGCCCAAAGGAGAGGGATATAATGTTTGCCAGAGATAGGCAAGGATAAATTCAATGTCCCTGGAGAAAAATGTTCAATAGAAATTTGTAGGGGAGGGTGGGAGGGGTTAGGGAAGGAAGAGATAGATTCAGATCTGAGATAGATATAATTGATAAAAGACATAATTGATAGAAGGAAATTTGAATACATTTTGGTGCTTGACACTTGGGGTTAAAAAAACATAAGTGCTAAGCCACCAGATCCTCTACCTGGAACTATGAGTATCTACAACACACTGAAGACTAAGATCCTCCTGTGGGTGTGGTGTCAGCCTTTCCCTTTCCTAGTCTGTTAGTGGAAGGGATCTATCACTGTGCTGAGACATCTGGAGAAGGCCCAGCATATCCTCTTGTAGTCATTAAAACATTTAACAGCTGTTAAATATCCTGGTTAGACCTGGGAGTAAACTTGGCCTCTAGGGTGAATGAATTAGAAGCTCATTGTGGGCTGAATTCCATGCAAACTGCTTTGACTTTCTGGGTCTCTTCAGAGCAACATCATAACAATATTCTGGTGCTATGTGGTGGGAGGGGGTCCTCTTTCAAAAACATTTTCAATAGAAATATGTGAATAGAATTTCAGAGCTTTAACCTTCCTTCATAGTTCTTTGGATCTGTGGTAATATGAGTGTAACCTCATACTTCATGTTTATTGACTCCAACACAGGAGTGGAAGGAATGGCCATGACTTTCTGATCCAGAGTTAATATTTAGGATTAGTGTAACCTGATTAAAATAAGAACATGTGGCTAGTTGAAACACAAACAGAAAATAGACTTTTCAGGAAAAAAAAAAAGCACATTTTGAGGAGGGTAAGTAAACAAGTAAACACTGATGATTTTATTTTATTTGTATGAAGACTTAAGAATAAATCTACTTCATTGAGAAATGTTAATGCAGCTATAAAATAAACAAATAGCCATCAAACGTGAAGTGGAACTCAGCCTCAGCCTCACTAATCATTATGCTTCTTTGTTTTGTTGCTCTATTCCCAGGCTGAGGCTGTTTGTGAGGTGTAATGATTCCAGGCTGTTTTCATTACAGAGTACATCTTGATAAATATTAGATGAGTTTTACAGCTTCCCATGGTGTGTGCTGATCCCTGGAGTCATGCAGCCTCAGTCTCTTCAGGAGTCTCTCATTGTCACCACATATCACCTGCATTCCCAGCACCAAATGAAAAGGCACAGTCTGTTTTTTCCCTCAGGATTTCAAAGCACTCTCTGCAAGTGTTGCAAAATTCTTAATTTGCGCTTAGTTGGTCAAATGTTACAGACATTGAGACTTTGAGCTTTATATACTATTTTCTTTAGATTCATAAATGTCTCCTGGCTAATAAAATGTAAAGATTATTCATAATAAAAATAGGACACCTTTGTTGTTAGGTATATAAATGTGAACCACAAAATAAAATTTAAAAATCTATGATCCTTAAATTTTATAATTTTCTGACTCCTTTTATATAAAAAAAAGCACACTAAAATTCACAAATACACTAACATATTTGCATACTTTGGCCTTCATGAAGATTCTTCTTTGGTTTTATATATTGGTGAAGGAGTTTTCACAAACCTGAGAAAAAGGAATCAAGAACTTGGCACATTGGCATTTTTAATGTGCACAATTGAAACAAAGTTCTTACCTTTTGAATGGCCCTGCAACACTGTTTGGAATAAAAGAAATCAACCTATTCATGGCCTTTACTGGCCTTTACACTTAGTAAAGGATTACTTAGAGGCCAATGAGAATTGTATAACCATTTCCAAAACAAATAGAAAGTAACCATGGGCACCAAACTATTTAGAGTGAACACATGTGAAAATACTTATTGGAACGAAAGGGAAAGCAAGCAGAATATATCATCTGAAGTAACGCATTAACTATTTCCAGGGAAGGTTCCTTGTTCAACAGTAAGATGTCAATAAGTGCAAAATGCTAGCCTGAGTATCGTCATGGCAAAATTGCGTTGACCCACCAGATGTGTGCACATCTGTGGTACATCTGTTTAAACATAACTACTGAAGGGTCTGCAAAGAATCAGAATCTAATATAATGTAAACTCTTTTTATACAATGTTTGTTCTGTCATCAAAGGAATTTAATATCTCAATTTATTGAAAATCCTTAATTCAATGGCACAAGAAAGGAATTTATTTTGAAGACATAAGAATATTCTATCATTTTAACAAAATTCAAGTCATCTTTAAAATGTTGAAAACAAGAAGATTATATAAATGAATGAATGCACTGACACCAAAGCTGTTAATATTCAGTGTGCTAATTTTAGTCTTCTTTTGCTGATGACAGATAGTCTTAAATAATCATATACAATGTAACATTAAAGAGTGGGGTGGGGTAAATGTCATGCTATTGTCTGCAGTAATAAAGGCTTACACTGAAAATTTTGTAACTGTCTCCTTCCAAAAACTCTTATAATCAGTTATAAATCATTTCTAGTCAATGGCCACAAAATAATGAAAACTCTTTGCATAAACAATGTACTTATTAACAACAATTAAATTCATTATTCCACAAAGATAACAACTCACTATACCTACTCCAAAGCAATAAATTATGCATTGTAACTCTAAGGGTGAGTATTCTGTATTCAGCCAGCATTCATCTGGCACTGTTGATCCCCTTTAATTGCCAAATATTTTGTTATGACAGTAAATAATAGATGCACAAAATTTAATAAGACATAGTATTATTTATGTCGGCTAATTTATATCAAACCCATGTTTAAAACAATTATTTCTTTTTCAGATGTCTAATAAAGATTCTAACACCTTATTTATGTTTCAGGAAGATAGCTATATTTCATAGCTATTGAAAAGGACTTAATGCATTTGAGATAAGTTTCCAAGATAAACTGCCCAAAATAACGTCAGTTTCATTCTCCCTAACATGATTTTTTAATGTATTTAATCAAGTGAAATATTCTGACTAAAAACATTTTAAACTAGTATGATTTCATCATCAAAGAATCACATCCCTTCATTTGCATAACATAACATATTCAGTTATAACCCATTTTAACCAATATCTGTGTGGTGGTCACAACTGGGTCCCCAGCTGTTTCATTTCTGCACTTTCCCCAACTTGTAATTTATACAGTGCCAATCCTATAACCTTGTCAAGGAATCTTTGTAATGGCCTAATGAGTCTTGCTTTTAAATTCTTGGCTTTGTGCCTAATTTCAAATTACTATTTTCATAATTGATCTTGGGAATTATTTCTTTTAAACTCTAATATTGTTACTTAGATTATTTCAGACTTTCTTTTTGTTACTTTAGTTCTTTATTTTTTGTGATTTTTTTACATTTTTATTAGTTATATACATAGTGTGTATACATCCACGATGGTACCATTGTTAGCCTTCTCCCTGTCCTCCCCCCATGGAGATTGTGGGTCTTGCTTTGAGGGGGTAGCCATCAGTTTTGGGGGAGAGGCAATTTCTCTGTGCACAATGACCTAACTCATAGCTCTAACAATCTTTCCGCCCCTCTTCCATGAATTTCCCTGAGCCACTTTGGGTTCATTTTAGGTCTACTTCAGTGACGAGGTCTTTGGAGTCTCTGTGTCTCTGGATATCTGATTTTGGTAAGAGTTGAGTGTTCTCTGTGTCTATCCTTGTGCTGATACCAGGTTCACTGAGAAAGCAGCACTCTTGCTCATTTCCCCAATAACACTATGGCTTCAGCCTAGTGCCATGGTAAGGTATGATGAGATGCTTCTCTTCTCAGGTTCTGAGTCCATCTGAAAAAGAGAAGCAAGTTCTCCAATGGAGAGTGAGGTCAGTGCATGATACATGGATAATCATTATTATTTTAGAGAGAATTTCATAGGTGTATGCCCTCTTGTATCCCACTATTGGTGGGAGCTTGATATTGGAGAGTGGGCTCGTTTTTGGATATGGTTCTTACTTGTTTCCTGTTTCCAGGTATGGGTTCCACTCCACTGAGCAGATCCATTAGCCAAATCAAGAGAAGTTCATAACCCTCCATGGCTGTGTGCCACTACTGCACTTGTGTGAGCATCATGGCAGGTTGATTGCTGCTAAGTAGCTTTGACCACGAGTTGCTTAGGCAGATGTTGATCATTTTCCCCCAGTCACTCATGAAGCACCTTCTGGCCCTAGACAAGCTAACTGTCTGGGGACTGACTCTCTTCCAGATTCTAGTCAGGTCACTTCATGTTCCATCCCAATAGCATATAGTGTCTTCAGCAGTAGGATCTTACCATGAACCTTTGGTGGGTCATCAAGTACTCTGACAGAAATCTGTCTTCTTTTGGGAAACCTTGTAGGTCTCACTGATCAACAGCTCATTGTGGATGTTAACCCCATTCTGGTACTGGGAGTTACAAGTCAGTGCCAAGGGAAAAGAAGGAAGAAAAACATAGGTAATATGAAAGATAAAGAGAAGGAGAGAAGAGAAAGAAGAGAAAATGAGAGAGAGAGAAAGGAGAAGATTGAAGTTAGTCTTCATCATACCTTCTCCAGGCTCCTGTGATTTACATGTTCTCTGTTAGCACCTGATGAAGGTTCGACCTTTTAGTATGTCTTTCAGGATATAGGATTTTATGGTACCATTTCCATTTGGGTCCAGTTTTTTTTTTTTTTTTTGTCCCACCCCACACCCTTGCCTTCCCTTCCCACGCCACCATTCCTATTGTCCAGTACTCAAGCTGTTTATTAGATATATCAGCATCTCGAGAAAATTCAGGCTAGGAGCCACAGATGAATGAGACCATGCAACACTTATCTTTCTGTGATTGGGTGAGCTCACTGAATATGATCTGTTCCAAGTTTGACCATTTTTCTTCAAATTACATTGTGTCATTTTTCCTTACTGCTGTGCAGAATTCCATCGGGTAGATATACCACATCTTAGTTATCCATTCGTCTTATGATGGACAATTTTTTTTAATGAGAATGAAAGAGAATTGGTATGCCAGGACCTCCAGCCACTGCAATAGAACTCCAGACCTGTGCACCACCTTGTCCACATGTGTGAACTTGCATGCTTTCATTACCTTGTGAGTCTGGCTTATATGAATCCTGGATAGTCCAATATGGATCCTTAGGCTTCACAGGCAAGTACCTGAACCACTAAGCCATCTCTCCAGTCCTGGTTCTTTACTTTAAAACACTTCAGGGAATATGATGTCATGAAGACTCTTCCCTACTTTGAATTTCAATGTCCATTTTGTTTTGTTTTACCTCAACTTATTTGCAAGGAACACTTATTTCTCTTCTTTCAATTCTTCATTATGCCACTATAAAATCTGTAATTACTCTATTTTAGTTCACTTCCTTTACGTATCATCTATTCTACAACTACTCTTTTGAATAGTCTAGATAAGGCTCTAAAAATAAAGAGACATTCAATACATATGAATTAATTATAGTTACTACAGTATGGAAAACTGCCGGGTCCTCTGGGAGGTAGGGCTGACGAAGGAGCTGGTACAGCCGCTCCCTTCTTGGGGCTGAGTGGGATGGTGAGTGTTGACGACCCAGATCCCCACCAACTCACCAGAGAGAAAAACACACTGGGTCGGGAGTCTTGTCGAAGCAGGATCTTGTTTTATTGTAGTAGGAAGATGTTTATATAGCCTTGAGCTAGAGGGTGGGGATCTCAGGATGGGATAAAGGTTTAGGGGCCAATAGTATTTCACCACGTTAGTAGCTGGGTGGAGGCAGTTTTGGCTTAGGTCTTGCTGAGTCACTCCTAAGCAGGAGTAATAGGCCAAAGACAGGTCGCCAAACTCTAGCCAGGCTCAGGAAGTTCCACTGGGCCTCATGCCCATGCCTCTTAGGGCCCAACAGAGAACATGTAGATACTTGTTCTCTGATTTCAGAACATTTTATGGAATGCAAAAATGATTCACTAACCCCATGCTTATAATTAAATAGAGTTTAAATAGGGGAGCAATTTTAAGGTGGAGGGAGATTTTATTTTATTATAGATAGAACTTAAAGCATTCAAGAGAAGGAAAGAGGAAAGAGTATAATGAAATCCTACACATGAGAAGGCAGAAGAAGAGTGAATCTCAAACAGTGATTTTTTTTTTTGTTGTTGTTGTTTTGGTTTTTTGAGGTAGGGTCTCACTCTGGCCCAGGCTGACCTGGAATTAACTATGTAGTCTCAGGGTGGCCTCAGACTAATGGGGATCCTCTTACCTCTGCCTCCCATGTCCCGGGATTAAAGGAGTGCACCACTACACCTGGCTCAGTGATTTTTTAAAATGAGCAAATTGTGTTATTATTTTTGAGGAAGACTTTATTGCATTTGCCATGCCATAAATGCAGCGATCTCTTGAAATATTACCAGAGTTGACAAATCATAACTAATCAAGTTAATGAAGATTTTCCTAATCTTGAAAAAGTAATTGTTGGGTTCCATGTTTACATGTGGGATATTTTTGCTAATGTCATCTGACTCAACCTCAGGGGAAATTAGTTTTAAAAAGTAGCACAAGAAAAGAGAGAAAATTCTGTTAAATAAGTAAATGGTATCATTCAAAGTATGCTATAATAAACTGAGTGGGCCATCTCACTTATTTGAGGATCTAAAAATTAGATATTTTGGGTTGGAAATCAATTTTATGGTGAGGTATGTGTTGGAGAATAATAGTATGGCAAACTGGATGGAAATATGATGAGCATATTGTGCTCTTAATGTTCTCATAGAGCTTATAGTCCTATAAGAAAGCTGTGAAATGTAAATAGTAAGGAAAATCTTACAAGATATTACAAAATTACAATTTATAAAATAAAAGAAAACCTCTTTGAAGTTAAAAAACTTGAAGTAAAAAAAAACAAAACCCTTTTCTCTTGTTTATCACTCTCTTCCTACTGTTTAGCTCAGAGGCTGGAAGAATTGCTCATCTTATCTTGTCTGGTTAAAGGGCACTAAAATAAGATCACGATGCCCATTGATTTATCTATATTCAACTGCTTTTGGAAGAAAGAAAAAGTTTAAGCTATGTACATTTAAAAATCATCTACAAAAAATGTCACTTGTCTTCCTGTCAGTTGGCCCAAAAAATTCTGTTTTAAAATTGCTATTCATTAATAATACAAAATAAATCAAAAGTCATTTAACTTTAAATCCTACAAAGCAAAATATTTTAGAGTTTCAGAGGTAAAACTATACTTTCTACATAGGAAGAGAAATATGCTCAAAGCAATGCACAAGTACAACCCTCAGTACATGGTCAACTATATGCGCAATTATGGGTATTTTAAATACAATGACAAAACTTTGATTATAAAAGAAAGGATGAGATGTAAATATCTTCAGTGTAAAAATGATGCAGAAAACATATGATGTAACTGGAAAAAAATAAATGACTCAACTTTTGGGACAGAATTCTTAGGTGTTTCTCTCTAGCCTCTGAACTTCCACTCAGTAACCATTTTTCAAGGGTTTTTTTTTTTTTTTTTTTTTTTTTTTTTTTTTTTTTTTTTTTTTTTTTTTTTTTTTTTAGTGAACACTACAGGAGATAAAAACAGTGAATTTTTGTCTACCAAAGGCAGATTTATTTGCTCAGTGGAACAATTATGTCTCCCTTTGGAACAAAGATGGGACAGATTTGGTAGCAGGTCTTTAATACATTAGACTTTCACAAGCTCCTGATCCCTCTTGTGACATAACCATGTGGTGTCTACGTTGGCTATTAGTAGATGTCGTAGCTGCTCCACATTAATATCCTTGGATTTTAGAGAAAGGATTTAATAAGTGCTTCATTTATGATACAGGACCCTTGTGTCTTCTAGAATCTATGAAAGTGTACCATAACAACATGTTCACTTTCATAAAGGATAAAACCTCAGGTTTCTCATGGCTCTCAGTATCATCTATCTTACTTAAAGTGTTGGTATGAACATAAGTATACATTGTCACAATTTCCTCATAGGTTATGCAGTGGTTTGTTTCAGATTTATTTTTCAACTGGAATTGAAAGAAATAAAAATCACTTTGTTTCCATCTATATATCATATATCATAGATTGAAATTTGTTTTTATAGAAGTTTATAAACAAGTTCTAGAATATAGACAATTCATTAAATATTCATGTAAATTTACTAATGCTGATATTATCTTAGGAATAAAAACTGAGAAAGTGCTGTTAATTAAAAGATATAAGATACAAGTCCTCATGGATATGTAATAAGTTTTAGTGTGAAGGTAATCTAGAACCATTAATCCAAAAGTACATCTATTGAATATGAACTGGGTATCTTTTAAAAAATATATTATAGCATAAGATTCAGGAAGGCAATTGTAACATGACCAAGCGATTAGAAAGCTTTAAAATAATTCTACTCAGCCATAAGAAAAAAATTATAGAATGAAATTTGTAGAAAAGTGAATAGACTTAGAACAGATCATACTCAGTGAACACACCCAATCACAGAACAAACAGACAAATGCCAAATGCTCCCAGTCATCTGTGGTTCTAACCTGGATCAGCTTCAGGTGCAGGCACACAGGATAGGAAACTTGAGATCCACACAATACAAATAGAAGGGTTTGGGGGAGAGGGAAAAGGAAGGGTGGAGGAAAATAAACACAAAACTAAACCCAAAATGAACTGGTGTCATAGAAACCTTTCTCCTTGAAGGTAGACTAAAAGATAATAACCCTCAAAAAGGAGGTGTTGTAGTCAGGTTCGCATTGCTGATAGAAATCACCCAACTCAAGAACAGTTTGTGGGGAAAAAAAAGAGGTTTATTTTGGCTTATACGCTCAAGGGAGAAGCTCCATGATGACAGGGAAAATAATGACATGAGCAGAGGGTGGATATCACTCCCTGGCCAACATAAGGTGGACAACAGCAACAGGAGAATGTGCCAAACACTGGCAAGGGGAAGCTGGCTATAATACCCATAATCCTGTCCCCAACAGTACACTGCCTCCAGGAGGCTTTAACTTCCAATTGCCATCAGCTGGGGAGACTAGCATTCAGAACACTTAAGTTTATGGGGGACGCCTGAATCAAACCACCACAGGAATATAGGGAAAGCACCCAAAAACAGAAGGGCCCTGAGGAAGGTGTGATGAAGCCTAACTTTATAACATTTTGTCTCTGACGTATCACAGTATCAAAAATAAGTGCTACCCACATTGACCTGTTGATCAGAGAGACCCTTATTGCTGAAGATACCATATACTGCCAACACAGAACATGGAGAGACCCAGCTGGAATCTGGAAGACAGCCAGTTCTCAAATAGACCGTCTAGTGCTGGAAAGTGCTACATGAGTTTCTGGAAGAAAGTGGCCAACAAAGGAGTAAGCAAGCAGGGGTGTAAGCTACTCAGAAGCACCCAGTCTGACAAGAAGTACACATCAGTACCATGGTGACACATAGCCTAGGTGGGTAACCATTGGCTTTCTGATTGGCTAAGAGATACACTCAGTGGAAAGGCACTGGTATCTGGAACTGGGAACCAGGTCTGCATCCTATGGAAACAAAGATTATGCTCTCCAATATCAAGCTCCCACAAGTCTTTGGCCAAAACCAGGGCTACAGCCATCAAACTCTCCCTAAATTCATGACACTTATCCAATTTAACCTATGGTGACTTCACTCTCCAGTGGAGAATCTGTTTTTCTTTTTCAGAAGGTAGTGAGAAACAAGGAGATAGACCGCCCCTCAGATCTCAGTCAAGGCTCAGGTGAAACCATAGAGGAATTGGGGAGACAAGCAAGAGTCCTATTTCCATCGTGAGACTGACAACCAGTGCCAGGGTGAAGAACACAGACACTGAACTTATTCAACACTTTCCAAAGCCGAAATCCAGAGGCTCCTAAGAGCTCATCACTGAAGTAGGCTTAGAACACACCCTCTAAGGCTCAGGGAATTTTGTGGAAGAGGGAGAGAAAAGATTGTAAGAACCACAGATTGGGATGTTATGCCCAGAGGCATAGCCTCCCTCAACACATGACCTCTCTCTCACAACACATGACCCACAACCCCACTGGCAATACCAGCAACCTCACTGAGGAGGGGCCCTTGCAGAATGGGGGCAGAGAGGAGGGAAAAGTGGTACAAATACACGGATGTATCCGTACAAAGTAAGTTCTTAAAAAAAAAAATGACTGACAATATGATTCTACAAAAAATGATTGTCTATTGCAAGTAAATAATATTTTGTATTTGGTGTCCTAATGTGCATAAACAAAATTATACTGAGTCAAAAGGATAGTATACTAAAATATGAGAGAGAAATATAACATTCATGTTTCTATCAGAAATGTAATACAAGTAGAATTAAAATCTTCAATAAAATTATATTTAAGCTATTTTAACAACTTGAAGTACTTTTTTATAATAGAAAGCAAATGGACCAAAATGTAAACAATGAAGGGAGCTCCCTCTGGGAGCTTGCTCATGAGTGATGGCTATTATCTTTTATACAGTCTTATATAAACCTTCATATGTGACCCAAAATTTTTCTCTGACTTGACAATAAATAGTAGGGTTTTAGCATGGCACAAATGACCAGGAGTGAGTACTGTTGACTTGTTCTGAGAAGGCCTATTTGTCTTCCCTGAGACATGTATTGACTAGCTTAAAGGAACTGAAAAATGACTACTTAAAAGATTTTGGATAATGTTGTCTAAAATTAATTTTGCTTATCAAATGTGGACTTTAGATATGTCAAGTCATACTTACTACACAATCCTAAGCATAATGGAATCCCTGGCATTACATGCAACTAATAATAATAAAAACATGAGACACATTTCAATGTCTTTTTTGATAATCTAAAATGCATGTCATCTGTGATACACCAAAGAATATAATATGAAGCCTATGGCATTGTTACCATGTTTTACTACACCTTTAAACTGTGAAAAAGTTTAAGTTGGTTGAATAACTTTTAAAATGAGATGCATTATTTTTAATACTAGTTTTTTCAACTATTCTAATTTGTAGAAATAATTTTCATAGAAAGTACATAATAGTTACACCTTACAGTCATAGGATAACTATTTATCATTAATCAAGAATGTATTGAATACTGTTCAAAAAGTATGGTGTCACTGCATGAGTAGATATTTAAAATAATAATGATTAATATTTATTTCTTGACAAATAACATCACTGCTTCATTTATATTAACTCAATTTTTTCAACTGTTTATAAGGTAAATACTGTACATACTTAATATATGAGAAAGCAAAGGTCAGGAGAGTATAGTATCACAGGACAACCAGTGGAAGTGTTGGACATCCATCTGTTTATAGTTCAAAGATTCTACACATAGCCTTTAAGCTATACTATGTATAAGCCCAAGACAGATCCTGCTTACAGGGCTTTAGTGACTTCTGTCATTCAAGCAAATTATTACATGACAGACAGAGAAGTTATGATAATTAGGATAAGTAGGAAATGCATAAGACAAAAGTTTTTCTCTACTCTAAAGTGTGATAACCCATGCAGTATCTACTAGATCGTCCTAGATGTTCCAAGCATGAGCATCCATTAACAATGCCTTGTGAATAGCGTTATTCTGATTAAAAAAAAATAATTTCTCCCTAAGAAAATTTCACTACATATTATGATAAATTTATGAGAGAAGTTTTCCATTTATTAACACAAAAGTTTAAATTACCTAACAATCGTGCTAAAACAAAAAAAATTATGTATTTATTGCTAAAAATCTTCTAAACGCTGATGAGTACAACAAGGAAGCACCAAGCCAGTTGTGAGGTTGAGATGGGAATCTCATACATATTTACTCATCTGGAAAACTTGAATTTTTGTTTTTATAACCTCATAAAGTGGCTGAGTTGGGTCAAGAAATAAAAACAAACTGTCTACAAATGGTAAGGAATGAAACAAGAGATGATTGTTATATAAAATCTGTCTCCAAAATCCTACAGCCAGAGGGTGAGGATACATGAGAAATGGAGCAATTCTCACATGATCTCCAATCCCTGCTTCTCTGTGTTTCAGAACTCTTTGAAGGCAGCAGAAATCTTTCTAGTGCTTTCTTCTTCTAGGTATCAATGTAATTCTAAGTCTAATCTCACATATTGGTGACTAGGAATTGTAGCTAGAATGTCAAGGAAACATTGATAGCTATCAAGATGACCCACAATCTAAGCTAATTAGCAAAGGCATATATCATAGCCATCTGGTGCTGATGCAATTTCATTTAATATGCTTTCTTTCATTTTTTCTTTTTTATCTTTCAGTTCTGGATTTTGGCCCTAATGCTTCATACATACTAGGCAAATGCTCTACACTGAACTATATGCTGTATATTTTCTTTCAATATTTATTTTGAGTCAGAGGATCATTAATTTTTCATGCTGACCTTGAACTTACTTTGTAGCCTAGACTACCTGCTAGAGCCTTCCAAGTAACAGAGGTTACAGACAGGAGTATATACCACCAGGTTTAGTGACATAAAGATGTTTTTAGAAAGCATAAATAAATATAAAATACCAACAAGAAATAACTTACAATGACACAGAAAACTCTAAAAAAATTAAGTGTAAATTTTAAAAAAACAATAAAAATTCACTAGCAAGTATTTAAACCAGTTAAAATATATACATAAAATTATAGGATTAGAAAATAAACTGAAAAATCCAGAATTCTGCATCATGAAAATAAAGAAAATATTTTGTTGATATAGATAGAGCAGTAAGATATAAAATATGCTTAATTCAAACTCCAGAAGAATGAAGATTAGTAAGGGGCACAGAGGAAGGGTTTGAAAGACACAACTGCTGAGACATTTCCAGATGAGGTGAAAGACTCCACTCTACATATTTAAGCCAAATACCTCCAAACCCAGACACACTACAAGGACTCTAACCCTGTTGATTTTGCAGACTAACTCCCTCCAAAAATGCAAATAAATAAATAAATAAAACAAATATATAAATCAGTAGGAGGAGAAAAGCCTTTAAGTGTGTGGGAAATATAATGATAAGTTATTTTTCAAATGTGGTTGGTGGAGAGAATGCAAGGAAAAGAAACAGAATTTCAATAGAAAATATATTTAAAATACACTGAAATAAAATTACCACCTGAAAATTTTGTACTAAATAAAATTCTTTCTGAAAAAATATATAAAAATAATCATGTTTTAACAGAAACAGAAGTACAATTATCAAGAAAATATCACTGGAACCAGTTCTCAATAATGCCTTTAAACCTCAAAAGTCATTCAAGATAGATGCCTGGGATGCAAAAGGAAGTGAACAGAAGTAAATGTTATGTGTTGGAATCATCTGATGTAGATTAGATGTAATTTTACTTAATGTGCTTTCTCTCAGGTTTTATAATTTTTATTTTTTCTGTTTTGATTTTTTTGCTTTTTTCCTTTTTTAGTAATTTTTTATTAGTTATATATATAGTGTGTATACAGCCATGATGGTACCATCATTAACCTTCTCCCTGTCTTCCCCCCATGGGCAATGTGGAGCTTGCCTTATGGGGGTAGCCATCAGTTATGGGGGAGAGGCAATGTCTCTGTGCATATTGACCCAACTAATGGCTCTAACAATCTTTCTGCCCCCTCTTCCGCGAATTTCCCTGAGGCAGTGGTGGGTATTGAACCTAAGGCTACATACCTATTATGCAAATGCTCTGTACTGAACTTTATGTTTTCTTTCATATTTTAAGTAAATTTAAAGGGAATACTGACCAATTAAAGCAAAAACAATACAGAAAAAGTTATAGAAAATCATAACAATAAAATTGAAGTCAGGATGAAAATGAATGGAGTTAAACTGCCTAACATTTCTTATTTTAACTTGAAGGAATAAAATAGTGTGCTAACAATGTCCATCAATCATGTCAATGGGAAGAACAAACTGTATAGCTAAGAGCTAACAAAAAGGAAAGCTCTTGAGGAATAAAGTCCTTTAGGAGAAAAGGTAATCATAATAAATGGCATAAATTTTGATACACTGATTTTATTGCTTTTTTTTTCTAAAGTTGCACAACAAAATACCACAAACTGAATGGTTTAAATAGCAGAAACTATATTTTCTCACAGTTCTGTAGGTAACAAGTCCAAGATTATGGTGTTGGCAATACGAGTTTTTTTCTGTGGAGTGAGAAGAAGAATCTACTCTATGCTTCTCTCCTAGCATTTGTTTGTTGATAAGACTTGGCATTACTTCACTTGTAGATTCATCTCCTGGATCTTTGTCTTCACTTGCACGTGACATTCTACGTGTATGTGGGGGGGGGGTCTTGTTTTGTGTATTTTCTCTCTTTAACTTCTCTAAACTTTTTATAAGCACATCAACCACACTGGATTCATGGGACACCATATTGCAGTCGGACTTCACCATAATTACTAATACTTGCAAAGGCTGTGTTTCCAAACAAGGTAATATTTTGACACACAAAGTTAGTACTTCAATGTACACACAATGGGGAAATGAGGGATGACTCATCCCACAACCTTAGGAAAATGTATCAATTTGATACCTCTCTACTTCTATCCATCATTGAATAGCATCCACCTGGAGGGACAGGATGCATATGAGGAGGAAGGCCCCTTCAGCTAAGGACAATTCCTGCATTGAGACTCAGCTGTGAGCTGTCACAAGGAAGATGTATGTGCAACAAACAATTTCTAAGTAGAACTTAGTCACAAGATTTGATAACAGTTATGGATTTGGGGAAATTAAGAAGTATACAAATTTATCATGGATCAGAGAAGAAATGATAGAAATTTTTAAATATTTTGATTAATAAAATTCTGGTCCTCAAAACTTATATGATTACCAATTTGTTATGGAAATGTGTGATAAAATGCATAAAGTAGAAAAGAAGAAAGGTAATATGTTCAGCATTCATTTCTGTACATTGAATTAGCAAAGAAATAGTTCATTTGTCTCTAGAAGACCTCTTGCCATTTTGAACTATGGCTTCTTTTGTGAAGCAATCCCTTTGCATATTTTTCCTTTGTAAATATCATTAAAAGTTTGAATATGGCCAGCCGTGGTGGTACACTCCTTTAATCCCAGCACTCTGAAGGCAGGGGTAGTAAGATCACAGTGAGTCCAAGGCCACCCTTAGACTACATAGTGACTTCCAGGTCAGCCTGGACCAGAGTGAACCTTACCTCAAAAAACTAAAAGAAAAAGAAAAAAAATAAGTTTGGATATGGAGTTATTCTTATCATATAGAATAAGTACCTAGTAACTGCATTTGTATTACTTAAATCATTGACTTTTGGCACCGAAACGTTTCTTTGTGTGTTTGAAATATATTCCACTCTTCATTTATTGTGCTTTATTATTTTCACATGTTTTACATCCATTCCAGGTAGAGCTATTACATTTCCACTAATGATGTCAGGAACATTTGGGTATGACACTTTTCTTGTATTTGTTTGAAGCCAAAGAACACAAAAAATGTTAGCACCATACTTTTCTGTTCACTTTACTGAACTGTTGGATTTTAGTCATCTGGTTAAAAATAAAAAAGATAGAAAGTAAAAATTATTGTAGTTTCTCTTCATTTAAAAACTTTTTAAATAACTTGTGACAGCTAACAAGTTTAAATTCTAACCTGGGAATTCATTAATACTATAACAATAGTACTTTCCTCACATCACAAAAACACACACAAAAAAACTATAAAATTAACAAATATGCCACTATGATGACTATTATAATACTTTAATATTTTATAAATTATGATTCTTTAGCCCCAAAGTGTAACTTAATTCAAATTTAAATTCCATATAACAGGTTAAAGAACTTCTTAGTCAATTTTTTTATTTGTTTATTTTCAAGCGTGAGTGTGGGCACACAAGGGTCCTTTGTCACTACAAATAAATACCCATATTGTTCTATGTGGTTATCTGGAAAATTAAACCAAGACTATCAGGCTTTGTGATCAAGAGCTTTTAATATCTAAGCCATATCCCAAGCCCTGAGAACCAGTTAGTTTTGTAGTACAAGAATTTACACCTATTTTGTACAAAATTATGACTTCATATATTATCGCATTATCACTAATTATTAAAATTGTAATATATAAATATATCTTATTTTGTACAAGAAGAAAATATAATACTAAAATGTAGACATGTATAGCATAATTGTTGTCTGGCAAAATCTAAATTGGAAAAATCAAGCATCTGCCACCACCTTGAGGTTTATTTCACAAGTGACCTATCAAAGTCTTTCACAGTCTATTGTCTTAGAATAGCTATTTTCTTGGCCTAGCACCTCTGTTTTGAATGTATCTTGTTGGTTCAATCTAAAATGAATTTGTAACACTGGAAAAAAGGTTCTTGGAGTTCTATTGACATTCTGACATCAATAAGGAGGCAATAATAGCCCATGTATTACTTACTTTTCTTCTTATTTGAAAAATATCTCACAAAAGTAACTTGAAGGAAGGGTTTGAGGACATAGAGTCCACCAGAGGAAGGAACACATACTGGCAGGAGCCTGAGGAAGCTGGGCTCATTGTTTCCACAGTGAGGAAGCAAAGAGGAATGAAAGCTGGAACTCTTTTTGTATCCAGTCTAGAACTGCATGGTTCTACACACATTTACATGTGTCTTGTGTCCTCTTTGGAAACATCCTCAGAGACACACCCAGAGATGTGTCTCCTAGGTTAGATAGCACAGGCAGTCAAGTTGAAAATGAAATTTAACCAACTCAGGTTGTAAAGATTCTAAGTACCAGTAGAGAATGTACACAATATTCTGATACAAAATTTGAAGTGCTGACAGAAAAAAACTAAGTATACATGACGATTCAGTGTACCATAGATGAAGTCAAATTATTGTCTAAAATAAAGACCAGTGCAATGGAATCTGTCTCATGTTGTTCTTATTTATTCACTTAAATGTGAGCATATATCACACACATATAATCAGATGCATCACATTCAAGTTTATTGGGAAAAACTCATTAAAATTACTTGAACTAAAATTCATTGTTTTTCCCTAAGTACTTTGAAAGTATTGAGGCCAATCAAACATCTAATGAAAATATGCATTTTATGATCAAAATTGAAAATATCTATATAGACATAAACCATTTTTCAGGGTCTACTTTTTATTGATTAAAATGATGGATGGTTTATTCTTTAAGCACAAGCTGCATTTAATAAAACTATTTCTTACATGTGTCCACAAAGTATGTTAATAGTCATTCCTTTTCTCATACGTTAGTTACTTTAAATGATATCATAATTTTCAAGATATATCTTTTGGCACTAATATAAAATCTCTTGGCTATAGAATTGAACATTTTTGGATCATCTATTATATTCTGATTTTATATTATTAACTGACCACATAACTGAAAACTTGGGCAAATCCACCACACAAGAGGAACTTCAGGCTTGATAAATATATCCAGCTGCCCTCACTCCACTAACTCTTTTCTCATCTTGGCAATAGGCCCTCTCTGAATATAATTTTTTCTGATAAATCATCCTATATTTTAAACATATACATCTATATGATGTTGTCCACTATTCTTAAAATTGATTACAATATTGACTCACACATTAACACAGAACAAAGAAAACCTAAACTCTGCCCCAAAGGATTTTGTATGTGTCAAGAATGTTAAATGTGATAGAAATGTGGTGTTTTTTTTTTTTTTTTTTTTTTTTTTTACTTTTTCCTAGTTTCTATTGTTTTTCAAATGTGTTTCTCCTTCAGCTCAAATCATTATAACTTATGTTATCTCTCTTTCTCCTCTTCTCAAAACTAGACTTAATGTTTCATAACTACTTGTTACATTAAAGTACCCTTTCCATTGTATCTTGGCTTTCTTATTTCTATAAATAACTGACTCTGACCAGTTGTCTACCTCTACATATTTTATAAGCAGTATCATGTTCTAACATCATATAGTTCCTCTTATAGTATCCTCTATTTAATTCTGAGAACTTTTATAGGATTTCCTAAGCTATATCTAAATATCACTTGGAACGTTCTTAAACATATGCCATTATAAAACTCCAGGAAAAGACTATGTGATGTCAGGAATGACTTCCATTTCTTTGCAAACTTGCTAACACTCAATGATCACTCAATAGTGCACATAACTGAATAGATCTGACTTGTGGAGGAGTAGGTTACTATCAGTGGCCCTTTTGAAGAAGCAGGTTTTTTTTTCTTTTTTTTTTTACTTTTAATTTTTATTTTATTTATTTATTTGAGAGAGAGAAATAGAAAGAGGCAGATAGAGAAAGAGAGAGAAACAGAGAGACAGAATGGGCACACCAGGGCCTACAGCCACTGCAGATGAACTCCAGACACATGTGCTCCTTTGTGCATCTGGCTTTCCTGAGTATTGAAGAATGAACCTGGGTCCTTAAGATTTGCAATCAAGCGCCTTAACCGCTAAGCCATCTCTCAGCCCTGAAGGAGTAGTTTTAAAGTCACATGTTTGTAGTTTAGGCCCATAGAACACATGTAGGTAAATAAGTTTGAAGGAATATTGAGAAAAAATACAGTAATTATTATAGTCAGTTTGCCAACTTTTTCTCTTCTCGATGTATTTCAGTGAGCTATTCTAGGTCTTTTGCCTCTCCATATGACCTTTATTATCAATTTGAAGATATTTTCAATGTAAGTTGGTAAGATTTTAATTGGAAATACTTGAAATGATGTAAGATTGTATGTGTTGACAATATTGAACCTTCCAATATGTGAACATAAAATATTTTACATTAATTACATAAGTTACATTTAATTATTACTATGAGTATATAGTAATTAAGACAGGGTTGTTTTGAAGTAAAGTACAGTTATGGCTCAATATAGCCATATGACAAGTCCAGAAATAAACCCGTGAATTCCATCAAGTGATGTATGACAAAGGAGTAAAGACAACACAATGAAGAGGCATCTGCAACCAATGCTGCCAGAGCAACTAAACATCTGAGTGCAAAAGGAGCAAAACAAACAAACACTGAATGTGAACATAGATATTGTACCTGTATATACAAAGAACTCAAAACTCAACAATAAGGAAACAACCTCATTAAAAACTAAGCCATGGACATTAGCAGATAATTCCCTGCAGAAGATACAGATGTCATGAAGATTTACAGGAATATGTTCTTTAGCCTGTCTAGAAATTTAAAATTAAAACAATTGTGAGATATATCACTCAACAACTACTACTAAGGCCAAAATCCAGAGGCTAAGAGCACCAAATACTGGTGAAGATGTGAAGCAGCAGGGTCCCCTATCCACAGCCAGCAGGGAAACAAAATGGTATAACTACTTGGAAATAGAGTTGAAGTTTATATGAGACTAGCAACACACTTAACCAAGCATCTAGTGTGTATATATATACAGAAAACTTCTATATATACACTTATATAATTTTTCATATAATTGCTAAAACTTGGAAGCAACCAAAAAATCCTTTAGTAGGTGAATGGGTAACTGTGAGCTTCAGAATAAAAAGTCCCACCAAGCTGCCCTGAAAGCACTACGCTTAATGTTCATATTAACATATTAATGCTACTTTCACTTCTGGTTAGAGAAGCTTCTCTTTTCAGATGATGATGACCACTGGGATGACCCAAAAGGCAACATAGTGTGGAGAAGAAGGGATGGAGGAGTGTCCAGCACTGAAACATCTTTTTCACACCCTCCAAGGCCCAGGGTCCATTGTGGAAGAGATGGCAGAAAGAATGTAAGAGCCAAAGGAAGGGTAAGACTCCTTACAATGCAACTGTCCACACAGAAATTGATCTCGATATCCCTGACCTCACAGTGCCTAGCAATACCTTCACAAGACCCTCATAATGGTAGAAACAGATGATCACGTCTAATTAAAAGAGAGACTAATGGAGAGAGGGAAGGGATATCATGGAGAGTGCTGTTCTGAAGGGGAATGGGGGAGGGGAGGGAAATATCATGGTTTATTGTCTGTAAATATAGAAGTTGTTAAAAAAAATCATGACAGACATGAGGGAAATCTCAGTGAATATTTAAGTGAAACAAGACAATCTGAAAAGGCTATAGTATGGTTTTACCAATAAGACTCTGACAAATTGAAAAACCGTAAACAATAAAAGACTAGTGGCTGCAAAGGGCTTAGAAGGCAGAGCATAGAGAGCTATCAAGGCTCTGACATATTGTATAACATGGTAGTTAATATATGCAAGTGTCATTTTTTCAGACTTATTGAAAATAGAGCATCAAGAGTAAAACCTAATGTAAGTGATGAAAGTGTCCTATTGCAGATTCATTAGTTGTACCACATACTAGGCTGGCAGGGGATGTTAATAATAAAGGAGGAGATATATGTGTTGACAGAATATATAAGAAATCTCAATACCTTGATTCTGCTATGAATCCAACACTCATTAAATATAAAACCTTTGAATTTAAAGAAAAAATCCACAGGTACATATAATAATGTCCAGACCTTTTTTCAAAATATGGGCTTTATAACCAGTGGGGTGTCAGAAATGATATATGAAAATATTATCTACATTCATCATTTGATATAATTTCAAATAAAACCTTAACAAGATATAATGTCTTTAAAATTCATAATTACTCAAATATGTATTTAAAAGGAAGAAAACATTGCTAGAAGTATGTTTTACATTAACTAAAGCTGTCAAAAACAATATACAATTATTTATTTTCTCTTGTTATTTTTACAACCCTTTCTAGACTGGGTCAGGTGTCATACATATATACCTAATGCCTAACACTTAGCTGCTACTAAGTAAATATTTGATGAGTAAATCAATGAAAGTAAAAGCTAAAGGGAATATGGATACAGCTTAAGTTTAGAAAATCTTTCAGATTTCAAAAGCCTAAAAGCATTGAAATTTCATAACTCTCTGTACTCATGTCATGAATTCTTTTGGCACTGAAAATGTGATCCATAATGACTAGAAGTTGTAATTAAATTGGTTTGATTCATGTCCCAAATCTACATGACTTGTTCAGATGCCAGGCAAGCATCATCTTCTATCATATGCTTGAATTGGAAGTGTAACTTTCAGGACAAAGAAGGATGGCAAGAAAAATTGTCTTCATTTGAGGAAAGGTTAAATTAGAAATGTCTACCACTCAAAGCCATGTGGAAGGTCTAATTGCACAGGATGGCTTGTGCTAATTTTGAAACACTTAAAGGGTTTTGACACAAACATTTTATGAAGGATATAGACCAGTAAGTGAAAGAAGTTTAAAATCATAATATCTGTTAACAATTTTCTTAGCAAGAAATAAAAGTATGCATTTATCTAGTTTTATGTAGCCAAGAGATGAATTGGAAGAAATGATAAGTGGATATTTAGTATGAAAGAAATGTCATATTATCAAAGGTATACAGAAAACTGCCCCCTATGTTTTAAAACAAGTGCAATATTTTCTTTATAAAGAAGCATCAAACTCAGCTCATTAGGGATTAACTTCACAATGTCTACCAGGATAAGTTCATGCATAAATGAGAACCACATTTAGGACCCAATGAGCAACATCATGGTGAATACTATTTATCATTTGATAATAATATAGCAAGGCTAGTGCCAGAGGACTATATTTTTGTAAATTATCATAGAGAAAAGTTATATTTGTTTGGTGAATACTTGGAGTAACTAAAATTTCATGGCTGGAGGTGTTCAAAGGATCAACTTTATAAGTTCTGATCATTCCCTCAGGGCTTCTGCATCTGAAAAACACAACTCCAGCTAAAGAAGTGTCTTCTCAGCTCCTAGAAGGAAACATCCATCTGTACTACAGTGGTTTATTTTCACATATGATCTTGCCTTTACAGCGTTTTAGCTTGTTTCAGTGGCCATGGAGTATTTGATCTGTGGACACACCTCTCCTCATCCAGTATCATAACAGCCTAATGTTCTCAGCAACAGAGAAGCTATAAGGAGCATGTGCCTAAGAGACCTCTAGTTGCATTACAAACCCACCACTCAGAAACCGATGCCAGCCACTGATCAGCTGGAAGGAGTGTTAAAGCTTCAGTTTGCGAAAAACAACCTATATTTCAACCAGAGAAATAGTATCTTCTAGAGAAAGTATTAACTATGAATCAGCTGATATGATTTTGTGTGTTGCTCTCATGGGAAGAATATGCGAGTCTGACTGACAACCAATGTTGAAATGAGGAATGACTACATTTAATCACTCAGAATACCTAATTGGGGAATTTGACTATCATCCCTACACCTCTGAGCTATTTGGATTTAGAGTTCATATTTCTCAGAGTAGTAACACATCCACCAAGGGACAGATCAACAATTCTGGTAAACTTCAAGTCAGGGCTGCTATAACTCACTTCACCATCCTTATGTCAAGTGACCAACAGGGAAGAAATGGAGTTAGCATCCTGACAAAGGTAACTATCCGTGACCACGAAGGTCAACTGCATGATCCTGTTAAACATGTTTGGCTGGGAATGATATTACTGGGTCACTCCCTTCACCAACTTACCTGTCTTTCACTCCTACTAGTTGAATAATACAGTAAACTACTCCAGTTAAACTCCACACATGCAAGTTTTTCATTTAAATCTATTTTCTGGGAAACTTCTCCCTAAACAAAGAGTGTTTGGCACAATGCTAGAATATGTTGAATAAATAATGATAATGGGAGTAAATTAAAAATATCAAGGGCTAACATTTATTAGGGAATTAATCTGGGTTATTTACACTATTAATCTTTTTGGTTCCAAAATAATCCATAACTAACTTGTTTATCAATATTCATAATAAAACAATGATTTTTTTCCCTTTGGTTCAAAATTTCCTGTTTGTCCAACTTAACAACAATGTTAGGATGTAAAATTTCCTCAACAGACTCATATGTTTGAGCACTTGATCCCATTTGGTGTGGCTGTTTGGGGATGTTCTGGAAGTTTTGGGACAAGGAACTTAGCTGATGCAGATGATCACCACTGGTGGTCCTTGATGATCATAACAGCTTCCAATTCTTGGCCAACTATTTGTCTGCTACCATGCTGTACGCAGATTCCGTAGACAAAACCTCCCAAGTAAGAAGCCATTCCTTCCCATTATAATGGTTTAGAACAGCTGATAAAAAAAAAGAAAAAAATGAACCAAAATATAGCCTCCTCTTTCAAATTGCTAGTCAGAGATTTTTTTTTTTCAGTGAAAAAAAAAAAGTAATATAATAGCTCTAAATAATTTGAATCCTATTTTTTATACGTTTATGTTCTTCATCTCCAAAAGTTAAAGTAAAAATATTCAAGAAAAATTTACCATTAAACAATTGTGGTGGTTTGAAACAAATGTCCCCCATAGCCATGTGTGCTTTGAATAACTTAGTCCCAAGCTTGTCACAGTTTGGGAAGCGGAGCCTTGCTGGAGAAAAATGTGTCACTTAGCATAGGGTTTCAAGTGTTAGAGCTACCTCCTCCTTGCTAGAGTTGAATTCACTCTCAGGATGCCGTTTTCCACCTGATGCACCAGAGGTGATGTCCAGCCTCTGCTCGGGCTGTATTTCCCCTGTCATTATGGAGCTTATCCTTGAGACTGTAAGCCAAAATAAATAACTTCTTTCCATCAGCTGTTGTTTGTTAGGGTGTTCTGTCCCAGAAATAAGAAGGTCCTTTAACACATAAAAACCTCTTGATATATTTATCACATCTGTGTTGTGAAAATATTCATCATGATTTTTATTTGTTTTTTTTAAATGTTTTATTGACAACTTCCATAGTAATAGAAAATAAACCACGATAATTCCCTCACCTGCTCACTTTCCCCTTTGCAACTTCACTCTCCATCACATCCCCTTCACCTCTCACTCTCTCATGCATTTGATGTCATCGTCTTTTCCTCCCGTTATAAGGGTCTTGTGCAAGTAATGCCAGGCACTGTGAGGTCATGGGTATCCAGGCCGTTTTTTATGTGGAAGATTGCATTGTAAGCGGTCCTACCCTTCCTTTAGCTCTTACATTCTTTCTGCCACCTCTTCTTCAATGGACCCTGAGCCCTAGAAGGTGTAACAGAGATGTTCCAGTGCTGAGCACTCCTCTGTCACTTCTTTTCAGCACCATGGTGCCTTTTGAGTCATCCTAGAGTTCACCACCATCTGAAAAGAGAAGGTTCTCTAAACAAAAGGGACAGTAGCATTAATCCATGGGCATGGACATTAAGAAAAGTGTTTACTGGGTAATATTGTGAGAATAATATATGCATTCAGCCAGACAAGCAGGAGTTACCCTATTACTACTCAACTGTGTAATAGGAAAAAAGAATTTATTTTTCCTATATGTGTAAATTTTTATCCTTGACTATCCTTGTCTTATTTCTATATCCACCAACTACCATAACCCAATAGCCTTTATTCTACTCTCAATAATATCGTATCATTTTTTTAAAAGATATTTATTTGCAAGAAGAAAGAGAGAGAGAAGAGAGACAGAGAATTGGCATGCTAAGGCCTCTAGCTACTGCAAACAAACTCTAGATGCATGTGCCTCTGGCTTACGTGGGTCTTGGGGAATTTGACCTGGGTCCTTTGGCTTCCTAGGCAAACACCTAACTGCTAAGCCATTTCTCCAGCCCCAATATCAACTTTTTTTCATGGCACATATGGGTATGGCCACAAAGGATTTGTCTTTCTGTGATTGGCTTATTTTACGAAGCACAATATTTTCCAGTTCTATTCCTTTTATCACAAGTGACATGATTTAGTTGTGTATTTATATGACATTTCCTTTATTTTTAACAGAGACTTGGTTTGGTTCAAATTCTCAACTATTGTCAATGCTGGAAAGATCATAGGAATGTAGAAATTTCTTTAAAATTCTGATTTTTTAAACTTTTAGACATTTACTTATATATTGTGGGGTTACTGTATCAAATAACACTTCTTTTTCTCTCTCTAGCACAGGCTGACCTGGAATTCACTATGTAGTCTCCAGCTTTCCTAGAACTCATGGAGATCCTCCTACCTCTACCTCCCAAGTGCTGGGACTAAAGGCATGCATCACCATGCCTGTCTCAAATGGTACTTCTATTTTTAACTTTTTGTGGAAGCTCCATACTGTTTCTAATAAAGCCTATGTTAATTTACATTCCAACCAACACTGTGGAAGAGTTCTCCCCATCCTTTCCAATACTTACTATCCCTCACATTTTTAATATGCCTCATGTAAACTAGAGACAAGTGTATGCAGATCACTGATATTGACAAGTCTTTCATGTTCCTGTTAGTAGTTTGTATGTCTTCTAAAAAATGTCATTTTAGGACTACTTACTATTTTTAAGAAATCATTAATTTATTTGTTATTGAGTGATATGAATTGCCTTCTATATCCTTGATATTAACCCCTACTATAAATACAGCATTGACAATATTCTCTTTTTTTGGATTTGAGACAGGGTCTTGTTTATCACAGACTGGTGAAGATGACCTAGAATTTGTGATCCCCCTGCCTCTACATGCTGAGTGCCTGGATTACATAGTACTGGAAATCAAACTCAATGCTCCTTGCATGCTAAGTATGCATTATACCAATTGAGCTACACTCCCAGCCCCACCAACTCTTTAGATTGTTATGTTATGATTCTAGGCCTTTGGTCATAGCAAGTATCAATTGACTTTTCACTTTGTTCCTTTGAAATTATTTCTTATTCATAACATTCTTGCCTCCTCCAATGTCTGATATATATTTTTTGCTTCTCCTAGTTTACTAAAAGTTTATATTTAAGAGTCTAATCCTAATCCATTTTTAGTTTATTTTTATGATTAATGAAAAGGGATTTGGTTTCATTCTTTCACATGTGGATACTCAGTTTTTTAAGTAGTATTTGTTGAAAAGACATTTGTTTTCACAGTACATACTCTTATCACTTTTGTTTAAATTCACTTAGCTATAGATTCATGATTTCTCTTGTTCTCTTCATCGTGTTTTACTTGTCTATGTCTTAGTGAATTTTTCATGCCTTTATCTAGGCAATAGATGACTGCATTTTCCTCTCCTGTTTATCTACATAAAAGGAAATCAGAAAATGAGACAAAAAGAGAGGATCAATAAATGGATATATAGATGATAGGTAGATACAAGGACATACAGATAGCTAGGTAGATAATACCAGGCACATAGATGTTAGAGGCCAAGAAATGCAAGCGGGAGACTCAGAAAAGGTCATGTTTTAGCTCAAAGACAAGAAAGCAGAAAAAGGTGATGTAGATTACAGTGTGTGTCTGAAGGTCTAAAAACTCTAACACCAGGAAAAGGCTGGTATGTCAGATTAAGCAGTCAGGCAGAACATGAGAAAATACCTGCTTGCTCCACTTTTCTCTTTCATTCAGTCTCTCAGGGGATGTTACATGCCTACCAACAGCAGGGAAGGCAAACCAATTTACCTAGACTACAAATTCAAGGCAAATCTCCTATGGAAGCATCCTCATTCTTGTACCCAGTTATAATATCCAACAATCGAGCAAATTGAGTTAGAATTATCCATCAGCCAATATAGAAACAATTTTTAATCTTTAATTGATTACCTGCCACCAGGAGAATGAAACAAATATTTGGTTTAGAAATCATTCTACAGTATTAAACTAATTGATATTAATAAATAACCAGCATGGCATGATTAAAATTATTTTATATTTGATTTGATAAACATCATATTCTAATAATCCCAAGTGACTTGTTTTAAAGGTCCTTGTGATGACCTACCTTCTGTCTTCATGATGATTTTACTAATTTTATGAATACTAAAAGAAATATAATTCAAACCTCTTAAGTACTCAAAGTACTAAAAAGAAAAAAAATCTTAAAAACAAACCTCACACTAGGGCCAGAAGGTGCTACATGAGCTACTGGGGGAAAATGGCAAACATCTATCTAAGCAACTCATGGTCTAAGCTACTCAGCAGCAAACAACCTGACATGATGCTCATCCAAGTGCAATAGTGGCACACAGCCATGGTGAGTAACCAACTGCCCTTAGATTGTCTAATACATCTGCTCAGTGGAATGGAACCCATAGCTGGAACTGGGAAACAAGTCAAATCATATCCAAATAATGAGTTCATTCTCCAATATCAAGTTCTCACCAATCTTGGGCTACAAGATTTGCCTACACATATGAAATTCTCTCTAAACTAATAATGGTTATCTCATTTATCTAGGGCTGACTTCACTCTCCATTGGAGAATCTGCTTCTGTTTTTCAAATGGATGCAGAACCTGAGGAGAGAAACAGCCCATTGCACCTCACCAGGACCCCAGCTGAAACCATAGAGTAAGTGGAGAAATGAGCAAGAGCCCCGCTTTCTTAGTGAACCTGATATCAGCACAAGGCTGAAGGAGATAAACACAGAGAACTCTCAACTCCTACCAAACCAGAGATCCAGAGACACAGAGACTCCCAAGACCTCATCACTGAAGTAGACCTAAAACAAACCCAGGATGGCTCAGGGAAATTCTCCAAAGAGGGGGCAGAAAGATTTTTAGAGCCACAAGTTGGGACATTATTCACAGAGACACTGCCTCTTCCCCATAACTGGTGGCTACCTCCACAATACACAACTCACAATTAACCCCATGGGGATAACTGACATCCAGAAGCGGGAGGGGCCCTTCAGTGGAGGTGGAAAGCATATGAGAATAGGGATGGCACCAACATGTGCTATTTACACACTGAGTATATACATAACTAATAAAGAAAAAAATGTTAAAAAAATATACCTCACAAATGGCTAAGAAAATCTTTCATTTTCAAATAATAAAAATTTGAATTACATTTTGACTGTTTTCTTTCCACTGAGAGAAAATATCAACAGGATCTCATACCATCTAAGCACAGTCATCCATCAAATGTTTGAATTATATACCATTATAAATTGCCTATGCATTCATACATACAATATTTTAACATTTTCATTCCTATTCCTTGTATGCTTTCTGTTTCTGCTACCAAGCTTCATTGACTTCCTCCTCTAATTATACATAGTTAGTAATACTGTACAGCACTTACCCTTCACACTTTATTATTTTATCACACACACACACACACACACACACACACACACACATATATATATATATATATATATATATATGATTTATTGCCAGATTATTTATCAGATTATTTACATATTCCTTTTCATCAATATTTATGAATTATGTGATCTCCCCAACACCTTGCTTTATGCATTTACAACTCACATTCATGAATTTTCATATTCTCAATCAGTCTTCACAATGATCTTGGCAGTGTGGCACTTTAATGTCAAGATTTGTACCTTTTCTTACCCCATAAATCATGGTTATTTCTTTAAATGACTATTTGTTTATTCTAAAGTAATTTGTATTAGTAAACAATCCACTTAGAATTAGTAGTTACATGTTAGCTAAAAACAATACAACCTGTCATGTCAATGTTTAGCATGAGATTTACATAAATGATTTCCTATATCTGTCCCTGAAAACAAAATTAGATGTCTAGGGATAATGTTGAGTTTGATGTGACAGTTCATTTCCTAAGATCAAGGCTCTGTGTGGAGTAATCTTAATATATTGAAAATCTTTTAACAGCTTATTTTCCTAAAAGGACACAAATAATTTAAGAGCAATTGTGTCATTGCCTATATAAATTATTGTGAGAGAAATGCAGATTAAGGAGGAAAGGGTGACATTTCTGAAGAAATAAATAAATAGGGAATTTAGCTCTTATGTTCATTTTGTTAAGAAATATATTTTGAGATCAAAACACTTGTATAGTTAACAAATTCTAGTGTGAAAATTTATCACGATGCCTAAAGCAGCTGATGCATTTTTAACCTCTCTATAGCTTCAGGGAAAATTGATGGACTATATACATGCAAAATACAGTCTGAATTTTGAAAGCTACTAGCTAATAAATTTTCTCTAGAGTTGTCCCTTAGAATATAATATCTTCAGAGCCTCAAAACTTCTATTTCAGTGAATCAGTTAAACAGCAATAAATAGAATAGGTGAAATAATAGATGCCCCTACATCAGTAGATGTGAATGGTGTAATCAAACATTTTCTACAAAATGCAACCTATCAATTGTAGCTTGTGACATTGTATAAACTCATTACACCTTTTAAAGTAAGCTTTATAATAAATCTTAATAAAATGAAGATTTCTTAATTTTTTATTATGATAATGTTTCTCAGTCTTGACTGGGCTTTTGAATCACCTGAGTCACTTGTTAGATTTCAAAATCTTTCATTCTTTAGATTGCAATAGGCCCTGAATTTTGAGTTTTGTCATTTCAGAAAATGCTAACATTTCTAAGCACACAGCCAAGCTATGAGAAACATTGCCCTCACAAATAGCATTCACACAAGAAATATTATGACTGCAATTTAATGTCTGTTTATTTTTATACTTCCAAATCCTAGTTATATCCAAATTGAACTTCATAAATAATTCCTCCTTCATAATCAGTGTTTTTTTTTTTTTAACTTGCTATGCTTTCTTTGTTCACATGTCACTTAATGGAACTGCTTTACCAAGTGTGTGAGAATTTGATATCAGTAAAGTGGGTATGTGAAATATTTGAAGAAAAATAATGGAAATATTTACCACCAATAAGCTTGTCTTCATCACACCTAATTAAAAAACTCTAAGATCAAATGCCAAGCTTTTATATTTTAGCAGATAATGTCTCAAATAATGACATATAATTATGAAAATGACCTTTAGGCATATATGTAATATTTACCACCAATAAAAAATAACAAAGTTAAGGGAGAGGAGATACTGAATTGACTTATAACAAACAAGTTTTGTTTTGTTTTGTTTTGTTTTGTTTTTAGAAATTAAAGAACTTGGCAGATTATGCAAGGTACCATTTTGTGAGGTAAAAACACTACTAGACTGGAAGAAGGAAACCTAATTTTATATCATTCTACAAGTGGTAAATAAATTGTGTGCCTCACACTAAGCTGGCACTGACAAGTATGTAGTAAATTTAGCCATCCAGGTTCAAATATTTAAGATCCAGAAACAGTTTGAGGTCTCTGAGTGATAATGATTGTTTTTAGAATGTACTCAGAATTTCTCAAAATTGTCTTTAAATTTGCATGGCCTATGCCTTTCCAAGAGGCTATACAACTATGTTAATTCCTAATCAATTTTTAAGGTAGAAAGAAAAAAAGGAAAAGGTAATTCTGAGCTTCTTGATTCAAACTATATTCTAAAGGATACAAATTAAATTTAAAGTGCAGCATTGTATATGAGTACACTAATTAGTTGTTTTCTGAAAATAAACTATATTTTGTACAAATACTATACTAAATTGTTTAGAAAAATTTTATCTCCTTTAAAATAAGAATTATGTTCCATTGATTAAAATGTCAGCCTGACATTATACTGATCGAGGAAGTTCCAAAGCTGTGAAATGTTTCATTGCAGACTGCCTTGTAATAACAGGATGCAGGAGGCCCAACCGTACTGATCACTGCTGGCTGGTGGACAAAGTTAACCTGGTGAATAAGAATAAAACTTACTGTCTATGAATTGACCAAACATGAGGCTGTCTCAGACTCACATAATATCAGTCTCTCTCTCTCTCTCTCTCTCCCTTCCTGTTCTAATTATAAGGAAAGACTAGGAACACTTGAGGTGTGGATATGGGTACAAGTGTTTCTGTGTTTGTCATTCCAGAAATAAAAAAAATAAAAGAATTGAATTAATAACTTATAGTGATATAAAGTTTACAAAGAATAAATTAGAATTCAAGCCTTTATGCAAAGTAACATCTAGTATAGCTTTGAAAAGCCAAAAGCTAAGCTTATCTCCAGTCAAATCCCTTAGAGCTGTTGGATGTTATTTCAATTCTTTGTTTCCAAGTAAAACTCTTGGGTTTTAGACTGTAAACAGAAGAGAGTAATTGTATTATAGTGTGTGTGTGTGTGTGTGTGTGTGCATGTGTGTGTGTGTACTAGAGGATAAGTCTAAAATATTACATGCGGCTTTTGACCAAGAAAAGCATTTCATTCTGTTGGCTCATATATCCAAAGAGAAGCAAAGTTGTTTTGAGAGCACTAGAAAGCAAGTCATGTCTGCTTGAGCATATGGTTTAGGTTACTAAAAGAGATTGCTCCAAATTGTTATTTCTTTCTCTGGTAACTATTAAAAGCTAGTTATATAAGTTTAAAATCCATAATATTCAAATAACATATGTTAGTTTGTATGAAAATATATCTCCTTTTTTAAAATTACTGAGATTATAGAACAGTGATTAAATTTTCATGTGAAATACATGAGATAATTTGACCAGATTTTTTTCCGTTGTTTTTTGTTTTGTTTTGTTTTTACTGTAGTGCCTCAAATTAGATAAAAGTGTTGTAAATCATTAAAATAAACATATGAACAAAGGTTGACTGCATGAATATTAGTGCAGGCTAAACTAGACACTATGCTTTGTAAGCAATATTCATTCTCTTACATTAAAATAAAAATTGGTGTTATAATTGATGTTGAATGTAACTTCCCAGAGCCCTTAAGTTCTTCGAGAAATGAATATGAATGAAGTGTCACAGGCAATGTTTTATTCTCAACTTCATTTGTGAATGGAATAGTTTTTTTTTTTTTTTTTTTTTTTTTTCTGAAGGAATTAGGGGAAAATGGGAAGAATAAAATTGAGGTGGTTCCATTATATTATAGGAATGTGATTAAGGACATATAGAAATGATATGGACATATAGTTCTTGTTCAACTTGATAACTTGGAAAGTCAATGACTGGTTTCAGCTTTCTCACATGTAAATAAGAGAGATGTAAATAATTACTAAGTAATGTTCCTTGCATCTTGACCACCCTAAAACCACTTTTACAAAGTGATCAATGCAATTCAAATGTATATGTGGGAGAGTAGATTCCATTTAACTCATATCTCTATGACCCAGTCTTTTTAGTCCAAGAATAACTTTGATCAAACAAAAGGTGAAGAGTTTCTGGGGGCTGGAGAGATGGCTTAGCAGTTAAGTGCTTGTCTGTGAAGCCTAAGGACCCCAGTTCAAGGCTCGATTCCCTAGTACCCACATAAGCCAGATGTACAAGGTAGCGCATGCATCTGGAGTTCATTTGTAGTGGCTGGAGGCCCTGGCATGCCCATTTTCTCCCTCCCTCTCTCTCTTTTTCTCTCTCCCTCCCTTTCTCTGTCTTAAATAAATAAATAAATAAATAGCCAGGCATGGTGATGCACGCCTTTAATCCCAGCACTGGGGAGGCAGAGGTAGGAGGATTGCCAAGAGTTCTAGGCCACCCTGAGACTACGTAGTGAATTCCAGGTCAGCCTGGACTAGAGTCAAACCTTACCTCAAAAAATAAATAAATAAATAAATAAATAAACAAACAAACAAACAAATAAATAAAGAAATAAATAAAAACTTTAAAAAAGTGAATAATTTCTGTTCTAATGTTCCATTATCTTAACTATAAATGTACCATAACGATGTGTAGACTTTCAGTTGTATTAGAAGTCATAATTATGTACAGCTTGCCTTTTATAGTCCTATAATAGCAATTGTATCTTTCAGTTAATGATCACAAATACTTAAATCACACTGGGTGTAAATGAACTTATCAGATAAACATCATTTATCAAACTTGTTTTGCACACGTCCAATTTTTGGTATATGTATCTTAATAGTTTCATTTTCATGTCTATGTGGAACTCCATTTAATGACTGGTGATACTTATAAATACTCTGCTGTAGATAATATTTAAACAGAATCTTTGTACATAAAGGTTTACTTATGAGAGTAAGTGTACAGAAATCTTGACTTTTAAGGGATTGCATGTTCTAATAAGAAATTGAAAATGTAAGAGATTCAGTTTGAAAACTTTAAATATTAAAAGTTATAAAAGTATTTCCTGGTTCTATTTTTCAACTATTCACTGCTTCACTATTTCTAAAGTAGTTGTAGCTTATACTGCCATGTTAATAATCTAATAACTTAACATTTGCCAATATGAAATTCTTACTTTTAAATATTTTTTATTATTTTTTATTTTTGAGAGATAGAATGGGCATGCCAGGACCTTCAGCCTGCTGCAAACGAACTCCAGATGTGTGCACCCTCTTGTGGTACACATGTGACATTGAGTGCTGGTGCCACTATGCATGTGGCTATGTGAGACCTGGAGATTTGATCATGTGTTCTTAGACTTCTCAGGCAAGTACCTTAACTACTAAGCCATCTCTTCAGTCCTAATGTTTTATTTATGAGGAAAAAGCAAGCAGCACTTCATGTTTGCTAACTTGAAATTTTTCAATATTCAGTGTTTTGTTTAGTTACTAATGCCTGTTTGCTTTTTCTTTATTATATATGAAGTTTGGTGTGGTGTGGTGTGGTGTGTGTGTGTGTGTGTGTGTGTGTGTGTGTGTGTGTGTTGTGGTTGGTGTGTTGTTACTTATATACATGGTACATGTGTAGATGCATATGCTGTGTGTAAGCGTGCATCAGTAAGAAGAGAATATCAGGTGCTTTTCTCCATCGCTCATCCATGTTCTACCTTGAGATGGGGTCTGCACCTCAACCAAGAGCTGCCTATTTTAGTCTGTGAGCCCAAGTGATTTTCTGTTCTCCATAAGACAACTGTAGGAGAAATAATTAACTCCATTCATTTAATATTATTTTCAACTTTGTAGTCAGTGAAAGGCTGCTGTGTGTGTCCCAAACTCAGAACCACCATTTGAGATCAGAGATATTAACAGAATTTATTGCCAGAATTGTGCCTTTTAGCTTTGCTAGCTTTATGCAGGTAGTAGCAGCTAATAGCATTTTCTCTCATGAGTACCCCTTTGCTGTGTGGCCAATTAAAAAAAAAAAACTGTCATTGTTTCATCTTTAACAGAACAATTACAAGACCCAAGCTGTTCATCTGATGCCTTTTTAATGATAGGCACTTTGAGGATTTTGTTAAAAGTTTAGCATCTGAGCACTTTAGTTACCTCCTTGAGAATCTGCCCCCATGTTGCAATTCCCTATCTCCTGCCTACTCCAGCAACTTTGTGAAGGTCTCAGTTTTAGCACTGAAAGTTCCTTTTCCTGGGAACTCTTCCAATGGGTGAAAACCTGTCTTGGTTAAGCAAAAGTTCTTCTCTTCAAACATTTGTTTGCATGTCCTTGCCATTCTACTGAAATTACTTATTGAGACTCAGCTAGTAGATGCCATTGATTCATTTATTCTCATATCACTCTCAATTTATAGAAACATCATGCATCTCCCCAATTCCCAATTTCTGAGAACTTACATTATTATATTACATTTCTAACCCACATTCTGTGGCCTCAGATACATATACTTGATATAAATGCAACAATGTAAATACATTAACCTCAGAATTTTTAACATGGAGACAGGGGAAATGCAACTTTTTTCTGTGGTGCTACACTTGAATGTTGGTGATACTGTTGGCTAACATAAAAAGAGAAGATGAAAATAATAGTTTGATAAGAAAGTTGTGGGTGTATTTTTGAATTTAAATTTAGTTTGAGGTATCAAATAACAATGTGGAATTGTTATTTGATACCTCAAATAACAGGAACTTGGTGAAATCTATTCTAGGGAGAAGTACAAACAACAGTAAAAATGTGACGCAGTAATAAAAAGGGTACAGAATCATTGGCAGGAGTCAGAATGTCATCCAGCTGAGCAGTTTCATTGTGAGAAATACAATTCCTTCCTACATCACTATACCTGACATTACTCTCTAAAAGTCCCACATATAGACATGCTAGGAATAATAAAAACAGAGCTTGGGAGATGGCTCCTTTGGTAAAATACCTGAGTTAGGACCCCAGCATTAAGTGAAACATGACTGGCATGACAGCACATACCTATAATCCTAGTATTGGAGAGGCAGAGATAAAAGGATCCCAGGAGCCACATGGCTAGCTTGTTTAGTCTAATTGATGAGCTCTTTGTTCAGTGACAGACATTGTATCAATAATAAGCTAGAGTGCAATTAGCACAATTGAAGAAGATACCCAATGTCCACATCTTGTTTCCAGATGCATAGGCACACGTGCATAGGTAGTTGTACACACACACATGAACCCACATACATATGAACATGTATCCATAAACACCACATACACATAATTGTGCACAAAAGGATAGCTAAAATAAAATATATGTAAATAAATAGACAAATAACATCTTGATTGGATACAAATTACTTTTCATTATTATAACATGTATCTAATTTTCCTGAATGCTATTTAAGATCTGCCAAAAAGATGACCCATACTTATTGAGCATATTTGCAGTTTGATAGCATAGGTTGCATATGCCATTTTCTGCATAAGACAGCTTAAACAGTAGTTCTGTCTTCCACCCTTCTATGGATGTATTTTTTATAGGGCCTCTACTATGTCACTTTGTTCCTAAGAACCATCCAAGAAGAGGTCAAAATGTCAGAATCTGTTATAGAGGTAAAGATTTTCTCATCTTGATTCATTCCCCATAATATACTTAAACCTCACAGTACAACTTTATGGTCAATAAATTTTGATTGACTATCTCAGTATGTTACTGAATATGGAATGTCATCTATAGCCATACCACCATGAAGCACCTGATCTCTCCTGAATATCCAGATTAAAGTTTTTCTGTGCAATAATTTCAATCTTTTTTTTTTTTTTTTTTTTTTTTTTTTTTTTTTTTTTTCAAGGTAGGGTTTCGCTCTAGCTCAGGCTAACCTGGAATTCACTCTGTAGTCTCAGGGTGGCCTCGAACTCACGGCAATCCTCATACCTCTGCCTCCCAAGTGCTAGGATTAAAGGCGTGTGCCACCACACCTGGCTCAATCACTGCTGAAGCATGCTACATATATCACCTATGTATTCAGTAAACAGAAAATCTGTTTACCAAGCATTTTACAAAGGTAGACATCTAAAATATTTATAAAATTTAAAACCAGCCCTAATTAAAATCATGTCTTCATTATTATAGCTGATTAAATGACAAAAATTTGCATACTATATTTCTAAATTTAGTCACTAAAAGGACTATCTCATCTTACTTAAAGTCATATAAATAGTCTATCTTTGAAACTTTTTCTAATGAATAGATTGTAAGAAAAATATTCATTGGATATAGGAATGCTATCAAGGAATAATTTATTGAAATTTAGAAATCAAGAGAAAAAGTTTAAATCATGAATAGCTTTGAAAAATAGAAGAGTAAAAGAATCCTAAGTGGTGAGAAGAATAACAGCAGGTTCTAAAACATCTGATGCACAATAATATAAAATAGAAATACTAAATTTATTATAAGAAAAAAATGGAAAGAAGTGGGCAGGAAGACTGGAAAGTAATAAAAACAGTAAACATAAAGCCCCTTGGCAAAGAATAAGTTTACATAATTATATTTCCACTGTGAAACCATTTTCGCAAGCAGAAAAAGAATGAAGTACAAAACAGTGAAACCAATTATAGATTTAAGTTTTTTTTAATTGGCATGTATTAATTGTATGGTTGAGGAGTATCATTATGATATTTCATACATGTATGATCTTACCCATTCCCTCTATTATTTTCTTACACTCTTTTTTATGCTCATTTCCCTTCAAAATCCCTAAGAGCATGCCCTTTTGTTTCATTTGCTATTTTCCTTAGATTCCATGTATGAGTAAAAGCATATGACACTTGCCTTCAGAAACCTAGCTTATTTGGTTTAATACACACAACTCTACTGCCATCCATTCCACTGAAAATGATGGGGTTTTCATTCTTTTTTATTTGAATCAAGCTCGCTCTCTCTCTTTGTCTCTCGCTCTCTCTCTCTCTTTCTCTCTGTCATACAGACACACAAATATCACATTTTATTTACTAATTTATAAGTTAATGGGCACTTACTCTGACTCTATTCTCTAAGTTGGATAGTGCTGTGATAAACTTGGCTATGCAGGCAGCTCTATAGAAAGCTGACTTTGTGGGTTGGAGAGATTGCTTAGTGGTTAAGGCTCTTGCCTGCAAAGTAGAAGGACCCAGGTTTGATTCCTCAGTACTCACGTGAGGCAGATGCATATGGTGGCACATGCATCTAGAGTTTATTTGCCACGCCTACAGGCCCTGGAGCACCATTTCTCTCTCTCTCTCTCTCCCTCCTCTCTCTCTCTCTCTCTCTCTAATAAAAATTTAAGAAAAATAAGCTGAATTGGATTCTTTAGGGTATATGCCCAGAGGTGTTATGCATTGATCACATGGAAGTGCTATTTTTAATAATTAGAAGAAACTTCCTACTGATTTAAACAGTGACTGGACTAACATACAATTAAAAAAAAAAAAAGTAATTAGGGATTCCTCTTGTCCTAAACCATCACAAAAATTTGTTGTGTTTTGATTTGTTTATTTTCTTAATTATAGCCATTTTGACTAGGATGATATAAAATTTCAGTGTACTTTTTGATCATATATATATAATGGATAAATATGCTGAATATTTTTTCATGTTATTTATTAACCATTTGTATTTCTTTGTTTAAAAATGTCTGTTGAAATCTGGGCATAGTAGCACACTCCTTTAATCCCAGCACTCGGGAGGCAGAGGCAGGAGGATTGCCAAAAGTTCAAGGCCACCTTGAGACTACTAGTGAATTCCAGGTCAGCCTGAGCTAGAGTGAGACCCTTCTTTGAAAAACCAAAAAATAAATAAAAATGTCTGTTGAGCTTATTTTTCTATATGTTATAATTACTTTGGTGTATAATTTCTTTAGTCTATTATATATAATATGCATATCAATTCCTGGCCCATTTCTTAGAATGATTATTAATTTTTCCATGCACAATGGCTTTAATTTCATTTATGAATGCTTGCTGTAATTTCCTGAGCTATTTGAGTCATATACTGAAAGAAGCTGCCTATGGCTTTATTTTGAAGTGTTTCCCTTATATGTTTGCAAGAATTTCATAATTTTAGGTATTAAATGAAGGTCTTTTGCCGGGGTTTTTTCCCTCCACCACCGGCAGGTAGAGCGGAAGAGAGAGAGAACCAGGCCAGCCACTTCTCTCGAGGCTGAGAGAGAAGGCAGGTGTCGGCGACTCAAACTCCTACCCCCCCTAAAACACCGGGGAGAAAAACCACATTGAGCCAGGAGAAACGTCTAAGGCACAACTCACTCCTTTATTGTCATGGGGAGGTATTTATATGTTTTGAGGAAGGCGGCGGGAAGAGAGGATGAGAGAAAGGTATAAGGGCCAATATTATTTCACCACGTCAGCAGCAGCTGGGCGGAGGCAGTAAGGGCCAATAGTATTTCACCACATCAGCAGTAGCTGGGCGGAGGCAGTTTCAGCCTAGGTGCTGAGTCACTCTAAGGACAGGTCGCGAAATTCTACTCAGGCTCTGGAAGCTCAACCAGGCCTCACCGGGAGCCAAGTACAGGTAAACTCTGGCTGGGCCCAGAACCACTAGGCCTCACACCAGGCAGGGCCCAACAGTCTTTGACCTATTTTATTGTGTCTTGTGATCGTAAGTCAATATCCAATTTTTCCACACCACTTGTTAAAGAGATTGTCATTTTTATGAATGTAGGTTTTTGACACCTTTGTCACAAAACAAATGGCTACAGATATGTTGGCTTATTTGTGGGTCGTGGAGGTTTAAATGTGAATGTATGTCTGCCATAGCCTGAGGTATTTTTATTACAACTTTGGTCTCCAGCTGCCTGTGGATGTGTAACTGACAGTGGACCTTAAGTCCACTACTAAGGTATGTAGAGCATAGTTGAGCTCTGGCTGTTTGTATTGGCTGGTTGTTGGGTGTTGTTTCTCTGATATGACCTATAGAAGTGAGTCAGTTTCTTCCACCACTGTTGGTGCATCCCCTGTACTCTGTAAGACTGAAATAGACCCTTTACTCCTATAAGCTGCTTCTGGTCAGGTATTTGTCCAGCAATGCAAAGGTACCTGCACCTGTAAAATTGGTACCAAGAGTGGGGCCATTACTGTGGTGGATCTGACCATGTAAGTTTTGTCTACTGGAACTTTTGTTCAGGATAAATATGGAAGAACTTCAATACATTGGACTAAGAAGCCTCATGGGGTGTTAACAGAGTTTGATGGGTTATACTGGTGAGAGTTTGAAAAAGCCAAATGTAGAGAGAATTGTGGTCAATGAAGGCTTGGCTTATGAATTTATAAAGGGGAAAAGAGTGAACTTTGTTATTTCTGGGCTACTGCCATAAAAGCTGGCTGCATTCTGCCCTAGTCCAGAGATTTTGATAATGGTTGAATTTAAAAGTAATGGACTGGTATGCTTGGCAGAAAGTATAGAACATAAAGATAAGAAAAAAATGTATAGTTTATTATAGGAAAAATTCAAGGAAGCTTAAAGTTACTGGCACAGAGACTGGTTTTAGGATAGTGAAGCTGTAATTATTGAGCAAATTACCACCATTAAGGGTGGCCAACTGTTATGCATTGAAACAGGGGGAAAGATGGCAAGAAGGGGAGCCAGAGAGGGTTCAAGCCACTATAAATTCTTTATCAAGGAGGTGACTTAAAGGAAGAATTGTAAAGAAGTTGCCTCTTTGTCAAAGTCAAAGTTTATTTCCCCCCAGGATTTCCAAATTTAGCTATGATACACACCTAGCACTTGTTTTGGAAGCTGGAAAAATGAAGGGATTCAGGTCATGAGGTGAAGCATGGTGCTATGGATTGGCCTCAGAGCAATGTGAAACAGGGTTGAAATCACTGTTTGAAAGCCCAATAAGAACACTGTAAATAACTATGGCCATCCCATCTATTTAGTACTAACTTCTCTCTCCATTGGAGAATTTGCTAATCTTTTTCAAATGGACAACGAACTTGAAGGGAGGATCAGCCAATCACACCTCACCAGGGCCCCAGATGAATCCATAAAGTAATGCTGGGAAAGGGCAAGAGTGCAGCATTCTTGGTGAACACGATACCAGCAAAAGGCTGAAGGAGATAAACACAGACAACATCTAACTCCTACTAAGTCAGATATCCAGAGACACAGAGGATCCCAAAAGCTCACCACTGAAGTAGAACTAAAATGATCCCAACGTGGCTCAGGGAAATTCACAGAAGAGGGAGAGGAAAGAGTGTTAGAGCCACAAATTGGGTCATTATGCACAGAGACTTGGCCTATCCCCTATAACTCTTGACTACCCCACCCAATGCACGACCCACATTCCCCATTGATGAGGGTCCCTTTGGAATGGGGAGGACAGGGCGGAGGATAATGGAGTCACCAATATGAATGTAAAATTAGAATAATATAAATAACAAAATAAATTATAAAAAAAAGAAAACTGTATGAAGATGAGCCAGTTCCAGTGCCCGCTGCTGAGATGCAGCATGTGAAACAGGGTTGAAATCCTTGGAGGCTAAGTAAGGCTACTTTGTGAAGCTGTGAAGATGAATCATGGTTTGCACTATAGACCCCAACTTGTTTTGAATATAACAGAACTGTGGAACAGCTGCCATGGAGAGATGCTCGGTCAGCTAGCGGGAGGGTCACTGACTTCCATAAGTGGTTATGAATGTTGGACTTGAATGTCTTATGTTTACAATGAAAATGTTTACTCTGTGCCATTTTGTGTTACAAGGCATGTGATTTGTATTTTAATTTTATGGGTCTCACAGTTAAGAGACAGCTGCAAATTTAAAACTAAACCTGGGATGTTTGAACCATGTTAAAATTGATAAAGACTATAATAGTATGAGTATAATTTGCATTGTGAGATGGTCATGAGTCTATGATCAGAATTTGGCCATTTGAATGTGAATGTATGTCCCCCATAACCTGAGGTACTTTTGATTCAGCTTGTAACTTAAGTCTCCAGCAGACTGCTAGAGGGTTTGTCACCTGATGTCGTATCTTAAGTCTAGCCTTAAGATGTGTAGAGAGCAATTTGAGCTCTAGTTGTTCAACTTTTCTGGCTATGTGGTGGTGCCATTGATGGCATTTTCCCTGGATTCTGGAAGCCTGAAATAAACCCTGTCTGCCCATAAGCTGCTTCTGGCTGGGTGTTTGTCCAGCAATACAAAGGAAACAGCCACAAAGGTCATATTTTCTATTTCATTGGTCTATATGCATGTTTTGCGCTCATACTGTCATAATGAGTAGATATTAAGGGAACTTTTGGTTGTATGTAATTAATATTTTTTTCAGTAAGCCCAAATATTTCAACTGAGGTTCTCTGATAAGATTGGGAGTTTTCTTACTTGGAAGTATTCAGAGAGACTATGAAAATATTTTAAACTATTTCAGACATGTACTAGCCTCAAGGCATCTTGAATAGGTTTTCAAAGCCCTTATAGACCTATTATTTTATAATTCTATAATTTCATGGTAATTCAAACCACTTTAGACTAAATATTCTCCACTGATGTGAACAGGTATCAACTCCTGTATCTCATTTCATTTATAATGCAAGAATTTGGAAAGAACCTTCAGATAGCAATTTGTGCCTGATCTGATACATTTTCATGGTTTTGTAAGCATAAAAGATTTAAAAGAACTGTACCCAGTACTACAATATTTATAAAGGGAAGGTAAGAAATAACATGCCAGAAAAGAAATTAAAACAAAAGCAGTAGTAAACCAGTAGAAGCCTCCCCTATTTGCCGTGTTTTTGGATCAAACATGTATAGCATTGTGTACCCTTCCCAGTGACCACTAAGAAAATACCTTTCCTACTAAGGTGAATGAGATCACATGACAAAGCCAAAAAATCCTGGTTCACTTTTATTTCAGGATATTCTGTACTAGCAAAGTTTGATTATTTTGGATAAAACTTTTTCTTATGCTTTTTGCCTAAAACAAAAAAGCAATTTAGAGCCATGTGTGGTGGTGCATGCCTTTAATCCCAGAACTCAGGAGACAGAGGTAGGAGGATTGCAGTGAGTTTGAGGCCAGTCTAGGGCTACAGAATGTGATCCATGTCAGCCTGGTCTAGAGTGAGACTTTACCTTTGAAATATCTTTTAAAAAGAAAAAAAAAAAAATTTTTTCATTTTTATTTTATTTGTTCATATTTGTGTGGTGGTGGTACACATGTGAGTATGGATGCATTTGTAAGGAGGTCAGACAACAAGCTAAGGTGTTGGTACCAGGAATGCTATCCACTTTTTTTTTTTTTTTTTTTTTTTTGAGACAGGGATTCTCATTGGCCTTGAGCTAATAATGTAGGCTAGATTAGTTGGAAAGCAAGTTCAAGGGATTCACCTGTCTGGACTTGTTGTGAGCACAAACTGCAAGCACATGCCCTCATGCCCAGCATTTTTTTATACATGGGTTATATAAGTCAAGTCCATGTGTTTATAAAGTGCTGTAGTTACCTTCTCATTTGGTGGGAAAAAGTATCTGACCAAAAGCTAATGGGAGGAAAGTATTTTTATATATAGGATGAAATTCTTGAGGGGACACTCGATGATGGCAGGGAAGAGCATGGCATGAGCATGGGCTGGACATCACTTCTGTCACAGCAGATGAAAAATAGTAGCACTACAGTGAGCTAAGCTCTGGAAAGGTGGAACTGGCTATAATACCCCTACGCTTGTCCTAAACAACACATCAGTTCAACAAGACTCCAACAAGACCCAAGCATTAAGAACACATGAGAGTATAGGAGGGATATCTGCTACAAAACAACACTTCAGGCAGACATTTTATTAAGTGAGCTCTCCCTCAGCTCCTAGCATTTTTAATATATTTATCAGCCTCCATTTCATATATAGATAGAGCATACTAATAAAACCTTATTTTAGTTCCTAATAAAATTGAATTAATTCACTTGAAAATTCATAATAAGCAATTGTTTTAAATATTGTTACTCATATTCCTCAAATGTATGTTTTCCACTTTCTACATAAAACAGTGACTCATCATATCCCTATATTAAACCAAATTATTATATCAACTCAAACCAAAGTATATGTAGGCTGGAAAGCTCCTCTTACAATATTTTATAAAATTCTGTTAAAGAAATAAAACTTTTCACATTATGTCTGCTTCAATTATAGGTACTTACTAATCCCATTAATATGGCATATGTAAAGAATGTTGCCTTTTATATAAAAGTTGTGTTGCATAACTTTGAAATATTCAAAAATAAAAAAAACCTTTCACTTTTAGTTTACTGTTATCATAAGAATTATGGCTTTATTAGGGTAAAATACATTAGAAATCATAAAGTATTGATACTTATATTTGTAGATCATATTAAAAAATTTATTTATATTAGCATTCAATTTTAAAATCAAATGTTTGGAATGTAACAACTTTTGTAAATCCTATCTATTTCAGAAAGGAGATGGAGAAGCCAGGCATGGTGGAGTGCACCTTTAATTCCAGCACTCTATAGGCAGAGGTAGGAGGATCACCGTGACTTTGAGGCCACCATAAGATTATATAGTGAATTCCAGGTCAGCCTGAGCTAGAGTGAGACCCTACCTTGAAACACACACACACACACACACACAGGAGTTGGAGAATGTCAGTCTCTAAATCATGGAAGTCATTTAAAATGTCAAAATCTGATGAATTTATAATGTATTATATATTTCATGATATGTATGTGTATATACATATATATATATATATATATATATATATATATATATATATAATAACTCAATTGAAACAATTTTTACTATTAGTTAACTACTTATTCCAATTTTATTAAAATTACAGTTTATACAGATGTTTGAAAATAGAGAGCTTCTAAAGACCCATAGATATCTTTACCTGCATAAACAAGATTGAAATTTTCATTATTTGGAATTAGTAATGAGGAACGGAGAAAAACTATGAACAGTGAAGTTAGCAGCAGGGTAATGATTGGAAGCTTTTGTGTTTGTAATAGGGAATAATCAAAATACAGATTCATTTACTGTTTTAGCTTCTGTAGTATGGAGGAAGATGCGCTGATAATGAACAAGAAATAGGGGGCTGGAGAAGTGGCTGAGCAGTTGAAAGCACTTGCTCACAAATCCTGTTATCTCTGCTTTAATTCCCCAGTACCTACAGAAAACCAGGTGCAAAAAGTAGTACATGTGTCAGGAGTTCATTTTTGGAAACAAGAGGCTCTGGCTGGCCTATTCTTCCTGCCCCCATCTTCCTCTTTCTCTTTCACATTAAATAAATATTTTTTAAAGGAACAGATTAGCCAGAGAAAGTAAGTCTTCAAAGCTAGATGGATTGAGTTGTAGCACAAATGCCAACAACGAAATTCTGAAACGAATCAGATTTTCCCATCAGTGGGTGTCAAATAATATAAACACATGGAATCATACTGGTATAAAAAATAGACACCTTCTGGTTCCTGTTTTCCCATCACTGGTCAAAGACTTCAACTTTGCCTCTTAAGTATTTCTAAATCTGTATTCTTTTACTCACTCCTAATATTACTTACTTCAAGCCCTCTTAAATTTCACTTAGTTAACAAATCATTCTCTTATTGTGTTCAGACTTCTATTGTGCCAGTCAGTGTGATCTTCATAAAGTACTAATATTTCACAACATAAAAAGCAAGCAATGGGCCGGGAGTGGTGGCACACGCCTTTAATCCCAACACTCGGGAGGCAGAGGTAGGAGGATCGCCGAGAGTTCGAGGCCACCCTGAGACTACATAGTTAATTCCAGGTCAGCCTGGACCAGAGTGAAACCCTACCTCGCAAAACCAAAAAAAAAAAAAAAAAAAAAAAAAAAAAGCAAGCAATGATATGTATTCCTTATATAACAAAATCTAAACCTTTACTATGACATCTTTGCTTACTATCATGCTGATCTCATTTAGGAACAGGTAATTTGTGGGCCCAGTGAAAAAAGAAAACCTTGGGCCTCTTTTTCATGAAATTAAATATTGTGAGGATGGGGAGATAATTCAGTGGCTAAACTTTTTTTGTCTCATAACTGAGGACCTGAGTTAGATCCCCAGAATCCATGCAAAGTATACAGGGATGATAGCACACATTTCTAATCCCAGAACTGGGGAGACAGTGACAGGATGATCTGGGGATTGCAGAAGCTCGACAGTCTAGCCTAGTTGATATATTTCAGGCCAATGAGAGCCCTTGTCTGAGGAATACAGCCAAAGGTTATCCTCTGGCTTCTAGATGAATTTATGGAATTTTATTTATTTATTTATTTATTTATTTATTTATTTATTTATTTATTTATTGACATTTTATTTTTTAATCCTTAATTAGGATTTCTGTATATGAAGCAATTTTATTTGAAAAACAGGGGTGAAGGAGATAGACACAGAGAACACTCAACCCAGAGATGCAGAGATAGAGAGACTCCCATGACCTCATCACTGAAATAGACCAAAAATGAACCCAACATGGCTTAGGGAAATTCGTGGAAGAGGGGGCGGAAAGATTGTAGAACCATAAGTTACGTCATTATGCACAGAGACATTGCCTCACCCCCATAACTGATGGCTAACCCCACAATGCAAGACCCGCAATCCCCGAGGGGGGAGGGCAGGGAGAAGGCTAACAATGGTACCATCATGGATTTTTGCACATTATATAGATAACTAATAAAAAATTTTTTTTAATTCTTTAAAATGATATTTTTATCTTCTTTTATAAGGCCATATGTCACAAAAAGAAAACCAGAAAATACAAATATTTAGTTATTCAAAACAAATACATTAATAGAAACTAATTTATATAAATAAATTTTTTGAAAGATGGATGCTACATAGGAACAAATTAAAATATTGTGGTATAGAAATAAAGCAATTAAAGTAGAAAAGTTAAAAATAGGTAAATAAATGAAGTAAGAAATTCAATTATCCTTGAAGCAACCAGTCCCTATTGAACTGGTATCTTTAATAAATTATTAAAGGATTTTTCAGGTTCCTTGGAATACTTGTCCAGTAATGGTCCCATTTTCCAAAGCCTGGAATAATTCCATTGTAAAACAAGGATTTTTTAATGGTCTTATCCTACAGGGGAAAAGAAAAAGATTGTTAATAAAATTAAACATGTCATACTTAAACTTTAAAATTAATAAAATATCCATAGCATATCATACACCAAAGCAAATATAAAAACAGCACAAATTGTAAAACTTTTGAGGACAGAATTTTCAACTAAACAAAATCTATAGAAATTATAATTCCTTATAATGTTTATTAAATCAGTTATTTCAATGCTCATATCTAGTAATGTTCATTTTCAGATTTATAAACCAGCATACAGAAAAAAGTCCAATATAATTTAAATACACAATACATGCAGTAACCTTCCAGTTATTGATGGGAAGCAGTCAACAAGGGACCATTCACCCCATTTTTTAAAAATTTATTTTATTTTATTTTATTTTATTTTTTTTATTTGTTTACACAGTAGTGACAAAGAGAGGAAGAAAGAGAGAGAGTGTGTGAGAATGTGCACTCCAGGGCCTCTAGCCACTGCAAACCAACTCCAGATGCATGTGCCACCATGTGCATCTGGCGTACGTGGGACATGGAGAATCGAACTAGGGTCCTTAGGCTTTGCAGACATGTGCCGTAACCATTAAGCCATCTCTCCAGCCCCTAAATTTTTTAAAAAAATTTATTTTTTAATATTTTTAACGATTTTATTTTATTTTATTAAACTTATTTATTAGAGACAGAGAGATGGAGACACAGAGAGAGAGAGAAAGAGAGAATTGGGATGCCAGGGCTTCCAACCACTGCAAACAAACTCCAGATACATGTGCCACTTTGTTCATCTGGCCTATGTGGGACCTGGAGAATCAAACCTGGGTTCTTAGGCTTTGTAGGCATGTGCCTTAACCACTAAGCCATCTCTCCAGCTCCATCCACTCGATTTTTATAATGTCTCATGAATCATAAATTTCACAAGTACTCTTTATTACATAACTTTAACCTTTAAATTCCTGATGTGAAAATGGGCAGCTGCCTTTAGAAAAGGCTCATGGGCAGGTAACTTGTTTGATAAGTGACATGCTATGTTATTTCCAAAAACTCCCTTGGAGCTATGAAGGGTTCTTCAGTGAAAGAACACTCAGTATGAACATGATACAAGTATATAGTTACCCAATGTTACTATGCTTATAACTCTCAGTATCTGAGGGTTTTAGGGGTTTTTGTACGATGCAGAAAATGGCTTACTATGAAAAAAGACACCATATTTTTTAAATGTATCTTATTCTATACTTATGCTAAGTATTTCAACTTTATTTAAAAATCCAAGAATTAAATAAAAACCTAGGGAAATAGTAAATTTATAAAGCAAGCAAAAGGTTTGTATCCATTTTCTATAATGTACCATTTAGCTCTTATAACCTTGAAAATAAAGAAAAGTGGTTTTTACAGTTATTTTCAGTGAGGAAAGTAAAAAGTTTTTAATAAAAACTTCTACCATGACTGATGTGAACAATTATATTTTTTACTTAAATATAACAGTATAATTAAATTTTAATTCTTGAGACAGAAATAATTGTAACTATTAAAACAAATACCATAAGACAGCTATGAAACTAAAAAAGTTTAAGTTAACATTAACTTAATTTAAAAGATAATATAATTAGGTTGGAACTTTATTAGGTCTCACAAATGAATAGGGTTCCCTTTTATAAAATATTTTCATTTAGTGTTTTGTTTTAATTTAGTAAGCCAATATTATTTCATGCAGTATGTTAATTAAATCCCTTTACAATAATTTTCATTTGAAAGACTGTAGAAACCCCTCTACATATAAACGCTTATCATATCGTTAGGTTATTTCTTACACAAGTGGTTCAAAACAATATACATACGTGTGTGTGTGTGTGTGTGTGTGTGTGTGTGTGTGTGTGTGAATATAAATACATATATACATTTATATTCCTGGAGAGATGGCTCAGTGGTTAAAGGTGTTTACTTGCAAAACCTAAAAAACTTCCTGTTTGATTCCTTAGTTTTCACAGAAAAGTCAGATCCACAAAATGGCCCTTGTGACTGGAGTTCATTTTCAGTGGCCAGAGGTCATGGTGTGCCTATTCTCTCTCTCTCTCTCTCTCTCTCTCTCTCTCTCTCTCTCTCTCTCCCTCTTTCTTTACTTATAATTAGATATTATGGGCTAGAGAAATGACTTAGCAGTTAAGGCGTTTGTCTGCAAAGCTAAAGGACCAAGGTTTGATGCCCCAGGACCCAAATAAGCCAGATGCACAAGAGACACATACATCTGGAGTTTGTTTGCAGTGGCTACAAGGCCTGGCATGCCCATTCTCTCTCTGTTTCTCTTCTCTTTCTCTCTCTGCTTGCAAATAAATAAATAATTTTTAAATGAAAAATCTAGATATAACTATATTTAAATTAAATTATAAAAATTATTATTTTCCTCCAAATTTGAATAATTATGTTCTAAGTGACAATTATTTATGAAAGGTTTCTATAATAACAGATACTTAGATATACTAATCCAGTAATTTCAGGATATTTGTCTATAATTTTTTCTACAAACACTCAAAGACACAAACAGAATTAATACATGTTTATAATAAAAGTATCAATCCAAAATAAAAGCTATTTCATTGACATTGGAATATTTAGGACATACGGGAGCAGTGTCTGGAAGACTGAAAATTTCCGGATTAAGTAAGTAACCAGTTGAAGCTTTTAGCTTAATAGTACAAGAATCAGATTTTAATTCAATTCAGTCTTCCTTTTACTTTAATATTAAATAAAAATGCAGTCACACTTAAGCACATACCTCAAAAGACCTAAAAGTTTATGACTTCATAGCAGTGACTAATGGCTTAAGAAGAAGAAGCATGTTTTGAAATAAAAGAATGATCTCTATGAACAGATTCAGACCATGTCAAGCATCAGCTGGACATTTGATGTACAGTTTTATAAGTGGGTTTCTACATTTTCATGGTGAAAGATAATCATGTCTATCATTTCTGATAATAGTAATTCTGTGAATTTTTGGATCTTGTGTGTTCAGCTGCTGTTTTAACTTTATTTCCACTCATTTACAGTCAGATTGAACTCAGATGGTTTTATGGCAATCTAACTCCATCTACCTGGCATCCCCTCAATTGCCCTCCAAGTTGTGAAAGTCTACAAGAACATGAAACCTATAAATCTCAAAATTGCTCACTGCACACTTCCCCACAATTCTGTCTTCTATTTCTTTCTCTGCAACATAATTATCTAGGGTTATCTTCCTGCATTACACCAATACACTTACAGGATGCCTAGGGTCCTTCAGACTCCCTGGAGATGTTTCCCAGCTGCCACACCCTATGACCACACTCAGCTTAAAGAAGCAAGATCAGTCATCACCCCAATACCCTAAAGGCAGCTACAGTTACTTCTTCAGAGGGAATATTGAGGAAGTTTTGAGTAACCAGGCCCTGAAAATAAAAGCAAGGAAGATCTTTGAGTCCAATCCCACAGTCTCCAATTTGCTAGAGGTAAGAAGGATCCTGCCACTCCTTATCACTTGCTGTCTAAATGAGTTCCCTAGATGTGTTTTTCCTTAAATTCAACCTGAGTCCTACCATAGGAAGGATTTTCCCTTTCATAGAATTAAGATTCCTGGAAGGATGAAACCTGAATCTGTCATTGTGGCAGGTTAGCTCAGTCCCCATTTGGAACATACAATGGAACCCAATTTGAGTCTCTGAGGGTGGGTTGTGTTTCTCTGCTTCTGGTGAGCAATGACTCTTTATACTCTCTACTTTTTATTTCTCTTAAACTAAAAACATCTCTACATTTTTAAAAAAAGAGAATCTCAGAGAACTATATCTATACAAAGAAAATAAATCATGGATTCAGACACAGATACCAATAAAAATGCCAGATGTTTGGAATAAATGTAAAAACTCATATTGGCTCAGCTTTATTTACATCTTGATCTATATTAAAATGATTAATGATGACTTGCAATAAACGATACAACACAGTAAAAAAAAAAAGGCAGGCAAGATGTGAGTTCATAGGATAGAGGTATAAAATGAAAATACTTTTAGTAATTGCTATTGAAGTTTAGCATCAAACATAATACTGACTTCATAGCCAGTTAACACACCATGGTGAGTATTTGTTGCATTTCTCATCTCTGTAACTATATATCTGATTTAAAAAGAAAAACTTAAAAGAAAAAAAATTTATTTTGGTTCAGTATAAGAAAGCATTCAGTCCATCATGGCAGGAATGCCTTGTGTCTGGAGTGTTAGGGTGCTAGTCACATGTCCTTGTTCAGGAAACAAAGCACTATAAATGAATACTGGTGCTTACCTTACTTTCTCTTTTTGGACTTTCTATTCAGTCTGGTAGTCCATCCATGGGTTGGCACCACTTACATCCAGGATATATGTTCTTTACCTACTTATGCTTCCAGACACTCCCAGAGTTAAGTCACCTTAGTGATTCTAAATCCACTCAAATTGACAATCAAAATTATCATTACTGATACTGTACAAAATTGAGATGTCCCATTTCTTAGTGAAAGAGATTTGTTTATTAAAGTTTACATACCCTATTCATTGGAAGATGTAGCATAAACTTGACGGATTTTTAGAAAAGCAAACTAATTTAGTGGTCCTAGAATTTATTCTATTATGAAGTACATAAAATTAACACGATTTTTAAGTCAAATTTAATCTACTCCAAAGAATTTACTCTGGACTTAGATGAAATTGGATATAGTCATTCTTCGATGCCACATCATTCTATGCAGAATAGTGTCAGTGCCATGGATCTACTACAATTTAAGCCTTTGAGGAGAAACATCTAGTCTTTGTGCATGACCATTGATGACAAGCTTCACTCTGAGTCCAGTCATCACTGACCCTGGGGTGACTGTACAGTCTGTGAGAAAACTTTCTGTTGCTTCCCCAGATTCAAAACAGTTGTTCTCTGAACTGTGATACTAAGGGGAAAAGGCATGGGTCCTATTCCTCTTCATAATGACTTTTGAAATTGTGTGAGAGGCTTTCCATAACTCTGTTTTTTGTTATTTTATAAGCCAAAGAAGTCATCCTCAATTTCCTCTTTCTCCAGATTGATTGTCAACATTAAATCTACAATTATCAGCGTGACGTGGCTGGGAGGAGGAGAATTCAGTGCTAGTGTCCTTCATTTCAATCCTTGATTTCAATGCTTGATTTTGTTATATCTAAAACTAAGTCTTAAAATAGTCAAAGTTAAGTTTTGCTATTTGTTACTGATGTTAAATTAAGCTCAGAATATAAAGTTTTACATTTTATTCAGTTTGGCCATTGAGTCAAATTGTAAAAGAATATAGAAAAAAATTTTCTAAAAATTAGGAAGTTAGAATCTATTCTAAAATATTAAATTAATAAAAATTAAATAGTCTAATACCTTTATTCTACTCTCTCTAAATCTCTACATATATCATATATTTAAAGTATATCATTAAATAGTCTTAAATACATTCATATTATGTTTTCCCTATCACTACCACCTATCTACATAACAATTTCATCACCCCCAAACTGAAATTTTATACCAATTAATGTATAATTTCACATACTCATTCCTCCCAGACCAAGCAGTTACTATTGTATTTTGTGAATATGAGATAAAATAAAAGGTACATTTGTCTTAGAGTGATTGGCTATATCTCATAGTGTGAGTCTTCCAAGAACATATTCACAAAATCAGAACTTAATTATATTATGGTATGTTTCTTTAGCTGAAACAATATAATGGTGTTTGTAAAACAACTGAATAAATAAATTGTAATTGAGTTCAGTGGGGGAGGGGGGAAAGAAACAGAGAGAAAGAAAGACAGACTAAGGAGCCGAAGTGGAAACAGCAGAAACTTTTGTTACAGGACCTGCATTTTCCCCATGTGTGTGCTGTAAATTAATGCGAAAACTTTTCACCACTTCTCCATTTGTGGTTCCCATTAGATGTAGAACAAAGGTGGATTTATTGCTTGGTTTAAAAACAGACAAACACTGTACTATAGAAGATTTTTCTATTAAAAGCCAAGTCCATAATAATACTTCAAGAAGATGTCATTATTATAATACAATGTAATGAGCAGGGAGTATACATATTGCCAAGTTAAACACAAAGGAAAAAAATCTGTTCACAATTCCCCACACCCTTAAACACTTATCCCAGTATTAATTGCATATGACTTTCTGATGACAAAATTTGGCCCACCAAACAATTCTTTCTCAGAGGACTTAGCTCTCTCTAGAATCTACATTGGCATTTCCCAGTTGATTATGCCCTTAACTAAAAGCAACACATAGGCCAATCCCATTTTCAGAAAATAATTCCAATGATGAGGACTTATTTTAGGATAGTTGTCAGGGTTGTATTTCAAAACTAGAATGATCATAGGGAGAAAAAACAGCTATCATAAGACCAAAAATTGTGACTATTTATTGAGGAAATTTCTTATTTACAAACTTTTTTCTTTTGGAGGCAGGGTCTCACACTAGCCCAGACTGACCAGGAAATCACGTTGCATCCACAAACTGATCTTGAACTTAAGGGATTTCTACTACCTCAGCCTCCTGAGTACTGGGACTAAAGGCATGAGCCATTATGCCTGGATTTATTTAGAAGTTCAGTTTATGGGATTTTTTTGTATTGTTGAAATATATGAGGCCAATACATCACTAGATGTAAAGCACACAAGAAAAAAATTGAAATATGATGTATATGGCCAGAACATTTTTGTATACATATACATGTCTAATTGCAGGCCATAAAATATAGACATGATATATGAATATCTCATACATATTTCAAACATATGTGAATAGATAAACTATGATTATTAAATGTATTGGTAATTTAAAGGCTACACAGCAGACTTAATGATCTGCTGAAAGTGCTATGCTGTGTATAGCACTGACTATAAGCCATCACCTACATCCTTGAGACTTTTATTGGCTATCTGAGGATACCCTTGTATCACAGAGTAAGCTTAAAAATCCTATTTTTACTTATTTTACATTACTTTATTTAGTCTGTATGTATAAATGTGTATGTATATGTGTGTTTGTTTGTGTGTGGTCAGGCATGTGTATGTACATGCTTATGTGTGCATGTGCATGTGAAAGCCAGTGTTTGATAACTGGTATCTTCATCAACTGTTGTGTACTTTAATTTTTGAAGCAGAGTTGTCTAATTGATTTGGCTAGTCTAGTTTACCCAGAGGATACACCTGTTTCTGTCTCCCATTCTTGGATTATAGACACATGCCTGGCACATAGATGGGTGAAACAAACTTAAGCCCTCATGATTATAAAACAAATGCTTTAACAACTGAGTCATCCCCACTCCCCTTTTTCTATTGAAAAGAATAAATTATTGACGCTATTTCAAAAACCTACTTTACTGTTCTGGAGCTTTAAAAAAAATTGTTTAGGGTTGCAGAAAATAACTCCATAACCACATCATAACCTCTTGTCTTATAAATTATAGGGTATGTCTGAATAGAATACAGATGATAGATAGGTAGATAGATAGATAGTCAGATAGATAGATAGATAGATAGATAGATAGATAGATAGATAGATAGATAGATATTGATAGATAGATAGATATAGATAGATAGATAGATAGATAGATAGATAGATATAGATAGGTATGTTTTGTATATAATTAAATGTTAGGCTTTGGTTTCTAAATATAAAGAAATCTAGATAAATAACAAATATCAGAAGATGTCTCCATATAAAAGGTGATTAAAATTTCCACTGGAGCTTTATAACTTAGCTTCTCATCTTAAAACCTGTGAGCACAAGGCATTCATTACCCCTTTCACATGAAATGCCACTCTTTGCTAAAACTGAATTGCTGTGTTCTGTGGTCATGGCTCTCATCCCTAAATTTCTCATCTTCATCGACATCATCTGAAGATAAATAGACACTATCCTCTGTATATGAGAAATGCGTTTAGCCTGGATACAATTTAGTCAGATGCTAAGTTCTTTAAAATGGTGATTGCTTGCATACAGTTATTAAAATGTGCTTCAAGGAAATACAACATTATATGAAAAACCTTGGAAGTTGTTAGGACTTTTATATTGTAGGAAGAATTATGGCAGACATCTTTATGTATAATCCATAAAATTAATATTAGTTGCTTTTCTCATTGAAATGACAAAATATCTGGCAAGAAAAATTATGGAAGGATTTATTTGGACACCCATAACAGGGAAGACTGGGTGACATGAATGGCTGTGATTGTGACAGCAGGAATGTGAAGCAGCTCATAACATTGTATCCATAGTGAAGAAGAGAGAGATACATGCTGATGTTCAGCTTGTTTCTCCTCTTTTCCTTTTTAATCATTCTAGAAGCCTAGACATGAAGCAGGGCCACCTCCATTCAGTGTGGGTCTTCCTTGTTAAGTTAAATCTCCCTGAAAAATCCCTCATAGACATGCACACAGATGAGCCAGCTAGATGACTCTACATGTGGTCAAGTTAATAATGTAGATTAATCACCACAAATTCACTTCTTGTTTACTTAAAACAAATGGACATCACTTTTATATCATAATATTTAACCTCTGGTCCTTAAAAAGCTCAAGGGCATCTCATAATGCAAAATTAATTTAGGACTTCTATAATAGAGTTCTGAAGTGGAATGGGGGAGGGGAGGGAAATATCATGGGGTTTTTGTATGTAAGTATAGAAGTTGTCAATAAAAATAAATAAATAAATAAATAAATAAATAAATAAATAAAATAAAGTCTTCAAAATATTTAATAGTTCCAACATTCTTCAAAAGCCTAATACCAGGCTAGAGAGATGGCTCAGTAGTTAAGATGCTTGCCTGCAAAGCCTGAGGACCCAGGTTCAATTCTCCAGTACCCACATAAAGCCAGATGCCCAAGGTGGTGCATATGTCTGGAGTGGGGGGTTCATTTGCAGTGGTCCTGGTGTGCCCATTCTCTCTCTCTCTTTCTCTTTCACATCCTCTCAAATAAATAATAAATAAATGTTTTTAAAAGCCTACAGTCCAAAAATGTCCTGAAACTCAAATCAATCTCTTAATTGTTATCCTTTGTAAAATAATAAAAATTATGTAATTCTAGGCTGGCTTAGACATTAAGGAACTTGACTACGAAGCCTAAGGATCCATGTTCTACTCTCCAATCCAACATTATGCAGACATGCAAAGGTGAGGCACACACAAGGTCTCACATATCCAATACATGGCACAAGTGTCTGGAGTTCGATTGTAGTGGCTGAGGCCCTGCATGCCAATTCTCTCCCTCTGCTCTCTCTCTCTCTTGCACTGCTGACTCTCACTCTCTCTAAAATTAAAAAAAAAAAAATGTAATTCCAAAAACAAAGAAACAACATAAATGTTCCTTTACCAACATAGGGGAATGTGGGATGGAGAGTTTGCTCAGAAATCTAAGGTACTTTCTTCCAAAGCCAAGCCAAGCCAGCCCAACTACCATGTAAAATTTGATGCAAAGTGGCATAAATACATCTGGTCTTCACAGTTGTAAGACATGGCACACCTTCACACACACACACACACACACACACACACACACACACACACAGCTGTAAGAGATCCTGGAACACTTATACACAGAGAGAGACTTGTGTGCATGTATATAAATCAATCAATCAATAAATTAATTAATTGCGTTTAGCCTGGCTTCCTTCTACCATAGCTGCAGTAACCTTGGTAACTTTAGTGGCAAAACATGGGAAAATACTCCCCTAAGTGCATGTTTTTCAAGCAGGGGACTCTTGTAGATTTATTTTTATTTCCAGTTCTCTCCCTTCAAAGATGTAATCTCACAAGTTGGAGGTATGAATTGATATGGTAATACGTTCCCTTGGAACCTCTTTCCTATTGTCCTAGTGGAGAGAGGGAGGTTTAGCTTTAACGCTGCTGATGTCTTTAACAATTCTATCTGCTTTTTCTACACTTGCTTTGTCTTCAACATAAGCTTACACATGCTTCTTTCCCTGAAAGATTTCACATTTTTCATATCTTTCTGCTTCATGTGTGGTTCTGTCATGTAAGCTGATATGAAAGCACTGGGCAGTAAGCATTAAACAGTCTTAAATCAATGTAGTCTTGAAATTCATTCACAAACAAATAAGTCTATTAGTTTTGAATTTAACCTCACACAAATTTTCAAGATAGTCTAGAAACTAGATTTATTTTCTCTTTAAAAATATATGTATCTATTTAAGAGCAAGTGGGGAAGAGAGAGAGAAGCAGACAAAGGGAGAGTGAGTATGGGTGTGCCAGGGCTTCCTGCACCTGCCAATGAAGTCCAGAAGCATGCGCCACCTAGTTAATTTGCTTTATGTGGTACTAAAGAATCAAACTTGGAAGCCAGGCGTGGTGACACACGCCTTTAATCCCAGCACTCGGGAGGCAGAGGTAGGAGGATCATCGAGAGTTCGAGGCCACCCTGAGACTACATAGTTAATTCCAGGTCAGCCTGGACCAGAGTGAGACCCTACCTCGAAAACACAAAAACAAAAACAAACAAACAAACAAAAACAAGAATCAAACTTGGGTCCTTCAGCTTTGCAGACCAGTAAATGCCTTAACGACCGAGCCTTCTCTCCAAACTGGATTTATTTTCCTATGGAATGGAATGTGAATAGCCTCTAGTCCATTTCCCAATAGAATCTCTTTCCCCCTCTGAAACATGAGCAGTATTTCTGTCTGCCTTTCCATCTGCATTCTGGTAGAAGATACTGACACCAGAATGTCACATTATCCTCTATTTACACTAACCTATAGCTTCAAACTCTCACATTCCTCCCACAAACCAGTTTGAAAAGTTCAAAAACCATATAGGCTTATCAGAGCAACAGCCCCACTTCTCTGTCCCAATCTTCTGTATTACTTTCCTCAATGCTGTGATAAAATACCTGTCAAAAACAACTTTAAACTGGAGGATTTATTTTGGCTCATGGTTTAAGAGGGGATAAAATCCGTTATAGAGGGAAGGCAGGGTGGTGGGACTGTCAAATGGATGATCACATAGTAGTTACAGTCTAGAAACAGAAAGAAATGAATGATGGGGCTCAGCTAACTCACTTTTTCCTTTTTTTTTTTTTTTTTTTTTTTTTTTTTTTTTTTTTTTTTTTTTTTCAGTCTGTGATCCCAGACTATGAGAGAGCCTACACCCATGTAGAGTGGGTCTTTCCTTCTCATACAAATCTCTCTAGAAATGTCCTAATAATGAAACAAAGGTGTTACTACGAGGTAATATTAGCATAGTCAAATTGAAAGTGAAGAGTAAGCATCACAAGTAACATTAAAATTTACTTTCACAGAAATAAAAGTAAACACATTACAAATTTTTCTTTCTATTGCTTGGGATTGCATAATGTGATACTCTAATATTCTATAATTTCTACATCCAATACTGAAACATTAAAGAAAATTCTGTTCTCTGAAAGGAAAATATATACAATGTCTATAAGTATCCAAATTTAAATATTGGAGTGTAGAAAAGAACAAATAAGTTCTGAGGAGTTCATGCAGCAGAGGAGCCTTTGTCTAGAATGTTTAAGATTAAATTTGATTCCTAGCACTGCAAACAAACAAAAGCAAACAAAGATAATTACCTAATAGATAGTCAGCTCTTAAAAGTATATCTTAGGGCTGGAGAAATGGCTTAGCGGTTAAGGTGCCTGCCTCCTAAGCCTAAGAACGCTGGTTCCAATCTCCAGGTTACACGTTTAGCCAGATGCAAAGTGCCACAAGGGCACAATGCTACACTTGACCACAAGAGAGTGAACGCATCTGGATTTTGTTCACAGCAGCTGAGAGGCTGCTGGCGCGCCCATCTCTGTCTGTCTTCCTCTGTGTCTCTCTCCAAAAAAGAAAAGTATATCTTAGATAAATATTGAATTTGAAACAAATTTAATGCAATAGAAAATAGATAAATCTGATGATCTAGCATTATTTTTCTATAAATATAGTTTAAAAGTCCATCCATACCACGAATAGTATATATATAAGTTGTGAGTGTGTACAAGAAAGAAATCAAAAGAATTTTCACAAATAATGCATAACAATAAAAGCATTAGTGTTTGTCTTAAACAGTGAGAAGAAAATTAGATAATTTCAAGGAATAACACTAGATGAACCTGCTATATCATCTAATATGCCTACCTTTTCCCTTTATAGCATCCTTTACAACACATCACACAACGTGTTATAACTACACATTAATTTATATATAACTTTGATAATTTTTACATATCTCACTTATAGAGAGATCCAGGAGAGGGATGCCTCAGATTACTTAGCCACACAAAATGCATTGCTTATCAAAACACTAGTATGTTATATGAAATGCTTACTTCTTTTTCTCTAGGGCATTTGTACAACGTTTCCACTTTCATCATAGAGCTTGTTCTTATTTTGCCTGCTTATGTGAAATTTCTGTACTTGTTATTGGACATTAATTTATAAATAAGAGACTTTACCTTGAAGGACAACAAACTCCTTCAATCTGAGAGAGACTAACAGAATTACACATATGCCAAATCTAAGATAATCATTTGAAAATAGAAGGTAGCTGAGTGTCTTGGTACATCCCTATAACCCCATCACTTGCAAAATGGAAGCAGAACAATCTGGACCTCAAGGACATTCTTGATAGAAAGAGTGTTCAAGTATCAAGTGTGAAAGCGGAAATGCTGTCTTAACAAAGCAAATTTCAAGCAACCACACTACTTTAAAAAGAACAAAGAGAAAACTAAAAAAGAAAAGCTTCATTTCACATGAAAAGTTACAAATTTTGAAAGATTAATGATTTCTGGGTTTTTTCAGAATATTTTCAGTAGGAAGAACAGAAAAATTTATGACTAAAATCGATAGTTGGCTATACTGTGAAAAATGTCTTTCACTTCTTAATATATATTTCATTTCACCCATGAAGAATAGCCTAAGGCCTAAGGCCAATGAATATTATAACTTGATCCATAAAAAACTTAGGTATAACAAGTGAAATTTAACTTATTAGTCTCATGTTAATCACTCAGTGTATAGAAAAGAACAACATAATTAAAGAAAAGGAAAATTGGATTTGTGAGGGCAACTGAAGGAAACAATGAAATATAGCCTCAAGAAAAGACAGCTAAAAGATATTTAATTTCATTTTTATATGCTTAAATGGATAGTGTGGAGGCATACTATGAGGACCTAAAAACTGGTGGGAATGCAAATAACCATGCCAATAATCAAAAATATATGTGAAATTAGGGTACCTAGTGATCTCAGATTTATTTTACTATTATTTAGAATTATTTGCTATAGATTATGGATTTACAAGGCAGAAATAAATCACACGGGCTACAAGCAAGTCAAAATTATTTTTTATTTCTTTTCTTGGGTATTTCCCATGGTGGTGTGCTTTGTGTGCCTTTCCTGCACAATTTAGATGTCTGTGATATGTTGTGCCTGTTCCATCTTTTCTTAAACTTGATGATAACATCACTATGAATACTCTAATTTGCGATACTCATTAACTATATTAATTAAAATAAATCTAGTAAGCTCTAACAGATGCCATCAATCATTTAGTATGCCCATTAAAATTTGACTACAGTCCTTGACCAATGAACCCCTTTTCCTCATTTACAAAAAGAACTGATTCATGAGGAAATTATAGTATCAGAACTGAGTCTATACTTTGTATATTTTCTGTGTTCTATTTACATTAAAATTTCTCAAAATAATTAGAAAACTTTTGTGGAATGATTACCACAAATATTTTGAAAAGTAATTTCATTCTCATTTCTCTAGTCCTGTATTTGCTTTAATTCTCCTTTTGCTAAAAGATATTTTCATTTTCACAATTCTAATGTGATTCATAATATTTTTACTATCTATTCAAAATTATAAGATTTCAAAGGTTCCATTCCTGGGGCAAAATAGTAAAAGATTTCAAAATCTTTTAAGTTTATTAGCAAAAATCTTACAAAAGGGCCCCTCCAGAGGGGGGCAGGGATGAGGGAAAGGATGGTAACAACATATGTTATTTACATACTGGTTTGGCCATAACCAAGTAATTTTTTAAGTATATCAAATATTTATTTTTCAAATAATTGTTTTGCTAGTTCTCTATTCTTTTTGACATCAAACAGGTTTCCTTGTATAATAAGTGATTTTTGATTTTACATGATCATTATCCATAAATACTTTAAAATATTACTACCAGAGAAAATGAACACACGATGAAAATAAAATTTTGAAGGGTATGAAAAGAGCAAAAAATAGGCTACTTGGAAGTGTTCATCTAACGTACGTGAGGTTCTGAGTTCCACTTGTGGGGAAAATTTTGAGTGGACTTATATTGCTTATAGCTGCATGGCTACAAAGAATGAGCATGAAAGCCCACAATTTTTTTCTTGTTAATGCTCATATAATGTCTACAGACTGAAGTCTGATGTGCTCACCCCATAAGCTGATTTTGTTAAATGTCTAAGTGTTCTAGTAGTCCCTGATAGGTGTGTTACCTGGAGAAGAAACCAAGGTTGACTTTCCTGACAATTCAGTAGAACAGATGCTCTGTCAAGACTAACCGTGAAATGTCCGGCAATAGAACATTTAACAAGAATTTCTATGATAGGTAAACTTGCATGGTAAATCATCCATACTTTAGGGATGAGATATGAGCAACACCCTTCAGCTACACTTGTGTGAATTCCCCTGAATAAAATGTTGTCATAAGAAGTTAGATGTATATATGTGATTGATATATCCAGCCAGAAGTTACTTCAAGCATTTTCTAATTATGTGACATTTCTATTTCTAACTGTAGGATATCATTAAAGAAGAAAGACTTTTAGCATTTGGATTTAGCAGGGAATAAATTTGCACATGATTTGGAGTGATATCAATACAGTCCTGACATATTTATGTTAGGTCATGTAAGCATGATTAGCATATATCAATGGTACATGACTCATGTATTCACTCATTCAAATATAATTTTGAATTTTTGTTGCATGATAAGTAATATAACTATATCTCTCCCTTACTGAATTTATAGCTGATTGAAACTAGCAATAAGCACTTGTAAGTTATTTTAGAAAAGCAAGACTGGCCTCTGAAAAAAGATAAATTCAGTAGAGTAGGACAGGTTGTAAGGATAAAAAGTCCACCAAAGTGCATATAATTGTACAATGAGCTTTGGAATTTTTTTTTAAAGAAAATGGAAAAGCACTAAAATGATTTTTTAAATTTATTTTGATTGACACATAGAAATAAAACATTAGCAAATATTATTTTAGATACAAATCAAATTAAAAGGAAACACAAAATATATTTCAACAATCAATAGTCTTCATATTTTAATATATTCTTAAATTTTTAAAAATCCAGGTCCCATATGGGAGCTAAATCAGAGATCATTGATTGGCAAGCATATGAAAATCATAAGAATTAACTTAAGAAGACACAGAATGTGGAACTTATCAAGGCAAGAGAAAACACAGTTCTGCCAAACACTGCGTCATTGCAGATGGCTACGGAGAAGTAATATTTCCACAAAGGCATTTGTCCAACTCTTTGTTTCACTGTTTTCCTCTTACCATAGAAAAATATTTGGAAAGCTATTATGACCCACTAATTCTTATTAAATGTGTCAGGATCACCAAACTATCCTTATACATCTATAGCACAAAGGAAAGAAATACATATGTGCATAAAGTCACAGTATTCTAGTTTGTCCTAGACCTAGAATCCAGGGCTAATGCAATTGAAAAGCTATGCCCTTTTCTCAAATTACCTGAAAAATACAGGAGGTAATTTTTGTTTTATAATGTTGTTTTTTATAATGTTTTATTTTCTTTTTCCAGCACTGAGGATTAAATTCATGACTTCTTGCATGCAAAACTATCACTTTACCAACATGCAATCCTGTCCTCTCCATTTTTCTCTTTCTTTTTTTCCTTTTTTATTATCATTATCATTAACAACATATTTCATATAGATATATCATATGTTGATACCCTCTTTTCCCTTATCCCTGCACCCATCCTGTTGGGGACCCTCCTCAGTGGGGTTTCAGGTTAAAATATGTCCTGTTTAAAATCTTTGACTAAAACTTTTACTTTCTACCACTAATGGACTATTTCATATCAAGTATCCGAACTAAAAGAAGAGATTACTACCTTAAAACACAGCACCAGTGACTTAGATGTTTATTCTTTTTTATTATTCATATATATTGGAGGCTATGTTTCTTAAGTATACCAAAATATGTGAGCAATGTTTTTGTATCTCCAATACACTTAAGGATGTACACTAATGTGATTGTTAAGAGGTTTGCCCAGCCCCTGTATCTTAGAGAAGGGTTGGGTGATGGTGAAGGGAGTCATTTGGCTAATTGTGGTACTGAAATACACAGTATTACTCAGTGCCAAAAATTTGGACTGATCACAGAGTAGTGTAAAAAGTTGTTTTCCTTTGATGTTCATATAACAAAATGGGTAGTTTTATCCTCTTTATAGGCACATTCTTCTAACCTCTGGACAAAGAAAGAGAAAACTATGAAATTCCAGCCAAATAGCCTCTTGTACTTATTTGCTACATGATCTCATTCCTAGTGTCATCTTGCATAAAATACATAGACAGTGATTGTGTTTAAGATAGGCAAGAGAGACAGCATATATAAAGTGATTATCACAAGGTAGGTGCTTAATACTTTTTTGTTCCTGCTAATTTAGAAGCCACATTACCTATCTGTTACCAGTGTTAAGCTTAAGTTCCTTACTATATCTTCTTAGGAAACATTTTCTTCAACATGCTTTCACTCATATGTGGCAGCTTTTCCTAATATATGTACTTGCTTATTAAATAGATTGCCTTAAGGAAAGAATGATTGGGTTGTCCTATAAATTTTGTTAAAACAATCAGTATCATACCTTGAAATGATCCCATTCCCTTTGTTGTGACTTTGCTATGTATTCCTTTTTTACATCCTCCTAGAAAAATAAGATTACATTAAATAAGTAATAATTCTTGTAATCATAGGAGTTCAAACTGTGTCTCCTCCAACAAATAAATGTATAATTAAAGCAAACCTGGAACACATAAAACTATGAACAGCTGGAAAAACATAGCAAGACAGTTGAATAAGCAGCAACTGGAAAAAATGAGATAACTTATGTGAATATTCTATCAGATAGGAAGAACATAGTTAAACCTTGAAGGAGACACAGTCTCAAGAAATATAATTTTATTGGTACTTAATAAATGATTAGTGTTCATCAATGTTTTCTTCATATTTATTTATATAAAACGAGAATACCACATATCCCCAGGCTCTCTAAGTATTCTTGAAATTTAATAACATTGGCATTTTACATAACACAAAGCAAGATGGACTAAGAACTATTCTCCATATTTTAAAGACTTTTAAGTTTTAAAACTACTATGATTGCATTCATTCTGTGTAATTATTAACTTGGCTTCTGTTGTCTTTATATTAAATTTATGAGCATAATACATGAATATTTCTGTATGCATATGATAAAACACTATATAACAAAAAATTGATAACATTATCAATGTCCCTTGGATATATTATTTGTCAAATGCATAGTATAATATTTCCATTTTGTACATATATTGCATTTTCCATGTTTTAGAAGTACTTTATTTAAACAATGAACATAAAAGCAATTTTTTTTGGTTTTCGGAAGTAGGGTCTCTCTGTAGCCCAGACTACCTGGAATGTACTCTGTAGTCTCAAGCTGGCCTAGAACTCAAGGCAATCTTCCTACCTCTGCCTCCTGAGTGCTGGGACTACAGGTTTGAGCCACCGTGCCCGGCAAAAGCAAATTATTTGTGAAGCAGGAAAAAAAGTGTTGCACTTACTTCAACTTCGCATATTGTGCCTATAATTGGACCATATGGCTAATGGATGATTGATGCATTCAAATTAGAGTGAATTTGGCTTCATACCTTGCATGTAAAAGAATATAAAATTCATACACCCTCTAGAATATGGCCCTTCATACAGAAAAAAATTTAGTTGCTCAATATGACTATATAATTGCATTTGAATGTCAATAAAAATAATGGGAGATAAATCCATTGGATTACTCATCTTAGCAAGAATGAATGAACACAAATAACACTAAACATAATTCAAACATTAGATAATGCACCAGACATATGAGTATCTTAACTTTATCATCACATGTTTTTACTTTCAAAAAACATGAAATTGCAATGATTCCTTGGTGGGAAATGCTATGTAAAACTACTTTTGTTTTTATTTGAAGACTGCATAGTTTGGCAATCTTTTGAAATCATCTTGTGATAATTCTGAGCATGAACAAACTTTTGAATTAATTGTGGTGAATATGGCTTTCCTAACATTATTATTTCTCATATGTGGATTATGTTTTGCATAACTTCACATTGTAGAATCACTAATGACCCCACTCTCTTTTGGCAGTCAAATGAAAACAGAAAACAGATGCTCATCATTAGCAGATGTCCAAGGTGACACACTGAGCATATGCAGGCTGTGGAAATCCTAGCTCATCTCACATGAGGACCAATGCTGAGTGCCACACCCAGGATTGCCATGGAGAACATCTGGCTTGCGAGACTAGGATTTCATTCATGGATTAGATAATGGTATCCTGCTTCATTACCACATCCACAATGTGCCAAAAGTACTTTCTTCCAAGGAAATAGGAGTAATGTCACACAAGTATTTTAAAGTCATAATTAGTTCCCTAACTTTTATTTTATTTCTAAATAAAACAACAAAATAAGTGCTGAGTGTTTAGCTCAATGGCAGAATGTTTGTACAACCTGTACATTATCACCAATTCAATCCCTAGCACTGCAAAAACAAAAATAACAACAAACAAACCCAATGATAACAAAGTAATCAAAGGACTGTGGTATTAAAAAATTATGTTGTATGCAACATAACATGCAGCCTGACAAGTTATACTCACCTGTGCGATAATGGCACTGACCCTAGGTGGGTAACCAAGGGTTCTCTGATTGGCTGAGACTTCTGCTCAATGGAAAGCAACCCATAGCTGCAAATGGGAACCAAGTCAGAATCCTATGGAGAACAGGATCATGGCCACCAAAGAGAAGTTCCCACAGGTTGTTGGCCAAAAGTGGGGCTACACCCATCAAAATCTCTCTAAATTAACAATGTTTATCCCTTTTAACCTACCCTACTGTCACTGTCCATTGAAAACTCTGTTTTATTTTTCTATGTAAGTGAACACTCACTTTCCTTCAAGACACAACACAATCATATTATGCACCCATTACGTTTAGAAACGTGTAGTGGTAGCAACAGTCTTTGGTATTTATTTTCTGGATATCTTAAATTAGAACATAAAACCAGTTGTTATCTGATGCTTGCCACAATTTGCACCTTCATTCTTCAGAGGCTACACGAGGTAAGAGGATGAACAAACTTGATACCCCACAGTCACTGATTATATTACAGCCCTGTCCTTTTGTTCATGCTAAGCTCTTATATCCTTCCTACTCTCTGTTTCCAGCATCACTTAAATGGAACGCTAACCCAAACATTCCCAAGTAATAGAAAGTAACTAATATAAAGGCTACACCCATCAACATCAACCTACAACATCAACATTAACAATGCTTATCCCCTTTAGCCTATCCTGATCTTATTCTTCATGAGAGAATCTGTTTTTCTTTTTCAGAAATCAGAAAGAAACAAGAACAACAAAAATCTATCAACTAGACAAGAAGAGATAGCTGATTCCCTGGATGGAGATGAACCACCCCTAGTACAGCAGCTAGGACCTTGGTAAAACCACAGAATTGGTGATTTGAGCAAGAGTGCTGCCTCCATGACGAGCTTGGCAACCTGCACCAGGATGATGGAGACAGACAGTGAGGATACTCAAAATACACCAAAGCAGAAATTCAGAAGCTGCTGAGAGCTCAACACTAAAGTAGACTTAAATCACAGTTACCAAGGCTCAGGGAATTTTGCAGAAGAAGGGGCAGAAAAAATGTAAAAAGCCACAGAGTGGGAGAGAATATCCAGAGACATTGCCTCCACCCCCCACAACTGATTGCTGCTCTCACAATACACAGTCCACAATATCATGGCAAATACCAGCAATCCCACTTAGGAGGGCCCTCAGTGGAGGGGGGCAGCGAGGAGGTAAACAATGTTACCAAGACATGGTATATCCTTTCAATGTTTCTACTTAATACAAAAGTAAATAAAAATTTTTAAATGAAAATAATAAACAAACTTCCTAATTTACAAATTATCTAAGTTAAACATAAGAATTATGCAACTACTTTAGAACCTTGATTTGCTTTCAGTAATAACTTTTATAGTTAATTCTTTAATTTTATAATTTGTTTAAGAACATTATATGGTCATAAGAGAATAGAAAACTTTATTAATAAAATTCTTATGTTATGTACTAAAAATAAAATACTCCTTCAGTATAAAATCTCAGCCTTCTCTCATTAACCTCCAAATTCTAAATGACCTCATTCATTGTTCTTAGTTCTCTCCAGATGTGCTCTTCTCCACTTGTTCTAGCCTTGTTCCACACTTGATCTTAGCCAAAAAGCCAAGAAGTAATGTTTTGCTTGTTCTATCCAAGAGGAGACCTGACATGATGTCTTTGAGCAATAAGGACAAGAGCAATGAATCATGGCAGAGAGGGATTCGGGGGGATGTCTTTTCACTTTATGGCAGCCAAGAAGCAAAGTGAGTACAAAATGTCTCAACAACCCCTTCAAGAATATGCCAATATCCTAGCTTCCTTCTAACAGGTTCTGCCTCATAAAGGTTTCACCTTTTTTTCCCAAGAGTGTCAAAGGATGATGGCCAAGCCTTTATCAATTGGTCCTTTTGGAGGTGGTGTATTTTAATTTTTAATTTTTTATTTGCAAAAAGAGAAAGAAGGAGAGGAAGAGAGAGAGGAATGGACCCTCTAGGGCCTCTTGCCACTGCAAATGAAATCCAGATGCATCCACCACTTTATACATATGGCTTTATGTGGGTACCGGTGAATAAAGTTCAGGTTTTGCAAGCAAGTTCCTCCAGCCCATGTATTTTAATTACAAGCCGAACAAAGGGAATTTTTTAAATCTATTTTACATTAAAACATAGACTGTAACACAGCCTGTTTGGGAACTGTGCATTCCAGATGGGTGAGGTATGTAGAGTGTTTGGGGCCTGCACACACCAAGCTAATGAGAGGCAAGGTGTGTTTGAGGCCTATGCTCCAGGTGGGTGAGGGCATCAGCATGTTTGGGATCTGTGCACTCCAAACTGCTAAGGGTTGTGGTGTGTTTAAAGCCTGTGACCTCTAGGCATGTTTTGGGGCATGTGAGCTAAAGTTGTATGGGGTGCTTGGTGTGTTTGGGGCCTGAATCCTTGGGGCCTTTGAGCTCCTGGAGGATAAAGGGAGTGACATGTGTTAAGAGCCTGTGCTTTCAGGATACCAACCTATTTGGGGCCTGTGCACTCTGGGCTTGTGAGGAGCACAGCATGTTAGGTGCCTGTGCACAGAGAGAAGGTAAGGGGTGCTGTATGTTGGGGGTCTGGCTGTCAATCCCTACTACCAGTACCATGACCACCCCATGCCTCCTGTCTCAGCAGATACTTTGGGCATTGGCCATGGCTACCTCCTCTGATTCTAACAAGCTGCACTGCTAGCTGCCTCTTCTCACCATATCTCTATACCAGCTAACCTCCATGGACCTGAGCTCCAGCCTGGTTCTTGGACTGTACTGCCCCTGTTAACCGCACTGCTGCTTTCCACCTCCCTGGGCCCTCTTGGGACATTACTTCTGCCCCTGATAGGGGACACAGGAATATCTGGCAACCACCAGCCCCAGTGAATCCACCACAAAATGCTCAGCTGGGTACAGTAGGGGAGCAGCACCAAGTGCTATGGCTACTGGGCACAAAAGGCAAGGCAAGGATGAACTAGAGCTCTCATCAGAAACCAGGCCACAACTTCACATGTCCTTGCATCTTCCATAACCAGTGCATCTGTGGACACAAGTTAACAGGGTGGGTCAGAAAAATGGACCCTTCTATGTGCTGTCCTCAAGAAAAGCACCTCACCACTAAGGAGACACCTCCTCAAGGTTAAATAATGGAAAATGATCTTCCAAGCAAATGGAAAAAAGACACAAGAGGGTATGGCTACATTAATATCTGATAAAATAGACTTCAAACCAATGTCGGTGGACATGTGGAGTGAGTAGGCCAGACCCCTGTTCCCAGGCTCCTCCCACTTTCCCCATTGTGGGTTGCCTGCACAGTCAGTTTGTGGACAGACATGGTGGTCTAGAGTGAGTAGGCCAGACCCCTCCCTAATCTGGTTGCCAGCACAGACACTTGTGTGGTCAGAGGGGCAAGGAGGTATGGAATGAGTAGTAGGTCAGTCCCCTATTTCCAGGATACTCCCATCAGTTTCTTCCTCTAACTGTATATGGGCAGGTGCTGTGGTCTGGAGTGAGCAGGCCAGAGCCCTGTTTCCAGGCTCCTCCCACCTCCCCAGTCTGGGTTCCCTGTGCCAGTCTGTGTGCTGGAGGGCACAGCACTAAGTAGGACAAATTCCTGTTCCCTTGCTCCTCCCAGTCCACTGGTCCTGATAGGTCCCACTGTGTCTTGCTTGGAGAGGGTTGATCGCTATGTGTGCTTTTCTCTGGTATCTTGACTGGCCACTGGGTGCCAACATCCCTAATTCAACTGACTCAAAGGGTGCACAGGCCAAAGGACAAAAACGTACTTCCTTCTCAACAAAATAAAGAGTCTTATTAAAATGGGTACACAACAATGCAAAAAAGCCAACAAAAATCAGAAAACTGAGAGATTGCCACCATGGATGCCTAGTCCTCGAATGAAATCAGAGAGATGAACAGAAATTCATTCCCAAAATGATAACCAACGAGACACTGATCAAAAAAATCACTGAATTAGGAGTAAACTATCAAAGAACCAACAATCATATCAATGTAATTGAACACAATCATCTTCTAGAGCATTCAGCTTTTGACAGTAGGCTTAACTTAATTGAAGAAAACATTAGGACCATCCAAAAAATATGAATAAATTGATGGTAAGTCAAGAAATGGAAGCTTTCAACAACCAGTTGATTAAGCTTAATGAAGACTTGATGAAATGCAAGAATGAACTAGAAGAAGCACCAAGAATATCAGGACTGGAGAAATGGCTTAGCAGTTAAGGCACCTCCCATCAAAGCCTAAGAATCCTTGTTCAAATCTCCAAGTCCCACCTTTAGCCAGACTCAAAAGTGACTCAAGCACGCGATGTAGCACATACATACAAGGGGGTGCAGGCATGTGGAGTTCCTTCACAGCAGCTGAAAGGCACTGGCATGCCCATCCTCAATCTCCCCCTTCCTCTCTCTCTAGCTCTGTTTCTCTCTCTCTTTTTCTCTTTCTCTCAAAAAAAAAAAAAAATCAGAACTCAAATTGAAATCAAGTCTCAAAAAAGAAGTGGACAGGATGCAAAATAGCACAACAGAAAACAAAATCAAATATAAATTATAAAAAACTCTCGAGAACCCTCACTAACAGAGTCACTCATACGGATGACAGAATCTCTGACCTGGAAGATAAGACAGAAGAAATTGATTGAGGGCCAAAAACTGCAGGGGAGACCCAGAGGAGATGCTGGGACCATGAGATGGCTGCCAAGGAGAACTGCCAGCCCCAGATGAAGTTTTCCAGACTGTGAGTAGCCTAGCTAGAGGGGCAGAATTGGAACTCCAGAGACTTGTTGCTGGTTAGAATTATTGGACTTGGAGATTTGTCACTGACTAGAGTTGTTGGACTTAGAATTACAGAGTTTGATGTTTGCCCTGGTTGTTTTAAATCTTGATTTGGTTGAATATTTCTTTGCTTTGCCCAATGTCATCTTTTGCAGTGTGAATGTTTACTGAGAATCAATATGAGTTTTTTTTTGGGGGGGGGGAATTTTTGGGTATTATGGCTCGGTTAAAAGACCTTGGATTATGGGGATGTATGAACATCATTGGAATTGCTCAAAACTATAGGGACTTTTAAAGTTGGACTGAATACATTGCATTTTACATCATGTCTGGTTATCAGTTTATGGGGGCCAAGGTAGGAATGTGGTGGTTTAATTCAGATGTCCCCCATAAACTTGGATGTTCTGTGTGCTAGGTTCCCAGCTGATGGAGATTTGGTAATTAACACCGCCTGGAGGCAATGTATTGTTGGGGGTGGGCTTATTGGTACTATAGCCAGCTCCCCCTTGGCAATGTATGCCACACTCTCCTGCTGCTGTTGTCCATCTTATGTTGGCCTGGGGGTGAAGTCAACCTCTGCTCATGCCATCATTTTCCTTGCCATCATGGAGCTTCCCCCTTGAGCCTGTAAGCCAAAATAAACCTCTTTTTTCCTACAAGCTGCTCTTGGTCAGGTAATTTCTGCCAGCAATGAGAACCTGACTGCAACAACCTTCATAGTTGGAGACTTCAATGCTCCACTATCATCAATAGACAGATCATTGAAGCAGAAAATCAATAGGGAAATAATAGAGCTCAACAACATCATAGATCAACTAGACCTAACATGTCCACAGAACTTTCCACCACAACGCTACAGAATACTCATTCTTCTCAGCAGCCCACAGAACCTTCTCCAAAATTAACCATATATTAGGCCATAAAGTGTGCATCCATAAAGTCAGGAAAATTGAAGTAACATCCTGCTTCATGTCATATCACAATGCTTTAAAGCTAGAAACACATCAAACACTCCACCAGCATGTGGAAACTAAACAACACACTTTTATACACTGAATGGGTCATGGAAAAAATAAAAAAAAGTAGTAAGGCTGGAGAGAAGGCTTAGCAGTTAAGGCACATGCCTGTGAAACCCAAGGACCCAGGCTTATTCTCCAGGTCCCATGTAAGCCAGATACACATGGTGGTACATGCATCTGGAGTTCGTTTGCACTTGCTAGAGGCCCTGATGTGCCCATTCTTTCTCTCTCACACACACTCTCTCTCCCCCCTCTCTCTCTAATAAATAAATAAAAATAAAAATAAAACAAATTGTAAATTTCCTAGAATACAATGGTAATGAAAAGACAACCTACCAAAACTTATGGGACACAATGAAGTCAGTTATATGGGGAAAACCGCATAGCCCTAAATGCCTTCATTAAAAAGATAGAGAACCTGGGCATGGTGGCACATGCCTTTAATCCCAGCACTTGGAGGCAGAGGTAGGAGGGTCACTGTGAGTTCAAGGCCACCCTGAGACTACATAGTGAATTCTAGGTCAGCCTGGACTAAAGTGGGACCCTATCTAGAAAAAAAGAAAAGAAAAGAAAAGAAAAATAAAAAAAGAGAGATCACAAATTCATAACCTGACTGTCCACCTAAAGGTGCTGGCAAAAGAAGAAGACTCCAACCAAAAACTCCAAATGGAAAGAAATAAAGATTAGAACAGAAATTAATGAATTGGAATCTAAGAAAACAATTTAAAGAAATCAATGAAATGAAGAGTTGGTTCTTTGAAAAAATAAACAAGATTGACAAACCCCTGGCCAATTTGATCAAAAAAAAAAAAAAAATCAGAAAAGAAAAAAGGAGAGACCACAACAGACACCAATGAAATTGGAAGAATCAACTGGGCATACTTCTAAAACCTCTACTCCACAAAATTATATAATCTGGAATAAATGGATGAATTCCTAGACATTCCACCTACCAAAATTAACTCAGAGCAGATTAATCTCCTAAACAAACCTATCACTGGAGAGTGAAAAAGTAATCAAAAACAATAGTGCAGGACTATATGGCATATCAGCTTAATTCTAGCCAACCTTCATTGAAGAACTGAAGCCATTTTTTTTTTCTCAAGCTGTCCATATAACTGGAGACCAGGGAATCCTTCCTGACTCCTTTTATGAAGCTAGCATCATGCTAATACCAAATCCAGACAGAGATGCAACAAGGAAATAAAATTATAGACCTATATCCCTAATGAACTTAGATGCAAAGATCCTGAACAAAATCCTTGCAAACAAAATTCAATAGCACATCAAAAAGCATTATCCAACTTGATCAAGTAGAATTCATACCAGAGACACAAGGATGACATAACATAAGGAAATCAGTCAGTGTAATACACCACATAAATAAACTGAACCAGAAGAACCATATGATCATCTCAATTGATGCAGAGAAGGCCTTTTACAAAATACAATGCCACTTCATTATCAAAACACTGGAACAAATAGTCATGGAGTGTTTATATTTCAACACAATAAAGGCTATATATAAACCTCCTAGAGCCCAATTAATACTTAATGGGGAAAAACTCAAGGAGTTACCCCTGAGATATGGAAAAAGACAGACAGGGGTGCCCACTCTCACCACTGCTCTTTAGCATAGTACTGGAAGTACTAGCCCAAGCAATAAGACAGGAGAAAGAAATAAAAGGGATTCAAATTGCAAAGGAAGAAGAAGACAAGTTAGCCCTATTTGCAGATGATCCTATATTTAAGTGACACAAAAGTCTACATCTCAAAACTTCTAAAGGTGATAAATTCCTTCACCAAAGTGGCAGGATACAAAATCAATGCACAAAGTTAGTAGTTTTTCTACATACAGAAAAAGAAATCAGTGAGGCTGTCCCATTTTCAATAGCAACAAAAAATTTAAATACCTTAGAAAAACACTAACCAAGGATGTGAAAACCCTGTATAATGAAAACATAAAAACACTCAAGAAAGAAATAGAGGAGAAATTAAGAAGATGGAAGGACCACTCATGCTCCTAGATAGATAGAATTAACATTGTGACAATGGCAATTCTACCAACAGCAATATACAGATTTAATGCAATACCAATAAAAATATCAGGATCATTCTTCACAGACATTGAAAAATATTATCTCAAAATTCATATGGAATGGAAGAAGTCCTTGGATATACAAACATATCTTCAGCACAATAAACATCTCTGGCAGGCTCTTCATGACCATTCTAAAGCTATATTACAAATCCGTAGTGACAAAAACAGCATGGTACTGGAATAGAAAACAGAAACATGGACTAATGGAACATAATTGAAGACCCAGGCCTTAATTTATATAACTACAGCTTCTTGATCTTTGACAAAGATACCAATAATATAGCCTGGAGAAAAGATACCATCTTCAACAAATGTTGTTGGATAAATTGGATGACCATATATAGAAAAATGAAATTAGAGCCACTCATTTCTCCATACACATATAGCATGTCCAAATGGCTTAAAGACCTCAATAAAAGACCTGAAACTCTTCAACTACTGGATGAAAAAAATAGCAGCCACTCTCCACATTGTAGGACTGGGAAAAGACTACCTGAACAAAACCGCAGTAGCCCAGGAAATTAAATAAGCACTCAACCAACGGCATCTCATGAAGTGAAAAAGCTTTTACACAGACAAACTGAATATAAACAAAGTCAATAGATTACCCACTGAATGGGAGAAAATCTTTGCCAGCTATACCACTGACAGAAGCCTAATGTCTAGAATCTACAAAAAAAACTCAAAAGCTATAGACAGAAAAAAAAAAAAAAAAAAATCAAACAACTCACTCCAAAAGTGGGGTAGAGAACTAAATAGGGACTTCTGTGAGGAAGACTTACAAATGGCTAACACACACTTAAGAAAATGATCAACATCCTAACCACTAGGGAAATGCAAATTCAAACAAATATGAAATTCCACCTTACCCCAATAAGGATAGAAAGCATTAAAAAATCAAGTGAAAACAAATGTTGGCAAGGATGTGGAGAAATAGGAACACTCATTCACTGTTGGTGGGAATGTAAGCTAGTACAACCACTATGGAAATCAATACAGAGACTCCTATAAAGGATGAACATAGAGTTACCAACAGACCCTGTCATTCCCTTACTGGTCATTTATCCTAAAAGCTCCACATCTCAGTTCAGAGATACTTACTCAGCCATGTTTCTAGCTGCTTAATTCATAATAGGTAAAAACGAATCAACCCAGGTGCTCACCATTGGATGAATGGATAACTAATATGTAGTATATCTACACATTGGAATTCTACTCAGCAGTAAGAAAATGACACATTGAAATTTGTAGAAAAATACTTGAACATTAGAGGAGATCATTCTAAGTGAACTCACACAATCACAGAAAGACAACCATCACATGATCTCACTCATCTGCAGTTCCTAACCTGGATCAGCCCTAGTAGCTGACATATGTGAATAGTATCTCAAGACTTGGACAATAGGAGGGTAGAGCTTAGGGGAAGGGGACAGGTGGGGGCAAACACAAAACTGAACCTAAGTTGAACTGGTATCATAGAATTTTATATTCTAGAAGTTAGTCTAAAAAGTGGAACCTCAAAAGGACCTTAGGAAGAGCACCTTAACCAAAGGGCTCTGGAGCATATGTGAAAAAGCCTAACCTCAAATTTCTCATGTTTCTCTTTCTTCTCAGTCTTTTTCTTTTTTTTTTTTTTCTTTTCACGTGACACTGGCCTATAATTCCCTACACCAGGATGTGGTGTACATCCATGATGAACTATTGATTAGAGAGGCCTAGTAGATCTCCCAAAACAAACAAGACAGACTTCTGTCATAGCAATTGATTACCCACCATAGCTTAATGGTAAGACCCTACTGCTGCAAACACAATATGCTGTTGGCATAGACCATATAGCAACCTGGTTGGAATCTGGAGGATAGTCAGTCCCCAAACAATTAGCCCATCTAGTGCTGGAAGGTGCTATATGAGCTACCGGGGGAAAGTGGCCAACATCTCTCCAAGCAACTCAAAGTCTAAGTGACTCAGAAGCAAACAACTTGATGTGATGGTCAGACAAGTGCAATAGTGGCACATGGCCATGGTGGGTCACCATCTTCTCTTGGATTGGCTAACAGATCCACTTAGTGGAAAGGAAACCATATCTGGAACTGGGAAAGAAGTCAGAATCATATCCAGATAATGATTCTGCCTTCCATTGTCAAGTTCTCACTATCCTTAGACTATAAGAGGGTCTGTATCCTTTTAATTCTCCCTAAATTAATAATGGTTGTCCCATTTAACCGGAGCTGACTTCATTTTCCACTGGAGAATCTGCTTATATTTTTCAGATCATAGCTGGACCTAAGGAGATAAATGACCCAGTGCACTCCACCCCAGTCCCAGCTGAAACCACAGTGGAATTGGGGAAATTAGAAAGACTGGTACTTTCTTAGTATATCTGATATCAGCACAAGGGTGAAGGGATAGACACTGAGGACACTCAGCACCTACCAAACCAGAGATCCAGAGGCTCCTAGGTGCCCATCACTGAAGTAAACTTAAAATGCTCCCAGAATGGCTCAGGGAATTTTGTGTAAGAGGGGACAGAAAGATTGTTAGAGCCACATATTGGGAAATTTTGCACAAAGACATTTCCTCCCCAGCCCCCCCCCCACCCCACATAATGCATGAACCACAATCCCCATGGTATTGAACTGCATCCCAAATGAGGAAGGCCTCTTCAGAAAAGAGGCAGGGAGGAGGGAAAGGATGGTACCAACATATGTTGTTTACATACTAAATATGTCCATAGTTAATAAAAATTTAAAAATAAAATAAAAATAAATGTCAAATAAGGATACTTTTTACACATCAAGTAATTGATCCAAAAGGACATCACAATCATAAATCTATACACATCAAACACTGGTGAACCACAGTTTATAAAGCAAAACTTACTTGACAAAAACCAGAAATAAATTCTAATACTATCATAGTAGGAAGCTTCAATACCTCACTAACATCAACAGACAGAACATCCAAGCAGAAATATAAAAAGAAATAATAGATAATAACAACATTATAGATCAATTAGACCTAAAAGACATCTGTAGAATATTCCACCCTAACTATACAGAGTACAATTTTAGCCCTTAGAACCTCCTCCAAAAGATGTCATATATTAGGGCATAAAGCATGCCTCCAAAAATCTAGGAATATTGATGTTACTTCCTACATCATATCTGACTACAATGTGTTAAGCTAGAATTAACAACAAGGGAAACAGCAGACACTACACCAGCTACTGGAGATTGAACAACATGCTATAAATAGGTCATGAAAGAAATAAAAAGGGAAATTGTAAAATTTCTAGACCTGAATGATAATGAAAACATAATATACCAAAAACTTACAGAACACAATGAATGCAATCCTAAGGAGAAAATTCATAGCACTAAAAGCCTTCATAACAAAGACAGATATCACAAATTAATAACCTAACCATTCACCTAAAGGCATCAGAAAAAACAAGAACAATACAATCCTGAGAATTTAATATGGAAAAAAATTATTAAGATCAGAAGCTGAAATTAATAAATTGGAAACTAAGAAAACAATTAAGAAAATTGATGTTATCAAGAGCTCATTCTTTGAAAAAATAAACAAAATTGATAAATCCCCACAAAATTTGATCAAATGAAAAAGTACAAGTCTCAAATTAACAAAATCATTTTCCTGCATATGGTTATCAAGTTTGTCCAGCACCATTTGTTGAAGATGCTGTTTTTTTTCCAGTCTACATTGTGAGGGCCTTTGTCAAATATCAAGTAGCTGTAGTTACTTGACCCAAAGTCCAGGTCCTCTATTCAGTTCCATTCATCGATAATCTTGTTTTTATGCCAGTACCATGTTGTTTTTATGACTATGGCTTTGTAGTATGCTTAAGATCAAGTATGGTGATGCCTCCAGAGGTATTTCTTTTCCTGAGGATATGCTTGGATATCCGAGGCCTTCTGCCATTCCATATGAATTTTGAGATAATTTTTTTCTATCTCTGTGGAAAAAGATGTTGGGATTTTTATTGGTATTACATTAAATCTGTATATTGCTTTTGGTAAGATTGACATTTTCACAATATTAATTCTGCCTATCTGGGAGCATAAGAGATCTTTCCAATTTCTCAAGTCCTCCTCAATTTCTTTCTTGAGTGTTTTTATGTTTTCATTGTAAAGGTCTTTCACCTCCTTGGTTAATGTTATTCCAAGATTTTTTTTTTTTTTTGGCATATAGAAAGGCTACTGATTTTTGTGCATTTCTTTTGTATCCTGCTACTTTACTGAAAGAGTTAATCACTTTTAAAAAAAAAAAGAGTTTTGAGATGGAGGTTCTCGGGTCACTTATGTACAGAATCATGTCATTTGCAAATAGGGCTAATTTAACTTCTTCCTTTCCAATTTGTATCCCCTTTATTTCTTTTTCCTGTCTTATTGCTTGAGCTAGTACTTCCAGTACAATGTTGAAGAGCAGAGGTGAGAGTGGACACCCCTGTTTTGTTCCTGATCTCAATGTGAATTCCTTCAGCCTCTCACCATTAGTATTATTTGGGCTTTAGGATCTTTTTGTATATAGCCTCTATTATGTTGAGATATACATTGTTCATGTCTAGTTTCTTCAATGTTTTGATCATGAAATGATGTTGTATTTTGTCAAAGGCCTTTTCTGCATCTATAGAAATGATCATGTGGTTTTTGTGTTTAAGCTTATTTATGTGGTTCCTTATGTTGAACCTTCCCTGCGTTCCTGGGATGAAGCCCACTTGATCCAGGTGGATAATGTTTTTGATGTGTTATTGAATTCGGTTTGTGAGGATTTTGTTCAGGATCTTTGCATCTAAGTTCATCATGGAAATAGGCCTGTAGTTTTCTTTTCTTGTGGTATCTTTGTCTGGTTTTGGTATTAGGGTGATACTAGCTTCATAGAAGGAGTTGGGGATCTTTCCCTGTTCTCCAATTGTGTGGCACAATTTGAGAAAAAATGGTCTCAATTCTTCCATGAAGGGTTTGATGGAATTTAGCTGAGAAGCCATCTGGTCCTGGACTCTTCTTTTTAGGGAGGTTTTTGATTACCCTTTCAATCTCTATGGTTGTGATAGGTTTGTTTAGGAGATTATTCTGCTCTGAGTTTAGCTTGGGTAGATGGTATGTGTCCAGGAATTCATCCATTTCCTCCATATTGTCCAGTTTTGTGGAGTAGAGGTTTTGAAGTAAGTGCTGATGATTCTCCCAAGAAATGAGAAGGGAGAGGTACATCAGACACCATTGAAATTGGAAGCATCATCAGGAAGTATTTCTAAAACCTCTGTTTCACAAAATTTGGTAACACAGTAGAAATGGATAAATTCCTAGACACATATCACTTAACAAAACTCAATCCAGAGCAGATAAATCTCCTAAGCCAGTGCATTACATTTACTGAGATTGAAAATACAGTCAAATTTTCCCAAAATGAAAAGTCCAGGACCAGATGGATTCTCAGATAAATTCTACCAAGCCCTCACTGAAGAACTGAAACCACTTTCTCTCAAGCTTTTTAACTTAACCACAGAAAAGGGAATGCTGCCCAACTCTTCTATAAAGCTAGCATCACCCTAATATCAAAACCAGACACAGGTACAACATGAAAAGAAATCTATAGGCTTATTTCCGTGGTGAAATTAGATGCAAAAATCCTGAACAAAATCCTTGCAAACTGAATTACATGAAAATAAAACTATATGCTTATATCCCTGTTGAAATTAAATATAAAAATCCTGAACAAAATCCTTGCAAACTGAATTCAACAACACATTAAAAGCATTATCCACCTTGATCAATCAGGCTTTATCCCAGGGATGCAGGGATGGTTCAACATACAGAAATTAATTGAATGGAGATAACAAATAAATAATCTTAAATGCAAGAACAACATGATCATGTTCATTGATGCAGAGAAGGCTTTCACCAAAATATAATACCACTTCATTATCAAAACACTGGAGAGACTAGGAAGAAAGGGATTATATTTCAACATAATAATAATATTAATAATTAATAATAATAATAATAATAATAATAATAATAATAATAATAATAATACAGAGCACCTAAAGCCCAAATCATACTTAATGGGGAAAGACTCAAGGAGTCCCCATTAAGATTGTGTACAAGACAGGCCTGCCCATTTTCACCAATGCTCTTCTACATAGTATTGGAAGTCCTGGCCAAGCAATAAGATAGGAGAAAGGTATAATGGGATAAAAACTTGGAAAGGAAGAAATCAAACTAACCTGAATTGCAGAGGGCATGACCCTATACATAAGTGACCCAAAACATTCTACCAAAAACCTTCTAAAGGTGATAAATGCCTTCATAAAAATGGCAAGATAAAAATCAATACACAAAAATCAGTAGCCTTCTTATACACAAAAAACATATACACAGAAAAGAAGCCAGCAAGACTGTACTGTTTTCAGTAGCAATAAAAAAAAATCAAATACTTTGGAGTAATACTAACCAAGGAAGTGAAATACGTATATAATGAAAACACTCAAGAAAGAAATTGAGAAGTGCATGACAAGATGTAAGGACTTAAATGCTTCTGGATAGGTAGAATTAATACTGTGAAAATGGCAATTCTTTCAAAAGAAATATACACATTCAATGCAATACCAAAAATATCCTAGCATCATTCTTCATAGAGATAGGAAAAAATAACCTCAAAATTCATATAGAATGGGAGAAAGCCCAGGATATCAGAGATGTCCTCAGCCAAGAAAACACCGCTAATGGTATCACCATCCCTGATCTAAAGTTATACTAAAAAGCCATAATAGCAAAAGTAACATGGTACTGACATAAAAACAGACATATAGACCAATAGAACATAATTGAAGACCCATACCTAAATTCAAGTAACTAAAGCTACTTAACATTTGACAAAGAAACCAACAACATACACTGGAGAAGAGATAGCATCTTCAACAAATGGTGATGGAGAAATTGGATAATTTTTGTAGAAAAAAATGAAACTAGACCCACTCCTCTCACCACGCACAGAACTCAACTCCAAATGGATTAAAGACCTCAATATAATACTTGTAATTCTCAAACGACTGGATAAAAAAAGTAGGGGCACTCTCCATGATAGATCAGTGGAGAAAGACTTCTTAAACAATATACCAGTAGCTCAGTATCTTAAACAATCACTCAACCAGTGGGATCTCATGAAAGCTAAAAAGCTTTTGTACAGAAAAACATACCATAAATAGATACAAAAGACTACTCACAGAATGGAAGAAAATCTACACCAGCTATAATACTGGCAAATTCCTAACATCTAAAATCTACAAAGAACACTAAAAACTAAACAATAAAAATCAAACAATCCACTCAAAAATATCAAAGAAATGAAAAAATAAATGCTCAAAGGAAGAAATGCAAATGGCTAATTCATAAGAAAATGTTCAATATCTTTAACCACCAGAGAATTTCAAGTTAAAACAACTATGTTATTCCACCTTACTACAGAAAAGATAGCAATCATTTAAAAAATAAAGTAACAATAAACATTGGTAAAGATACAGGGAAAGAGGAACCCTCATTCACTCCTCATGAGATTTCAAACTAGTATAACTATGGAAGTCAATATGGACTCTCCTGAAAAAGATGAAAATAGAACTACCATCTGATCCAGCAATTCATCTACTGGGCATCTACCCTAAAAGTTCCACTCTTCACTGTAGAGATATTGATTTAGCCTTGTTTATAGCTGCTCAATTCACAAAAGAACTGGAATCAACTCAGATGTCCATAGTTTGATGAATGGATAATGAAGATGTGGTCCATATACACAATAGAATATAATTACATTTGTGGGAAAATGGATGGACTTCGAATCAATTATACTAAGCAAACTCACACAAGCACAGAAAGACAAATGCCATGTGCCCTCCCTTATCTGTGGTTCCTAAACTGGAACAACTTGATTTGCACGCATACTGGAAAAGCAACTCAAGAGACAGATAAGAGGGATATAAGAGGTTGGGGGGAAGGGAATGGGGTACAGGGGGAGATAGACACAAAATCAAATCCAAAATCAATTGGTACTAAAGAAACCTTACTCTTGGATAGCACACTAAAAGATATAAAGCCCAACAGGAGTATGGAGCGATTTTCTGGTAAGAAGTACCCTGTAGAGGTTGAGATGAAGCCTAACCCTAAGACATTTGGCTTTGGCTTGAAACTCCCAGCACAGAAGTTGGTTACAACCCACATTGAACTGTTGATCAGAGAGACCTACAAGGTCCCACAAAACAAGGCATGGTTCTGTCAAAGCATTGATTGAGATGAAAGGTAAGACCCTATTGATGAAGAAACTACATGCTGCTGACACAGAGCATTGGGAGATCTAGCTGAATATGGAAAGAAGCTACTTCCCAGGTGGTTAGGTAGTATAGTGCAGGAAAGTGCTTCATGAGCTGCTGGGGATAAACACCCAAAAATGTTGTGATTGAGAAGAGTACCATGTTGTATGACAGTAAACAGCCTGACAAGATGCACACACCTGTTCAATAGTGGCACACTGCCTAGGTACCCACTAATGGTTCACTGATTGGCCAAGAGATCTGCTCAGTGGAAAATAACCCATAGCTGGGAATGGGAACCAAGTCAGAATCCTATGGAGACCAAGATTATGGACTCCAATGAGAAGCTCCCACTATTCTTTGACCAAAGTGAGACAGACTACACACATCAAAATCTCTCTAAATTAACAATGCTTATCCCCTTTCACCTATGCTTTTTTACTCTCCATTGGAAAATCTGTTTCTCTTTTTCAGAAAGCAGAGAGAACCAAGAGCTACAAAAATCTAGAAACAAGGCAAAACTAGATAGCTGACTCCCCGTCAGCAGATTAGCCATCCCTAGCTCAGCAGTGAGGGCCCAGGGGAAATCACAGAGGAAATAGCAAGATGGGCAAGAATGCTGGTTCCACAGAAAGCCTGGCAACCTGCACCAGTGTGATGGAGACAGTGATGGAAGATACTCAAAATGTACCAAAACAGAAATTCAGAAGTTGCTGATAGCTCAACCCTGAAGCAGACTTAACACACACCCACCAAGGCTCAGAGAATTTTGCAGAAGAGGGGGCAGAAAGAATATGAGAGCTACAGGGTGGGAGGGAATACCCAGAGGCATTACCCCCACACCTATGACTGACTGCTACTCTCACAACTCATAACCCACAAGTCCATGGGGAATACCAGCAATCCCACTGAGGGGCTATCAGTGGAGTAGGGACAGGGAGTAAGGAAATGATGTTACCAACACATAAAATGATGTATTCATACAAAGTTTTTGTTTCATACAAAAAGAAAAACAGAATGAAATAAGCATAAAAGTATTTTGTCTATTTGTACTTATTTACTTAAAGGAAAATAGGCAAACGTTTTCCATTTCTTACCTATTATGACTATTGCAGTATACAAAGGAACATAAATATCTGTTTTACTTACTGATTTTAGTTTCAATTTTAAAGAATTTTAGAGAATGTGTTATTTTTGTCCTGCATATAAATTCTTATGCAAAAAGTGATCATGAATATATTTTCTAATGTTCATTTTATAATATAATATTCATTTTTTTCCTGTATAGGCAAGATAGGTGTAGAAATTCATTATTTCCACAGAAATGTTTGTTCATCATGTGATATTAAATATAGTATAATAAATGTATAAAATTCATAATTTATCTCATACCTTATTTTTGAAAGTCAAAGTATTTTTGTTATTATGTGAAAATTAAATGAAATTCAGATTTTTTATTGACAACAATAATTTAAAAATTTTTATGTCAAAAACATTTCAGTACTTCTGACAATCTTAAATATCATTGTATTTCTGCATCATGTACATCATTATTCTCAAATATATATTATCAAACAAGTTTTAATACAGATTTCTCTATGTGAAAATGTTAATCATGGGACTGGGGAGACAGCTTAGGAGTTACAGGTATTTGATTGTAAAGCCTGCTGACCCAGATTCAATTCCCCAGTGCCCATGTAAAGTTAGATGCACAAAGTGGTACATGCATTCTGAAGTTTGTTTGTAGTGGCAACAGGCACTGACAAACTCATTCTCTCTGTCAAATAAATAAATAAAAATATTCTTTAAAAATATTAAGCATTGTGTTTGAATTAAATTTTAAATAATAAAATCCAATGCTTTGGAGAATTCAATCTACATTTGTATCTATTTGTACATTTATAAAATGTATTCTTCACCTCACCTCATCCTTTTGAAAATCCTATTGTCCACTACATAGCAAATGAACTCACCAGTCATCAGCATTTTCAGAGTCAGACTGAATTAAAAAGAAAACAGGGCAATAACCCCAATAGCTTATACATTTGCTGAGGTGGGTTCAGTGCAGTTGGTGGTATTCTGCAGTTACAGTGTATGAGTACTGGTAGCTCTGTCTGTTCTCATAAGCCTCATTCAATCATTGTTCAAAGCCATGATTCATATAGATTAGCCAAGGATCTTTTTGCTCTTTCATTCCCTAAAGTGGCTAGGTGATTTTTTAGCATGAAATAAATTTGTTCAGATTATTTTGTGGTTGATATTGGGCAAGTAAGAAAAATAAAGCACTAGAGTCCTGTTTTTCCAAGAAGAGAATTAGATAATGTGTTGTGCTTTTGGCTGCAAAACATAAGCAGGCTGCTAAACTATGAAATCTACACCCTTCATACCCTCGCTGTGTACACATTGAGATAGTCCAGATGTGACAGATGCATGAATCCTACTGAGCTGATCTTTATCCTGGAGGAAATCCCAGAATGTTCTGGCCACAACAAGGTGAATAAAGCACTTAGTTGTACATCATGTACCACTTGAAGTCCGGAAGCAATAATGGATCACTTGCCTTGTTTATTTATATTTTGTATTTATATGAAAACACCCTCTGTGCAATGCCACAGGGAATATGTATTAAACAAAATAAGCAATATTCTAAGATCTAGAAGTCATTTTTGATTAACATATCTATTACAAAGGCTCCACTGACCAGATATCCCTTGCTTTGTGCCCAGTTGTTTAGTGAATTGTAGCTGTGTCAGGGCCAAAGAAAACTAAAATAAAATCGTATCATAGACTAAAGGCCTTGGGGCTCTTGCAGGAAGACTCTTGCTGTCTTTACCCTTTGTAACTGTATATAGATATATAGATATACCTCTGAAAATATCAAAGTCCATACCATATGGATGCTTATAGACTATACTTGAGATCCTGCATGAATCAATTGCACACTTACTTTAATGCCATTGATTTCACTTGGAGTAGAACCAAACAAAATTTTTATACTCATATGTATCATTTATTACTGAATGAGTTATTTTCCTAAAACTGATTACATATAACTCTCCACTACTTAAAGAGCTATATAAGAGGAATACTAGTGAAGCTGAGAGGAGATTCAGCTTTATACAAAGCCCATGTAAAATGGGACCCCAAATTATTTCCCAGTTACCACTGCCCACTCCCATTCTCCTCACAGCAACCTCATTTTTTTCCCACAGAGCCCTCTGTGCTTGGATCACCTTAATGCTCAATAACTTCACCGCCTGAAAACCTGGTCATGGTTGTAGACTTAGATAACAAGGTATACGCCTCAGGTAGATTGAATCTTTCAACATATCTTTATATCTTCTACCTACCAGACTTGCTGTCCCTTCTTCCTAACCCCTGCCCTTGTGTAAGAATACAATAGAGCCCTTCTTCAGTACTTTAGCAAGGCCAAAGCTGATTAGATTGATGACATAAAGTCTGTGGCAGGGTGTCCATATTGCTGATGTAGTTGAAGAAAGGCTGTTGTTATCTTCTTGCTGAAACATATTTATGGGGAGGAGATATGGTCCCAAGGTTATTCAAATCTGTGTTCTAGGTTAGAAGAATGAAAAATGCCAAAGCATTCTTTTGTGCCTGGCATGAAAACTCGAGCCCTCTGCAGATAGCACCTAAAAGTACTTACTTAACTAGAACTGGATTCCCCTGCCTACAGTGAGTCAGAGAAGGTAAACATTAAACATTTTCAGATACTAGTAAATAGATTGAAAATATGGGGAAATGACTCCTGAATATTTCCCAACTTTGAGAAAATTGATCAATTTTGCTTTTGTATCAGAGGTAATGTTAGTTGTGATCCAGTCTGTCTCCAATTTTGAGGCTTGAAGAAAGGAACTGTAATAATAACAATCTTTTCCTGATGTCAGGAACAATTTCATGTTTGCTTATTGAATGAATGTGGACAAGAAAGTAGACTTTAGTAAAACACTAGTCATTGCAATGAGGCATGAGATGTCTACAGACTAGAAAGAAAGCAATATCAAAATGGACCAGTCTTGATCCAATCAATAAAATTTACCAGAACTTAGTCAACTAAAAAAATATTCTTTGAAAATATACAATTCAACATCTCTACAATATTTTATACACAAAGCCTAGCATTGGAGACAAATGTTTCAGTTTAATTTCTAGTAACTGCCTAAGATATCACCACATATTTGCTGTTATATCTATTTATTACATTTCTAGATATCAAAATTTCAATATTTGCTTCCCTGGTGTGGTAGTTTGAATAGATGCCCCCCAATATATTCAGTGTTTTATTAGTTCATTGTTTGCATTTGCAGCCACATGGCTGGAGGCAGCGTCACTGGGCGGATCTTAGGGTCCAGCCCTAAGGTGTGGTGGTAAGTTTAGGATTTCAGTCTAGAGATATGCAAAGTGTGCCTAGCTGGATTTCCTGAGTTGTGTTGTGTTGTGCTGTGCTGTGTGGCTGTGGCTTTTGCTCTCTGTGTTTGGTCCTGTGAAGGCAGGTCAGCTTCTTCTGCCATTATGGAACTTGCCCTGATCTGTAAGCTTCAATAAATAATATCCCTTCCTTCATAACTGTGCCTGGTCTGGAAGTTCATCTCAGTGAACCTGAAGCTGTCTGCTACACCTGGATTTTCAAGGTGTCTCATCCTTGGTTGTGAGACAGTATCTCTTGGCTCTAGATTGCAGAGACATTCTGTCTCTGAGGTGGTCCTGCAATTATTGCCTTATTCCCTTGTCCCTTCATGACATCCCTTTTCCCTTCCTCTAACTCCTCCTCATAAAGACATATCAATAAAACCAAGAACCACTGTATATCCAGATAGTAGTGTTAAACAGATTATGAAATAGCTATAATATCAAACAGATAAAATATGAATGACACATCAGAAATAGAAGTTATGAAAAATATAATAAAACAATATGTGTATTTTTAATATATTTTTTTATTTTTATTTTTATTTTTTGGAGAGAGACCCAGAGAGAGACAGAGAGACAAGGAGAGAAAGACAGATAGAGATGGATGCACCAGCAGCCTCTCAGCTGCTGCCAAAGAAATCCAGATGAGTGCTCCCCCTTGTGGTCAAGTGCAGCATTGCACCCTTGCGTCACTTTGCATCTGGCTCAACATGGGACCTGGATATTGGAACCGCTGGAGATTGGAACCAGCATTCTTTAGGCTTAGAAGGCAGGAGCCTTGACCACTAAGCCATCTCTCCAGTCCCAATATGTGTATTTTTAAAGAAAATTGTACAGAAGAAAATGTGAACCAATAAACTGGAAGGCATATTACTAGACAATGTCAAGTTGAAGCCTAGAGAAAAAAATAGCATGAAGTAATTTGGAAAAGATTATATGTTATAGATAGATATTACATGAAACTGATATGTTCATTATCAAAATTTCAAAAGAAAGTTGAAAAATATTGTAGAAACAGAAGCACTTTTGATGAATTACTATCACATTGTTTAACAAAATTAACAAGAAACATTAAATCATGAGTTTAACAATCTCTCTTAACCTCAATACATATTTAATTATCAGTAGGTAGATATATAGGCAGACAAATTTAAATAATTATCTAATCTATTCAGAAAATGTAAAGAAAGTCATATATAGCTAGATAAAACTTAAGATAATAAATATTAAAAATTGCATATTAAAATAATATGCAAGTCAGAAAAAGAATCCTAAAATTCCATTACAGAATAAATACTACATGAAAATCTCAATAAGCCTTATAATTGACTTTTCAACCTCAACATGAACTCAAAAATCAATGGAACTGAATGAATATATTAATGAAAACAATTTATACAATTGACATTAAAAGACATGAAAATGCACTTAATTCTGTATTTTTGAAGCTTAGTCTGTGACTTGATGTCTAATTGGACCGTGTACTTGCCAAGCAACATGAAAACCCAAGGCAAAAGTGGAAAACTCTTGGCCACTTTAGTATTGCTTTAAATTTTAGATTTCTCCATTCTACTTATGGATTTTTACCTTTCAGAAAGCCCCATGTGCTCCGTTCAGGTTATAAAGCTAGAAAGAGACTATATTTCCAAGAAATGAGATTAATACCATTATTTTTAATGTATAAAAACATTAAAAAGTCCATGAGTTCTAGAACTAATTCTTTACAAGAACACCATGACATAGTAGCACATGTACTCTTGTGGACAGCTTTCCATCAAGGTGGAAGCAGTCATAGCTGCTGCAAAGAGTGCCACCGATACTTGCCAGACAGGGCATAAAGGGGTAAATCTAGTCATAAAATAGTACACCTTATACACTTCATGTATATAAAATAAGAAGTAAAATTACTATCTGGTGATAAAATTAGGACAATAGTTTCACTTGAGAATAATTTAATGACTAGCATGGACATGACTAAGGCTTCTAAAGTGCTGGTAGTATGATATATAATTAATGGGATTTATAGTGCTTATATGGTTGTTAACCCCTCATGCCAATTTAGTGGTCATTTCAATTCAGGACTGTATAATTTCATGATATGCAATTAATACATATGCTTATGACAAGTTACAGATATATAGAATAGTCAATGACCTTACCACACTGATTTTATAGCTAAAAACTCCAAAATGATGACAATTTCTACTGAGTTAATTGTAACACTATTCTTATGGTCTTAAGGTCAACTTGGAAAATTCTACCACTGTCCTCTGTGATCTTTCTCATTCTTTTTCTTTCCCTCTCTTTTTTTAAAAAAAATATTTTATTTTTTTATTTATATGAGAGAATATTTTTAAAATATTTAATTTTTTTATTTATATGAGAGAAAAGAGGCATATAAAGAAAGAGAGAATGGGCATGATAGGCCTCTAGCCACTCCAAATGAACTCCAGAGGCATGCACCACCTTGTGCATCTGACTTTACATGGGTACTGACAAATCAAATCTGTTTCTTTTAGCTTTGTAGACATGCACCTTAATGACTAAGGTATCTCTCCAGCCCATGTTTCCCTCTCTTTTACATATTCTAAAAGTAATTTTGAAATTAAATCTTGAAAGGTTTAGCAGCAGGAATAAGATAGATAACTAATTGCCATTTGTGTAAAGGACATGAAATAAAATTTGAATAAATGATCAAAAACAGATTTTGAATAAAGTTTCCAAATAAAACATAATTTTCTAAAGTATGAATAAGATATATGTATAATATGGAATTATTTTCTAAGTAGGAAAACATCATTTTCCATACAATTAAAGGCTTTGGTATTGAAAATATGTATATATTTAGAACGTTACCACATATGTAGTAATGAAAAGCATTGAACTCAATAGCTAACAAAAGAGTATGTCACATATTAGGCTGTTGGATTTTTATCTGTGGAATAGAAAACAGATAATTCATGGTCAATTCCTTCTACACAAAGTTAAGACAATAACACTGGAAATTGTTGGCATGGTCAACACATGTAAGTAGTATAATTCTATCTTGTGGATTGCATTGTAACATTGCTGAATGTAGTTTGAGTCATTTTTACACAATGTACTTAAGGATAAAATAATAGAGCAACATATATTATATATATATATATATATATATATATATATATATATATATGTATGTATGTATATATGTGTGTGTAGTCTTTTATTATATATAATTATTTCTATAATATATTAATATATTTTATATACATATATGAAATAATATTATATGCAATATTAGCCATCTTTTGACCTATTTGCCATCAATCTTTGGAATTTATGTATCTTCCAGGTAATAATATATTACACCCTACAACATATGCAAACAATGAAAATAAAAACTTTGTTTTGAATTCAATACCTGACTCTTGTTTCAAAATTAAACTACTGTTGAAATAAGAGATAATATAAGATAGTATATTGAAGTTTATATTATTTATTCAAGAAACATTGTCACAATGAGTGAAACATCTTTAGAAATCTAAAGAATATTTAGAATATTTTGTCAAACACTGTTGTTAAAAATATTCTCACAATCATCATCCAAAAAGTATGTCTAGTTACAAGAGTTCAAAGCATGATATGTTAATTAGAAGAAAAACCCTTTTCAACAACATCAATTTTATTTTTACTTCGTGAAAGTTATTTTCATAATTAATTTGATAGATGTATAAAATTAGATAATCACAGAGATCTTTTGAAAATTCCACTGTATTTCTACCAATTATTAATATTTATTTTGGATATCATTTCAATTTAAACTAAAATTTAGAAATCTGGTATCATTTTGTAGATGATCCATTGTAATCTCAATGTTTTTAAACATTAAAATGTAATAAAACATAATATAAAATGTAGTAAGTTGACTATATTAAACGAATAATTAAATTAAATGCTTACTTATCCAATTAACAAAAAAATGTTTAAAAGTCAAAGATCTGGTTTACTTTCAGAAGACAAATATCTTGCAATATATTATCATTATAATTATTCACGGTGTAAATTCTCCTTTATAATAAATTACCAACTCATTAAGCAAATCAATAAAACTAAAATTTTCCCTAAAATAATCAGATAATAATTTTGAATATTTTATACTATATATTAAAGAACAAGAGAAAATAGGACAAAGTTAAAATGATGGTAGGAAAATAATATGACATCAGAGTGATAAACACACAAAAAAGTTGTCAAGCTCTCCTGTAACTCTGTTAGAAATAGGTAAAAATTCAAACCCAACACTTTTTAGTAGAAAGAATAAAGAAAGATCAATAAATTCAAGTAGTAGTCATAGTGTCTTGAAATGAAAAAAAAATCACTCAGGAGAAAATTCATTCCTCACAGTAAAAATGGAAAAAAAAATCATGCCTCATGTTTTAATAAAAAGGGTAAAAGAAATCTGCTCCATACTTAGATCCATACTGTGCAGTCAGAAGAGCTCTGAACCTTCTAATAATGATGCCCTCATATCAGTCACACAAAACACACACAATCGAAAATAGAGGACCAAAAACAATAGTAAATAAAAGGCCAATATTGATTTCCACACCAGTATAATTATTATTTTTGGCTTTCTTTTTATATATAGAGTACACAATATGTCACATTTGGATTTTCTTTTGAAGGCATTTTGAAAAGCTTTTTATCTCAACATAGATTTAAGCAGAATAATTTTTAGATAAATCTTGATGATGTTCATCTGAGAATATGTAACAGTTATATCTCTGTTATCATTCCTAGAATCATACTATTTTAGTTTTTCTTATCAAATTAATTAAGAGCAAAAAAACTAACATAGAACTGGCATCATCTTTAAAAAGTAATGTTTCTGATAAGCTAAGAACATACTGTATTTGAATAGACAATCTAAACTTAGCCAAGCATCATAAAAACTAGCTTAGCTTTTTGTAGGAATAATTTTTTTATTTTTTTTTTTTTCCTTTTAATAGTACGAGACTACTTCCAGGAAAATGCCTAGAAGTTTTCAAAGAGTTTTAAATGCCTAGAAGTTTTCAAAGAGTTTTAGTACCATCTCTTCAAACTTTATAGTGTAATTACCTGCTATCTATTTCAAATGTCCTTACATGGACATTGGAAAGGTTAAATGAGAACAGATATAACCTAAATGATTGTGTTAGCTATTCTATGTGGAGAATCAATATTGTTTTAAAATATATTCAGTACAAAAAAGCTTGAAAAGAACAATTCCTTCTACAATTTAGTCCCATGAAATTAGAAACGGGACTGCCACACTCACTGCGAGAATATGGCACTCCTCCAGCTCCTCCATTTTCTAGAACATTGCCTTTTCTGCCTTTTATATTTCAACAATTAGGCAAGTGAGGAATGCCAAGAGCTAGCCTTGGCACTGAATGTGTTCCCTTGGCACTGAATGTTCTCCTTTCTCATTACTGTCTAGCACCAAAACCAGAGTGTTATTCAAGTATTACAAAGTCTGAAGATGAAGATGGGAGACATGGAGCACAATTATAACTAGACTGCTACAAAGAGTCATTAGTTATTTTTTTAATACAAATTTTTTATACAAATTTCAGAAAGTTCCATGAAATAACATATTTACTGGCAGATGAACGTAGAAACTAGAGAAGGCCCAAGTGACAAGAAATGTCTTGATCTTCCTACCACCTTTCTACTTAGCATGCTTCTTAAATTTCTATGAGGGTTAAATATTTATTTTCAAAAGGTTCACCTAATTTTTCTGATCTTGTACAAATCTAATTTTGCTTGAGAGTGGGCAGACAATGGCTTCTTTTAAAAAAATATTTATGTATTTGAGAAAGAGAAGCTGATAGAGACAGAGAATGGGCACATCAGGGCTTCCAGCCATTGCAAATGAACTCCAGATGCATGTACTACCTAGTGCATCTGGCTTACATGGGAAATTGAACCTAGGTCCTTAGGCTTTGCAAGTAAGTGCCTTAACCACTAAGCCATCTCTCCAGCCTGACAATGGCTTCCTTCCAGCTTAAAAGTGTCTCTTCTAACTGACTCTGCAACTCAAGATCCTAAAAAGCCAAGGCAAAAACCACTAGTGATTTTAGCAGTTTTGGCTAAAGAGAAAAGTTGAAATTGAGGAACTACCAGGGGATAAGTACACATGATATTCTCCTAATTCTCTTGAAAACCTTGTGAACAGGAATAGAGTTAAAGTTGACTATCATATGTGACTTGTGATTCAGCCTTAATTTCCCCTTGATTGAGTAAAGTAATAAATTCCAAAGTGGTATATGCATCTGGAGTTCATCTGAAGTGGCAAGAGGCCCTGGTGTGCCTATTTTCATTCCCATATCCTCTCTCTGTATCTTCCTCCCTCTCTCTCTCTCTCTCTCTCTGTCTTCTCCCTCCCACTTTTTCTCCTCATTCCCTCTCTCACTTTCTCTCTCTGCTTGCAAATATACAAAAATTATTGAAATCTAGTGACGAAAAATTAATAAAACCAATGCAATTCACCAACTTTTAGATTCAGAAACATGTATATTGGAAACAGAATAAAAAATTAAAGTCAAACCACATGGGGCACAGCAGTGCAAACTACTGAAAAGCAGAGATCAAAAAAAAAAAACCAGGTTATTTTGTGAATATTAACAAGTTAATCTTATAATAAAATATAAATACCAACTCAAAGATAAAGAGAATTGTGCATATGAAGGAGAAAAAATCAGGAGAATTTACTCTGCCAAAAAAGTGAAAATTTATGTGAAGTCTGAGAAGTCAAGTGAGGACCATGGCTGTGAGAAAGCAAGAATGAACCAAAGAGAACACACAGGTCTGTCCACGGAAGTTACCTACAGTTACCTCAATATGACAATCACAACAATGCAATTTGCTGTACAGAGAATGACCTTTACAAAAACAGTAGGCTAGGGCTGGAAAGATGGCTTAGCAGTTAAGGTGAAGCCTAAGAACTTATGTTCAAATCTCCACATAGTCAGACACACCGTGACACAAGCGCACAATGTCGCATATGCATACAAGAGGGCACACACATCTGGAATTCGTTCACATCGGGCTGAAGGCCCTGGCATGCCAAACCCTTTCCCTCTCTCTCTCTTTCTCTCTCTCTCTCTCTCTCTTTCTCTTCTTCTCTCTCTCTCTCTCTCTCTCTCAGTGTGTCTTTCTTTCTCTCTCTCTCTCTCTCTCTCTCTCAAACTAAAATAATAATTCAAAAATAGTAGACTGTTTATTTAAAATCACACCACAGGTAATACCCAAAAGTCAATTCCAGATTGATTGCAACAAATTATGGAAGGTAAGACAATAAAGTGTCTAGAAGAAATTAAGCACAGTTTGAGCAGATGAATGAAAAATGACATCCTATGCATGAAGTTAGCACTCTATGGTAGCACACAAAAACCTTCTGCTTTTAATGAACATCTAATTAGTATACAGGCAAGTGAAACTCCTTTTGGTAAGCTAGTCAGAATTGCTTCATGTCTGGAGGAAAATGAAGATTACTGAAAATCAAGGGTATAAAAGTTACAAGTATATGTGATTCAGACATACAATTTGCTCATTTAATTTTGATTCTACAGAAATACAGTCAACAAAATAATGCTGCAAAGTATCAGAATAGAAGCTCCTGATGGACGCAAGTTTCAGAGCAGCTTGACAACTGTGAATAAACAGCATGTTGACAAATAGATTTAAACAGGAACACTTGCAATATCAGTGACAATACCATAATTGTGGGTTTCGTTTTATTATTGCTGTTTGACACAGATGGAGCTGGCTTAGTATGAAGCATGTGGCCTGGGCTCTACTAAAGTGGAAGATGGTGTTGGCATGTTTTTCTGCTTAGCATTTCAAAGAAATCTATTCACATTAAACAATCACTAGTGAGCAATCAAAAATTTGAGGAATAGGACTGACTTCCATCAAGCTTGATGCTCAAACTCCATGAAAGGGTTGAATTAGAGATGTGTGTTTTATTCTAAATTTCTTTCTGGAGAAACTTCCAACCTAGGATTGTCTCCTTACACCCCATTTTATTGACTTTCAAATAAATGCTCCTCTAATATATGATTTCCCCATTATACCTGGACCTAGGGTAGAGCAATCCCGATTTCTTCCCAAGAAAGTGGTAGTTCCCACCAGTTAGCCCTTCCAAATACTTCCTATGAAACAAATCCTGGTAAAATTCATTGTTTCTATCATTGAAATATTTCCTAGAGAAAAAAATCTATGTTTCTTGACCTATACACATATGTATATGTAAAATTTATAGGCACTATAAAATAATTTTTCTATAATTGATATATTTCCTATGGAAAGAAATATAGGACTCTTTACCTATGTCTATTGCTTATAGATAATATATGTACACACATTATTATTTCATATCTACATGACAGATTATTGTATCCAGATATAATAATAGTAGTTTGTTCAAGGAGAAGGCAGTAACAAAGATTTATCTGTGATACTGAAGGAGCCACTGACTCCTTGTTTAAATTGGTCTCACAAATAAGAGATTGAGGAAACTATTTGCTACATCCTCTTTGGAAGTGGTATTTATTCTCTCAGGCTAATGACATATCTGTAAAGCCAGTATCTTTCCTCTCTGTTACGTGTGCCTTTCTGCTCAATGAGACAAATCCCCACTAGGTCACAAGAAGTAAGATTTATGTTCAGGGAATATGTAATTATTATCAATAGTGCATTGAAACTTTCAACTGTTCTTCTCCTAACATCCTCTTCATATTCATATTAAGTCAGATTCCAGCTATCATCATGGCTTGTCATTTGGCAACCATGGTGAGGAAACATTCACCTCACTTTCATCATTTTGATTCAATACAAAATGTGCCAAAGGTTTCACCTTAATTCACAAATCCCTTGTAAGTTCTCAAAAAATATATTCCAGATGTTGCTGTCTTGGGTAGAGCATAAGGGAACCTTCTGTTCTTCCTATACTTTTGTCTTAAAGGAGGGTGAAACATGTATCCAAATTCAGCCATAAGAAACCATTGAAAGCATCAGAGGGAACATATGGATTTCAGTAAAAATTTTAGTGGGAGACAGTGACAGAATCTGGCACTTCATATCAAACTATGTGATTGGTCTCGTCTCCACCAAACTGTAAGATGGGCATGTTACATTCTTTTTTCTACTCCACATTTAAAAACAATCTGATCAGATAAACTACAAACTTTAAGAATTCTCTTTAGGTACTGCCGGCCCTAAAATCCCTACCTATTTCCTCATATCACATTTATGTGACATAAGATCTGCCACCTTTTACAAATACTAGTTTCACACATGTGTTCTCATAGATGTTAGGCCAATGAGCTCTGCCTTCTTTTCATGAAAGACAACACCATCAGGATATCTAGGCCTAGCCAGAATGTTATATATTGCTATATTCTCTACTACACCATTAATTTTCAAAGCTTTAATCACATCTCTTATGGAATTATTAAATACTCTTATATGAGCTAATGCATAGTAAGCTTCTATACATTCTAAGAGTACATTGTGAGTAGAAATGTTATAAATTTTTGATTAAGATAAATATAATGCAGTTATAACTACAATTCACACAAAATGGACATGTTTCAACTAAAATAAATAAATAAATAAATACATAATTAAATTAGTGAATAAAAGCCAGGCATGGTGCCATATGTTTTTAGTTTCAGCACTCAGAAGGTAGAGGTAGAATTGCCATGAGGTTGACACCAACCTGGGAATACAGAGTGAGTTCCACATCAACTTGGACTACAGACCCTACCTCAAAAACAGAAATATAAACTTAAATCAAAAATAAAATAAAATCATCGACAGACTTTAACATACCTATTTATATTCTTCTTAAAAATAAAACTCTTTTAAGTAAGACTTCTTACAGATATACATTTTTGAGACTGGTTATAATAGTCTTGTACTTTAAATATTACTGTTCAAAAATATAAATATGTAAAAGAAAGATGCTTAAGTGGATGAATCATAAAATTTTTATGAATTTCCTACTTTCTCAAATTCACAGAGTATTGATAATATTACATTTATTTTATGGGGGATCTGATGAACAGGAAATGGTCATTGGCAATTAATTATTATTAACAGTGATATATAAAATAACTTAAACATTTTTCTTACCTCTGTCAGATGGCCAAAAGTTGGTTTTGTTGTAAAAATCATAAGCTGTTTGGTCACTTCATTTAATCCTAAACAAAAATAAAAGAAAATATAATATTATCAAGGTAATTTTTAAAAAAATACATCTAAAAGTAGAGAAATGGTTAATCTTAGCTTATTAAACATCAACATAAAGAGGACGAAATTTGATTCTTCCATAATAAAATTGATTTATCAGTACTTCCTCCTAAACTTTATTCACATTATACCCACACTATCCCACAGAATTTAAACATAGATGGTTTAGTATAATTGGCATTATATCAAGTTTCATAATAATAGGAAAAAATAGTCTATTCCAAAGAAGAGAAGGGAAGCTTTAGAAATCTGGACATATAGTGGGGATTGGGTACAGGATAGCAGAAGCCACTTCCAAAGGGCAATTCTGCCCACACACCTCAAATTCAGATATGGTGACCTTCTCAATGACCTGGAGGACAGTGGTAGAGCTCCAACTTGAGAGAATCTATTGTTAAAAACAAAGCTAGTGGGCTGGAGTGATTGCTTAGCAGTTAAGGCACTTGCCTGTGAAGCCTAAGGACTCATGTTTGACTGCAGATCCCATGTTAGCTAGATGCACAAAGGTGAGGCGTGCACAAGATCACATGTGCCCACTAGGTGGTAGAAGTGTCTGTAGCTCATTTTCAGTGGCTGAGGTCCTAGAATGCAAATCTCTCTCTCTCTCTCTCTTTCTCTCTCTGTCTCTCTTTCTTGCTCTCTCTAAAATAAAGTAAGAAGATACCATGGGGACCGACAATTGGGGGCTTCACTCTGGCCTTCCATTGCCCAAGAATTGAGGAAAATCTCAGGAAGGTAGTAATGGGGAGAAGGAGGGTTGAACACTGACAAGCCGAAGATGTCCATGGTGAGAGGCTTGGCTCATATAGGGAAGTGCATAGGGGAAAAGAACCATGCCAACCATGTCCTCTAGAACTTGGGTTTGATTCCCTAATACCCATGTAAAGCCAGATACACAAAGTGCATTGGAGACTGTTTACAGTAACACGAGGCTCTGGCATGCAATTCTCTTTCTTTATATCCCTTTCTCTCCTTAAAAATAACTAATAAAAACATAAAAATAAAAACATTAAAAAACTAATATTATAATTTAGAGCTGGCTTTGTAGCTCAGTGGTACAATACTTACCTAGCATATACAAAGGCATGGATTCTATCTCTAGCACTGCAAGTATAATACTCTTATGATTTAATTAGCTCTTTGTAACTTGAATAAAAGCATTCTAAATAATATATAAAATTAGTTGTAAAAATTATGGTAATATAATGCATGCAAACCTCATTGAGTTTTTGGATATGTTCTTTTAATGTTTTTTGTCATAGGCTTAATGAATCTTCCTACTTTCTTTTGTCTTCAATACTCAATATATGATAAAATTACTAGTATTAAGGTAAAATGTCAGTTTAAGACAACACTATGTGTAATTAAGCATATTAAGAGACCTCATATCTACTTCAGAATATTTATATTTTAAAAGCAAGTATTTGTTGCATATTTTTAGAAACACTAGAAAGCATAACAATTTTTGTAGCCCAAACTCAAGCCAGCTAATGTACCAAATATATGTGTCAAAATAAAGGACACATGTTTAGGACATAGTACAATGGATACTGACTCTGAGACCAGGATATTAAGGTCCATGTATTCCAGCTCTCTTCACTGGGAATTGGCTGATCCATGTCCAGATATATATATATTATTTTCATACCATTTAACTAATCTGATAATTTTCTCCCTTATCATTATTTGCTCATTGACTTCATCTCCCTCTCCTCCATACCTCTCAATATGAAGGCCACAAGCAAAATTTTATATAATGTAACTTAAGAAATTACCAATTGGGCTGGGCGTGGTAGCACACACCTTTAATCCCAGCACTCGGGAGGCAGAGGTAGGAGGATCACAGTGAGTCTGAGGCCACCCTGAGACTACATAGTGACTTCCAGGTCAGCATGGGCTAGAGCAAGATCCTACCTTGGTAAAAAAAAAAAAAAAAAAAAAAAAAAAAAAAAAAAAAAAAATTACCAATTTGTTTTTAATTGACTTACTACTTATTAGTTAGTGTGAATGATATTTGGTTGGCTCATTCCAAAAAATGTTTACATGAAATTAAGCTATAGACTTGTTCAAATTCAATCACTAAAAGAACTTTCTTTCTGGGGGTTGTGAGTAGGATGTAGTAATTAAATTTTATGGAACAAAGAAGTGAAGTTGTTTCAGATTTGATGCTGTATAGTAAGTAAATCACCATACCTCCCCCCAGACAAGGCCAAGCTAATTTCATGCAATAATCACAGAATTTCTATGAGGATATCATTGTCTTCCAATTAAATTGTTAATGTAATCCTGCCTCAATTTTGCAAGTGATAAACTACATTTCATGAAAATTAACTAATTAACATTATCAGGAGTTGAATGAATGTGAGAATCAATGAAAATGATAAAATCTTACCTTGTTGTAAGCTATATATCTAGTTTCCATTATTGTCTTAATTTAACAAAAGTCACATCCAAAATTGTATAAATTTTGCAATGGTTTTGTAGTTGTAAGTTCCAATTAGTAATCTCATTTCACAAACAAATATTACATTATACTGATAATTTCTTATGTGTAGACTTTGTATTATCTAGATGACAAAGTTGTCTTTAAAAATTGGAAAATGAACCTTATGAATGCAGTTCAATGGGAGAGAGAGAGAGAAATCACCAGTGGAGATACTCAACAGTGGACGCTGCAAGCCTTAAATTTGACCAGCCAGGCCAAATGTCTGTTATGGGGGAAACCAACCACTCTCTAACTGGACTGGAGGCCAGCTCCATGGGAGAGAATACATGCCTTATACTGAAAACCTATGATGGGAGAAGTCATGAGCCCCAGGGCTGTAGCTTCTGCTGGTGTCAAGCTAAATGTATATACTATGTTCACCAAACTGCCCAGTAAGCACTTCTCTTAATGTTCACACCCATATATTAATGCTACTCTCACTTTTGGTGAGAGAAGCTTCTCTTCTCAAATGGCAGTGACCTTGGGATGATTCAGAATGCACCATAGTGCTGAGAAGAAGTGACAGAGGAGTGCTCAGCACTGAAACGTTTCTATCACACCTTCCAAGGCTCAGGGTCCATTATGGAAGAGGTAGTGGAAAGAATGTAAGAGCCAAAGGAATGGTAGGACTCCTTACAACGTGCTCCTCCAAACACAAAATGGCCTGGATATCCATGACCTCACAGTGCCTAACACTATCTACACAAGACCATCATAATAGGAGGAAAAGATCTTGACATCAAAATGAAAATAGAGATTGATTGAGAGGGAGGAGTTATATGATGGAGAGTGAAGCTACAAAGGGGAAAGTGTGAGGAGGGGGGGAATTGCCATGGGTTATTGTCTATAATTATGGAAGTTGTCAATGAAAAAATAAATTATGAAATCAAATAAATACTAAGTGTATTTCTGAAGTGCCTAATAAACTTTCATACTATTTAAATAATTTGAAAGTGAATGATTGCTCAGTAATCAGATTTTGAGTCTGCCTCTAGTCATTACATCAGACAGAATTCAAAGTGGTGGAAAAACATAAAATTTGAATTGTAGTTGACTGACACCCAAGGCTTTTCATTCCTTTTTCAACAACATTGTAACAAGCAGAAATGTATGTCCTTCCATCTCAGTATTTATGATTGTTATAAGAAAATTATTACTTCCTCTTCCTTGTAGTCTCAGAAAGACCTCAGGAGAAATAGCTGAAAAAGTTATGTCAGGTTGATCTGAGGACATAATTCAAAGAGTCCTGTATTAGCCAATTTTCCCAAGAAGCATTCCCTAAAGATTTGGCAGGTTTCCTTAGCAAGTATATGGGGAACTCTAAAATCTCACTGGTAGTGAGAGAAATGGCACTGTATCATGATTAATTTAACAAAAAAAAAAATTAAAGATTTTTTAATAAACATGACCTATGATGTTCTTTCATTTTATAAATTAGTGAAATATATAATTCTTGATTAATAAACTAATGTTGTATTATTGTCATAAGCGTGATAAACTATATACTGTACATAATTACGTGAACTATATATAAAATAGCATTTAAGATTCAGTGTACACTAAAACATCATTGTGATTTTGCATATATGATTATTTATGAAATTAGCTTGTTTTTTTATTTCTTTTCCTTGTAATATCTTTATTAGTTTGGAGTGAAAAAATATGCTGGACATAACTTAAAGCATAGAAAACTTTTCCACCTATTCTATAGAAGGATTGTGTAGAATTGGCATGTCTTCCTTAAATGTGTTAATAGAGTATGCAGGTTAAACAAAAGTTGATAAGGGAAGATGTTAAGTTAGTCATTTACTTTATATAATAAACATGAATTTATTCACAATTTGCTGAATTTCTAATTCATTTTCCATAAATTTGTCCATTTCATCTAAATATTCATTAAATGGCATTACTGTATATCATAGCCTTTAAAAAATATTTTTATTTACTCAAGAGAATGGGTGCTCCTGGGCCTCTAGCCACTTCAAATGAACTCCAGATGCAGAAAATTGTGCCTAGGACCTTAGGCTTCACAGGCAAATGCTTTGACTGCTAAGCCATTTCTCCAGACTTTTTTTTTCTTTATTTATTTTTCTTTATTTTATTAGTTATGTAGATAGTGTGTATACAGTCATGCTGGTACCATTGTCAGCTTCCTCCCTGTACCCCTCCTCCAATGGGACTCTCCTCTTTAATGCCACCATCTGTATTCAGATACCGATCTCATATATAAGACATAGTAAAACATACTTTCCCTATTTTGTATGGCTATGAAGAGTAATATAAATTTCATTATTCCTCTTGGATTGTTTTCACACATTAACTCTGTTGTGTTGATTTTTCCCATTATGTTGTTTTAATCACTTTTCCTCTTTCTATTAACTTGAAACTGATAATAAACTTATTGGTTTCACCCCTTTTATATTTTCATTTTTAGTTAAGAGATTCTACTTTAATCATGACTTAAAAAAAAAAAAAGAGGCAAGCCCAACAGACTGGTCTTTTGTTTTATGAGAGAGTGAGAATAAGAGCAAGAGAGAGATTTGGCACACTCCAAGGCCTCTAGCCAATCTAACGGAATTCCAGACATGTGTGCCACCTTTTGGGCATGTGCAATCTTGTGCATGTGTCAACTTGAGCATCTGGCTTATGTTGGATCTAGGGAGTCAAACAAGAGTCATTAGGCTCTGCAGGGAAGCACCTAAACCACTAAGCCATATCTCCAGTCCCTGATGTCTTTTATTATAATCAATAAATACTGATTTCTGACTAGTATTTTCACTTCAATTAAGTCTAAAATCTTATTCCATTTTCTTTGTAGTATACTTTTAATACATTGGCTTTTGAAAGAATCTTTCTTAGTTTTAATATGATTGGACTTTGCACCTTTGCGTCCCATGAAAATCTATCTCTGTCTTTATACCAGTACAACAGCCAAAATAAGAACAACTGTGTCATTTGCTTTAAAAGTCAGAAGTTTGCATCCTCTTCCTTTATTATTCTGTTACAATGTAGTTGGAGCTGCACTGGACCATTTGTATTTTTAAAATATTTTAAAATTTATTTTCAGGAAGAGAGATATATTTTCAAGAAAAGAGAAAAAAGGAGAGAGAGAGAGAAAGACAGAGAATGGACAAACCAGGGCCTCTTGCTACTGTAAAGGAACTCCAGATGCATATACCACTTTTGGTATCTGGGTTTATGTAGGTACTAGGGAATCAAACCCAGACTGTCAGGCTTGCAAACAAATGCCTTAATCATAGAGTCATCTCTCCTGCTCCACTGCTTCCATTTGTCTTTTTGTATTAACTTTATGATCAGTGTTAATGTCAGTAAAGATGAGGAAGGAGGTTTCAACAGAATTGTGGTAAATTTGATTACTCAGCTAAGAATATTGCCATCTCAGCAATATTGTTTTTAGTCTATAACTGTTTCCATTCCTTTAGATTTTCTTTAAATGCTTTGCAGTGATTAAGTGAAAACACTTATTTTCTTACATTTATTCCTAACCATATTGTTTCTTTTGATGTGCTCATAAATTGTTTCTCTTAATTTTGAATTTTATTAGCTAACTAATTAATTTATAAAATTACAGTTGATTCTTTACATAGATTGTGTCCTCTATAACATTGATAATCTATTTTTGGCTTTTAGCATTGTTTTGGTGAATTTTTAGATTTCCTGTATACGTGATTATGGCATCCTCAAAGATAATGTACTTCTTCGATTCACATCTGGAATTGTTTTCTTTCATTTCTGCTTTATTACCTAGGGTATTTCATTTAGTAGATTAAGGATATTGTGTTACATTGACACAGTGGATATTATATCAATGTGTCACTTGGATGGAGAGACATACCCTCATTGCTGGGATAGCTTTGACATGGTACACGATTTTTTTTCCTGCAAAAGAGTTAATTTTAATTAATTAATTTATTTATTTATATAAGAGAGAGTTAGACAGAGAAAGAGGCAGAGAGAGAAAGAGAGAGAGAGAGAGAGAGAATATACGTGTGACAGGGCTTCTAGCCACGGCAAACTCCAGAGGCACTAGTCACTTTGTGTATCTGGCTTATGTGGGTACTTGGGAATCAGACCTTGATCTTAGTCTATGTAGTTAAGTGCCTTAACTTCTATACCATCTTTCCAGTCCTAGACTATGGTTGTTTGGGAATTTTTATATATATACTCACAAAGATGTTTGCCTAGAATTTATCTTGTGATATCATCAGGTTCTTGGTAATATGGACATCAAATAATGAAAAGTGGCATGTACCTTTTGAAAATTATTTTTAGATAACCTATTATTTCTCCCCAGAATATTATTCATAGGCTTCAGCAGCTGCCAACTTAATCAACTTCCTGGTTTTTTTTTTTTTTTTTTTTTTTTCCCAAAAGACACCCCTATGAAAAAGTTTTCACACAAGGAAGACTACATTATAGGATACACAGCAACCTTTCAACTTGAACCACCAACATATGATGGAATGGAACCTATCTGGAATTGAGACTTTGATGAGTTCCAACGCTTTTCTGGTATTTGAGAAACTGTCATATCACTGTATTTGTGGATTCATATTTTCCAACATTGTTCCAGAACTTAATAGAAACTTACTGAAATTTGTCCATTTTTTTCTTTTAAAAAGATTTCTTGGATTGTGTCTGGTGTGGTGGCTCCTGTTTGGCCCCAGCACTTGGGAGGCAGAGGTAATCACCATGAGTTCAAGGCAACCCTGAGACTACATAGTGAATTAGAAGTCAGCCTGGGCTAGAGTGAAACCCTACCTTGAAAAAGAAAAATAAAGAAACAGACAAACAAAAAAGATTTCTTGGATTGCTATAAGCATTTGTTAATTCATAGTAAACTGAAAAAGTTTATTAATATATTTAATATATTTTCAAGTATTCTCAAATTTTCTTATGTTTAGTGGTAACTTCCTACTTACTTTTTTTTGCTTGTTTGTTTTGAAGTAGGGTCTCACACTAGCCCAGGCTGAACTAGAATTCATTATGTAGTTTCAGGCCTTGAACTCATAGTGATCCTCCTACCTCTGCCTCCAGAGTGCTGGGATTAAAGGCATGTCTGACGACACCCTACTTATTTTTATCCATGTTTTCACATATATTTCAAGGTTTTATGATACCCCTGACTATACTAGTGGATTTAATTTTAGGATTTTAGTCCAATTCAGTTTGATACTACATTGCTAAGAATATACAAATATGATTTATCATATTTTTATCATAAGAACATTATTATGAAGTAAACAAAGTGATTCCATTTAAGTCTAGTAAACCTTTTGAATGGAAAAAATTCACAGGTGTGTCTTTATGAGTGTGTGTCTGTGTGTGAGAAAGAGAGAGAGGGAGGGAGACTCTTGCATAGGTAAAGTTTTACAGTGTCATTCTTGACTAATCAAATAATACTGCTTATGAATTTCATAACTTCTCAATAAATGAAAGAAAGAATATCTCATAGGCTATTTAGCTATATAATATAGGAAAATTCAATTAATGAAATTTAAATTTAATAACACAGGCAATCTATTTTAAATGATTTTGTAAAAACTCTTTATTGGCAACATCCGTATATACATATAATATACCATGATCATTGTCCTCTCCCAGGGTCTTCTCTTTTCCCTCTTGTGTGCCCCCTCCACTGAGTCACTCCCTTACAGCTAGTCCCTGTTCTGCTTTTTCTATTGACAAATTTTATGTATGTACAAAATGTGTTTTGATCAAGTTGCCTACCCTCTGTCTTTTCTCTAGCGCCCCCACTGCTTCCTTCACCCCTTCCTCACACCATGTTGTCATTCTACTACTTTCATTGATGATGAATTCTATTGTACAAGCCCATCCAGTGTTGGTCATATTCCCATCAGTTTATATTCTTATATCTCTTCACAATCCACTGAGGGCCCTCCTCAGTGAGGTTACTGGTGCTCCCTATGAGGTCATGAATGCACCAGTCAGTTTCCCTGGGGGGAGGGGAAATGCCTAAAGATACTCCTTCCCACTCTGTGACTTTTACAATCTTTCCACCCCCTCTCCCACAGTGTTCCATGAGCCTTGGTGGACTATTTTATTGTTAAGCTCTCTGCAATCTGCATATCTCCTTTGAAGCATTTTGAGTGGTGTCTATTACCACCTATCTCATCTGCTAGGGCCCAGGAGACATTTCAGAGGAAGTAACAATCTCAACATGAGGGATACTCTCACCACTAGCTTATTTTAAATGGTTTTAGCCAGGGTAAATTAATAGATTTCTTATCAGGGAGTTTATATGATGTAGTTTTTTAATTTAGGTATTCCCCATAAACTTAGGTGTTCTGAATGCTAGGTTCCCAGATGATAAGAGATTTGGGGATTAATGCCTCCTGGTATTGTTTGGGGCAGGCTTATATTGTATTGTAGGTATTATAGTCAGTGTTCCCTTGCCAGTGTTTGGCACCCTCTCCTGTTGCTATTGTCCACCTTATGTTGACGAGGGGGTGAAGTCCACCCTCTGCTCATGCCATTGTTTTCCCCTGCCATCATGAAGCTTCCCTCAAGTCTACAAGCCAAAATAAACTTTTTTTTTTTTTCCAACAAACTGCTGTTGGTCAGGTGATTTCTACCAGCAATGTGAACCTGACTGCTTCAGTAAAGTTGGTACCGAGCGTTATGTTGCTGCTTGAAACCTCACTGTGTGGCTTTGGCCTTTTGGAGCTGATTCTCAAGAGGAATGTGGAAGGATTTGAAAGCTTGGCCTAAGAGACACCTTGCAGTGCTGTAAGTACAGCTTGATGGACTATTCTGGTCAGAGTTGAAAGACCTGAATGCAGTAAGAACTATGGACTGTGAAGTTTGGTGTATGAGAGTGAGAAAGTGCTTTGCTTGGACTTGGCTAGAAGCAATTGGTGTGAGAGGCTTGCTGTTGTGCCCATGTCCTGAGAATTTGTGAAGGGTTGTATTGCATAGAAATGGATTAGCGTGAGAAGAGGGATATGGCACAGGGGAGGGAAAAAAGAAATCTTTGGGTAAAACTGATGCCCATTCAGCTGCAATTGAGAGATTACAACCATTGACATTGGACCACCTGACCTGCACAGGGATAACAGAAAGAATGAAGTCTTCTGAAGGGGCCTGAATGCTGAAGAAGTGTCCTGTTCTTCAAAGTCTGTTTTATTCCCCACTGGATTAACAAATTGGCATCCCACCTGGTATTGTGGAGTATAAGAAATGCAGGAAAGAGCGGGTCATTGAGTTTCTGGCATGGTCTTGTGTTTTTGAAATGGCCATGGGTAGTGTGAAGAAGATTTGCTGGATACCTGCATGAAGACCAAATGGAGCCATGAGGATAGACTGTGGGTCGCAGTGGAGACCCAGTGGAGATGCTGGGACCACAACATGTCTTCTAAGGAGAGCTGCCAGTGCAGAGTGAAGTTTTCCAGGACTGTGAGTAGCCTAGCAGGTTGGGTAGAAATGGAATTCCAGAAACTTCTTGCTGTTAGAATTACTGGACTTGGAGATTTGTCACTGGCTTGAGTTGTTGGACTTGGAGCTACAGAGTTTGATGTTTGCCCTGGTTGTTTAAATCTTGTATTGGCTAAATATTTCTTTGTTATCCCCAATGCCATCTTTTGCAGTGTGAATGCTTATTCTGTGCCATTACGGATTTTGGGGGGGGGGGATTTTTTTCTTTTTTGTATTATGGCTCAGTTAAAAGACCTTGGATTATGGGTATGTTTGAACATTATTGGGATTGATGAAAACTATGGGGACTTTTAAGATTAGACTGAATGCATTCCATTTTACATAATTTACGGTTATCACTTTATGGGGGCTAGGGGAGGAATGCAGTGGTTTGATTCAATTGTCCCCCATAAACTTAGATGTTCTGAATGCTAGGTCCAAAGCTGATGGAGATTTGGAAATTAAAGTCTCCTGGAGGCAGTGTGTTGTTGGGGGCAAGCTTATGGGTATTATAGTCAGTATCCCCTTGCCAGTGTTTGGCACACTCCTGTTCCTGTTGTCTACCTGATGTTGGCCAGGAGGTGATGTCCACTTCTGCTCATTCCATCATGGAGCTTCCCCTTGAGCCTGTAAGCCAAAATAAATCCATTTTCCCACAAGCCGCTCTTGGTTGGGTGATTTCTGCAAGCAATGTAAACCTGACTGTAACATATGAGTTACCTAGTTCTCCATGAATCACACTTGTTGATGCTTGCTAGTAATCTAAAATGTCTACTAATGCTGCTTTGAGGGGAATTTGTGAGGAAAACAAAAGGAAATTTGAATCAGGATTAGTTTCTGAAATGGCAGCATTGTGTCAACACAGAGAACAAATGATAATGCTGTATGTTAATGAGGCTCAAGGTTAAGAGATCACATATCTGTTCTGAGTGTGCTCTTTTGAGAGATAGGGACACATGTCAGTTCATATATGAAATTTTATGAGCTCAAGAGGACCAATAAAGCAATCTGGAGAATAGACGTGTGGATACAGTAGATCCAGTGGACAGCAGACCTCAAGGTGAGCTCGCTATGGAGCAGTGTCAGCCCTTGTACTCTTTCATAGAAATCACATGGTCTTGGACTTCAACCCAGACCTACTTGAAGCAAAATCTGTGTGCCAGATGTTGTTCACAATGCTTGTCACCTGAAAAAAATCATCACCTTTCCAACAGATCCCGTTCTACTTTGTCTACCTTCAGTGTTTTGCATAACTTCCCAGGCCCTGAAGGAAGAAGGGAACAACATTGTGATTGAGACCTATAATTTATTTGGGAAAATACTACTTGTGAAGCTCTGTGCTTATTACAAGATGGATTTTCCACTCAAACCACGAATCCTCCTGGGCCAGATTAATACAATAAAACCATATATTAAAACAATGAAGAAGTAAGGAAGGAGAACAAAAAAGAAGAGGACGAAAAGGAGGGGAGAGTGAAGATAGGAAGGATGGAGGAAGGAACAACCTGAGGGAGAATTATCCAAGTAGCTTTATTTTCAGGTAGCCAGCTAGGGATGGGTCCAAAGAGAATTCCCCATTTGATCCAGTCTAGTATCGTACTTTAATGACAGGGTCCCTACTCAGGTGTGCTGATCTCTCCTGAGCCAGCTCCCTGAGTCAAGAACAATCAGGTCTCTCTCAGAACTCACATGAGTCTTAGAGTAAAGCTCACCTCAAACAAGCTATAAATAGGGGTTTACTGGTGGACAAGGACTTTCTTTTCCATCTTGGATAATTATCTCTCCTCACCTGAAACTTTGGGTCCCAATACTAGTGAAACCTCCCCCATTCTGCCAGTAGGCTTGTATTATTATGTTACTACTTCTTAGATTCTGTAAGCTCTAGCCCCTTTCTAGTTCCCTTGAAAAACAGCTTTCATGTTTCCCTCCACTCCCATGTTCAGCCTCCCATGTGGGCTCCTAGGTCTTGCCTCCTTGTGGGTGCATATCCCTGTTCCAGCCCCTCCCTGCAAACACCCCTGAATAAATGTAAAGGTTTATAATCTGTCCTTCTCAGTCTGTTTATTTAGTCTTTGTTAAAAACAGATAAGAGCCCCAAAATTGAGGTTCATGAGTTCTTCCTGAACTCCAAGCCCCATTTCAATCCCAGTAAGATGAATCAGAATATTGATTACAGTAGCTTTGCCCCGGGAAGTGTCCTCTGAGATAAAACTAACCCTGATTGAGTTTTTCCTGCCTCATGTTTAGGTCATGACCTCTCCAAGTGCATACCTCCTAGCAGTGCAGATGGTAGCACAGCCTCAGAGCCTCCTCTCTGACCCTTTGTGCTACAGTAAGGCAGTATCCTCAGGCCTTGTTGTGGGAGGGAGGGTCAGTGATATCAAATACAGTCAAATACAATAGAAATGCAAAATCAAATACAAAAGGAAATTTTGTTTTCTTTTTTTAAGTTTAATTTATTTGCTATTTATTTGAGGGAGGTGAGAGGCAGAGGCAGAGAAGGAGACACACAGAGAGAAAGAGAGAAAGAGAATGCATGTGCCAGGGCCTCCAGCTACTTCAAATGAACTCTAGACTCATGTGTCACTTAGTGTATCTGGTAGTGTATCTGCTTTACATGGATAATGGGGAATTGAACCTAGGTCCCTAGGCCTTGCAGGCAAGTGCCTTAACCACTGAGCCATTTCTCCAGCCCAAAAGAGAATTTTTTTATTGAGGAAGTATGTGCTGGTAAAACCAACATAATATTATTTTTGCAAATTGTATTCCTCGTACCTTGCTGTCACCATTGAGGAAGCATACCCATATTCCATTCCTAGGAAACGTGGTGCTAAATGTGTAAGACACCTGCAGTAAGGACATTGTTTTAGAAAATTACTTTTCCATCCAGCCAGATACCTTCTGTAATGTCAAGGATTTGACTTACACATTTGAATTTGAGAGTCAGAAACTAAGAAACGACCTGAATCCTCAACCAGGTGTGGAACTAATCCTCCTCAGTGTACTCGAGGCCAAAATATTCAGTCTGGTTCAGGAGGATCAAGATGGCCCGACAGTTAAAGAACAAGTGGAATACCAGAGAGCATTGTCTTACCCAGTGAAGTTTGCTCGATTTTCATTTGTCTAGAATAAATTGAGAAAGAGAATGGGTGTGCCAGGGCCTCCAGCCACTGCAAATGAACTCCAGATACATATGCTATCTTGTGCATCCTGCTTACGTGGGTCCTGGGGACTTGAACCAGTGTCCTTTGGATTTGCAGGTAAGCTCCTTAACCACTAAGCCATGTCTCCAGCCCCACCCTTGATCATTTTAATAGGTAGTGGATAGGCCTTTAACAAATTCAATACTCCTTTACCAGTAAAAGATATTGTCATATTATTGAGGAAAATACTATGACTCACATAGATTACTTGCCTTTAAGAAATACTGGATTTGGGATGGAGATATGACTTAGCAATTAAGGCTCTTGCCTGCAAAGCCTAAGGACCCAGGTTCAATTCTCCAGGTCTGATGTAAGCCAGATGCACATGGTGTCACATGCATCTGGAATGCGTTTGCAACAGCTAGAGGCCCTGGTTCACCCATTCTCACTCACACTCTATCTGTTTCTCCCTCCCTGTGTCTCTAATATATAAATAAATAAAAATAAATCTTTAAAAAAAGCAAAAGAACTACTGGATTTGTGAGGGAAAGTGGGGAGAGGATAGGAAATTATCATGGTTTGTTTATTGTCTTTAAATATGGAAGCTGTCAACATCATAATATTATAACATATTAAATATAGAACTGAATATGGAGGGAATGAGATCAGCATTATATGTTTTAATAAGAAAGGGCAGACTATTGGTAGATAAAGGCAATGAGTTTGAAATTGAAGGTACCAATAGAAGTTAGGACAATAATGATAAAGGGTGATGAGTAATCCATTTTAATCTTTTATATTTAAAATAATTAGTTTGATATTGTAGGAAATATACACAGGTTGGGTCCATTTTTGATCTCATCTCTGCAAACTATCCAGATTGAATCACTAATATTTCCTAATATAAAATCTTCCATTAGAGTTTCCTCCTTGTCATTCTTTCTTCTTCTCTTGATCTTATTGCCTCCCTGGTGCTGGCTTTCTGTCATACTTATCTCGGCTACATCTGCTTCCAAAACACAGGCAATAATCCACTCTATGATAAGAACCTTGGAAGACCTGGACATTTGAGGTATACACTAAATTAAGCATGCTTAATTCATCCTGGCCACTTACTGTGAAATAGTACTATGGCTTTTAGAACTAGCTGTGGGACCCATATGAGTCTTGATAACTTGTTCTTTGGCAATGTACCCAGAAATCCAAATCAAGTTAAAATACAAATAATTTCTGTTACAGAATGTGAGAGGAATACCTGAAAATAGTGGTCAAGTCCTTCCCTCATTTCAGCCTATAAGATTTATAAGATAGAAAAGGTAAAAATAATAATAATGTGATTTTTTAACAACACTTCTTTGGCTGGAGAGATGGCTTAGTGGGTAAGGTGCTTGCCTGCAAAGCCAAAGGACCTGAGTCCAATTCCCCAGGACTCACATAAGCCAGATGCACAAGGTGGTACATGCAGGGAGAGTTCATTTACAGCAGCTGGAGGTCCTGGTGTGTCCATTCTCTCTCTCCTTCTCTGCCTCTTTCTCTATCAAATAAATGAAAATAAAATATTTTTTTAAAAAATAACACTTCTGGGGCTGAAGAGATAGCTTAGCAGTTAAGTGCTTGCCTGTGAAACCTAAGGACCCCAGTTTGAGGCTCAGTTCTCCAGTGCCCATGTAAGCCATATGCACAAGGCAGCACATGCATCTGGAGTTCATGTGCAGTGGCTGGAGGCCCTGGTGTTCTCTCTCTCTCTCTTTCTCTCCCTCTCTCTCTCTCTCTCTCTCTTTCTCTGTCTGTTGATAATAAATAAATAAAAATAAACAAAAAAATTAAAAAACATACTTCCCATATTGAATGCCTACTTTGTGCAGGAATAAGATATATAATATAAAACATTATTTTAAATATGAGAAAAGTCAGTGGAAGAAGTAAAGCAATATACAATACATTTCAAAGAAAATCTAAAGCATCAGGTTCAAAAATTTTATGATGATAATGACAACAATGGACAAATAGTCAAGGGATAAAATAATGAATTGAAACCCAAAGAAGGAAAATGTAAACTCAGAGAATTACTGAAGCAGTAAGTGGAGCATCTGTACATATTCTTCTCCCCTTCTATCCACAGCAGGTGATGCATTTTTCAAGGGTGCAATGTCATAAAATAAATGAAACTAAGAAGAAAGAATACAGCTCAACCATGTGCCTGCCTACAGAAATGGTAAGTGGAAATTGTGCTACATTTTTTAAAGGAACACCAAGACAGGTGGAGAGACAAAGGCTCATCACGGTGATGAGAAATGTGGCAATTAAATGCTCAGCATAGGATGTGATATCTGTATCATACCAGTATGGCTCAGGGAACATTGCAGACAAGGTAGCAGAAATAATATTAGTGTTGCTCTCACCACTGGTCAGAGAACCTTCTCTTTAGAGATGGCAGTAGATACTGAGACTCAAAATTCATCAAGGTGTTGAAAAAGAGGCAATTGAGAGCTCAGCCCTAAATGAGACATCTTGATCGCACCTACCATGGCCCTGGAAGTACCACAGAAGAGGGAGCAGAAAGGATATAAGAGCCAAAGCATGGTAAAGACTGCTTTAGTATGCCCTCTGAAAATGAAGTTACCAGTACTTTCATAACAATGCAGTAGAGGTGGCTATCTCCATGAGATCTGCAAAATACCATTTTACCATAGATGATGCAGAACAGCACAATGATAGAATTAAAAATAAAAGAGACACTACTTGGGAAAGGATAGGATTCAATGGAATGGAGGTGGGAGAGGGAGACAAAAGGGCAATGGTTATGTCAAATTACAGTATGGTCATATATTAAAATTCTAAATGAAAAAAGGGATTGACTTTGATAAAACATCAGCCATGTAACTAGGTTTTGTTGAATATATCAATACACTCTTTTATTTTCAACATTCTGCTATTTTGTGATTTTGTAAATTACTGTTTCTAATCCTATTTATAGTTTCTACATGAGAAAGTTCACTTAATAAAAAGCAAAAATGAAACAACCCAGTTCATTTGAACTTCTTGGTTGAACATTATAAAATATGTAAGTGAATATTCACTTTCCTTTGAGAGACAGCACAATCACATTATATAGCCATTACTATTAGAAATGTGTAATGATAGCTACCATCTGCAATACTTATTGTCTGGACAACTTAAATCAGCACATAAAATCTGTTGTGGTTTGACCCTTGCCACCATTCCCACCTTCATTCATCAGAGGCTACAAAACGGAAGAGAATAAACAAATTTGATGTGCCCACAGTCATTGATGATATTTCACCTGGATCTTTTGTTCATGCTAAGTTCTTGTGTCTTTCCTTCTCCCTGTTTCCAGCTTCAGTTAAAAGGAAAGCTAACCCAAGTTTTCCTAAAGTTACTGGCATAAAGGCTACACCCATCAAAATATGGCTGCCAGAAAAGATTTGTGAATAATTAGAATTAAGTCATGTTACATTTTAAGCTGATTATAAACAAGGAAGAGTGTCCTATGACCATTTAAACCTACCTGCCAAACTTACATCCAGATATCTATATCTATAACTATACATATATTTAGATATTATTATAATATGTAATAGATGTGATTTTATTATATAATATTTCCCTATTATATATATATAGAAATCAAACTGTTATTCATATTTATGTATAGCTTACTGTCCTACATAAATATTAAAAATGGCTTTATTGAAAATGATTAACCTTCCACCAAAGCAGCATGTAATGTGAGTACAACTTTTAGCCCAAAGACCTGTCTGATGCTGTTTTTACATTTCTATATTAGAATGCAGCTCTTCATACCCAAGAAACTTCTGGCCAAAATATACACTGTTGGTTGAAAAACAGATAGTCACAAAAAAATTACATCTGAAAAGGAAAACAAAATGATGACTGCCAAATTTCCACTAATCTGCCTCATGTGTTCACAGCACACATTCATCTCAAAGACATAGTGAGAAAGGGGAATTCTTGCTCACCCAACAAGATGACCCAAACATCTGGCTTCTGTGAACTCCTCATGTGTTTCCTTCATGGCCATATCTCAGTGGGTACCATAAATTTTCCCATACTAAAGGGTTCAAAGCTTTACCAATATTTTTCACCTTGGGGTAAAATTAGATAATTGGGTAGTACCTTATGAATTAAATATTCTAGGCTTTTGTGATATTTATTATTTGTTTCAATCAAAATCTCATCAGCATCCCCATATATTTGATTTGGCTTTATCTGTATGGTGAGGAATCACATCCAAAGAGTATATTTATGTGCAGCTTTTAAATGTGGTAATTTGTTCTCCATAGCAAGCCTGTAGGGATTGACTAATCTGAAACCTAATATATGACTCTGTCCTCTAGGCTATATTCCAGAAACTTCTTCAAGGAGTAAAACTTTTTCTCAAGAGTCAGCTAGGGACCTTTTTTAAAAAGAATGATCAAAACCACCTTCTAAGATAAATCAATTATATTAGAAATTCTTGGACTTGGTAACAAAGCATCGTTATTATTATTTTTTTAAGGTAGTATTTCACTTTAGCCTAGGCTGACCTGGAATTCACTATATAGTCTCAAGGTGGCCTCAAACTCATGGTGATCCTCCAACCTCTGCCTCCCAAGGGCTGGAATTAAAGGCATGTGCTGCCACACCCTACGTAGGCAATGTTTAAACCACTGTTCTCACCAGAGTTATTTCCATGAATTTTAACAGTTCAGACTCATCTTCTACCTATTCTGATTTTCTGAGAACCCTTCTACTTTTATATCCCTAATAAGACCTAAAATTTAGATTACAGTAATTTTCCACAATGCAAAGAATAAACTTACCAGTCTTTAAGTCAATTTGTGTAACAATGAATGGGAGTAAAAGCATCTATTATAAAAACTTCCTTTTATTTATTAATGATGTCCTGAGAGGCCTAAACTTGCCTCCTCCCTAAAACAATCCTCCATGTGTTAAAAATATGGAATGTCACTCCTACTCATATTCATTTAAACTATTCATGCAGGGCATTCTACTTTACATTTTTGGTCTTTTATAGATATTTTATTTTATTGGGGTGTTTTTGAGACAAAGTTTCTCTATATTGTCTAAGCTGTCCCTGAAGTTGAAATCATGCCTCTATTTCCAGAGATTATAGGCTTGCACCAACATACCTCATGTCACTGTAGTCTCATGAAAGAGTATATTTTAGGGCAGTTTCAAAATTTCCCAAGATAAGACAGAAAGTATGTGAGGGAAACCTACCAGTCTTATTTCAGAATCAACACTATACATATAAAATCATTCTGATTTCTCTATTCCAATTAAGTGCCTAATTCACTAATGAAGAGTAGGAAGTACTGGGGACAACAGAGAATATTAAGAATGGCATCTATGTTATCCTAAAATCATCCCATCATGCACATAGGACAGTAGAGCAATTCTCAGGCTGACCATACCCAAACATGAGTATCCACAGACTTGCAGGCACATCATAGCTGGTTCAAAATCCCAGTCGTGGGCTATAAGAGAGCCTACACATATAAATTTCTCTCTAAAATAATAATGGCCATCCCATCTATCTGGTGCTGACTTCTCCGTTGGAGAATTTGCTACTTTTTTTCAGATGGATGCCGAACCTGAGCAGAGGATCAGCCTATGGCACCTCACCAGGGCACCAGCTGAAACCATAGAGTAACAGGGGAAATGGACAAGAGTGCAGCTTTCTCAGTGAACCTGACTTCAGTGCTCGGCTGAAGGAGATAGACACAGGAAACACTCAACTCCTACTAAACCAGATATCCAGAGACACAGAGGTTCCCAAGACTTCATCACTGAATTAAAAGGAACCCAGCGTGGCTCAGGGAAATTCATGGAAGAGGGCGCGGAAAGAATGTTAGAGCCACAAGTTGGGTCATTATGCACAGAAATATCGCCTCTTCCCCATAACTGTTGGCTACCCCCACAATGCATGACTCGTATTCCCCAATGAGGAGGGTTCCTTCTGAAGGGGGGAGGACAGAGAGGAGCCTATTGAAGGCACCAGCATGAATGTAAAATTAAAATAAATAAATAAATGTCCTTGCTTCTTAAATTTCATGCTTTGTATTTATGTTAAAGTAACAAGTAAGTAGAAACTCACATGAACCCAACCACCCCACCCCTGTCACATAGGATGTTGCTACATAGCCACAGGTGGCTTGTAATCTTCCTATGTAGCCAGCCACAGCAGAAACACACAATCTTTCTGCCTCAGGTTTCTAAGTGGCAAGATTCCATTTGTGTGCCACTCTACTCTCTCTAGCCACTGTCAGTTGGATCACTTCCTATAAAACTACTAGATAACTGACATTATGTTCAGAGAGATGTTGGCCATTATCCTCCAAACGAGTGCAGTAGTGGCACACAGCCATGATGGGTAACCAACTGCTATTTGATTTGGCTAATAGATCACTCAGTGGAATGGAACTCATTGCTGAAACTGGGAAATAAGTCAAAACCATGTACAAAAACTGAGCTCAGTCTCCAAGATCAAGATACCACCAAATGTGGGCTAGAAGAGAGCCTACTCATATAAAATTCCCTCCAAAATATCTATGGCCAACCCATCTATCTAGTACTAAATTCTCTCTCCATTGGAGAATTTGCTTATCTTTTTCAGATGGACAATGAACCTGAAGGGAGGATCAGCCAATCACACCTCACCAGGGCCCCAGCTGAAACCATAGAGTAATGAGGGGGAAGGGCAAGAATACAGCGTTCTTGGTGATCACGACACCAGAAAAAGGCTGAAGGAGATAAACACAGACAACATCCAACTCCTACTAAGCCAGATATCCACAGACACAGAGGCTCCCAAAACCTCATCACTGAAGTAGAACTAAAATGATCCCAAGGTGGCTCAGGGAAATTCATGGAAGAGGGGGCGGAAAGAATGTTAGAGCCACAAGTTGGGGCATTATGCACAGAGACTTGGTCTATCTCCCAGAACTCTTGACTACCCCCACAATGCATGACCCACATTCCCCATTGATGAGGGTCCCTTTGGGAGAGGGATGACAGGGAGGAGGATAAGGGAGCCAACACTATGAATGTAAAATTAGAATAATATAAGTAAAAAATAAATTATAAAAAACAATTTACTGTTCAATGACATTGGAATACATAGGTGAAAATAAATCATTAAACACTGGGGATAAAACAGCTCCCTAATTCAATTCAATTAAACATATAATAATATGTTTAATATATCTCTGCGACATTATTATATGTAATAATATATCTCTGTGACAATTAGAAAGAATATACCACTAAGAGGACATAATGATTTTTACAGAATAGCAGGATCCAAAAGTTGTAGCAGTAAAATACATAGGTTTGTTTTAGATTTAATGTTTCTCTTAGTCTGAAAAGAAGTTTACCAAAAAAGTTAAAGCCAAATAAGTTACAAAGAAAAACATTGAAGAAGGCATGGAGGAGCCTTAGGCAAAATGTGTTTGCTGCCTAATGTACTGAGCATGGGCGACATGGTGAATTTAAACTTCTAAGGGAAGGAATTATGGCCAATATATAAGCCTCCCTAAGATTCAGGGTGATGAAAGGCATGTTTAAAATACAGTAAAAGTAAAAGGAGGATGAATAGAATATTACAAAATGGATTATATAAAACAATGTATTATATCATGGAAATTTATGTGTCAGAAAGAAAACATGCTGAAGAGCATTTGGAAACGAGAGTGATCATTAGGATATATATTTTAAGTTAGGTTAACCATTCAACAAATAGTTTAGCAGAAGATGCTTATTTCATTTCAGATACAAATCAATAAAATGGCTTACAAATAAGGTTGTTAGATAGACTCATGAAGTTTCCATTTTCTTTGCAGATTTATTACCTCTGAAAAATAGATCCCAGTATATATCAAAAGTAATATAAGGTGCTCCCAAAAGTAATATAAAGTCCTCCCCAAATTCCAAAAATATTAATTTTTATATTTTTTCAAGTTTACACATAAATTTTTAAATATGTCTAGAATATATATTTATATATAATTTATATTATATATAATTATATTATATAGAGAGATATATAAATTTGTTGGTGGAATACATATGTATATATAAATTCTTTTTCATATGTATATAAATTCTATTCTATATATAAGTCTATATATATGAAACAGCTTCAAATTCATTAATATACCAAAAATATTTGCAGAAGGTGTTTACCTATGACAAAGAAATTATCCAAGCCATAAGACCTCTGTTGATACCAAAGCTTTGAGAATAAAATATTGGGAACTGTGGCTTCATCATCAATTTAGGATTCTAGTAGAATTTAGGGAATGGTCATCTTTTCATGTATGTGCCTATTCAATGTTGGAATATGAGGAAAATAATTTAAATTCTGAAGGTTGCAGTTTTTACATGGATTTCATTATATCTTTAGTTCTATACACAAAAGAGATAAAATCAACTTATCATCATGAAATATCTATAAACTGGGGAGGTAATGTGTTCTGTGCCATAGTTACATTTTATCATGGTTACCAAAGGATTGGGGCAAATTTGTTTGATTGAATATCATGTGTTCACCTTATCTCACCAACTGCACTAAAAGTGACAATTTGATATCATGAGTACACTTGCCTTATTGGGGTATTAGATCCAGATGGCAGATGATGCAACACACTACTAAGAAGTTGAATCCCCAACAAGCATGTCAAACGCTCTACAGGTCAGCACCCAGGTAGCTTTTACCCTGATAGGTAGTTAGCTAAGGAATAGTCCACACAAACATAGATGCCATTTTGCCTGCCCAGCCAGGACTAGAACCTGCCTCTTATCCAGTCTAATTCAAGATGGCTGCTGCAAGCAACAACTGTTCAGAAGCACTTCCTGCTTCTTCCTCAGCTCAGCACACCAGTGCGCAGGCCCTTCCTGGGTCAGCCTCTTGAACCTACCAATCCATCAGGTCTCTTCTTTACATATCTAAGTCTGATGATGCTGGATTCTTCTAAATGGACCTAGCACTCCTCTGTAAATCTCACTTGGCCTCTCGTCCCTCAACTTTTTGTCTCTTGGTTTTTGGTCCTTTGTACTCTTGGCCCCTGTGGTAAGCTCTTGGCTCTTTACCTATGTGAGGAGGATATTCTCTTGTCAGTTTTTTCTCGCCCTACCCAAGTGCTTTTTGTGCAGTCAGTTTTGGGATTTTTCCAATTGGCTTCCTATCTTTATGTGAGGGAGATTTTCTCATCAGCCTTCCCAGCCTGGCTGTAAAAGAGAATTCCTTTTGCCTTGGGCCTCTGTGGTAGCATTCCCTCTGGATTCAAACTCCTTCTAAATGAATGTCATGATTCATAATTACGCTTCTCTGAGTCTGCATTTTCAAGTATTTGATAACTTGATCAAGGACCCAAAAGTTGGGGCCCATGAGCCTTGGATCTCTTGCAACTTCAGGGACATTTAAATCCTCCCTGTACTTCAAAATTCCTGCATCAGTCAGAGAATGAAGTTTGTTGCTCTTGTTGATATACATACTATTAACTTATGTGTCTAATGTCAGTCAGCTTTATAACTCGGGAAGAAACAGTACAAAGGAATAACCCAATATGTTTAGAAAATTAAACATATACAAGAGTAGACCTAACCAATACATAACTACAAAATAAGCAGTGATAGGACAAAAATACATGTTACAGATGTGTGACTCCAAATCTTCACTTTGCTAGTAGTCAGAAAAGGATTTGGCTTCTCCTTGTCTCTTACTGCCTAAATGAGTTCCTTGGATATGCTTTTCCTTAAAGCCTGTTAGAGTTCCTTCCCAGAAAAAAAAAAAAAAAAAAAATTCCCCTTTCTTGGAGGGTAAGGATTCCTGAAAAGATTCAAGATCTACATAGAAATATGGTGATTGTGCTGTTTAGCTAAGACCCAATTCAGCACCTAGAAAAGGATCCAATCTGGGTCTCTAGGTGGGCTCTACTCTGCACCTGTCTTCTCATGGACAGGACCCTCCTGTACTCTCTCCTCTTTCTTTCAAATATTTTAAATTCTATCTATATAATAACATCTCTCTAAACCCTAAAAAATGTGTAACTAAAAGCAAAGATAAAGTAAAAGATGGCTTTTACACAATATTAGGAAAATAGCTGAATATCCTTCATGATCTTTCAAATACAAAAAAGAAATTCCAAATAATTTAAATGACTACTTCCAATAAAAACAAACAAAACATGTTATGCAACAAACCAATAAACCCTAAAATGGGGAGATAATGAATACTCAGTTGGTTAAAAAGAAGGAGTCACACAGGTGACAATAAAGGATAGGGACATGCTTCTACTACATGTCACAGGTAATTTTAACACTGCCAATCTAATGAAAGTCATGGAAAGAGGACACAATAATAAAAGTATGCAGACAAAAGCTGTGATAAGTAACAAAAAAAAAAAAACAGAAAAGTTACTCAGTAAACATATAAAACATAGCCTACAATATTAGTAAGGAAATATAAATGAAAGTGTACTGAGTTGAACTCATTATTCATGGTCAATATCTTTGTCCATGATGATTTCATACTGTAGTAAGAAACATAAGCCCTTTTAAAATTTTTTATTATTTCATATTATTCTTATTATTTCATAATTTCAATTTATTTCATAATTTCAAAGGGAAGTTTCATCATGGTGAGCAAAGTGTGATAGGCCTGAGCAGGAAGCCTGTGGCTTGTCTTCACATCAGCATGGAAGAAGTAGAGAAAGCAAGTCTGGCCTGGGCTGTAACCCCTCAAGTCCTTTCCCTAGCGACACACTTCTTACAGCAACACTCTACCTCTGAGTGGTACCACAATCTTCCCAAACAGTGCCACCAACTAGGGATTAAATATTCAAATACACAGAGTTTATAAGGGAGGTTTATTTCACATTTAAACCACCACACTGAGTATTCCTTATGCCAAGTGCTTGGGCCCCCAAATGTTTCATATTTTTGAATATATTTTTTGAGTATTTGCATAAATATACTGAAATATTTTGGGGAATGGGACCAAGACTAAGGATAAACTTCATTGATGCTTTATGTACACCTTATCCAATAGTCTAAAGATAATTTTTGTAACATATTTTAAATAATTTTGTGCATGAAACAAAGTTGCATAGCATGGAACTTTGCACATGTTGCATCATATAGATGTTCAAAAAATATATTTTAGAGTATGTCAGAATAAACCCATTTTTTAAGGAAATTATCTTCAAATTAAATACTAAAGTCATCATGAGAAAAAGAGGCCAATATGAACAAATCAGTGATAAAAGGTCTAAAGAAGTGGAGACACAGAATATAAAAATATGGGGTAACATAGTGACAGACATTAAATAGGTATGGAATACATGTGTAATAGTTTATACCCTTGTTAAATACCAATGAATGGGCATAGCATTAATTAGATCATGGGTCTACATTGAAAAGATAAGCTGAAATAAACAGCTCAGTAAGTAGTACTTATGATAACTTCTGAAATGAGCATTAATAATCTCATTCATTTTAGTTACATAACATTCATATTAAAATAACATCATGAAAATGAATAATTCATTATTTGAATATTTTTAAAATATGAAATGATATGAAGTTTTGAAAGTCTCAAGATTATTTTATAAATATATATATGAAACAAATTATACATTTTTATTCTCTCATGCCAGCTTCCATTGCCCTGGGAGTCGTCCTCTGCAGGGTTATGGTATTCATTGTGGGGTCATGAAAACTTTAATCAGTCCCTATGTAGGATGTGGAATGGGAATGCCTCAGGGTATTCTTTCTTTCTTATTATTAATTATGTAGATAGTGTGTATACAGTCATGCTGGTACCATCCTTAGCCTCCTTGCTGTCCTCCCCCATCTGAAGGGATTCACCTACTTGGGGAATGTGGGTTGGGCATTGTGGGGGTAGCCATGAGTTACAGGGAAGAGGCCATATCTCTGTGCATAATGTCCAAACATATGGCTCTAACAAGCTTTCCGCCCCCTCTTCCACAAATTTCCCTGAGCCATGTTGGGATCATTTTAGGTCTACTTCAGTGATGAGGTCTAGGGAGCCTCTGGCTATCTGGGTTTGTAGGAGTTAAAGTTAAGTGTTATCTGTGTCTACCTCCTTCATCTCTGTGCTGGTACCAGGTTTACTAAGAAAGCAGCACTCTTGCTTATTTTCCCCACTACTCTGTGGTTTCAGCTGGGGCCCTGGTGCTCCTCAGGTTTTGCATCTGAAAAAGAGAAGCAAATTCTCCAATGGAGAGAGAGGTCAGCATGAGATAAATGGGATAACCATTATTATTTTAGAGAGCATGTCCTAGGTGTAGGCCCTCTTGTAGCCCACAAGTGGTGAGGGCTTGATATTGGAGAATGGGCTCATTTTTTTGGATATGATTCTGACTTGTTTGTCTGAGTGCCACTATTGCCCTTGTGTGAGCATCACTTCAGGTTGTTTGCTGCTAATAAGCTTAGATAATGCATTGCTTGGACAGTTGTTGGTCACTTTCCCCCAGTTGCTCATGTAGCAACTTCTGGCACAAGACAACCTAACTATCTGGGGACTGACTCACTTCCAGATTCCAACCAGCTCACTCCGTGTCCTATATCAACAGTGTATGGTGTCTTCAGCAGCAGGGTCTTACCATTAATCTTTGGTTGGTCATCAAGTACTCTGACCAAAATCTGTCATTTTTTCGGAAACCTTGTAGGTCTCTCTAATCAATAGCTCATTGTGGATGTTAACCACTTGCTGGTACTGGGAGTTACAGGCCAATGCCAAGGGAAAAGAAGGAACAAAAATATAGAATGAGAGAAGAGAGAGAGAAGAGGTAGAGAGAGTAAGAGATAGAAGCAGGAGAAGCTTAAGTTTAGTCTTTATCATATGCTCTCCAGGGCCCTGTAAATCAGGTGGTCCCTCTAAGGGCTTGATGAAGGTTCAACCTTTTAGTCTGTCATTCAGGATATAGGATCTTATAGTGCCATTTCCCTTTGGGTCCAGTTTTGTGTCCCGGCCACCCTTACCTCCCCCCCACACACACACTCCCTTTTGTCTGGTCCTCAGGATGTTTATTAGGTATGTCAGCATCTCAGGTAGATTCAGGTTATGAGCCAAAGATGAGTGAGACCATGTGACAATTATCTTTCTGTGATTGGGTGAGTTCACTGAGAATGATCTGTTCCAAATTCGACCATTTTTCTTCAAAGTTCATTGTGTCATTTTTCCCTACTGCTGTGTAGAGTTCTATCGTGTAGATATACCACATCTTGGTTATCCATTCATCTAATGATGGACATCTGGGTTGATTCCCATTCTTAGCTATTATGAACTGAGCAGCTATAAAATAAACATGGTTGAGCATATCTCTCTGAACTGAGGCATGAAGCTTGGGGATAAATACCCAAAAGGGGAATAACTGGGTCTGTTGGTAATTCTATAGTCAGCCTTTTTAGGAGTCTTCATATTGTTTTCCACAGTGGTTGTACCATCTTACATTCCCACCAACAGAGAATGAGGGTTCCTATTTCTCCACAGCCTCACCAATATTTGTTTTCATTAGATATTTTAATGTTTGCCATAGTTGTTTTGATTTACATGTCCCTGATGATTAAAGATGTTGAATATTTTAAATGTGTGTATGTCATTTGTATTTCTTCACCTTAGAACTCCCTGTTCAGTTCTCTGCCCCATTTTGTGAGTGGGTTGTTTGACTTTTTATTGTTTAGGTTTTTTGAGTTCTTTGTAAATTCTACATATTAGGCTTCTGTTAATTGTATAGCCAGCAAAAATTTTCTCCCATTCTGTGGGTATTCTATTGGCTCTGCTTATTGTATGTGTGTCTGTGAAAAAAAAAAAAAAAAACTTGTCAGCTTCATGAGATTCCAATGGTGGAGGGATTCTTTAATTTCCTGAGCTACTGGGGTTTTGTCCAGGAAGTCTTTTCCCACTCCTATATCATGGAAAGTTGCTCCTATTTTTTCTTCCAGTACTATCAGAATTTCTGGTCTTATATTGAGGTCTTTGATCCATTTGGATTTGATTTTTGTGCATGGTGAGATGTGTGGCTTGAGTTTTGTTTTCCTGCATATGGTTATCCAGCACTATTTGTTGAAGATGCTTTTTTCCAGTGTACATTGTTAGGACCTTTCTCAAATATCAAGTAGGTGTCTGGGTCTGGGTCCTTGATTCTGTTCCATTGGTCTATAATCCTGTTTTTAGGCCACTACTGTGTTGTTTTTATTACTATAGCTTTGTAATATAGTTTTATATCAGGTATGGTGATGCCTCCAGAGGAGTTTCTTTTGCTGAGGATATGCTTGGATATCCAAGTCCTTCTGCCATTCCATACAAATTTTGGGATCATTTTTTTCTGTCTCTGTGAAGAAAAATGTTAGGATTTTTATGGGTATTGCATTAAATCTGTAAATTACTTTTGATAAGATTGCCATTTTTTACAATGTTAATTCTGCCTATGCAGGAGCATGGGAGGACTTTCCATTTCCTCAAGTCCTCCTCAGTTTCTTCCTTGAGCGTTTTTATGTTTTCATTGTAAAGGTCTTTCACATTCATGATTAATGTTATTCCAAGGTATTTTATTATTTATTTATTTATTTATTTATTTATTTGCTACTGAAAATGGGACAATGTCGCTTATTTCTTTCTTTGTATCTTTGTCTTTTGCATATAGAAAGGCTACTGGGATTTGTGCATTGATTTTGAATCCTACTGCTTTGCTGAAGGAGTTAATCACCTTTAAGAGTTTTGAAATGGAAGTTCTCAAATCACTTATGTATAGAATCATGTCATCTGTGAATAGGGCTAACTTAACTTCTTCCTTTCCAGTTTGCATCCCTGTTATTTCTTTCTCCTGTCTTATTGCTTAAGCTAGGACTTCCAGTACTATTTTAAAGAGAAGAGGTGAGAGTGGACAACCCTGTCTTGTTCCTGATCTCAGTGGGAATTTCTTCAGTCTCTTCCCATTAAGTATTATTTGGGCATTAGTAGTTGTATATATGGCCTTTATAATGTTGAGATATAAACTGTCCATACCTATTCTCTCCAATGTTGTGATCATAAAGTAATGTTATATTTTGTCAAAGGCCTTTTCTGCATCTATCAAAATGATCATGTGTTTTTTGTGTTTAAGCTTATTTATGTGGTGTATTACATTGACAGATTTCTGTATATTGAACCACCCCTGCATTCCTGGGATGAAGTCTAATTGATCAAGGTGGATAATGCTTTTGATATGTTGTTGAATTCAGTTTGTGAGGATTTTGTTCAGGATCTTTGTGTCTATGTTCATTGTGAAAATAGGCCTATAGTTTTCTTTTCTTGTGGCATCTCTGCCTGGTTTTGGTATTAAGGGGATACTAGCTTCAGAGAAAGAGTTGGAGAGCTTTCCCTCTTCTCCCATTCTTTGGCACAGTTTGAGGAAGATTGGGTTTACCTTTATATGTAATTTGTTGTTTCTCCATAGCTGCTGTTAGGAGTTTCCCTTTATTATCAATGTTTAGATTCTTAATGAAAAGGTCTTGAAGAATTTATCCTTTGGTACAGTCTGTTTGGAGTTCAGTTAGCTTCTTGTAACTTGATGGGACTTTCTTTTGATAGAGTGCGAAAGTTTTCTTCAATAATTTTGTTGAATAAGTTCTCCATGCCTTTGGTCTGAATTTATTCCCCTTCTGATATCTCCATGATCCAAATGATGGGATGTTTAAGGGTATCCTATAGTTCACTCATGTTTTGTTAACAAAAATTTTTAAACTTATTGAAACTTTTGGATCCACAAACTGTTTCTTCTGTTTTGTCTTCCAGTTTTGAGTTTCTTTTCTCCACATGGATGACCCAATTCTTGGAAGCTTTGATAGAGGTTCGGACTTCTTCAATTTGGTTTGTATTTTCTATTTCTTTTTTATGTATATTTTCCATCCCTCTATCAAGTTCCCTTTACACATCATTTTCTGATTTTCTTAATGCTTCTTGGAATTCCCCTTTCATTTATTTATGTCTTCATTGAGCTTAGCTAGATGGTTATTGAGGTTCTTTTTTTTTTTTTTTTTTTTTTTTCTCCTTCAGATCTTTTAACTGTCTTTGGAGCCCTTTCTGGTTCTTTTCTATTAGTTCTAATCTAGGGAGAATAGCATTCATACAATTATTGGCCCATTCTTGACTTTATGCAAGTTTTTTCTATTTTCTTATGCAGGGTTGCATTGTTTATCTCTTAATTTTGGGGTTATGATCCTGTTGTCTCTATGTTTTTATTAGAGATATCCATTGTGGGACTGGGAAATATTTTTGGATTTACTTACATTTGATTTTTCATGTTATTCCTTTTGCACTGTACTCTGCCCATCACACTGAAGGAATCTTATTAAATTCTGGAGGAAGCTGTAGTTTACCCTTGACCTGGGTCTGCACATGGAGGGGGGCAGTGGAGAATGGGATGGCTTTTGCACATGAAGCTCTGTGGGGGTCAGAAAGTCTAGGTCAGGTCATTGCGGGGCTAATGTTAGCCTGTTGTCCTGAGTCCACACAAGGGATGGGGGGTGGCAAGTGGGATAGCTCTTGCATGTGGAGCTCCATAAGGGCAGGAAAAGCCTAGGTCAGGGGAGATCAGGGCAAATGTTAGCCTATTTGGCAGCAGCAAGTGGGATGTCTTTTGTGCATTGAGCTCCACATGGGTGGGAAAGAATAGGTCAGGGTGGAGTAGGGTGAATGTTAGCATGTTGGCCTTGGTAGCACACAGGAGGGGTGGAGATAGGGGATGTGCAGCAGAGGAAGCAAGTGGGACAGGGTTCATGTGTGGAGCTCTGTGGCGGTTGGAAAACCTATGTTGGGGTGGAGAGGGGTGAATGCTAGCCTGCTTGCCTGGGTCCACAAAGCCTGCAGTGAGTGCAGGAGGAACCTGTGGCTGGGAGTGCTCCTCTGACAGCTGCTTGGGAGGATTGGAGGACTGGTGGGCTACCTAAGCATGGGAATCAGCAGATTCCCTACTTTACTCCTCCACACCCTCCCACTGGAGGTCTACTAGAATCTGCAGACCATTAAAAACTCCACTTAACCCTAAATGTCTTGTCTTTCCTTTGCAGCGAGGTCAGGTCTGGTTAGGCAGATGCGAGCTTGACCAGAAGTTGCTTCACAGTATTCTTCCCCACTGTGACTCTTACAATCTATTTGCCTCTGCAGCAATGTTCCCTCAGCCATGACAGGCCTGTTGGCAGTCTAATTTAGTGTCAAGTTCTTTGTAGGTTCTTGATTTCTGTATTCACCATGTCTATCTGTTTTATTTTAAGTCACATCCTCAATAGTTATCTTTTTTCTTTCAATCTTTTTTAAAATTTATTTTTATTAGATATTGACATATTTAGTATGTAAACAAGTCATTTTGGTATGATCCCTCCTCCCTGCCCCTTTTTTGAAGAGGCCTTCCTTGTTGGGGATGCAGGTCAACCCCATGGGGATTGTGGGTCATGCATTATAGGGGCAGCAGTTAGTTATGGGGGTGAGGCAATGTCTCTGTGCAAAATGTCCAAACTTGTGGCTCTAACACTCTTTCAGCTCCCTCTTCTGCAAAATTCCCTGAGCCATGTTGGGTGCATTTTAAGTGTATTTCAGTGATGGGCAGTTAGGAGCTTCTAGATGTCTGGCTTGTGTTGACTGTCCTCAGTGTTAATCTCCTTCACCCTTGTGCTGATACCAGATTCACTAAGAAAGCAATACTCTTGCTCATATCCCTAATTCCTCTGTGGTTTCAGCTGTGGCTCAGGTGGAGTGTTCTGGGTACTTTATATCCTCAGGTCTAGCTCCCATTTGAAAAAGCGAAACAGATTATCCAGCAGAAAGTGAATTCAGCACAGGTTAAATGAGAAAACCATTATTAATTTAGAGAGAATTTATAGGGTGTAGACCCTCTTATAGCCCAAGATGAGTGGAGTTTGACAATGGAAATCAGAATTGTTGTCTGGATATGATTCTCATCTGTTAGCCAATCCAAGAGTAGTTGGTTACCCACCATGGCTGTGTGCCACTATTACACTTGTGTGAGCATCACATCAGGTTGTTTGCTTCTGAGTTGCTTAGACTTTTAGTTGCTTAGACATATGTTGGCCACTTTCCCTGGTAGCTCATATAGCATCTTCCAGCACTAGATGGGCTAATTGTCTGGGGACTGGCTCTCTTCCAGATTCCAACCAGGTCTGCCACAGTAAATGCTGTCTTCAGCAGTAGGGTCTTACCATTAACTTCTGGTGGGTAATCAAGCTCTCTGACAGAACTCTGTCTTGTTTGTTTTGGGAGATTTAGTAGGTCTCTCTGATCAACAGCACATTGTGGGTGTAACCCATTACAAGACAGCACCAAGGGAAAAGAAAAAAGAAAAAGAGAAGAAAGAGAAATAGGAGAAATTTAAGGTTAGGCTTCATCTCACCCTCTCCAGGGCCCTGAGATTCAGGTGCTCCCCTAAGGTCTTCTTGATGCTTCTACCTTTTAGTCTTACTTCCAGGATATAGGTTTCTACGGTGCCAGTTCAATTTGGGTTCAGTTATGGGTTACCCCCTTCCCCTCCCCCCAAGCACTATCCTCCCTATTGTCTAAGCTTTGAGATGCCATTCAAGTATGTCAGCTACTCAGGCTGAATCAAGTCAGGAACCCCAGATGAGTGAGACCATGTGACAATTGTCTTTCTGGGATTGTGTGATTTCACTTAAAATGATCTGTTCCAAGTTTGACCATTTCTCTACAAATTTCATTGTGTCATTTTTTCATCCAATGATGGGCACTTGGGTTGATTCCAGTTCTTAGCTATTATGAATTGAGAAGCTATAAACATGATACAATAAACAATCATTCTTTGGGACTTATTTTACTGTAAGGTAGAATTCAAAATCTACATTGCTGATTAGAAAGTTTTACAATATTAACAATAATATTTTCAGAGTATATTCCAAAAATGGAGCATTTCAAATACAACAACAATGACTGCTTCTATAGGGATGCTCTTATATTTTCATTAATTGATTGTTTAATCATCTTCAATTATTTATTTGTATTGCTTTAATATTATTATATTTTGATTAAAATATAAATATTGTTAAATATTCATTGACCAATATGTGATATACATTGATCTAGAGGAATGTGACACCATTTTATTTTTTTTTCTTTCATCAGTTAGTTGAGTATCCTGATGTGTATGCAGAAATTTTGAAATTGTTGTCTGTAAATGTATACTAAACACTAAAAAGTCAAATGATAAAAGATACATTTATAATTTATATTCCTTCAAACCAGATTTACAGGTCAATTTATATAGACCTGACTGTTATTGTTACTTTTGTTTTAATTTTATCTTATTGTTGTTATAAGAATTAACATGAGAACTACTATTTTAATGATTTTAAGTACATAATAAACATAATATTGTTTGTTTGCCCATTTTTGTACATAACTCAAGCAGTTAGAACTTATTTATTTTGCTTGAGTGAAACTTTGGACAAATTTATTTGTAACTTCCTCCACAACCCCTCATGTTCGTTAATTCTTTCCATTCTGACTTCACGAATTGATTGTTTTACATACTCCCTGTAAGTGGAATCATGCATCCCTTTTTCTTTAAATTCCTCTGTTATTATAATCAATCTCAGCATAATTTCCCAATGCTCATTCATGTTAGCACATAGCACAAAGCTTCATTCTTTCAAAGGCTGAACCATTATTTCCTGCTTTATGTACAGAATCTATTTTATTTATTCCCTCATCATATGATGAGCACTTGGGTTGTTTCTACTTACTAACTATTGTGTATAGTGTTGAAACATACATTATACCTACCTTATCTCTTGGAAACCCTGATGTCAATTTTTTTTTTTTTTTAGAAAATACAATGAAATATGAATGCTAAATCACAAGACTGTTCTATTTTTAATTGTTTAAGGAAATTCACACTGTACTAATTTACATTTCCATCAAGAGTTTATAAGATAATGCTGTTCTTTTTATCTTCAAGAGCATTTGTTATTTTTTACATATTCAACAACATTCTAATCATGTGTTATAATAACTAATTCAGGTTTTTATTTGCATTTCCCTGCTTAATAGTAATAATGATAATATTTCATGTATTTGTAATCATCTATATGTCTTCTTTTAAGAGAAATGGATGGATCTAGCAATAATTATATTAAGCAGGGTTACCGAAACTTAGGAAGCCTGTAATCACATGTTCACCCTCATGTGTGGATCCTAGATTGTAATACTTATATGTATGCATATAAAGTGGGACAAATGTGGGTAAAACATAAAGTGCTTGAGTGATGACTGAGCATGAGTAATAAGAGATAACGTGAGGTTTGGGAGAAAGGTGAAAGGACACATTTGACATGTAACAGACTAGGGAGAAGACACAAGAGGGATAGGAGTGTTGGGGAAAAAATGATAAAAGATAATCAACTAAAAGAAATTGTATCTGAAAAATAGTACAATACCTAAAACTCTATATGCCAATTATATTTTTATTTAAAAAGAGATGTCTATGTTAATCATTTGTCAGTTTTGAAATTGGATTAATTGGTTCTCTGCTGCTTAGTTTTTGTTTCTATTTTCTGAATATTTATCCTTTGTTAAAAGAATCGTTTGCAAATACCCTCCCAGTTGGGGTAGTTAGCATTTTTCCTGTGCTGTGCTAAAGGAAATTAGATGTGCAAGAAATATTCACACATTCAACATAATAATGGCATATATGACTAACCAAGGACAGCATCAGATACTAGAGAGAGGCTGAAATGTCTGAAAAAGACAAGGATAACGTTTTCAACAAAGAAAAGAAACAAAGAAGAATCCTAAAATTTAAATATAACCAAAAGACCAAAATTAAATTTGAAGAAAAAAAAAAAGCTGAGGGCATCACAATATTTGACTATAAATAAAACCAAAATGGTATAATAACAAAAGAACATTGCACTAGCACAAAGATAAACATATCAATGAATCAGAATAGTGAACATAGAAATTAGTCCATATTCATTTAAAGACACCTAAAACATTCATTAGAGAAAGTCTCTTCAATAAATGGTAATGACAACACTAGGTAAACATATACAGAAGGATCACTGTAGATCTCCACTTTTCACCTCTCGCTTTCCTTCTATTAAAAAAAATCAACTATATTTGAGAGCAACAGAGCTTTTCTCAGTTCTGGTTGGGCTTATTTTAGGGATTAGAGTTATAGACACTTAATGGTCACTAAACCTCCCCAAGTCAATGTTGTTCAACTTCATCATGTTATAACCTGCAGAGAATTGACAAGTACAGATGTGGCAGAAGGGCATGTTAAGCAAGATTTTATTTTATAAGAGAAAGTTAAGCAGAAAGCTCCCAAGCTTGAGGGGCCTATAACTGTGTAACCAACTTGGTGACAGAGACCAGGGGGTCCATAGGAATACAAATTAGGGATGAAGTCAGATTGGTTATTTAAAATGTATATGGGGGCTCATGATTAAAAAAAGAAAAGAAACAAAGGCTCAAGGCTAGTGGTCACCTGTCATCTTGGTTAGTAAAAGAGAGTGGGAGGTTTTAGGAATTTAGTTCCTGAGGTCTCTTCTTTTGACTTGTAATTAGTGATATATTTTAGAGGGGGATTTAACCCTAATTACCTTCAAAACAGGGTTTAACTTACTCCTGACTCCTACCATTATAAAGACAGAAAACTGGACCCTAAAACTCAGGCTCATATGCAACATTATCTCCTGTAAAATTATACAGTGCTCTTTATGTTTTAATGTGATGGTTTTTAAGTTGTAATCCCTAAGAAACAACATGACAGCATCAATGAATTGATTATAAATATAAACTTTTAGTACCAACTGCAGAACAACAGATTCAATTGTTGATATCTTTGAAAGCTAGAGAAGTAGTTCTTTAATGTGTAGAAGTGTGTGGTTATTTAACTGGTGTATATGAATTGCACACGTTATATACATGGTATTAATTACATTTATGTGTCCCTTATGTTCATTTATAACATTCATTTGTAATTTAATAAAACTGCAACTAATACATGGGGAAAAAATCAACTCCAAAAGGATGAAATGCCAAGGTAGACCTGAACTATGAAATTAATCAAAGAAAAATAGGGTGGGGGCTTAAGACATTGATGCTAAAAATATTCTTTTCTCAGATAAAACACAAAAAGCATAGACAAGGATATTAAAAGAGACCAATTGTCAAATGTTCTCTGTGTGCCCTCAGTAACTTTCCTTCTATTCTCATTTAAGTGAGTCTATCAAGTAATAGGCAACTATATGCAAGCCAGATGTCCTCACTAGAAAGGGGCTCTACAAGCACTTTAATGTAGGACTTTCCAACCTCCAAAATTATGGGGAAATATATTATGTAAATTACTCAGGTCATGGTAATTCCTTATACCACCTTAATTACAATGATATCTAAAGTTTAGAATAGCATCATTATAGTGACAGTCTGGCATAAGTGACAGAGCAGAATGCTAAACTTTTAAATTAATAAATTAAAGTTCTAACTTTCATTGTCTTCAGAGAAGAAAATCAATAAGGTGATGTATAAGGTTCAGAAAAATGAGATTTTTATAAATTTTAAAGAATCATGTTTTGATATAAAGATAGAAGGAAAAAAGTGACCACTACTGACCAAAGGATTGTTAATAGTGAATAAGAATTCTTCAGTGGGATAGAATCCTTAATACCGCCACTTAGTTGGAATAAACTGTATAGGTGCTCAAGAGATAGATAGTGTAAAAAGCTACATAATTTAGCTCAGAGAGAGCATGTTCTTTAAAAATTTTGTTGTATTCCCTAATGTTAAAAGAAAAACCATGTGTTATTCATTAAAACAGACATCCTGACCAGAAAAGAATAAATACTAATGCCTGTAATGTTTCATTCACCTAGTATGATTTGAATGTTCCAAATATACTACAACACGTGTGGATAATTCTCCAATCAACAGTCATTAACATCTTGGGTTTTTTTTTTTTTGCTCAATTTAATTTTCCACATAATTTAATCTCATTTCTTGATAATGCATTGTTCAGATCATTTCCTAATAGTCTTCACTTATTTATTTCTGATTGACTGCTATGTCTAGTCTCTGATTCATCAACTGAGCCCATATTTTCTCATTTTCACTCTTTCTTTTTCCCAGGCCAGGGCTGAGCTTACTAAATTACTATAGATCATTTGTAAGCACACTTGCTAATGTGTCTTTAGACATTTAGTATTTTTGTAAAATCGATCTCATTCTTCCAACTACAACAAAAGAGTAACAATTAATATCATTGTAAGAATTGAAAGAAGCTAGGCCTGGTGGTGCACAACTGTAATCCCAGCACTCAAGAGGCTCAGCAGGAGAATTTTGAGTTCTCTTCCAGCCTGGGCTATGTAGTGAGACCCTGTCAAAAGAAAGAGAAAGAGAGATAGAGAGAGAGTAAGAGAAAAAAGTAAAAGGTTCAAATTTTTCTATCATTAAAACTCAGTGGGAAAGTATCATAGGAAACTCTCAGCCACCATGTCTGGTCTTATCTAATGTTATGATTCTTAATTTTAGAGGTCTTCCTAATTTCTCAACATATGATTAATTTAACTGGTAAATGTTTACAATTCTCCTGGAAATAACCTATGACCTTATTGAGATCTTTGGAGTAGGTTCAAGTCCTGAAACTAATATGCATGAAATAATGTCTATATTTCCTAATGTATACCAGATGAGTGTTAGAAAAAGAATCTAGCATTCCTACATAACAAAATTTGATAATTTAAACTAAAATTTTCTTCCTAATATAAAGTAATTGCAGGCAATTTTATGGTACTAAGTATGCAAAAGTACATTTAGAAATAGTTTGTCTTTCATAGTATTGGGCATTTTAGTCCTTTAAAATCTTACCATGGTTCTTAATCAAAAATCCAAACTAATAATCTTGATTCAGTACCTGTGAAATAATATCCCATGAAAAGAGACTCTGAATGATACACTAAATATACTTACCTATAATATGTTATCACTTTGTAATAGATGGGATTTATGAATGCATTAGGAAACTTACTTTTAAATTTATCAATAAATATCAATAGGATAATTTTTATAGACTCCTGGTGAATATTATCAGAAATTATTCAGGTAGATCTGACTATTGATTCATCTAAAGCTATGCTGAACTATACTTCTTTTTTTTTTTTTTTTTTTTTTTTGTTTATCTTTTATTTATTTGAGAGCAACAGACAGAGAACGAGGCAGATAGATAGAGAATGGGTATGCCAGGGCCTCCAGCCACTGCAAATGAACTCCAGATGCATACACCATCTTGTGCATCTGGCTTACATGGGTCCTGGGGACTCGAGCCTCGAACTGGGGTCCTTAGGCTTCACAGGAGATCACTTAACCGCTAAGCCATTTCTCCAGGCCCTAAATAAATAATTTTTTTTTTTTTAATATTTATTGACAACAAAACATACTTACATACCAAAGGTGCGTATTTTTCCCTCCCCTCCCCCCATTCCCCTTTAGAACTCCACTCTCCATCATATCCCCTCCCTCTCTCCATTAGTCTCTTTTTTTAATATGATGTCATCCTCTTTTACTTCTACTATGAGGGTCTTGCGGAGGTATTGCTAGGCACAGCAAGGTCATGGATATCAAGGCCAATTTCTGTCTGGGCAGTTGCATTGTAGGGAGTCGTACCCTTCCTTTGGCTCTTCCATTCTATCCGCCCCCTCTTCCGCAATGATCCCTGAGCCTTGGAGGGTGTGAGAGAGATGTTTCAGTGCTGGGCACTTCTCCATCCCTTCTTCTCAGCACTATGTTGCCTTTTGGATCATCCCAGTGGTCATCGCCATCTGAAAAGAGAAGCTTCTCTAACCAGAGGTGAGAGTAGCATTAATATGTGAATATGAGCATTAAGTGTAGTATTTTCCGGGCAGCTTGGTGGGAATAGTATATACATTTAGATAAGGGCATGCTTTATACCCCTAAGGCTTATGACCTTACCTACCATAGACTTTGCTTAGGTTTTTCAGTACCAGGTATGTATTCCCTCCCGTAGAGAGGGCCTTCAGTTCAATTATAGAGCAGTTGGTTACCCCACGAGTAGACATGCCACTATTGCACCCGTTCGGTCTTTGGGCCTGTCTGGCCAGATTTGAATATTCAGCGTCCACTGTTTTCACTGCTGATGACTTCTGTCTCCCATACTCTGCATGCAGTGTAGCTTTTTCCAGCTTTCAGTTGGCTGGTCTACAGGGAGAAGGTTTTCTGCTCAGCACCAGCTTGCTTTCTCAGTGACCTTGCCTCTCAGGCAAGAGATGTCTTCAGCAATAGGGTCTTACTATCTGTTTCTCAGGGGAAACCAAGGGCTTTGGCAAAAGCCTTTAATGTTTTGGAGGCTACCGGGACCTCCTTGGCCAACAACTCACTGGAAGGTATCCCATCCCAGGTACTGAAAATTTTCTAGTAACAGTCTACAGCTTCTAGATGTACCATTATTCAAAAAGTAGTTTTACATAAGTCTTATTCACAATCTTTTGAAATTAGATTGACCCTCCCCTTGCCCTTCTTTTATGCATTCTCTACCCATGGCCTTGGTTAGGCCATTCCCCTCCTTGTAATCAGTCCTTCCACTTACATATGTGCAATACCATACACTTCAGTCCTTCCCTTTCCTCCGTCCCTTATAGCCTTTTACCAGCTTACTGGTTTCTGGTACCAATTTTTGGTTCCAGTTCACACACAAGTCTGTCTATTTGTAGCTAGGATCCACATATGAGAGAGAACATGTGACGTTTGGCTTTCTGAGCCTGGGTTACCTCACTTAGTATAATCCTTTCCAGATCCATCCATTTCCCTGCAAATTTCATAATTTCATTTTTCTTTACTGCTGAGTAGAACTCCATTGTGTAAATGTACCACATCTTTATTATCCATTCATTTGTGGTGGGACATCTAGGCTGCTTCCATTTCCTAGCTATTGTGAATAGAGCGGCAATAAACATGGTTTTGCAAGTATCTCTAAGGAAGTGAGAAGAGTCTTCTGGATATATGCCTAGGAGTGCTATAGCTGGATCATATGGTAAATCTATTTCTAGCTGTCTCAAAAACCTCCACACTGATTTCCACAATGGTTGGACCAGGTTACATTCCCACCAACAGTGTAGAAGTGTTCCTCTTTTTCCGCATCCACGCCAACACTTATTGTCATTTGTTTTCTTGATGGTAGCCATTCTGACAGGAGTGAAATGGAATCTCAAAGTGGTTTTAATTTGCATTTCCTGATGGCTAAGGATGTGGAACACTTTTTCAGATGTTTATATGCCATCTGAATTTCATCTTCTGTGAATTCTCTATTTAGTTCCATAGCCCATTTTTAACTGGGTTGTTTGAATTCTTATTATTCTGTTTTTTGAGTTCTTTGTATATTCTGGATATTAATCCTCTGTCAGATGTATAGCTGGCAAAGATTTTCTCCCATTCTGTAGGTTGTCTTTTTGCTCTACTCACAGTGTCCTTTGCTGTACAAAAGCTTTGTAATTTCATAAGGTCCCATTGGTTGATTAGTGATTTTATTCGCTGAGCAATTGGGGTTATATTCAGAAAGTCCTTACCTATGCCAATATGTTGAAGGGTTTCCCCTACTTTTCCTCTAGCAGGTTCAGAGTTTCAGGTCTGATATCAAGGTCCATGATCCATTTGGATTTGACTCTTGTGCATGGAGAAAGACAAGGATCTATGTTTATCCTTTTACATACCGATGTCCAGTTTTCCCAACACCACTTGTTAAAGAGGCTATCTTTTCTCCAATTAATATTTTTGGCATTTTTGTCAAAAATCAGGTGGCTGTAGCTGCTTGGATTAATATTTGGGTCTTCTATTCTGTTCCATTGATCTACCTGTCTGTCCTTGTGCCAGTACCATGCTGTTTTTGTTACTATGGCTTTGTAATATAACTTAAAATCGGGTATGGTTATACCACCTGCCTGATTTTTGTTTTGCAAAATTGTTTTGGCTATTCGAGGTTTTTTGTGTTTCCAGATGAATTTTAGGATTGTTTTTTCTATTTCCGTGAAGAAAGCTATTGGGATTTTAATAGGGATCGCATTAAATGTATAGATTGCTTTTGGTAAGATTGACATTTTCACAATATTGATTCTTCCAATCCAGGAGCATGGGATGTCTTTCCATTTCCTTGTGTCTTCTGTAATTTGTCGCTCAAGTTTTTTAAAGTTCTCGTTGTAGAGATCCTTCACTTCCTTGGTTAAGTTTATTCCAAGGTATTTTATTTTTTTTGAGGCAATTGTGAATGGGAGAGATTCCCTGATTTCATCCTCTGCACGTTTGTTGTTAGTATATAGAAAAGCTACTGATTTCTGTGTGTTTATTTTGTATCCTGCTACATTGCTAAAAGTGTTTATCAGCTCTAACAGTTTGCAGGTAGAGACTTTAGGGTCTGTTAGGTATAGAATCAAATCGTCTGCAAATAATGATAATTTGATCTCTTCCCTTCCTATTTGTATCCCCTTTATGAGTGTCTCTTGCCTTATTGCTGTGGCTAAGACTTCCAGTACTATATTAAATAGTAGTGGGGAAAGTGGACACCCTTGTCTTGTTCCTGAATTTAGAGGAAAAGCTTCAAGTTTTCCCCATTTAGTATTATGTTGGCTGTAGGTTTGTCATAAATAGCTTTTATTATGTTGAGATATGCTCCTTCTATTCCCAGTTTCTGTAATACTTTCACCATGAAGGGGTGTTGGATTTTGTCAAATGCCTTTTCTGCATCTATTGAGATGACCATATGATTTTTGTCCTTCAGACCATTTATATGGTGTATTACATTTATGGATTTGCGTATGTTGAACCATCCCTGCATCTCTGGGATAAAGCCTACTTGGTCAGGGTGAATAATCTTTCTGATAAATTCTTGTATTCTGTTTGCCAGTATTTTGTTGAGAATTTTTGCATCCATGTTCATGAGGGAGATTGGTCTATAATTTTCTTTTTTGATCTGTCTTTGTCCGGTTTGGGTATCAGGGTGATGCTGGCTTCATAGAAGGATTTTGGTAGAGTTCCTTCCTTTTCTATTTTATGGAAAAGTTTGAGAAGCATTGGCGTTAGATCCTCCAGGAATGTCTGGTAAAATTCAGCAGTGAATCCATCTGGGCCTGGGCTTTTTTAGTTGGGAGACTTTTTATAACTGCTTGAATCTCTGTGGTTGTTATAGTTCTATTTAAATGGTTTATCTCTTCTTGATTTAATTTTGGTAGGTCATATGAATCAAGGAATTCATCCATTTCTTTCAGGTTTTCAAACTTAGAGGCATATATATTCTTAAAGTATGTCCGTATGATTTTCTGAATTTCTTTGGTATCTGTTGTGATGTTGCCTTTTTCATCTCTAATTTTATCAATTTTTGTCTCTTCTCTCTTTCTTTTGGTCAGATTTGCTAAGGGTTTGTCAATCTTGTTTATCCTTTCAAAGAACCAACTCTTTGTTTCATTGATCTTTTGATTGTTTTTTTGGTTTCCATTTCATTAATTTCTGCCTAACCTTTATTATTTCTTCCCGTCTACTAATTTTTGGTTTGCCTTGTTCTTCTTTTTCCAAGGCCTTAAGGTGAAGCATTAAATTGTTTAGTTGTGAACTCTCCAATTTCTTAATATATGCACTTAGGGCTATAAATTTCCCTCGTAGGACTGCCTTCATTGTGTCCCAGAGGTTTTGGTATGTTGTATTCTCATCATCATTTGATTCTACGAATTTCTTGATTTCCTTTTTAATTTCTTCAATGACCCATACATCATTCAATAAAGTGCTGTTTAGTCTCCATGAGTTTCTGTATGCTCTGTATATTTTCTTGTTGCTGATTTGCAGTTTAATCCCATTGTGGTCAGAAAATGTAGAAGGGATTATTTCAATTTTCCTGTATTTGTTAAGATTTGATTTGTGTCCTAGTATATGGTCTATTTTAGAAAATGTCCCGTGTGCTGCTGAGAAAAATGTATATTCTGCAGCATTTGGATGGAATGTTCTGTATATATCTGTTAGGTCCATTTGTTCCATGGTATCATTTAATGCAGATGTCTCTCTGTTTATTTTTTGCTGGGTAGACCTGTCAAGTGATGAGAGTGGGGTATTGAAGTCCCCACTACTATTGTGTTAGGAGATATCTCTGACCTTAATTCTAATAGTGTTTGTTTGATGAAATTGGGAGCCCCATGTTAGGGGCATATATGTTTAGGATTGTAATGTCCTCCTGTTGGAGTGTTCCTTTAATCAGTATAAAGTGACCTTCTTTATCTTTCCTCACAAATGTTGGATTGAAGTCTATCTTGTCAGAAATTAAAATAGCAACCCCTGCTTTTTTTTCTAGGCCCATTTGCTTGAAATACCTTTTTCCAACCTTTCACCCTAAGGAGGTTTCTATTTTTATTGAGAGATGAGTTTCCTGGAGGCAACAGATGGTAGGATCCTGCTTTTTAATCCAGTCTGCAAGTCTGTGTCTTTTGATAGGGGCATTGAGACCATTGATATTAAGAGTTATTATTGACATATATGTGTTTATTCTCACCATTCTTCTTATTTTTAGTTTTTCCTGTTTTCCCTTTACTCACTTGTTTTAACTGTTATTTGAGTATGGTTTATTTTTTCCTATTTCCTGATGTGTGTGCTTTGCTTTCTCCTCAGCATGAATGATTCCTGCAAGTATTTTCTGTAGAGCTGGTTTAGTTGCCAAAAATTCCCTTAGCCTGTCTTTGTTATGGAATGTCCTTATTTCTCCATCTATTTGGATAGATAGTTTTGCAGGATAAAGTAATCTCGGTTGACAGTTTTTATCTTTCAGAACTTGAATACCTCACTCCAGGCCCTTCTGGCCTTTAAAGTTTGTGTTGAGTAATCTGCTGTGAGTCTGATGGGCTTCCCTTTGTAGGTCACTTGCTTTTTCTCTCTAGCTGCTTTCAATATATTTTCTTTGGTTTGTATGTTTGGTAGTTTAATTATAATATGGCGGGGAGAGGTTCTTTCCAGGTTTTGTCTGTTTGGTGTTCTAAAGGCTTCCTGTATCTGCATTGGCATCTCTTTCCCAATTTGGGGGAAGTTTTCCTCTATGATTTTGTTGAAAACACCTACTATGCCTTTGGAGTGAAATTCTTCTCCTTCTACTATCCCTTGAATTCTTATGTTTGATCTTTTCATAGTGTCCCGAATATCCTGTAATTCCCATTCATACCTTCCTATTATTTTGTCTTTCTCTCTGTTGGACTGTATTAGATCAGCTACTTGGTCTTCTAGCTTCGATATCCTGTTCTCTCCTTCATCCATTCTACTAGAGAGATTTTCTACAGAGGTTTTAATTTCACTGACTGTGTTCTTTATTGCTAGCATTTCTGAGTGGGTTTTCTTTATTCTTTCTATTTCCGTATTTATGTCTAGTATTGACCTCCTTATTTCATTAAATTGGTTTTCTGTGTTTTCTTTGAATCCTTTGATTTCTTCTTTGAGGTCTTTGAACCCTTTCATTTCCTCTTTGAGTTCTTTGAACATAATTATAATCATTCTTTTGAAATCTTTCTCGGGGATGTCCTCTAAGTCAGCCTCACTGAAGGTCATTTCTGATATATTAATACTTTTTGGTGGATTTATATTGTCTGGATGTTTTGTGTTTCTTGTATTGTAATGTAGAGATCTTTGCATCTTGAATTAATTTAATGCTTGGGTTTTCTAAATATCTGCAGTAATGTTAGATGTATCAATCAATCTGATATTATATATCTTCAGTGTAGGAGTTTAAGGTGTTAAGTGTGCTTCTTAAGGCTCTCAAAGTAATCACAGAAGTGACCCTTGCCTGCTATGAGATTATCAAGTGGGGTGAATGGAACAGAATACAGTCAAGATCCAAAAATTTAACTCAACAATGTACCCCTTCAATGAAATACAGCACAGAGTATTTGTGCAAAAGCAGGTATTATGACAAAGTCACAGTTCCTAAGGATAAGTGTTAGCCCACGCCCTTAATCCTGTCAGCTGGGAGGCTAAGATTTCTGATCTGTAGAGAGTTCCAAGGTCAGCTTGTGATCAAGAGAGACCCTTCCCAATGAATGACAGAGGAGGAAACAAATCAGGAAGCAACAAATGAGTAGCCTAGAAAATAGCTTATTTAGGAATGTCAGATCTGACCATCCAACAGGATTATGTACCAGGCTTATTTGTTGGGTACTAACTTAGTGAAAACCAAATTACCTTTTGGAACGGGTTTGATCACAGCTATGCTGCCCGGCTGCTTGGTTCCTTTGCTGTGACGTGGATTCAGGAGGTCAGCTGCGTTTGTGGGTCTCTGCTTTCCCTGCGCCCGATGCTGCTGGCGAGCGCTTTCCCAATTCTCTGTTGCTCCGTGCCTGCACTCGTGGTGGGGGAGGGGAGGCTGTGAGTGGCGGCTGAAGTCCGTCTGTTCCTCTATGCGATCCTCTTCCTCACAAGCCTCTCTGTTCGTCTCTACTGTCCTCCTTCCATGCTTCTTGAGATTGTGAGGAGACGGTGTGAGTGGAAAATTCTCCTCACCTGCCTTTGAAAGTTCTGCGGATCAGCTGTCTCAGGCAGCGCCCTGGCCGCCCCGCCCACGCGGGCGGCGGCTGTGGAGCCGCTTTTGCCCGCTTCTGTGGGCTCCAGACGCTCTGGAACTCTCCTACTTCTCTGCTGGGCTTGAAAGTTTACTATGTACCTCACTTTTTAGTAGAAAAGTGTATTTTGCTGGGGTTTGTTTTGTTTTTATTCGCTACCCTCTTTTGGCGAGGTTCCTATGTCGCCATCTTAACTGGAAGTCTGAACTATACTTCTATATTCACAGAAACTATATGACTTGTTCTGACTTTCGATGGAAATAACTAAATTGTAACCTTTAAAAAATTATTATTAGCAAGATGTTTCATATGGATACATCATGTGTTGGTCCCTTCTTTTTCCTCATTCCTGCCCCATTCTGTTGGGGATGCTCCTCAATGGGGTTGCAGGTAGTCCCCGAGAGGTTGTAGTTTAGACATTGTGGGAGTAGTAGTCAGTTATTTTGGCGGGGGGAGAGAACATATCTGGGTATGATTTCTCAACCTATGGTTCTTATAATATTTCCACCCCCTCTTCTGCAAAATTCCCTGAGCCATGGTGGGTGAGTTTTAAGTCTACTTCAGTGATGAGCTTAACCTGTTTTTTAAAGGTATTCTTGAGTTATTATTAAATTACATTAATTGTAAAAAACAAACATAAGTTGAATTCAACTTTTGCTCATGTTTTGTACATATGGTATTTTATAACAATACTATGCAAAACTCAAAACAGTCTGAAATTTTTTTCAAGGTAGGGGCTCACTCTAGCCCAGGCTGACTTGGACTTCATTTTGTAGTCTCAGGATGGCCTCAAACTCACAGTGATCCTCCAACCACTGCCTCCCAAGTGCTGGGATTAAAGGCATGTGCCACCATGCCTGGCAACAATCTAAAATTTAGATGTCAGTGCATATATCATTTTTATTCACATACATTTTGCTTAATGTGACTTCAAATTCTCTTTCACTGAAAGATTTCTTAGTGTTAAAAATAAAAAAAAAAATGGATCATGGAAAGTACATTCATTTTATATCACAATTTGGAAATTCTTACTTCTAAAGATCTCAAAAACTCATTTTTGCCAATAGTATGACTCAGGGTAGCACATGTTAGTTGCTATAACAAACCAAAATCTTGGTTGCTTAATTCAACAAATGTTTATTTGTCACTTACATAAAGTCCAATACAGATGTTCCTGGCTGAACTATTCTTCTGGATTGCTCCATCCAATAAAAGAATGCCAGGCTTCAGGTTCCCACTGTCTTGTGATTCTAATTTGGAGAACTTCACTTCCAGACACTGAGATCATGGAAGATCATATCTTTCATATCCAAGCAATAATAAATTCCCTCAATTCTATTAACCAGAGCCAGTTACATGACGGCAACATAACTATGAAAGAGGCTAGAGAATTTAATCATTCCTTGTGTTCACAAATAGTCAAGGAAGATTTTTTTCAGCCTTTAGCTAGTCTCTGCAATACACAGCATAGCCTCCTAGAAATCTTTAGAAGGTAAACAATTGCAACCAAGATAACAATCACCAGTGACTGTTTGATTTACTGAAGTTAATCATATTAGGATCATGGTTTAGAAACCATATCTTAAATGCACTATTTTTGTTGTTTATGTATAACTCTCTAAGAAATGATTTTTATCAAAATTCACTATAAATAGTATATGAAAGATGGAGCACATACAAACATGGTAATTGTTACATATCTAGGGATGTATGATATCACTGCTGTGTACATATTTATGGGGTACATTATTGTTTACATTCTTTAATCCATTTATAAATTATTTTGTTATTGTTTTGTATTTAGGGGACTAGTACAAAATAATATAAACAATGAAAAGAAGAAAATGAAATATAAACTATTATATTTGAAAACTCTAGCTGGAATTTTCAGTGGCTGAAAATAAAATTCATCAAAGGCAGACTGAGATAGTTTGGAATAATTAAGCAAACTTTTACAATATAGCATAATTAAATACCTATAAGGTTAGATCTGTACAGGAATAGACATATTCTTTATAAAATTACAGAGCTTAAACTTTACAAGGAAACCTTGATTGAACTTTTATATGAACTTAGTCCAAAAATAAATTTTAAAAATACTGTTTTACCAACCATAGTGTTGTTTTGAATGTGATATCTGATATTATGTTTGCTTAGCCAGCAAGAAATTCTGACATTGCTTTGTAACTACTTATTTGATGATATTTTTCAGTATCTCTAACATTCTACAACTATAATTTTGAAGCATACAAAGCACTTTTTAAGTAAAAATATATTACCTATAATATTATGCAATCTAACAACTATATTACTGAAATAATTATGTGATTAAGGCATCATAACTACAGGATGAAAAAATCTAAGCAGGCAAATGTTAAGGATTAATTCTGAAATAATTATCATACTAAAATTGCTTCATGTCTACATAAACAATGAATGCACCATGAACTCTGTGATAATTCTTTAAAACCCAAATTCTCTCTGGTTGCATGTCAAATTATGCTACTGAAAGTGAGGGTCAGCTTTTGTTTCAAAACCAGCTCCGTGTATGGTGGCTCCCCTTCAATGCATTGAATAATAACTCTACAATTCTGGGTCACTAAAAGGGTTATTGGGCATTAATTAATAACTGGACATCTTTAGAAAAGTCAAGTTTCCAATAATCCTTTTTTTCTTGAAAGGAAACCATAAGGAATATATCCACATCTACACATCATAGTTAAACCATCAAAAGACAAGTATAAGAATGTGACTTGTTATCCAAAAGGGATACACAATATATGTTAATAGTAAATCTTATGGGAACCACAGTGGCAAGATGGCAGTGAGACCACATGCTAAAATGTGGAGAGGAAAAAATAGAAGTCAAGAAGACATCAGCTAAGAAGTCTAGATATAGCAAACTCTTCCCCTAAGAGAAGGAGAAATAAAAATAACCTTAAATAAACACTGAGAGAATCTGTCACCTGCAGAGTAAATCTACCAAAAAATAGAATGCCCTTTATACAAAAGGAAAAATGAACAATTTAATTCCACCTGAAAAAGTAAAGAGCACCAGCAGAAGTAACTACATAGATTAGTAAAAAAGACAATGTAAATATACATTTTAACTTTTTGAACAACAGACAAGAAAATAGGTCACTCAAATATCATGAGAAGTGTAGACAAGCTGAACTGAGAATATGAAGAGATAAAATATCAACATTGAAACAAGGGAGCAAAGAGCTGTATGGGAATTCTCAGTTAAATTGTCATTTATTGACAGAGTCGATGAAATGTGGGCTCTAGAGGCTGAGTCTTGTTCTACCCCTTCCTATCTATAATATTAAGATGCATATTGAGAATGGAAAGGGGAAGGTAGAATGGACGCACCTGACATTTGACACTCATAGCGAGGCTACACAATTCTCCTGATTAAAAATTTGCACAAAATACAAGCTACACATAAAATTTATTCAGAGATATGATAAAATGAGATGATCATTGCCATTTTATAACATTTTGGACAGAAATAGCCAGGTCACCTATCAACATACACAGTGGTAAACACCCTATATAGCCTGACTATTCCAGGTAGGTTACAGATTTGTATTCAATTCAGATTTGTATTGTCTGACCTCTGATATATAAAATTTATAGAAATATACTATTTTAAGACATCACTTCATGTAGAGAAATTTCTGACCTCCTTAGGTTGTCTTCCCAAATTGTTTAAATGAAATACAAGTCCTATAAAAATTCTGTGTAATGCCTTCTTATTGAGACAACCAATGGTTTCCCCATGGATTTTGTGCTAACTCATTATTGGGTAATAACTTAGTCAGCTATTATAGTATCTCTTGAGGTTTTAGGATGCAAAGCATGCATATCACTTATCCAATTTATATACCTATGCTTTCTTTATGAAAGAATACAGCTTTCATGAAATTGTAAATGTTAGTTGACATAAAATAAGTATACCGTGTATAATTCTGCCTTTCCCACCATGCATGGTCTAGCAGGATATAGTGAGAAGTCCAGCTTAGTAACTAATGTAATATGTTTCATAAGAAGTTATACATTTTTAAAAAGATTATGAAGAGACAAATCTCCAAGTCTCTCACACATACTATATTTTTTTTTAAAAAGTTGAGAATGGAGATTGTCAGAGATTTTATAAAGATTTTCATTGAACTTTATATTTTATTATACTTTCCCAAAGGGGTGTAAAGAGTAATATCTCTAAGTCATCTAACTGAAAGAGTACACCTTCACAATTCCACTTCAAAAAATTTAAATACATTTTGAGAAGTGTAAGGCATATACACTTTAATCCAACTAGTCTTTGGGAAATATAAAGATAAGAGACAGGATAGTGGTATGCTGACAAATACACCACATATGTAGAAATGCCTGACTTTTTAAAGTTTCAAGAAAAAGCATGTGTCATTCAACATAAGTTACCCTATTCATGGCACATGAAGACTCATGCCTCAGAAAGGCAAAAGTCTCAATTGTGCTACAAGGGGATGGAACAAGGGGACAGTGACATGGAATCAGTAGAGAAAAATCTAAATTTATAAGGGTTCCTGTGAAGAAGTTACAAGTACAAAGAAATTGCAGATACAAACTCTTCAAGGCATTCACTAGGGAAAGGCTATTTTGAAACAACTGTGAAACAGAAAGTGAAAAACCAATTTGTAATAGTAATAGTTCAGATAAAAAATAGTTAAAATTAAAAGACTCCACATACTTGGGATGCAAGGTCACTGAGAAATCCTGATGGAGCCGAGATGAAAGCCTCCTCCATATGAACCAGCTGACAGAAAGCTGGAAAAAGCTACACTGCAAGCAGTTCAATGGGAGAGTGAGAAAACACCAGCAAAGATACTCATCAGTAGACACTGCAAGTCTTAACTTTGGCCAGCCAGGCCAAATGAGCCAATGAGTGCAACAGTGGTATGTCTGTTTTAGGATAAACCAACAGCTCTCTAATTGGAGTGGAGGCTCACTCCATGGGATGGAATACATCCCTGATACTGAAAACCTTCAATAGGGGTAGTCATGAGCCCTAGGGGTGTAATGTCTGGCTAAATGTATACACTATGCTCACCAAACTGCCCAGAAAGCACTTCTTTTAATGTCCATACCCATATATTAATGCTACTCTCACTTTTGGTTAGAGAAGCTTCTCTTTTCAGATGGTGGTGAGCTTGGGATGACACAGAAGGCACCATGGTGCTGAGAAGACTAGACAGGAGTGCTCAGCACTGAAACATCTCTAACTTACCTTCCAAGGCTCAGGATCCATTACAGAAGAGGTGGGAGAAAGAATTTAAGAGCCAAAGGAAGGGTAGGACTCCTTACAACATGCTCCTTCTGATACAAAATGGCCTGGATCTCCATGACCTCACAGTGCCTGAAACTACCTACACAAGACCATCATAATTAAAAGACAGACTGATTGGGAGGGGAGGGGATATGATGGAGAGTGGAATTTCAAAGGGGAAAGTGTGGGGAGGGAAAGAAGTACCATGGGATATTGTCTGCAGTTAAGGAAGTTGTCAATAAAAAAATAAATTAAAAAAAAAATCACTTCTTTCCACTTAACATTTCTTTGACATTCTTTCTTATCTTGTATCCTTTTTTTTGCTCCAGAGCAGTAACCACAAATAGAATGTTGGGGACTGAGAAGCGAAGTGGAAGTGCCTGTCATTCCCCTTACTGCACACAGACTCCACATCATTTCAAAATAAAGGGGAGTGGGGCTGGAGAGATGGCTTGGCGGTTAAGGCATTTGCCTGTGAAACCTAAGAACCCCAGTTCAATTCTCCAGTTCCCACATAAGCAAGATGCACATGGTGGCACATGCATCTGGAGTTCATTTGCAATGGCTACAGGCCCTGGCCTCTCTCTCTCTCCCTCTCTCAAATAAATAGATAAATAAATAAATAAATAAATAAATAAATAAATAAATAAATAAAATCTAAGGACCTGCAGGACTGTCTCCTGGTGTTCCTCCAGGTTTCATTTTGCTGTCATTGTATTGCCAAAGGATTTGGAAGATATAATTTAAAATATTGACCACCTGATGCTAGAATAGGGAGATTATCTGGAACACCCTCATCAGTCTTATGAGAGCTATAAAAGAATAGTGTTCTCTTCATCTGGCAGAGAAAGAAAGCAAGAAAAATTGAATGAAAGAGCTTTTTTCATTCCTGAGATGTGAGATACCATAAGGTGGAATAGTATTTTCTGGCAAAGACTGACCCCAAACTGGAAACTTAGAAAGAAAATAGGGACCTCATTTCTGTAGCTCTTGCAATAGTGGGAACTACAGTTTTCTAATGCTGAGACTCTTGTTAGTGGGCTTACTTATCAGAGAATCAATATTAGACATCCTTTTGATGAGTAGTTTGATTTCAGCAGCATGAACTCTAAAAACAGAATTTAGTAAAAACTTCTAGACATCTGAACTATAAATTTTTGATAATAAATTTTATTATAAGATTTTAAGTATATGATAATTTACAATATATCAATAAAATTAATAAAAATGGAATAGGTCTGTGAGCTATAAGATGTTGCATATTAACAGGTAAGGTTTTTTTTTTTTTTTTTGGAGAGAGACACAGAGAGAGACAGAGAGAGAGGGAGAGGAAGACAGATAGAGATGGGCGCACCAGCAGTCTCTCAGCTGCTGTGAACGAAATCCAGATGTGTGCGCCCCTTGTGGTCAAGTGTCAGTATTGCGCCCTTGCGTCACTTTGCATCTGGCTAATCGTGGGACCTGGAGATTGGAACCGGGTTCTTAGGCTTAGCAGGCAGGCGCCTTAACCGATAAGCCATCTCTCCAGCCCAACAGGTAAGATTTATTAATATCTCTATTGAGAATGTTTGGCAACTAAAAGATTCATAGGGCATTTTATGTCAAAATTATCATAAAAAATATTACAAAGGGCAAAAAGAATACTAATAATTATACTAAAAATGAGAATAGAGCCACAATAAAAACCTATGTGAATGCTTTCTATGAAACATACTTATTCAGTACACCATTTATTAAATATCCAATCACTGCTTATGGCCTCCAAGAACACAGAGGAATACTACCCTTAAAATCTTGATATGCTAGGAAAATAAAATTATTCTTTTAACACATTTGCTAGGTCAATTTCTGTTAGAGATTTTCACCAATTGCAAATAAACATCATGAGAAGTTGGCCATATTATTAGATATGGAAAGACAATGACAACATAGAACTTTTGTGTGTGTTTGTGTGTTTTTTTCGAGGTAGGATCTCACTCTAGCCCAGGCTGCCCTGTAATTCACTATGCAGTTTTAGGGTGGCCTCGAAATCACAGCAATCCTCCTACCTCTGCCTCCCAAGTGCTGGGATTAAAGGTGTGAGTCACCACGATCAGCCAACATAGAACTTTTCAATGGAGTGCTGGAGAGATGGCCCAGCACTTAAGGCACTTGACTGCAAAGCCTAAGGACCTGGGTTTGATTCACCAGTACCCACGTAAAGTCAGATGCACCAGGTAGCACATGCATCTGGAGTTAATTTGCAGTGGCTAATGGCCCTTTCTCTTTTGCTATCTCCCTGCCTCTCTTTGTCATAAATAAAAATAAAATTTGAATGGATATAAAATTCTTCAAGGATAATATTTTATAGTAGAAAAAAAGACTTTCAAATGTAAGGCACATCATCAGTACATCTGAAAACAGAAATATGGTATTTGATATATTTCTGCTGTTTCTTATACTGTGTTGAAATCAACTCTGACATTTAAAATAATATTTAAAATAATTCAGCCAACACTTAAAATTTTACTTTGGCCAAGAATGGTGGCACACACTTATAATCAGAAGTTTCAGAGGCTGAGAAAAGAGGATCACAGTGAGTTTGAAGCTAGAATGAGACTGAATAATGACTTACAGGTCAGCCTGGGCTAAAGCAAGATCCTACCTCAAAAAGTCCCCAAAAGAATTTTATTTGATTTTTTGGTTAGAGAAATAACTTTCATAAAAGCTAAATGTAAGTTAGGGAGCTATCTCTGTTGATAAAACGTATCCCTTGTAAGCATGAGATAGCCATATAAAATGCCATGTAATCCTAGTGCAGGTTCAACAGATAGGAGGTTGCCTGGGATTCACTGGTAATCCAGGGTAGCCTAATTGGTGGTACCCAGGCCCATGAGCAACTCTGTCTCAAAGGAAGTGGACAGCTTTCCTAAGGATACTTGAGGTTGTTCTCTGGCCTACAGACACATATACACACAGATAATACCAAAGGTAATGAAAGTTATTAACTTTTTTAAAATTAATTTCCTGCCTTCTAAAATTTTATATGTTAGCAAAAATCATTTCTCAACTTCTTCTAAATATTATATTTATTTTTTATGTTACAATTATTAATAATGATTTATTATTATTTATTTACTATTACATATATCATCTTATATAATTGAATCTATAAGTATATATATTTTTGAGACAGAGACTCCCAAAGCCCAGACTGGCCTCAGATTGACTATGTAGCTGAGATTGACCTTAATCTTCTGACCCTTGGGTCTCCACATCCCAATTGCTATGATATCTGTGTCCCCATGCCCAGGATTATACACTGCGAGATACTGAACCCGCCAAGACGAACTGCATGCTACAGAAGTACATTATAAACTGAACTATATCCCTAGTCCCATATAGGTAGTTTTGCATAAATTTTTCATATATGTATGTGTATGTATGTGTGTATATATATATATAATAGAAATATAATAGAAATGTATATATATATACATTCCTGAGATAAAGGTGTGATGAATGAATTGAAATTTCTTTTAGATATTTAAAATATTCTGTTTTTAATTTTTTTTTAAATTGTATTGACAACTTCCATCATTATAGAAAATAGACCATGGTAATTCCCTCCCTCCCCTCGCTTTCCCCTTCACAATTCCACTGTCCATCATATCCCCTTCCCCTCTCAATCAGTCTCACTTTTATTTGATGTCAACATCTTTGTCTCCTATTTTGATGGTCTTGTGTAGGTAGTGTCAGGAACTGTGAAGTCATGGATATCCAGGTCATTTTGTGTCTGGAAGAGTGCATTGTAGTGAGGCCTACCCCTCCTTTGACTCTTACATTCTTTCTGCCACCTTTTCCACTATGGACCTTGAGCCTTGGAAGGTGTGATACAGATGTTTCAGTGCTAAGCAATACTTTGTCACTTCTCAGCACTATGTTACCTTCTGAGTCATCTCAAGGTCATTGTCATCTAGAAAGAAAAGCTTCTCTAGCCAAAAGTGAGAGTAGCATTAATAAACAGGTATAAGCATTGAGAAAAGTATTTACCAAACAGTTTGGTGAGCATAATATGTACATTTAGACAAACACCATCAGGTTTTACACTCCTAGGACTCATGACTTCCCTCATCATAGGTTTTCAGTAGCAGGCATGTATTCCCTCCTGTGGAGTGGGCCTCCAGTCCAATTACAGAGCAGTTGTTTTTCCTCATAACAGACATGCCACTATTTCACTCATTGGCTCTTTTGGCCTGGCTGGCCAAACGTAAGGCTTGTAATGTCCACTGTTGTTTATCTCTACTGGTGACTTCTCTGTCTCCCATAGAGCTGCATGAAGCATACCTTTTTCCACTTTTCTGTCAGCTGGTCTATATAGAGGTGGTTTTCAGCTCAGATCCAGCTTGATTTCTCAGTGACCTGCAGCCCAAGGATGTGGAGTTTTCAGCAATAGTATTTTAACATCTATTCATGGTGGGAAACCAAGAGCCTCAGCAATGGCCTGTAATGTTTGGGGCATCAGGGATGCCCCTGGCCAACAACTAACTGGAATGTATCCCATCCCTGGCACTGAAAATTTTCTAGTAACAATCTATGGCTTCTGGATGCACCATTGTCCAAAATAGTAGATTAGATGTTCACTATATTCTTAACAATTTTAAGGGGAAAGTGGATTTTAAAATGATTAATATGATAGTATTACCTGAATATTTGACAAAAGAAGTGAATTTCAAGTTGGAGTTGTAATCTCAGTTTGTCAGATTACCAACAATCTCAGTAATCAGGAGACTGAAGCTGAAGGGTTATTGGCTCCAAGCTACATATAGAGTTTGAGGCCAACGTAGACAGCTAGTGAGTCCCAGCTTACAAACAAACCAACCAAAAATCCTTATGAGGATAAGGTACTGAAGTAAATCTAACTGTCATATGATTGAGGATTACATACCTTTTATATTTTTATTTATTTTTAGTGGTACACATCAAATATAAATAGTTATCACTAATATAAATGTAATTAACCTTATACTCTTTTGTATGTGTATTATGTGTATGTATGAGTGGGTGCATGTGAGCGACTGGGGGCCACTAGTCTAGTAGAGAAGGTCTCTCGTTGACCTGGAGCTCACCAAGTAGGATAACCTGGCTGTCCACAGAGTCCTGGTTATCTGCCTGTGTCCACACCTTCATCACTAGGAATTCAAGTGAGCACTAATGCCTGAATCTTTTTACATGGGTCTTGAGAATCTGGTTCATGTCTTCATGCTTGAAAGCCAAGCACATTTCTAAATAAGCAATCTACCCAGCCCACAAATATAAGTAGTAATAGCAATGATATATTAGTGGTTTTAAACTTTTATTTTCCTTTCATCTAAGGTTAATAAAGTTCATTTTATATCTAGGTCCCTTCTATAAACTGTTTTAAAGAGATGCATTTATATTTTAGGTCATAAAAAGAAAATTTGAAGATAGAATAGACATATGAAAATACAAATTAATCTGGGTTTAGGATATGGTTCTGTGGCCAACCACTTGCCTGGTACATGTGTGAAGCCTGTGTTACATCCCAAGCATTCCAAATGCGCATGTAGACACATACACACACATGCATACACACACACACAACAAATTAAAAATCAAATTCATTTTTCATGTGTGAAGATAACCCTTCCATCAAAATTGACTTTTAATAGTTTGACTATAATTATTTTTGCCTGTAAAATGTACTGTGAACTCTCTTGGAATAAAATAAAAAATATTTTTAATATAGAAATAAAAATACAGGGGCCTGGAGAGATGGCTTAGCACTTAAGGTATTTGTCTGCAAAGCCAAAGGATCCTGGTTCAATTCTCCAGGACCCACGTAAGCCAGATGCACAAGGGGGTGCATACATCTGGAGTTCATTTGCAGTGGCTGGAAGCCCTGATGCAACCATTCTCACTCTCTGTCTCTCTCTCTCTCTCTCTCTCTCTCAAATAAATAAAACATATTTAAAAATACATTCTTCAGTGAACTTAATATTTATAATAATATTTCACTATTTTATAATTTTTGTCATAATAAATAATACATAGTCGCCAGTCACAGTTATCTTTAGGGAACATTGAATCACAAACATGTAATGTCAGTTGCTTTGTAATATCAATCTCTAATGGATGAACTAGAGGAAATTTTAATCATATATTATACAATGCATTTGAATTTTAAATGTCAGATTAAAGAATTAAAACATTCTTGAAAGAAACATATCCATGTGTTTGATGATAAATTGTTTTATTTGGGTTAAATCAGAATCTAATGAATGGGCTGAAGAATGCTTAGACAGACAGTAAAGTGGTATTTCTGGGTCTATCTATAAGGATAGCTTTGAATAAGAATTTGAACTGGAAGATAAAAAAAGATGGCTCAGTTGCTAAGGAGAGCAGGAAACATCGAATAACCCAATGGATCTCCTCTCTCTTTTTCTGTCTGTCCCTTCCTCCTTCCTTCCCTCCTTCTTTTTCCTGCACTTGCTTTGTACTAAGAAATATTATTTGGGAGGAACCATGATATGTATTAAATGAGAATATTGTCATTTTAATTGGTCATGAGTAATCATTATTAAGGGATATTTACCTTGAAAGAATTTGTACTTGAATGTCACAGAAGAAATAAAAGTTAACAAATGTCATTTCAAAACACTTCAGGGCTGGAGAGATGGCTTAGCAGTTAAGGCGCCTGCCTCTTAAGCCTAAGAACCCGGTTCCAATCTCCAGGTCCTACGTTTAGCCAGATACAGTGATGCAAGGGCGCAATGCCACACTTGCCCACAAGGGGCACATGCATCTGGATTTCGTTCACAGCAGCTGAGAGACTGCTGGCACAACCATTCTCTACCTGTCTCCTCTCTCTCTCTGTCTCTCTCCAAAAAAAAAAAAAAAAAAAACTTCAAAAGTAGATACATTAAGTTAAACTATTACTTTTACTATGAATAAGAGCTTATCAAGAATATGTTGTATAATCTTCATGATATATAGAAATTGTTGAAATCTGAGATATGCCAATTCAGTCAAATTGATGATGCAAAAGTCTTTTTCATTAATTTGCTTAAGTAAACCTTTCATCCATGTTAGTATCTATAAATTTATTCTATTATCCCTTATTTTGGCACTCCAGTTTATTGCAGTAAAGCTATTTAATAACTATTGTTAGGACTTTCCATTATTCATTTATCATTATATTCAGTTGTGTAACTTATTTATATGCTTATAACATTTAGCAGGTGAAACATCAGTTACTCTATGATTTTTGTCATTACTAGAGCACTCAATTTTCAGATAATGTATTCAAATGTACAAACATAGGTTTTTAGATATGCTTGATACATGTTACACATTAAAAGATACATATTTTAATTAATGAAATAGCAAAAAAGCAACAGTCTTAATAGTGAGGTAAAAACAAAGAGATAAAGGAAGGATGATGTTTTAATGGCCACAGAATTAGCAGAGATAGTTTAGATATTGCAGTCAACTCAACTCAGTAGTTTGGAAGCAAGCACCTTTAACATCTGAGCCATCTCTGCAGCCCCTTCAAGTTAGTTGTTTTTTGTTCATCTGTCTTTTATGGGGATTCCTAAATCCAGTCCTCACATTTGTGTTTCATGTACTTTATCCATTAATCCATTTCCCCATCCTCTCTCCTCTTTTCACAAACTTATTCAATGAGATGGTATGATAATTAAAAACATGTATACATTTACCAAACAAGTCCTTATCTTCAATAATTGCCATTTCGACATCTTTTCCAGTAATAATTGTGCATGTGAATGGAACTTGCAGCAGAACACTAATCTCCCCAAAGGACTCCTTCTCCTTAAGTCTTCCCATATAAACAAGTCTTTGAACTTTTTTCTGTAAAATATATAGATAGTTGTTTTTTAGTAAAACTGTTTGTAGAAGATGAATAAATCTTTTAATCAGAAACTCATAAATGCATAAATCTGCTGTAAAAATTAGCAACTTCATTTAAATCAGAGAAAACACGTATATTCAATGACAATTTAGCATACACAAGGTAATTGGAAACATTGTCATTTATCTTCCAAATAATTTTTAATAAATAAAAATGAATGAGAAATATTGGATTAGTGCAAATTTTCAAGATCCTACCATAGTATTTTATCATCTGAGCTTAAATTGGTGTTTTTTTTTTTTTTAATTATCCATTGTTACCCCAGCCTAACTTGCAAGGCACAGTGATTGGATTAACCAGGGAAAAGCAGTGGGAAATGTCAAGTCCAGAAGTGATGGATTAACTGAAAAAGTAGGGATTCTTCCCTCTGTCTGCTGTTTGTTTCATTATTTTTGTGGTATTGGCTATTCAATCTACGGGCGAATGCATGCTAGATGAGCATTATATGACTTAGCTATATATCAAGTCCTTATTTTTTTTAAGTAAGGAAAGTGATTTTAAGTAACAAACTATTAAGTTTCAAATTTAAGACACTGTGAAGACTCTGTGAAGAACCAGTACTTGTGATTCTGAAAAGACAGATTAGATCTTTTCTGTGATATCCATTCTATATTAAAACTAGGATTGTCTTGTGATCAGTAAACCATATTAAAAAAAAAAAAGAGTGAAGCTATAGGGTATTTGTTCTTCAAACAAATGAAATCATGTAAACTATGCTCTTTGGAGTTTGAAATTTTCATTGCACCTAATGTTGAGATACACACACACACACACACACATTATTTTCACTGTTTTGTAGTAGGTCATTGTGTGAATATGCTACAATGTTTCTATTTACTCAGTTGTCAATGGACATTTGAATTATTTCAGGTTAAGGACTTATGAGGATTAATATGCCTTTGTTTAGACATATTTTTAAAATATTTTTATATTTATTTATTCTCAGAGAAAGAGGGAGAGAGAGAGAGAGAAAGAGAGACAGAGAAAGAGAGAGAGAGAGAGAGAGAGAGAGAGAGAAAGAGAATGAATGGTCATGCCAGGGCCTCCAGCCACTGCAAATGAACTCCAGATGCGTGTGCCCCTTTTTGCATCTGGCTATTGTGAGTCCTGGGGAATCAAACCTGGGTCTTCTGGCTTTGCAGGCAAACACCCTAACTGCTAAGCAATCCCTCCAGCCCTGTTTAGACATATTTTCATTTCTCATTTGAGGAAACATGTTGTGTAAAATTCTTGGGGCATGGAGTACAGTGTGTCATAGGTTACCTCATATGTTTTTATTACCTTGTCATAGTTTATTTGGTGTTGTGGTTGTTTGAGAGAGACAGAGACAGAGAGAGAGAGAGAATGAGAGAGAGAGAGAGGGAGAGAGGGAGGGAGAGACAGAGAGAGAATGGGTGTGCCAGCAGCCTCTCAGCTGCTGTGATCGAATTCCAGACGCATGCACCCCCTTATGTAACATATGTGACATTGCATGCTTGTATCACTTTTTGAATCTGGCTAAACGTGGGGCCTGGAGAATCGAACAGGTGTTCTTAGGCTTGGCAGGCAGGTGACTTCACCACTAAGCATCTCTCCAGCCCCTTGTCATAGTTTAAATTGATTTTCCCTGACAAAAGGATACAAAGTATCTCATAATGTGCATTTTGGTCATTCTTATATTCCATAACATCATATTTTACTCCTTACCTTTCATCCACATCTTATAATACAAAGAAAAAACACCCAATAAAAGTTGTCAAATAATTGAACTGAAAATTTCCCAAATGAACCAAATTAATGGTCAATGTTGATGAGAAGAGTTATATAACATCCTTTATGCATCAGCCAAGTTTGAAACTTACCACTTTTTTAAATGGTAGTCTAATAAATCCCACGATGTTTCTATAAATTTTACAATATCCAGAATTAATAAAACCCACAAATGAAATGATATTTCCAGTTTCCACTAACACTAAAAAGAAGAGAGAAAAGGATACTTTATAATTCTTTTATATAAGAAATTGTTTTATATATTATGAAAAGAAAACTTGACCTACTTAAATTAGTAACTGCTCATAGTTTTGTAATAGATTCTACATTATAGACAATGCATTCTTGGTATAAAACTTAAAAACATATTGTAATGTAGTAGAGAAATAATCATTGACAAGATTTGGCTCTCAAGGCAGTGTGTGATATTAACTGCATAGTGGACAGAGGGAGTTCAAAAGAAGCCCTCATCTGTAGCATTTGCTGATTTCTATTTTTAAAATATTTCTAAATTGACTGATTTCAAACTGCCAGTAATTTAACATCTTCCTGAATATTTAGAAATTGGTCTTCTTGATACTGTAGCTTGAGCCAGAATTAGCATCCTGTTGAATATACCTGTGGATCCAAACAAAGGCTTTCAGTAAAAAAAAAAAAAAAAAAAAAAAAAAAATGGCTAACGAGAAGCCTCTTCTGCTACATCCTATGTAATATTATACAGATTATAAAACTCCTCTGAGTGCAACTTTTTAGCCTTTACAATGGAAAAATTAAGAATTCCTTGTCTATACCCCTTTATATGGTAATTAATGAATATACAACATTTAGATATCAAATTGATTTACATGATGTATCATGTAATTAATACAAGTACTATTACAAACTTATGAAACCACCTAATATCAAGATGAAAATGAACTCAATTAAAACCTTACAATATTCATTGTACCAAAATATGAAGGTAAAAATTGTCAAGATAATTTAATTTATAAACATAAATCAAAGTCAGATATGGAGGCATAAGCATGTAATCACTGCACTCAGCAAGTAGAGGCAGCAAGGTGAGAAGTCCACGAACATCATTATCAGCCAAATTAGTGACTTCAGGAATACCCTGAGATATGTGAAAACATATAACAAACACAAAAAATAAACAAAAATTCATAAAATAATAAATCATACAATTTAAAATGATTTCAAACAAATTTTATGCTGCATTTATTCTAAGACATGTTATTCCTGTTAATTCCAAACATATCAGATATAATTTAAATATAAAGACATATATATCTTTCTCATAATTTTATAAATTACCTAAGTAATTTTTTCTAATTAATACATTTTTGTTTTTTTAATATGAGTTCACATGAGTGTGATAAAAGCCCTAAAATACAAAAAATGTACATTTTCTCTCATATGGGAAGCCTAAAATGTAATGTTTGAATGCATATAAGTTAGAGAAATGATAGTGTGTTAAGACTATGAAACTATATAGGAGAACACAAGAGGAGACAAGAGGTGTTGAAAACTAGGAAAAATGAAACATGAGCGAGGAACCTGGAAAGGCTATGGTGTAGGAAGAGGAAAAGGGAGAGAGGAATGGAGAGAAGAGGGGAGAAAGGAAACATGAAAAACATTTTTTTTTGTTTGAAAATTGCTATAATGAAAGCTTATAGTTTGATTACTAAGAAAGACAAAATTAATAGAAACAAAACAAAAACTACTAACATCAAAATAAGAAGGTTAAAAAAATCAACTTTCTTTAAAATTAAAATCCACTAGTAATTTTTAAAATATCACTTGCTACCAGTGAAAAAACACTAACAATGAATGGTAAACTATTTAAAGACAAAGGATGTAACATTTTATGATTTTCCTAAAATGTTTATTAGTAGATACTAATCCATTTTTATGTTGTATTTGAACTTAATGTTAATGATAAAACAACCAAATGGTTAATCTTCTCTTTAAAATCACTTATTTTGTTTCAATAAACATTTATTCTGTCATCCCACATTGTTTGTTTGTTTGTTTGTTTGTTTGTTTGTTTGTTTACTTATGTGAGAGAGAAAGAGACAGAGAGTATGGGAAGCCTCTAGCTGCTTCAAACAACCTCCTTTTACCACTTTGTGCTTCTGGCTTTATATGTGTCCTGGGATATTGAACCTGCAACGTCAGGCTTTGCAAGGCAGCACTTTTAGCAACTAAGTCTTGCCCAGCCCTAAATTATAAAACTGATAGCCAATAATAATATGAAGTTATCTTAAAATGTCAAACATAATTTACATATATGATTATATATAAATACAGTGGTAAATAGTCTCAAAGTATCTTTTCTTAAAAGGAAAATTAATACCAAAACACAGTATAATATTAATGACTAGTTAACATCTGTAGTAAGTCATTGAAGAAATAAGGGAAGGGCTATGTAGCCCTTTGGCAATTGCTACATAAATACAAAGAAATCCATTATTCTAAACTTTCAGACCTATTCCACTATAAAGCTTTTGTTGAAAATCAAACCACATGTAGGGTCATAAAAACAAACATCAAAGAAATAAAGTTCATAGGAGATTTTTGTGTGCTGAAATAGGCAATGGAAGGGCAAAAGTGTGTATTTCTCTCAGGAGGAAATCTTTAGGAATATCCTTTCATTGAAAATCTATTTCATTCGCTATTAAACTATTGTTAAGGAAGAACCTGGATAGAGAAGATTTTGCATTTAATAAATACTGCTATAAAAGCACACACCATTAGCAGTGAAGAATGAAGATGATTTATTACATTTACATTGCTGCAAATGTATATGCAGACATAGATTAATACAGATACTGTTCACAGTGAAATAGAAACATAAATTTAGTAGTGCATATGAGATTAATATATTCTGTTTCCCAAATATACAATGGTTTCCAAATTCTATAGCACATTAAAATAGGTACTTCCTAATGAATATTATATGTAAAATATTCTCAAATATATTAAATACCTGTTCCTTATGAATATGATATTTTTAAAAATTGACATTTCTTTTTTTAATTTCTTTTTATTAGATATGGACATACTTAGTATGTGAACAATACAAGTTGTAACCATCCATTCCCTCATTCCTGCCCCTTTTCAAAAGAGGCCCTCAGCACTGGAGATGCAGGTCAACCCCCATGGGGATTGTGGGTCATGCATTGTGGGGACAGCAGTCAGTTATGGGGAGAGGCAATGTCTCTCTATGCATACTGTTCCAACTTGTGGCTCTAAAATCTTTCCACCCCCTTTTCCACAAAATCCCCTGAGCCATGTTGGGTGCAGTTTACGTCTACTTCAGTGATGGGCTCTTAGGAGTCTCTGGATTTTTGGTTTTGTAGGTGTTGAGTGTCCTCAGTGTCTATCTCCTTCACCCTTGTGCTGGTATCAGGTTCACTAAGAAAGTAGCATTCTTGCTCATTTCCACAATTACTCTGTGGTTTCAGCTGGGGCCAGGGTAAAGTGCCATTCAGGTATGTGTGCAACTTGGGCTGATCCAGGTTAGGAACCACCGATTCGTGAGACCATGTGATAGTTTTTCTGTGATTGCTTTAGTCCACTTAGTATGCTCTCTTCCAAGTTTGACTTTTTTTGTACAAATGTCATGGTGTCATTTTTTCTTACTGCTGAGTAAAATTTATCATGTAGATATACCACATCTTGGTTATCCATTCATCCAATGAGGGGCATATGGGTTGAATCCAGTTCTTAGTTAGTATGAATTAAGCAGCTATAAACATGGTTGGGCAAATATCTCTGAACTGAGATGTGGAACTTTTAGGGTAAATGCCCAGTAAGGGAATAACAGGATCTGTTGGTAATTCCACATTCATCCTTTTCAGAAATTTCCATTTTGATTTCCACAGTGGTTGTACCAGCTTACATTCCTGCCAAGAGTAAATGTGTGTTCCTATTTCTCTGCATCCTCACCAACATTTGTTTTCATTTGAATTTTTAATGTTTGCTATCCTTATTGGGGTAAAGTGGAATCTGATAGTTGTTTTAATCTGCATTTCCCTAATGGTTAGGGATGTTGAACATTTCCTTAAGTATATGTTAGGCATTTGTAATTCTTCCTCTGAGAACTCCCTATTCAGTTGTATGCCCCACTTTTGGAGTGGGTTGTTTGATTTTTTTTTTTTTTTTTTTTTTTTTTTTTTTTTTTACGAGGTAGGGTCTCACTCTGGTCCAGGCTGACCTGGAATTAACTATGTAGTCTCAGGGTGGCCTCAAACTCTCAACGATCCTCCTACCTCTGCCTCCCAAGTGCTGGGATTAAAGGCATGCACCACCATGTCAGGCTGATTTTTTTTATTGTTTAGTTTTTTAAAAATTTTTTTTGTAAATTCTACATATAAGGCTTCTGTCAGTGGTGGGAAGATTTTCCCCCATTCAGTGGGTAATCTATTGGCTCTGCTTATGGTATGTTTGTGTGTGCAGAAGCTTTTTAGCTTCATGAGAACACATTGGTTGAGTGCTTTTTAAATTTCCTGTGCTACTGGGGTTTTGTTCAGTAAGTCTTTTCCCAGTCCTCTATCATGGAGAGTGCCTCCTACTTTTTTTTTCCAAGTAGTTGAAGAGTTTCAGGTCTTATATTGAGGTCTTTAATCCATTTGGAACTGATTTTTTTTTTTTTTTGGTATGGCAAAATCAGTGGTTCTAATTTCATTTTCCTACATATGGTCATACAATTTGTCCAACACCATTTGTTGAAGATGCTGTCTTTTCTCCAGTGTACATTACTGGCAGCTTTGACAAAGATCAGGTAGCTGTAGTTACTTGAACTAAAGTCTGGGTCTTCAATTCTGTTCCATTGGTCTATGTTTCTGTTTTTATTCCAGTACCATGCTCTTTTTGTCAGCATGGTTTTGTAATATAGCTTTAGATTGGGTATGGTGATAATGCTAGAGGGTTTTGTTTGTTTGTTTGTTTGTTTGTTTTTCTTTTCTTTTTCTTTTCTTTTCTTTTTTTTTTTTTTTTTTTTTTTTTTTTGCTGAGGAAATGTTGGGATAACCAAGGCCTGCTGCCATTCCCTATGAATTTTGAGATCATTTCCTCAATTTCTGTGAAGAATGATGCTGACATTTTTATTAGTATTGTGTTAAATCTGTATATTGCTTTTGGCAGAATTTCCATTTTCACAATATTAATTCTACATATCCATGTGCATCAGATGTCTTTCCATCTTCTCAAGCCCTCCTTGATTTCTTTCTTGAGGTTTTTTTAAAAATGTTTTAGTTATACAGGTCTTTCACAGCCTTGGTTTGTGTTATTCTAAGGTATATATTTATTTTATGTTGATATTGAAATGTGACAGCCTTACTAATTTCTTTGTGTATTTGTCCATTGCATATGAAAACACTACTGATTTTTGTGCATTGATTTTGTTTATATACTGCTACTTTACTGAAGGAATTAATGACCTTTAGAAGTTTTGAGATGGAGATATTTGGCTCACTTATGTACAGGATTATGTCATTTGCAAATAGGGCTAACTTTTACAATGAAAACATAAAAACACTCAAGAAAGAGATTGAAGAAGGCTTGAGAAAACGGAAAGACCTCCCATGCTCCTGGATAAGCAGAATTAACATTATAAAAATGGCAATCTTACCAAAAGCAATATATATATTTAATGCTATACCAATAAAAACCCCAACATCTTTTGTCACAGAGATAGAAAAATGATCTCAAAATTCATATGGAAAGGCAGAAGGCCTCAGAAATCCAAGCATATACTCAGCAAAAAAAAAAAAAAAAAAAAAAATGCCTCTGGAGGCATCACCATACCTGATCTAAAGCTATACTACAAAGCCATTGTAATAAAAATAACATGGTACTGACATAAAAATAGGATTATAGACAAATGGAACAGAATGAGCTTTGGATCAAGTAACTACAGCTACTTCACACTTCTTCCTTTCTAATTTGAACCCCTTTTATTTCTTTCTCCTGTCTTATTGCTTGGCTAATACTTCTAGTACTATGTTGAAGAGCAGTGGTGAGAGGGGGCACTCCTGTCATATTCCCAATCTCAGTGGGAACTCCATGAGTTTTTCCCCATTAAGAATTATTTGAGTTTTAGGAGCTTTTTATATAGCCTTTATTGTATTGAGACATAAACCCACCATGCCTATTCTTTCCAGTGTTTTGATCATGAAGTAGTATATTTTGTCAAAGGCCTTTTCTGCATCAGTTGAGGTGATCATGTCGTTCTTATTGATCTCTATATATTCCAATTAATGTTTTTATTTCCTTAAAATGTTTATAATTTCCTTAAATATAAGCTTCCTACCTAGGTTTTAATGTATTAGAAAAGATCACATCACTTCCTATTCAAATAATTATTGTGTTCTTACTGTTTCTCATTTGCTTTCAACCATTTCTCCATCATAACTCCTAAAACAGCATGTCAAATCACAGAGAAATCTTTCTGGGTATTGTTTTTAGTGAACTTATTTTTGTCTTTATTTTTCCCCTTTGAGTTTGCCATTTGTATTTTTAAATCTCTATTTTCAAACGCCTAGTTTATTCATTTTTCTTCTATCATGCTTTTACTACAAAACATTTTAAAGTATCTCTATGCTGTAGAACTATCTAATATATCAGGAAATGTAATGATGCTACAATATTATGATTATGATTTAAATTTTTTTTTAAATAAAATGAGATGAATTGGTTGCTATTTAGTTTCTAAGCATATAGTACCATACTTTGGCTACTTGTTGCAAAGTATTTTTTGTATTGTATACTTAGTCAAGTATATACAATATAATATTCTTTATGTAATCAAGGTTATGAAATATATATTAATATACAGACAAATCACATTTAGTAGTTTCCATTTAAAATTCAGTTTCTAATTTTTTTATGAAATCTTGTTTATCAGCTTCTGAATAAGTTGCATATAAATTCTGAACTATAGTTAGAATATTTATGTATTATCTAAGTTTTAGATTTTTATATTTAATAATAGTTCACATTGTTCATGCTTAATTTTTCCTCTTTCATCAATATACAATGTTACCATAAGTAAACATTACTATTTTTTAATAATTTAATTTAATTTAATTTAATTTAATTTAATTTAATTGAGAGAGTGAGAGGAAGAGGCAGAAAGAGAGAATGGGCATGCCAGGGCCTCCAGCCATTGCAAACAAACTCCAGATGCATGTTCCCCCTTGTGCATTTGGCTTATGTGGGTCCTGGGGAATCAAACCGGGGTCCTTAGGCTTCACAGGCAAACGGCTTAACCACTAAGCTATTTACCCAGCCCCAAAATATTACTATTTTTAAAGAAGCACAAATCACAAAGTACCATGACTTATGAAAATGTTCACTTTTAAAAACTTTAGTTGATAAAAATGGACTTGATATGGTAGCTGAAAATATATTCAAATAAAGAGCCTACACAGATGTGAGGACAGGTGTAAAGTTTTCTAAAAATTAATGTGCAATATGCTACTACTGATGCCTGATAATTGTATATCAGAAGATAAAGTATAAGTATTCTTTTAATATCTATATACTTGACAATAGTTGACGGTTATAATTATTTGTATATGTACCTATTATTTAAACATTTAAATATATTTGTGTTCCTACATAATGTATATTTTAATACTAGGCTCTGTTTGTTTTTAAATTTATAGTAACATTTTATATATATTTTTTTATCTTTTAGCATTAAATATATTGAAATTATTTTCTTCCAGTGGCCTAGGCATGACTTTACTCATAAAATACACAGTTGTATTATATGATTAAAATTTAATTTTTAAAGTTACCTTGGCACATTCAGTTGTGAAAAGTTCACAAACTCTTGAAAGAATTCTTCTAAATTTTGTCTCAGCTAATTTTTTTTATTTTTTATTTTTGAAGAGAGACAGAAAGAGACAGAGAGAGAGGGAGAGGAAGACAGACAGAGAATGGGTGCACCAGCACTCTCTCAGCTGCTGTGAACGAAATCCAGATGCATGCGCCCCCTTGTGGTCAAGTGTAGCATTGTGCCCTTTCCTCACTTTGCATCTGGCTAAATGTGGGACCTGGAGATTGGAACTAGGTTCTTGGGCTTAGCAGGCAGGTGCCTTAACCACTAAGCCATCTCTCCAGCCCGTCAGCTAATTTTTATGTGCTTTTTTGTACTTCAGTGTTTCCTATAATTTATTATTTGAAAAATAATAAGAATTTCATCTCAAATGATTGAAAAATATTTTAAATCATTCTCAAAAGATCTTGTGTCAGTCTGGATTCTCCAGAAATACAGAACGAATAGAAGATCTTAGAAAAGGTAGACATATAATAGATAGATGATAATTAGATAGATGATAAATAGATAGATAGATAGATAGATAGATAGATAGATAGATAGATAGATAGATAATAGATAGATAGATGGTACTCAGTCCCCACGCTGTCCCACCCCCACCCTCTGTCCCTGCAGGAACTCCAGTCACCCATCGGTCCCATGCCACCCCACTCCCACCCCAGGCACAGGAACTCCACTTGTGAATTTCCCACTGCCCTGCTCACGGAGTTACAGGATCCCCACACACAAGCTCTATCCAGCCCCCACCCACAGGTGTGGAAACCCCACATGCCAGCTCCATCCCCATCACCTCTGCCAGGCCCCACCACCAGGTATGGGAACTCCATCCCAGGGCATGGGAACTACCAACTCAAAGGCCAAACACCATCCCCCCTGCTGACCCTCCCTTCCTCCCTCCTTCCATGACCCAGACCCAAGCCAAAAAGTTATTCTTCACCATTCCCTCCCCTTTCCTCTCACACCACCTGGACCGCCACCAATTTCCACCCCCCCCCCATACGCTTCACCTGACCTGTAGCAATCCCATATCCCTTCTCTGCCTTGTCACAGGACCCTGCAATCCCAGCCACTCCCTGCAACATAGTCCCAATGGACCCACTGTCCCATCCCCTCAACCCTCAGCATCACAGAACTACCAAGCATTCCCATACTCCGCACCTCTGCAGTCTGCTTTGACTCACTGCCACCCACCCTCTGTCCCTCAGGCCACCTGATCATGCACTCCCATACCCTGATCCACCAATGAACAAGCCCCTTCGTGAGACCCTCACCAGACCCTGACGGGCTCCCACTCTCTGAGCAGGCAGACCCCACTGCCAATCTGGACTTGATTTTGGAATGTGTCATTATTCTAAGAAACACTCTAAAAGGGGATGTCATTTTTTTAGTTTGAGAATCATTTTAGAACAGTGCAATTACTCAAGAAGATAAAGGAAGAGATGAATTTTGTTGCTAAAATATAAAACCTTCAACAAAATTTAATGCAAAAACATCAAATAAATTATGAAGGTTCATACAAACCATACCTATAATCTCTCTGAACTTAATATGAACATATATGAGCTACATAGGATTTCTTTACTTGACTGGTTAGTTCAGTCCGTATAGTTGTTACTGTTAATTTTTCTATTCAGATCACTCTAATCTATCAATATTTGTTAAATAAAACTAAAAGAAATAAATCGAGGGAAATATGCAGTTTGTAAATGCATTTATCATTATTCTATTTGGTGAAAGTATATTACTTCAGCTACAAATTCTGATGAAAATTTTGTTTTTATAATCTACTTCTTTTGTGTAGTAGGAATTTTGCAATGGGATATACTGTTTTTTGCTTGTTCAGTTATGGTTTATCAAATTGTGTTCATATAGCTTATTTTATGAATACCCTTTAGAGCTTCAGTTATGTGAGGTAAAAAGTGTCAAGTATGGTTAATGGAAAAGAGAATTGTATCTGTAAGTTGTCTGTTTTATTACTGTTTTAGGCAGAGCATTTAAAACAATTGGAAACATTTACAACATGGAAATCAGGCTCATTATCTTTTATTAGGCACTGTATTTGTTGTCCATGGGCAATTCTAGTATGCATTTATTGCTATTTCTTTGCTTCTTTCTCTGTTATGGAAGTCCTAACTCACATTTTTAAAGCTAATTTGTGCGATATAATTACTGATGTATTTATTCGTTCACTATTTATCTTTATTATTTATTTATTTAATTCATTCTTGTTTCTATATCTGCATGTGTATGTGGTATGTGGGTGTGTGCATGTTTATATGAGTAGATGTGCATGTGTGTGGATACACATGCACATGTGTGCACAAGTGAGTTGAGATCAGAAGCTGCCAGCTGTCTCTGCAAATCACTCTCTACCTTATTTATTGAGACTGTATATATCACAAACTTAGAGCTTGTTGATTTGGCTAACCTCGATAACCAGCTTGCCTAGAGTATTCTCTTGTTTTTCCTATGCACCAGCACTGGATTATAGGTGTGCAAAGGTTCTCTTAGCATTTCATGTGCGCTGCAGATCCAAACACAATTCCTGATGCTTGCAACTGCTTTACTGATTGAACCATCATCCCATCTTTACATTATTCTAATCATTAAATAAAATGCTATTTTTCTTTTAATATCCTTTCTATGAGCCTTAAGTTGCCACCGTTCTCTAGTTATTCTCTTTTCCCTCATGTTACACCAGCACTGCATTGTGCACATACTACTGTAAACATAATGGTCTTACATTCATCTTCTCATGTGTAGGTTATACTACTTTTAATAGCTTAAAACTCTTTGATCCAATAATTCTTTATTATCTTTATCCTCTTCTGACATATTCAACCTCACAGAAATTTCACAATTTTTATATCAGTCTTTAATGAAACAAAGGGTTAGAGTATTACTTTAAAAGCAAGAGGATTTTAGTGTGTGAAGTTATGACCTTACCTATCTGGTTAATGATATTTGACCAGGGCTCTGATAGCAACAAGGTACAATACAGATTTAATAATACTGCTGAATCCTTAATAATCTCTAAGAAAAAGGCTGAAAAATTTAAAGAAATAAAAAGTCTAGTACCCAACAAAATGATTATTAATATTTACAATCCAGTGCAAAATTGCAAACTATTCAAAGACATTTATGATCTATAATAAAGAGGAAAATAAAAGTAAAAAAATCTTTAAAAATCCTAGAAGAACAATTGACAGTTAATGATTGCAGTAGAAGGAGAAAACATGTTTTTAAGTGGTATAATCAGTAAATAACTCCTACCCATACTCATATAATCTATCCTAATTAAATTCAGTGGGTTACCAATTTTTAAAAAACATAAAAATACAATAAACACTATGAAAGTAGGAAGGGATTATTTAGGAAGAAGATGTTTAGCAGGAGTGGAGATAATAAGATATGGTAATAGGGAGTGAATATAGTTGAATACATTTATAAATGTATAAATTGTCAAAAATAAAATAATATTCCAGACTAAAAAAGTCCTGAAAACTTTAAAACTTAATCACATACTTATAAATAAGACACGAGTAAAGGAAAAACAAGAAAATTAGCATTCGGACTAGACTTAAAAAATATAAATAGGGCTGGAGAGATGGCTTAGCAGTTAAGGTGCTTGCCTGCAAGGACAAAGAATCCAGGTTTGATTCCTCAGTACCCACATAAAGCTAGATGCACAAGGTGACCTGTGAATCTAGAGTTTGCTTGCAGTAGCAAGAAGCCCTTTTGCACCCATATTCATTCTCTCTCTCAATAAATAAATAAAAATATATAAAATCTTAAAATTTTATGTACTTTAAAACCATAATTAGAATAAATAGCGCTTAACTACACTAGAAATTGTGAAAAGTTTCAAATCAACCAATTTCTACCCAAAGATATTCTAACAGTTAAACACAGGAAAAGAAAAAAAAAGGATAAAAGAAATAAAGATAGAAGAACAAAAATCAATGAAAGAGAAAAGAGAAAAAAAAGACAGAAAATCAAAACTGGTTTGGTACCTAGATCAGTAAAACTGATTTGTCCCCAGTCAGACTGTGAAAAAATATCATATATTAACACTCAATGTACTATAATACTTATCATTTGCAAATGATATTTTTTTTGAGTGAGACACAGAGAGAGACACACAGAGAAACAGAGAGAGAGGGAGAGGAGGACAGATAGAGATGGGCATTCCAGCAGCCTCTCAGCTGCTGGGAACGAAATCCTGATGTGTGTGCCCCCTTATGGTCAAGTGTGGCATTGCGCCCTTGCATCACTTTGCATCTGGCTAAACGTGGGACCTGGATTGGAACCATTGGATATTGGAACCAGCATTCTTAGACTTAGGAGGCAGGTGCCTTAACTGCTAAGCCATCTCTCCAGCCCGCAAATGATAAATTTGAGTCACTAAGAATTTACACATATTTGTCAAAGTCACAGACAGAAACAGTCCAGTTAGACCAGATCTGAGTGACCTGACTCATTCAGCCATGTTCTGAAATATAGTACATTATATTATGCATGTATTCTACAATCATATCAATTAACATATGGATCTAGGAATGGTTGTGCACACCTTTAATCACAGCACTTGGGAGGCAGAGACAGGAAGATCACTGTGAGTTGGATGACACCCTGAGACTACATAGTGAATTCCAGGTCAGCCTGGGCTACAGTGAGATTCTACCACGAAAAAAGAACAGCAAAAAAAAAAAAAATGGAGAAAATATATGCCATAGTAACTACACACAACTAATCAGTCTGCACATAAATTCTGGTGCTGTTTTGTCAGCATATTTTGGACATCTTTGTACTTTTACACACATGATTTACCTCATTCGTTGATTACCTTTTGTCTCTCACTATATGAATATTCCAAAGCTAATCTAACTATCCCCTTCTAAGTTTCATCCCACTATAAAAAGAGTGCAATAAAGTCATTACATAAATATCTATAGACAACAGTTATAAGTATATTGGCATCTTAAATTTCAAGAAAAGCTTAGCAAGTTATATGGATGCTCTCCTGTATAGACTGTCAAATTAATCTTGAAATGTGTCAGAGCAACTGACACACACACACTAGACATTTTGAAATTTTGCTTGTAATAGGTGAAAAATGCTAATCATATAAAACTTAGTGATTTAACTCATGAGTAAAGTTTTCAGTTGTCCTTTCATTGGGAATCACTTTACAATTTCCTTAACTCTGTCTCTCTCATGTTCATGATCTATTTGTCTGTTTTTTCCTTGACCCCTGAAACTTTACTATTCAGTGGAAAAGCCATTTTTATATCAATACATAATTCATTCCTTATCTATCAAGCAGTTTATCAGCTTATTGTTGGCATAGTGTTACTTGATTTATGAGTATTTTGTTATATGAAATTGTAAATTATTATTACTATAAGTATCTCAAGTTAAAACTTTTATATTTTTTTCATACTTAATGACTGTCCTCCACTAAAAGTATGAAAATGAATTTATAGCACTGTTATCATTGTTTATATAGAGTCCCTGATCTAGATGGGGATATATTTGTCTCTGTTCAATAATTAATAAATTATCTTTTCATTACTGTTTTGAAATAAGAGCTTTATTTTATACTTATTCTTACTTCCATATATCTTTCACTCAGTCTGCCAAGCAGAAAAGTATTTTGTTCATATTACATCTTCTCAGTATTTAAAACCATTTTCTAAATATTATTGCCTGTTTAATTTACAACATAGACATTAATATCAACTTAACTTGAAATTTTGCTACTACTTGTATATTCATATCGTACTAGTGAATTTAAATAAAAGATATTTTTTCACTGGTTTGTTTCTCAGTCCCCAAATTAGTTATGCCTCAACATTGCTTGCCCTAGTTATTTCACACAACTAAGCACTGTTGTTTGGTATGTGTATATATATACATATACACACACATATATATAATGTATATATATATATATATATGTGTGTGTGTGTGTGTGTGTTGATATTTCTTACTAACTTTTTATATTGATAAACATTTGATAATGCTGTTACATGATAATCTCTTCTTTCTTCCAATCTTATTAGTACATGTGACATAAGTTTCAAACATTAATTGCAAACTGTCATTTAATTCCATATTCTTTCAAAAATTTGACATTACCTTTCCACAAATGTTCTATTACATAAAAAATTAATGAGCAAATCAGTATCATTCTGCAATCTTCTGTTATAATTCCTGCTTGTTAATAATATTAACAAGTTTTTTCACTTAGATGACACATTTACTGTGTTCTCTCTTATGAATGCAACTGATTTCTCTTTTGAAATACTGACCATTGATTCTCTCAAAGTTTTTTTCCATGTTTGTTCCAGTAAGCACCTGAGTAAGAAATAGATGAATTTCCAATACATGTTTAGCTATCATGAACACAGGGTAAGTTTTATATTCCTTGACTACTATCAGAGTGAATTTTAGAGCTGGGATATTTTTTGCAATTGAATTAGCCCACTTTGGTATTTTTTTAATGTGTCGCTTGAGTGTCACATTATTTTTAAGGTTCTATATTGATATTCACATTTGAGATCAGTGTTTCTGTATGATGTTAGATCAGCTTTGGAGCCCATGTCATACAGAATTTGAAAGAGATCATTGATAATGTCTTATCCTTGAACATTTAATCAGATTAACTGATTTTGAGCTGTTCAAGCATTACTGCTATTAATAGAGCATCCTGAACCAACTTCTAAGACAAATTCCAACTTTCCAGACAAAGTGAAATTTAAGATGAAAAATGGAAAAGCATGGAACTGAGCAGGGTGTGGTGACACACACCTTTAATCCCAGCACTTGGGAGGCAGAGGTAGGAGGATCACTGTGAGTTCGAGCCACCCTGAGAGTACATAGTGAATTCCTGGTCAGCATGCACTAGAATGAGACCCTACCTCAAAAAAACAAAAAAAAAAAAAAAAAATAAGGAAAGAAAGAAAGAAAGAAAGAAAGAAAGAAAGAAAGAAAGAAAGAAAGAAAGAAAGAAAGAAAGAAAGAAGAAAAGAAAAGCATGGAACTAACATTAATAAAGTTTTCTACTTTGAAATTATTATTCAAATTACTTTTGTTGCCAAATTATTTTATCTAGTTCCTTTATGCAAGGAGATTGGCTATGTCTTCACAAAAGTCCATATTTAGAGCTAAGTCAGATGGACATCAGGAGATGAATGGATAAAAAATATGGTATATATATATATGATGAGGTTTTATTTAGAAATAAAGAAGACTAAGTGTATGTCACTTGTAGGGAAATGAAATGGAGATCATTATAATAAGTGAAATAGCCAAGTACAGAAAGACAAATATTAAATCTTTCCTCCCACATGGAAAATTATATATATATATATATATATATATATATATATATATATATATATATTGCACTCACATATATGTATATATTTGTGTATCACAAGAAAGTTTAAGGGGGATTATGAGAAGAGAGAGAGAATTCTAAGAGGGGAGGGGAATAAGAGAAGGTAATGGGAATGAAAGAAAAGTATATACTTGCTTTCATATGTAGAACTTATCTATGTATCTACATCATAATCTACATATATGAATGTTGGATGTAACATAGAAACAAGGTTGATTATTCAAGACTATGGGAGGAGAATTGCAAGATTGGGAGGAACAATATTAGAGGCTAGTTGCAGGTGGGGCAAATACGAGTAAGTTACAATGGCTTCTGTGCATGTAATAATGAATACCATTATTTTCCTTGCAACTAAACAAAAGAAAACATTAAGCTTGAGTTGTAGTCCAATAAAAGTGGCTAACATGCTCAAAACATTAAGTTTATTTTACTATGCAATGCTAGTTTTATAATTTCAGCTTATTGAAAAACTAGTAATTTTAAGATATGAAATATTGCTTTTTGTAATATACTAAGGTGAACATAAAAAATTATGATATCCTGAGTCTTCCTGAGAAGAAGAAAGTCATCCTCTTCTTCTGAAAGATGCCCCACTTTTCAGGAAGCCCACTGCTTGCTGGAGTACTTCCTGTGTGGTAACTCTACTGTTTCACAAACTTAACCCTAAAGAGTAGCAGAAATTGTTCAAAAAATATGTGCACTCTATTCTTTCATTTAGAGCTGTACTTTAAATATTTGAGAAGCAACATGAATAACTAAAAGACCTCAGCACTTTTTGGGAATAGCTTTTAAGCACATAATAAAACCCCTTTGTGAAAATGTTGAAAATAATTAGCATTACATTTTTTCAGACACTTGTCATTTATTCTTGGGCAGCAACACAAATTTGATTTATATTTTACATTCTATGGCAAATATTGTCTCCAGAGAAGTTCTTGCAATATTTTCTAAAATAATATTTGTCAACCAAATGTAAGTAGATTAATATTAATGCAATATGTGTATAAAGCTGCATGCCATCTCAAGTTCTCTATCACTTTGCTTGTTTTAAAATAGAAGTTAAGTAAATGGGATTTCAGTGGAAAGGCTTGCCAAATTTTTTGAGTAAAGAATGATTTAATGTTAAAATAAATATCAGAAAATGGTTCTACACTTATGAACATGGTAGAGTATTAAATAATAAAAATGATTGCAAAAATTAAAAGAAAGCCACTTGGAACTGTTTAAACAGCACAACTGCAGCCTTTATGTGAATGTCTAAATTTTGATTTGAACAAATGCTAACTTAGCAGCAGCAATCTTTCTAAAACTTGGGTAATATTTGGAAATCTAAAGAGAACAAAACAGAAATGTAGTTTACCATGGTAACCTTCTTACTTATCCAAGATTTATCTTGATTCAACAATGTTATGAAGTATTATTATTTGCGATCTTCTAAAATGGTTTTTTTGTGTCCAGTTAAAACACCCAGATGACACAGTTTTTTATGTTGGCCAGGCAACATAAGAAATAATGGAAAATAAATACTTGATAATCTAAAAACATGTAGAAATGCAAAATAATGCAAAAGTCAGAGTAAAATAGATCATGCCAAGCATGGTTTTACTCATAGATTTTTGTTCTGTGCATGTGTGTGTGTTTGTGTGTGTGCTTCTGTAAGTGTCACTGTGTAGCCTTGGCACTTTTATCTCCTGTGAGACAGGGTTTTTCCCTCCCTGGACTCTTGCTCTTCTGTTCTTCACAGTTCTTACCAGCTGTGCTTGGATTACAGAAGCCAGCCCAGATTTCCAGCTTTTGATGTGGAGTCTGGGGATTAACTTCAGTACTCCAGCATAAACTTTGAGTGCTTTATCCACTGAGCCATCCCTTTAGTCCCTATTTTTAATTTTTTAAAGTAATATATGCATACATTGTGATTCACAGGCCTGAAGATCTGCTCATTTTTGTCATTGTCTTATAATGTAAGAACCCTTGAATAAATACTCGTCTGGAATCCAGAATAAATAACAATGCCAATGATAAATTTAACAACAACACTCAAAAGAAATGGAGCTTATCATGTGCCTAAGCATGTGGTGTTGCCTCAGGTAATACAGAAGACTGTGCAATTATGTTTTTCAATATATTTTATTTATTTATTTATTTATTTATTTATTTATTTATTTATTTAAGAGAGAGAGAGAGAAAGAGGCAGAGAGAGAAGAGAGAGAGATAAAAAGAGAGAATGGGCACACTAGAGCCTCTAGCCACTGTAAACAAACTCCATATGCATGTGCCCCTTTGTGCATCTGGCTTACATGGATCCTGGAAAGTCAAACAAGGATCCTTTGGCTTTGCAGGCAAATACCTTTACTGCTAAGCCATCTCTCCAGCCCCAAGACTGTGCACTTATGATCCGTGTTTACATCACTGACAGACGGGTCAAAGGAAAACATTGTAGCCTGAAAGCAAGAAACCATTTATTTAAAAGACTTTGTTTATTCCTCTAAAATTTAAGCATTAAATAAATGGTGTTCATGTAGGTGTTTTAAAAAAAGATTTTTATCTTAAAACTCTCAAGTGTTTTGTGGGCAAAAAAGTAAGAAAAGAATATTTTCATTTGAAATATGAGAATACTTTTTTCATGTGTTGTTATAATGAGAGACAGGGAATGATGTAGTGGGAATCAGAGGGACAGGTAGATTTGTATTTTATTGAATGTATGGAAATCTACTAAAAATTTTCTTATAATAATAACCTTGAGTAGGAATCATTGTAGACAACCTAGAAATTTCACAGAGGGACTATATTTCTTGATAGTGTATGAAAGTAATCACAAATATAAATACAGAGAACAGCATAAGTAAAAACCACTGTTGCCTCAGAGTTTAAAGAAAAATATGTCATGTACAAGTGAAAACTCACTACTGTTTGCATCAGATGTCCCCCCACAGGCTCATGTGTTTTGAGCACAAGGATCCCAGCTGGTGATGCATTTGGAAATGCAGCCTTGTTGGAGAAGGTGTGTTGTAGGTGATGGGCTGAGATGTGTTAGAGACCATTTCCTCTTACCAAAGCTCAGCTAGGACTTGCTGCTTTCTGTCAGCTTCTGTGGCCAGATGTGATGTCCAGCCTCTGCTCTCCTGCCATCATGAATCTTCCCCTCAAACGTATAAGCCAAAATAAACCCTTTCCTCCCATCTGCTACTTTTTGTCTGATAATGTAATGCAAAAGTAACCATAACACTAACCCCCATTTATTTTTACCAAATTTGTACACATAGCTCAAATTTTAGGTACCAAGAAATGACAAAACTGAGGAGGGTGCTAGTGGGCAGGAGCGGAGATGAATGGGCATCTAGAAGATTATCATGAGGACTGCAAAGCACATTTGAGCTCTGTAGCAGACAGCTTCAGGTTCGCTGGATGAACTTCCAGACCAGGCACAGTTATGGAGGAAGGGACATTATTTATTGAAGCTTACAGATCCAGGGGAAGTTCCATAATGGCAGGAGAAGTGGCCTGCTCTTCACAGGACCAGGCAAGAGAGAGAAAAACCAAACAGGCACACAGAGCAAAACTACAGCCCAAAAGCCACAGCACACTTCAGGAACTCCTATTAGGCACACTTTGCTTATCTTTACAATGGAATCTCAAACCATCACCACACCTTAAGACCGGCCCCCAGTGACATTGCCTCTAACAAGGTGATTGCAGATGCAAACTATAACTAAAAAACACTGAATATATTGGGGGACAACTACCACATTCCACCCCTGACCCCCAATAGATTTAGTTCTTGGCCCCCAATAGATTTATAATTATCACACATTGTAAAATGTACTCAGTCCAATTTCAAAGGTACTCATAATCTTGACCAACTTAAGATAGTGAGTCCTGTAAAATCAAACAAGTTAAATACTTTCAACATGTAAAGGCACAGAGTAAACATTTTCAACTGGTATAAGGCATAGCAAGGAGAGACTAGAATAATGCAAACTCAACCACCATCAGCAGTCATCAAACTTTTGCAGTTCAAGTTCAACATAACCTGAGACTGACAGTCTCCAGGTTTTCCAATTCCACCCCTCCAGCTGGGCAGAGTAGCCAGGGAAAACTTTCATCTCATGCCAACACTGCACTCCATGGTAGCCCTTTTGCACAGTCCTGGTATATCCAAAACACCTTCAGGTCTCCATGCAAACCACGGTCCATCTTCCAAAGGCTCTTCCAGCCTATTCCTGAGGGTCTTCATGCCCTGCCTGATGCTGCATCTCAGCAGCGGCTCCTGGAACCGTGCGCAATTCATGACCACTCCATGCATTTTTCATGCTTCCAAAACTAATACCAAGTGTGCAGGACACAGCCATATTCTTAATCCAGAGATAAAATAAATCAAAGCCTTGAAAAGCAGGTTCCTTCTCCAGTCAACTCATTCTAAGAGTTTGCATTTCTAACAGTCTTTCCTCAGGCATCCTCTGCATTGTTTTAATGTAAAGCAGTCAGGCCACCTTCCTTAAGATTGCTAATGTGGTTGACTCCATTAACCTAAAATCAGTCTCAGTGCCTCTAATTTTAACTTGCTTGAGGTTTTCCAACTTAAAATCTTAAAATCTCAGTTTGATATCTTTAGCCAAGCACATCAGTCCATTACAAATTTAACCTTGATCAAACTTTCTGGGCCTGGATAGTGGAACGTAGCCATCCCTTATGCCAGTAGCCCAGTTCCAGCAAAGTCCTCTGCAGTCTTTCCTTCCCCTTAGGAAGCTCATAAGCCAAGCCTCAAAGTTCAATACTGTCTGCACTTAGCATTCTCAAACTCTCATCAGAATAGTCCATAAAACTTGGCTTACCACTCCAGAAGGCATCTTCAATTGCAAGCACCCAGTCCATGCCCATTCCTCCAAAACAAAGGTTCCAAAAGACGACTATCCACACTGTCAGGTTCATCTCACCCCACACTCCTCAGTACCACTTTACTGTAGCAGACAGCTTCAGGTTCGCTGAGATGAACTTCCAGACCAGGCACAGTTATGGAGGAAGGGATATTATTTATTGAAGCTTACAGATCCAGGGGAAGTTCCATAATGGCAGGAGAAGTGGGCTGCTCTTCACAGGGTCAAGCAGAGAGAGAAAAACCAAACAGGCACACAGAGCAAAACTACAGCCCAAAAGCCACAGCACACTTCAGGAACTCCTATTAGGCACACTTTGCTTATCTTTACAATGGAATCTCAAACCATCACCACACCTTAAGACCGGCCCCCAGTGACATTGCCTCTAGCAAGGTGATTGCAGATGCAAACTATAACTAATAAAACACTGAATATATTGGGGGACATATATTCAAACTACCACAAGCTCAAAAGGAGTAAGTCCTGTTACTCTGCCCATGTCATACAAGAATGCGGTAAAGAAGCCTCTGTCATCCACACTCCTAGCTGAATGAAACATGTCTCTGGTTGTCTCTGCATCTGTGTAGAAGCACTCTCCTCTACTTATTGGCAGGGTTTCAATGATTTTATCACTGCTGGGTACTAAATTTTGTCTTCTGAGAATGAATTGCTTAAAGCAAGCTTATGACTCAAAACTAGTGGCTGAATCATAGCTGATTTTTCCTGGAACAATCAAGAAAAGAGAGGTTGTTGGGTTGTTTGTTTGTTTGTTTGTTTGTTTGTTTTTCCAGAGACTATTGGCTGTGAGGACAATATAACAACACTTACCATGACAAAGATGAACAAACATAAGTCAAAACAGAAAGTATAATCCTAGTGAAATGACTTCAACTCTTGAATCCAAGCCTTCCTGAGGGATAATTCTTCATTCTTTCCAGGTATATAAGCCAGTAAATTATTGTTTCTTTACTACATTCCCTTGCTTCATTGAGTTTTATTTCTGTCTTGCAAAATGCACTGATGTCTAACAAAACATGTTAGACTTACAATCTGTGAATGCATTCTTGGAATATCTAATTATTGACAGTTGGATTATAAAATATCAATGACAGTGCACAAATGCAAGCACTTAAAGAGGTTCTGCTATGAAATTTTCAGAAGTTACTATGATTACAATGAATGGTATTATAAGTTATTTATTTTCTAGATTCAAATGTCCACATATTTGGTATGCTTAGAGAAAAAAAAAAGTCCTATTTATTTATTTATTTATTTATTTATTTATTTATTTATTGTAATGTCACTCTCTTGCCCAGGCTGACCTGGAATTTACTATGTAGTTTCAGGCTGGTCTTCAACTCACAGCAATCCTTGTACCTCAACCTCCCGAGTATGCCACACTTGTCACATTTATTTTTATATTATTTGTTTCCTTAAAATGTGAGAAAATAGAACTATTATATTTTGATTATTTTCTCATTTTGACACAGGGTCTTATATAACCCAGGCTGGCCACAAACTCTCAATGTAACTGAAGAAAGCTCTAGGGTCTGATCCTCCTGCCTCCTCCTTCCAATTGTTGGGATTACATGCATATACCAAAAAGCCCTGTCACTTCACTTTTAAAATGAAAAAAAAAAAAAAAGGTGACTTTACTTTTAAATGCTAAGAGATACAACAGCAAATTTTAATTTTATTAGTGGGAAAAATAGTTTAGTTTTGTACTTAAAAAAAAAAGTCAGTGGTCAGAATAGGAGAGGACAAAGAAAACAAGTTATCCTATGAGGATCTTCCAAAACTGCCTGGTAGGCTCATGCTAATATTAGTTACTCTGGGAATTCCAAATACATGAGTGTTCTATTATTAAAAGGTGCTTGATTGGATGCCATTTCTCTCCCAGGGCCTTGAATAAATTCAATATATGTTTAATTAACTTTAATTTCTATTTAGCAGCTGTTACTTTTAAAATAGAAATTACTTTCATACTTGTTGAATGTATTTTCTATCTTTATCCTACAATTTATAAAATTAGAAGGCTAAATCTAGTGTAAGGAATTCAATAATATAGTTTCTATAAATAAGATTAGATGTATACTACATCCTGAATTTACCTTTTGTCATATTACAAAATCAGTTTAGAACAAAATCCAGTTTTCTCATTCACCCTTGTATTACTTTCCTATAGGTGCTATAACTAAACATTGGTGGAAAAATTACCAGAGCAGAAACTGACTCTCTCCATAGTTCTGGAGACCAAGTAGCTAAAGCTAAAGTGTCAATAAAGCCATATTCTCTCATAAATTGATCTTCTTTCCTGGCTTCTACTGGCTGCTGGCAAGACTGGGTGAGCCTTGCATTCTGGCTAAATGAGCCTAGGCTCTGCCTGTCTTCACAATGCCATCTCTCCTCTGAGCATGTCTCTATCAAATGTCCATCTGCATCTTTCTTATTAGTCTACATGTGATGACATAAGAGTCCAGTGGATATTAAGGATAATTTTTCCTTGAGATTCCTTAAAATTCTAATTTTGCATCTTAGCAAAACAATATATCTTTGGGAAGTCATTTTTCTCATTACTACAGTAAAAAGAATAAGATGACTTCAAAATTTAAATTTGTATCAGTCAAGCTATTCAAATACTTGCATTTACATGTGCTTGTATGTTTTATATCTACCAAATAAGAACGTTCCAAAACTTATTTTCTCAAGTGAAAAAAAATTGTTTATATTATTGACAAAATTTTCAAAGTTTTGCTTCTATATACAGTCTTTTTAACTGTATGGGATTTTTAAACATCTCTTTTACAGGCAATCAGAACCACATAGTTATAGGCAAAAGAATAATTATGAATTATCAGAATGTAAATGTTAACAAAAATATTTTAATTACTGAAATAATAATTCTGAGCTAAATTATTAGAGCTTTTAAGATACAAAATAACCAATTTTAAATAGTCTTCATGCTTATCCTATAAAACTACACTAGAAAAAATTGGCTATTACCATTTCATCAAAAAATTGTGCACAAAAGAAAGGAATAAATAAAGAAAGCTATAAGAAAGAATATAAAGAGGGGCAGGCAGTAAATAAGAGAAGGATAGGGTTAGGGAAGCAGGGAGAAAGAAAGACAAAAAGAAGAAAAAGAAAGAAAGAAAGAAAGAAAGAAAGAAAGAAAGAAAGAAAGAAATCATATTGTTCAGCCTGATTTTTTTCTCTTAGTGTTGAGCCCTTCACCTTTCTTCTGTTATTCAAAAATCTTTTTTGCAACATGAATAAAATAAATGCCAATCATGTAAATATGACATGTAAAATGCCTAGATTCTCTATAGCCTGTGACTGAACTCACAGTGCTCAGAAATAAGCAATTTTGCATTATCTCCCAAAGATATTTAACAAAATCCATCTCTCTCTGTTCCAAGGATAAGCATCTGATTGAGTTGGGTTGTTTTTATTTATCCTTTCTTTTTGTGTGTCATACTGTGGGTAGAAGACTCAGGGTCTTGCTCATGCGAGACTCTATCACTGTGCCACATGCCTAAACCTTGACTTTGGGTATTTTATCAGCTATTCTGAGTCAGGTGCTACAAACCATGTTATTATACCAACCTAGAATGAGTGTTCCCATTTACTATCCAACCCTGCCTGCCCCCCATAATCCTCTTTTCCATTTCTAGTGTATGTGTTGGAGAACGACCATTTACTATTTATCATGGAAGATAATATCTATGACCATGCAATGTTAAAATCATTTCAATGAATAATTTGTGATCTGCCTCATTAATTTTAAGTTACATTTGTTTCTATCTTTTCTAATTACTGTCTGTGATATCAAAAACTGAAAATGTAATTATCACATTATTTTGAGTGATTTTAAAAGTCATTTTTATTGCCACAAAGACAATTAGCCGAAGTATTAACACCAGAGCATTTCCAGAGAAAAGCCTCATTCTTGCTGAGTCATCTCATCACCATGGTGGAAATACAGCCATAGGCAAGCATGGTCATCACTGTGCTTGTGAGAAAATCTGTCCCTGAGTTCCTCCAAATACTGTGTGTGAATCTCTGCTAGGCAAAAGTCAGGCCATCATCAAAACCAAAACCTTTACAAAGCTTTCTTTAAGAGATAGTCTAGGTTTTCCTCCTTTGAGCCCAAGCTACAAATAAGAGTAAGACCACCGAGCGGTACAGTCTGTAGTGTCATACTCAGAAGTCATTTCCTAAAACATACTCTATGAGAACCATGTACATAAGGAAAGGTAAATGTAGTAAGTAGAGGGAATATTGTATTGAATTGCAGTTATTAGTGATCACTCAATTTATCATCTTATAGCAGAAGATTCTACAGTGAAATTTAACTACAATAAGTGAAAATGAAGATAATTATTTGATAGAGTCTACAAACTATTTTACTGCTAGTGGCTTATGAAGAGAATAGACTTTCAAACATCCTTAAGTAGCATTGCTCTTAAAAAACATTTAAGTGTTCATATCATACAGCATTATATAAAATAGAAATTGAGTTTATTTTACCTGTATTGAGTTTAAAATGTGGTTTTTCTGTGTTCTTAAGGTAATTTATTGCACTGAAATAATTCTCTAGTTATTTCTTATTATTTCTTGTAATAATAGAATTTTATTGAAAGAATGATAAACTGTAAGATTAGCATGAAGTTTAACAACAAAAGTGTGTTTATAATCTAAAGATTGAATCAGCCATACAGATCTTTAAATGGGAAAAATACCTATAGACTAGAATAGTCTAAATTTACCAGCAAAACATTAAATTATTTTCTTTTAAAAAATATTCATGGGCTGGAGAGATGGGTTAGCAGCTAAGGCGCCTGCCTCCTAAGCCTAAGAACACTGGTTCCAATCTCCAGCAGTTCCAATCTCCAGGTCCCATGTTTAGCCAGATGCAAAGTGACGCAAGGGCACAATGCCACACTTGACCACAAGGGGGCGCACGCATCTGGATTTTGTTCGCAGCAGCTGAGACACTGCTGGCGCACCCATCTCTGTCTTCCTCTCCCTCTCTCTCTCTGTCTCTCTCTGTCTCTCCCCCCCAAAAAATAAAAAATAAAAAATAAAAATAAATTCATTTATTTGAGACAGAATGAGAAAGAAAGAGGGTGAGTGAAAGAGAGAGGGAAAGAGACAGAGAGTGAATATGGGGACTCTAGGGCCTCCTACCACTACAAACAAACTCCAGATTCAAGCACAACTTTGTGCATTTGGCTTTATGTGGGTACTGGAGATTTGAACCCAGGCTGTCAGACACCAGTGAGCCATCTCTCCAGTCCCATAAATTACTTTCTTAGCTTCAACCAAAACACTGACATCAAAACAACCATCCATCAACAATTTTTGCAAAGGTCTATAAATTCTAGGAATATTTTGGCTGCTGAAAATATAAGGACCCATTCCAAAGGAATGCAAACTAAGGTTGTGACAGGCCTTTAAACTGTTAATTTTCACAGAGTGTGATGGCTATGTAGAAAGAAGAGGAATTTCAGAATTTCAGTTCATTAGACAACTTAACCCCAGACTAATTTTGAATAACTATCCAGGTAAACATTGAATTGTATTTTAAAAGTATTTTAAGAGGAGGAAGAGGAAGAAACAGAAGATGTCAAGGTCCAAGGTACCTGACTACAGGCATGGCTCCCTTGGACCAAAAGTTATGATTGCCCACAGAAGTAATTTATGTAAGCTACGGTTGCCAAAAGCTTGTTAAAACTGAGAGCCTAGAATTTCAAACTTCCTATAGCTAGACATTAAAATATGTATGTTTTCTGGCTTATCCATGCATGATTTTAGATAACTAGCTATCTTCTATTACTATCATTATTTTCATATACATTTTCTTTTAAAAGTAAGTTAATTACTACATTTGTTTAGTTTCACAAATTATCATGTTTACTACATCACATTGTACCCAAAGAAAAATGAAGACTACCAGTAAGCAAGCTAACCAGAGACCTGCAAATGGTTAAATGCTTGACATGTCTTTGGATGCCCAAAATACACATGAGAACAGGTTGACTAGTAAGATTATCTAGTTGTTATTTATAGTAAGGCAAACATAAACACCTTGGGAAACTATGGGGGTTGGATACAAGGTTAGCAGGCCAAAATTACAGGCAATGTTATACAAGAGTATAGTGAGGTCCCTTGGAATATGAACCAAAAGTACACAGACTTAAGAAGTTAGAAGGAAACTGAGCCAGAAACAAGTTTACTTACTACAGATACTAAAGATTAATCTTAAACTCCATTCAGCTTTTGAATAACTAAACAAATATCTCTGAAACTTCATTTAATATACATCTGAAAATAACATCAAAACATACCTATTTATGTTTTAGAAGTCATATTTCCTCCTAGTTTTAAATGCATATCATGAAAGTAATATTTGAGCTAGATCCTCTACATCTTCTGATAATAATTCAATATAAAACTGTAGTCAAGAGGCATTATATCTGATACTTCCCTTTGATATATTATTTGCCACTACCATAAAGAAAATTATATTAGTTTGACAGGCATTATTCTTCATGAAGATATGTTTATTTATGAGAAACACAATATTTATCACTGAATGTGGCTTTAATAAACATGTCCTGAAATTGCTTTTTGTTCTCTGAGGAGGATAAATGTGTTTTTAATACTGTACAAATTTAACAGTATGCACTTATATCCTTAATAATTAGTGGAAAATATTATTTTCACTTAATCAAGATAATTATAGATTATTTTATACAATGTTTTAACAAATTCCATCATTACATTTCAAAGCATTCACACAAATTTAAGATACAATGTGTTGTGTCTTTTTAGCATTTGAATAGTAAATGTGTTATAGATCATTTTACCTCTTTATTGCTGAATTTAAATGTTCTAGATTATTGATTTTGATTAATTAATAGCAAATAGATGTATTAAAAACACAGAAATACCTCACATTTTAGATTCCATATTTTTAGCTCATATAAGTTAAAACATCTTAGGTATGATTTGTTTTCTGTTTTATAATGGATAAATATTATTAAAATGGTAATCCAAAATATTATTTTTAATATAGAATAGTCTAGACAGTGATGGTTAGACCAGTATTTGATGTTTGATATAAAGTGGGAAATGTGATGAGCCCAAAACATCCACATTTAATAATTATTTCTATGTAATAAATATACTGAACTCTGAAAAGCTAAACTCCTATTTTTTTTTTGTAATTTGGTTTACTTCTTGTTTTCCACAAATGTTTTGGATTTAAAAAGTGCATTTGTACCTTATTAGTAAAATATTTCATGCAAAAAATTAAATGTTACTAATATTCAATTTTGACAGACAAGTATATGTATGCGGGTGACTAAAAATGGGTTAAGATTGCTTCAAAATTGATAAACTTGTACATATAAGTACTAAAAGGAAATTCATTCATCAAGTTTACATGGTTGTGTGGAGGATCCCTATTCTTTAAAACATTACTTTGCCTATGATATTTACTTGTTTCAGCAGCTAATAGCAACACAACAAAGAAACTGAATCATGCTAAGGAGAACTTCACTTTCCTGTTAACTAGAGACTACTTCCAAGGATATTTAGTCAAATCCCAAATCAGCCCATTATAACTATGAGAATGTATCACTTAGAATTAATGTTTTAAGGACTTAATCTCAAACTAAATTTAGAAATGAGCCCCATGACTAAAGTTTTGTGGAAATATTTTTGAAGGATTTTCTCAGTCATGGCAATGCTATTCCTCTACTATTTGCCAGGAGGAGACAGGGAGGAGTGTTCTTCTTGCGCATGGTTTACTGAAGGAGACTGACCTGCTCACCCACATAGGCCTCTTGTGCTGGTCAACCTTGTTTAGTTGGCACACATAATAAGACAAATGGTGAAAAATGGTTCAATACCACCTGTGTTTTTAGAGATACATGCTCTAGGAAACTCACACATCCTGGCTATGTGGACTCATAAAACCTGAAGATTTTCTCATCCATGTCTTCATATTCAGGAGTCACTTTACTTTCTATATATTAGAGTATTTCTAATCCAAAATTGTGAAATTGAGTATCTCCAAAATTAGGAAGTTTTCAGTGCCTATATCATGGCACATGCATAAAATTCCACATCTGATGTTTTGTCACTGTTGACAGTCAAAACATAGGGAAAATAAAAGTACTATATGAAGTTACCTGAGTCTCTGTACATGATGTGAATATGAAATATATGTGAACTCTAGGTTTATAATTAGATCCCTTGTCTAAGATATTTCATCAGGAATATAATCATATTTCAAATCCCCAAAATAAAAATAAGACATTAAAACTGAAATGTCTTGTTCCAAAAAATTTGGATACTGAATAGTTAAGCTGTGATTATTATTTTTCTCACTAATAATATGTAGCATTGATGTAGATTGGAAAACTTGACCTTTAAATATTTTCCCAACCCAAAGAAAGGGGAATCAATGGCTCTATGTCTTTCATGTCTCCTTTTCAGTTTGGCTCTAATTGAAAACTGTCAGGGTATGGCAAGGTGCCTTGGGTTAATGTTGTGGAAAGATGTTGAAGCCAAGCTATTTCTGAATTACTCCTGAAACTACAAACACAAGCACAGGAAGACAAATGCTGCATGTTCTCCCTCATCTGTGATTCTTAACTTGGAAACCTTGAGTTGCAGGAATATCTGAAAGGCAATTGTACGAATATATAACAAGGATGGAAGTGTTTAGAGGAAGGGGAATGGGAGGGTGGGAGAGACACACACACAAAAGTAAATCCAAACTGAATTGGTACCATAGAAACCTTTCTCCTGGATAGCAGACTAAAAGATATAATCCTCATCAGGAGTATGCTGGGATTGTTAGGTAAGAAGGGCCCTAGAGAGGGTGGAAAGAAGGCTAACCCTAAAACATTTGCTCTGCTTTTTATAACTCCCAGTACCAGAAATTGGTTACAAACTGTATTGAGCTGAGGTCCCCAAAACAAGACAGGCTTCTGTCAAAGCATGTGATTACTCATCTGAGGGAAAAGGTAAGACCCTATTGATGAAGACACCACATGCTGCTGACACAGAACATCAGAGATCCAGCTGAAATCTGAAAGAAATACAGTTCCCAGATGGTCTGCCCATATAGTGCTGGAAAGTGCTACATGAACTGCTGGGGGAAAATGGCCAACAACGATGTGAGCTAGCAGGGGACACTGCTATATGGAAACAACCAGCCTGATAAGAGGTACTCTCATATTCAATAGTGGCACCCAGCATAGGTGGGTACCAATGGCTCTCAGATTGGCTAAGAGATCCTCTCCCTTAGTGGAAAGAAACCCATGGTTAGAATTGGGATCTGAGTTAAAATCACATGGAGACCAATATTATGGTCTCCAAGGAGAAGCTCCCACAAATCTTTGGCCAAAAGAGTGGCTACACCCATCAAAATCTCTCTTAATTAAAAATGCTTATACCATTTAACCTATGCTGATCTCAGTCTCCATTGGAGAATTTGTTTTCATTTCTTGAAAGGCAGCAAGAATCAAGGAGATAAGCCTGGCATGGTGGCACATGCCTTTAATCCCAGCACTCAGGAGGCAGAGGTAGGAGGATTGCCATGAGTTTGAGGCCACCCTGAGACTACATAGTGAATTCCAGGATAGCCTGAGAGTGAGACCCTACCTCAGAAAAAAAAAAAAAAAGAATCAAGGAGAGAAACCTCCAGTCACAAATCAGCAAGGATGGAGGTGAAACAGAGGAATTGTCAAGATGAGCAAGAATGCTGCTTGAATTGCAAGCCTGACAACCAGTGTCAGGGTGATGGCAACAGACCCAGGGGATACTTAAAATGCAGCAAAGTAGAAATCTAGAAACTGCTGAGAGCACCACTAAATAAGACTTAAAATATACCCACTAATGTTCAGTAAATTTGCAGAAAACAGGGTAAAAAGATTGTAAGAGTCACAGAGTGGAAGAGAATGTCCAGAGGCATTGCCCACCCACCTCACAATAACTGACTGCTGCTCTCACATGTCATAATCCACAACCCCATGGTGAATACCAGAAATCCCACTGAGGAGGGTGCTCAGCAGAACAGTGTACAGGAAGGAGGGAAATGATGGTACCAACGTGTGATGTGTCCATACAAAGTTTCTACTTGATAAAAAAAAAAATACATACATATTAATTAAAAACACAAATTAATTTAAATATGCAGCTCAAAGGCAATCTTTCTTGAAAAAGAGAATACCTATATAGAGAAACAGTATTTAAAACATAAAAACTTAAAAATTCCAATCATAAAATTTTATGTAAAGAAAGTCATCTCAGCTTGAATTAAACTCACCATGACCTGCAGGGAATTTTTTCCATTTACTGATTGGAATTAGCTCCTGTATAGACAAAGTAGGCCAGTCTTCATAATAACGGCACTTGCGGAATAATTTCAACTTTTGTATATTCTCCAGTTTTACTTTTTCCTGAAAAATATTGTCATTATCAAATTGCTAGTATTGGGTCATTTAAAAGTAAATGAAGGATAGCAAAAAGGGAAATGACAGTAAAAGAAAGTAACTGTACAGATATGTTAGTATAAAATAAATTAGAATGCTACTATGATTACATTGTTAGGTTGTAATTTCAATCTTCAAACTTGATTTACCATTTTCTTTAATAATACTTCTATATCTACCACCATGTTTTATGATTCTGACATAGACAAGATTAAATTCAAAAGTCATATTTGATGATATACCACAAGTGATACTGATATTGTGAAAATAGAAACAAAATAAAATACATTTGAAGCCAGACTCTCAAAAATTGAAACATATTGATAACTGGTATTTGGAATAAAAATGAGTTCTGTCAAGTCAACTGTACCTTAGGCAATAAGACACCATATCAAAGGAAATCCCAACTGTTTGAAACCCAAAGCAAGAAGAAGGTTGACTTTAAAATCTCCATTTCACATTAGACCTGAACCTGCCAGCACTCTTTAGCACCTGGACCAGGATTGAAGCCTATCAAGAGGAGCTGGGACGGTGAAAGACCACAGAGCACTCAAAAATACATAAAATTGATGCTGCGAGGATGGTGTGCAAAGCCTGCAGGTCCAGATTCAATGCCTAAGCCATCCAAGTAAGCAAGTTACAAAAAGAAAGTGATGCAAGTGTTTGGTATTCTATCAAAGTGGAAAGAGGTTCTGGCATGCCTACACACACACACACACACACACACACACACACACACACACACATGCACACACGCGTCCACACACAATTAATAAATATTTTATCTACATAAAATATAACCTCTAAATAACTAACTAAATAAATAAACAAATAAAAAAAACCTCTGATAGCTTGATTGCCCATCATCAGCAGAAGCTATTTAAGTGACACCAAATAAACCATACTTTTTAATCTCTAGGTCAAGTCAAACTTGAAACATTAAAAAAGATGTGAGCACCATACCAATTTTAACTTTGTGTATTCCTTTGCAGGAATTTTAAGAATTTCACAATCCGATTCTGTAGAAATGGAGCATGGAGGCGTTTCAAAGTCAGATTCAGATGTGAGTTCCAGGGTTCCAAATATACTCCACTGTGTCAGCTGTAAACATATCAGAATAAAGGAGACTTCAGTGAAACCTGTTAACACATGATATCATAGAAACATCAGTGAACAGTCTTGATGAGCCTGCAAGAGGGATTGCAGTTCTCACTCCAAGTCTATGGAAGAAGGGGTTCGGAGGTTCTCACTTCTCCCCAGTGCTACTTCCCTGAGCAATGAAATATTCTTTTTTTTTTTTTCTTCACTGCATGAACAAAATGACATGTGTGAGAAAATTCTTGTTTTTGTTCATTGATTCATTGTAATAGCCAGGAAAATGTATACAAAATGTAGACAAAAAGGTTGAAACCTGAACCTGAACAGGACCTTAGGAGGAGCACCTGAATAGAAGGGCCCAGGAAAGGGTGAAATGACGCCTAACCTTAAATTTCTCCTCTTTCTCTTTTTCTCTGTCTTTTTCTTTTTCCTTTTCCCTTGACACTGGCCTATAATTCCCTGTACTGGGACGCAGTTAACATCCACAATGAGCTGTTGATCAGAGGGGCCTACAAGGTCTCCCAAAACAAACAAGACAGACTTCTGTCAGAGCACTTGATTACCCACCAGAGCTTAATTGTAAGACCCTACTGCTGCAGACACCATATGCTGTTGGTACAGACCATGGAGAGACATGGTTGGGATCCAGAAGAGAGCCAATCACCAGACAATTAGCCCATTTAGTGCTGAAAGGTGCTACATGAGCTACTGGGGAAAGTTGACAACTCAAAATCTAAGCAACTCAGAAGCAAATCACCTGATGTGATGCTCACACAAGTGCAATAGTGGCACACAGCCATGGTGGGTAACCAACTGATCTTGGATTAGCTAATGGATCTGCTCAATGGAAAGGAAACCATATCTGTGACCAGGAAAGAAGTCAGAATCATATCCAGATAACAATTTTGCTTTCCAATGTCATGATCCCACTAATCTTGACATAGAAGAGGATCATTATACCATTTAACCAGTGCTGACTTCACTCTCCATTGGAGAACATCCTTCTCTTTTTCAGATTGGCATAGGACCTGCGGAGATAAATGGCCCAGTGCACTTCACTCCAGCCCCAGATGAAACCACTGAGGAATTGGGGAAATGAGCATGAGTGCTGCTTTCTCAGTGAACCTGATATCAGCACAATGATGGAGATAGACAGTGATGACACTCAATACATACTAAAGCCCAGATCCAGAGGCTCCTAAGAGCCCATCACTGAGGTGACTTAAAATGCACCCAACACGGCTGTGATGGTTAAGTTTGTGTCAACTTGACCTGTTTAGGAATCCATAGGCATTCCTCATAAGTGTGTCTCTGAAGTTGCTTCTAGGAAGGATTAACTAAAGGAGGAATCCTTCCCCTAGGGTGAGCCATTCCTCCAGAGTTTGTGGCACCTCTGGGGGTGAGGGTTGCTTTATCTAAGGAAGCTCTGGGAAGGAATGTATTCCCTCCTCCTCCCACCTGGCTGCCAGTGCTGCTTGCTGTTAGCTGTGTGCTGCTTTCCAGTGTGTACTGAAGACCAGCGTCTCTCCAGAACACCTCCAGGCCTTCAGTGCCAGATTGGGACTGCTGAGGCATCCAGCCTCGTGGACTGAGCAGCTACCAGATTTCTTGACTCTCATGCCTGCAACCTGCTATTGTTGAACTGTCATAAACTCATCCAATAAATTTCCTTTTAATACAATTCATTCTATGGGTTCTGTTCCTCTAGAACCCTTGCTAATACAATGGCTCAGGGAATTTTGTGGAAGAGGGGGCAGAAAGATTGTTGGAGCTACAAGTTGGGACATTATGCACAGAGACATTGCCTCTCTCCCATAACTGCCTGCTTCCCCCACAATGCATGACCCACAATCCCCATGGGGTTGACCTGCATGCCCAAGGAGGAAGGCCTCTTCAGAAAAGGGGCAGGGAGGAGGGAAAGGATGGTACCCACATGTGTTGCTTACATACTAAATATGTGCATATCTAATAAAAATAAATTTTAAAGAATTTTCACATAACTCTTGTGAGATTCTTTAAACTATTTTTAAAATGGTTTACAATAGTGACTCAGAAGGTTGGTACAGGATGACAGGACTGAGATGTTTGAGCATCTTTATATTCTGTGGTAATATCAGCACTTGGGAGGTGGAGGCAGCTTGTTCTCCTTCACAAATTCAAGACCAGCCTGGACTACAGAGTGAGTGTGCCTGAAATAATTGTATGAATTTCTTCATTCTAACTACAACTTTAGTAATACAGAAATTGTAACTTTGTATGTGGAAGAAAGAAAATAATGAGAAAAAATAATGTGACAAAGTGAAACACATCTGCTACATAGAAATTATAAAGATTAACATTTCAGTAGCTGAGAAAAACCTATAATTCTTGTTAAAAATAAAAAATATAGAATATGAAAATATATTAAAAACAAGCCAACAATTTCACAAATGACTTCCCCACCACACAAAAGAAACCAACTCTAACAGATAAGGAGACAGAAACATGTATAAATGTTATCATGCCATCTCCCTTTTATATCCACTATTTTAAACTACTACATAACCTATATATCTGGGGAAATAACTGTCAGACCTAACTCTGGAGACTATATTTGAAAAAAAAAAAACTTTAAATCTAGGAGATTACCTGGGCATATCTCCTAAAATTAATCAAAAGCATGTGCAATATTTTATCCAGAAATACATGTTTTAGGAATCTTCCTTATGCAAATAAAGGAGAAAGTGCAGAGAGAGAAGGGAGAAAGAAACACACAGCAATAGAGAGACAGAGAGAGAGAGAGAGAGAGAGAGAGAAGAAAGAAAGAGAACAACATACCAGGGCCTCCTGCTGCTGCAAACAAACCCCAGATGCAAGGGTTACTTTGTGCATCTGGCTTTATGTGGGTACTGGAGAATAACACCCAGGCTATAAGGCTTTGCAAGCAAGCTGCTTTCACCACTGAGCAATCAATCTCTCCATGGCAAGCTCAGTATTTCTTAATCATCTTGAAATGATCATTCATGGAGACAATATGAGTAATTCTGTTTTGGTGAAGAGAGTTGGTGAAATATACAAAAGAAAACTCTTTCCTATTTCCTATTATACAGAAAAACAGCAAAATTTATATAAAATTATTTTTTCTCCTTCATGAAAAAAATAATCCTGTAAACTGCCAATAAGAGTATAAGACCTAAAAGACTACTTCTGAATAGAGGTAGTGTAGCTGTCAATATTTGTTGTAACAAAATCTTGTCAAGTCTTGTTTTAAACTGCCTTTCATAGAGATCAACCGTCTGCAAAAGAACAAAGAGTAATAATAATCATTGTTCCATTTGTATTATTTTCCCCCAGGTGTCTAGATTCCAGGCATTGAACATTAAACAAGATCCATAGGCAGAATTTGAACTGCTGTTTTTAAATCAAGAAAAGATCTTGCTCTAAATCTGTACAGCATGTTGTCTTTTCCTAAGAGGCCAAAGAGGAAGACAAAAACTGCAAAGCCTCTTGAGATCACAGAATCATAACCAGGGTTCATGAATGGACTTTGGACATCTGGAAGACTCAAAATTATTTAAAGCATCATTTGTGGCTGTAAATTTCTAGTCTTCTTCAACAAGTTTCATTACTTTCACAGCTGGCTGTATCCCCAAAGGAGATTTATAAGCACCATTACAGTAAAAAAAAGGTTACATTTACCCAAGATCTAGACTTCTATTACTTTTTTAGAAAGCACATTCTTAAAGTTAAAGAAACAGATGGCAGCTTTATGTTGTCATGCATGGATGTAATTCCCAGTACTGGGGAGTTTGAGCCAGGAGGATGATGACTTCTAGTTTAGCCTAGGCTATACAGAGACTATTTCTTAACCAAAATAGAAGAAAAAAAATTAACAAACCTTTTAAGAGGGTAATATAGTTCTGGGAGGATAATTCAGCAGTTTAAGGTGCTTGTTAGAAAACATGTCAGCTGGTTTTAATTCCCAAGCCAAACAAGTAACCATCTTGCATTCATTTTCAGCATCAAGGTGCTGTGGTGCAAACACACACACAACATGCAAACGCACACGCACACACACAGTGGTGCTTTGAATGCTAGGTCCCCAGCTGGTGGCAATTTGGGAATTGTAGCCTCTTGGAGGGTGATTAATTCTTTCAGTAAAGTGGCAGGATACAAAATTGACACACTAACATCAGTAGCCTTTCTAATATGCAGAGGACAAAATATACAGAGAAAGCAATCAGTGAGGCTGTCCCAGTTTCAATAGCAACAGAAAAAAATTAAATACACTGTAATAACACTAACCAATGATGAGAAAGACCTATGTAATGAAAACATTAAAAAGAAACTGAGGAGGACCTCAGAAAATGGATACATAGAATTAATATTGTGAAAATGGCAATTCTACCAAAAGCAATATATGGATTTAATGCAATACCAAAAAGGCCCAGCATAATTCTTCACAAAGAAAAAAAAAAAAAGATCTCAAGATTCATATGATATAACAACAGGCCTCAGACATCCAAACATATCTTCAGCAAAAGAAACACCTTTAGAGGTATCACCATACCCAAAGTAAAGTTATATTGTAAAGCCATAGTAACAAAAACAGTATGGTACTGGCATAAAAAAAGAAATATACACCAATGGAACAGAATTGAAGTCCCAGACTTTAGGTCAAGTAACTATAGACACTTGATCTTTGACAAAGGTGCCACTAATGTAGACAAGAGAAAAGACAGCATCTTCAACACATGGTACTGGACAAATTGGATGACCATACGTAGAAAAATGAAACTAGATCCACTCATCTCACCATACACAAAAATAAAGTCCAAGTGCATTAAAGACATCAATTTAAGACCTGAAATGCTTCTACAGGAAGAAAAAATAGGAACTCTCCACAATGTAAGAGGAAAGACTTCTTGAACAAAATGCTAATAGCCCAGGAAATTAAATAATCACTCTATCAATGGGATTTCCTGAAGCTAAAAATCTGTTGCACAGACAAACATACCATATTCAGAGCCAATACATTACCCTTGAATTGGAGAAAATTTTTGCAAGCTATACTACTGAGAGAGACCAAATATCTAGAATCTACAATGAACTCAAAAAAAAAAAAACTGAACAATAAAAAAAAATCAAATAACCCACTCAAAAAAAAAAAAAAATTAGACCTTAGAACTGACTAGTGAGTTTTCAGAGGAAGAAATACAAATGGCTAAAACACACTTAAAGTGTTCAACATTCCTAACCAAGGAAATGCAAATTAAAAAAAAAAAAAAAACGATGAGATTCCATCTTACTCTAATAAGGATGGAAATCATTAAAAATCAAACAACAAAAAATGTTGGTGAGGACGTAGGGAAAGAGGAACCCTCATCCACTGTTGGTGGGAATGTAAACTTGTACAACCACTATGGAAATCAATATGGAGATTCCTGAAAGGGATAAATATAGAGCTGCCAAAAGATCCAGTTATTCCCTTACTGGGAATTTATCTTAAATGCTCCATGCTTCACTACAGAGATATTTGCTCAACCATGTTTATTGCTGCTCAATTCATAATAGCTAAGAACAGTAATCAACTCAATTGGATAAATAGATAATGAAATTGTGGTACATTTACAAAATGGAATTTTACTTAGCAGTAAGAAAAAAATGACACAATAAAATTTGTAGACAATAGACAGACTTGGAACAGATCATACTCAGTGAGCTCACACTCAGAAAAGACTAAATGGCTCATGGTCTCACTCATCTATAGTTCCTAATCTGTATCAGCTCAAGTTGCTGAAATCCTTGATAGTCAACTCAATACCCAGACAATAGGGATGGAAAGGGAGTGGGAGGGGAAGTGGGGGAAAAACACAAAACTAAACCCAAAATGAACTTGTACCATAGAATCCTTTATCCTTGAAGATAGACTAAAAGATTGAACCCTCAACAGGAGTATGAGAGGAACACTTGAAAAGAAGGGGTCCTGGAGAGGGTGTGATGAAGCCTAACCTTATTATTATCATTATTTGGCTTGGGCCTGTAACTGCCACTACCAGAATGTGGTTGCTACCGCACAATGAGACCTACAAGGTCCCCAAAACAAGACAGACTTCTGCCAAAGAATTTGATTACCCACCTGAGGCAATATAAGAATAAATAGAAAGATTTGCATAGAAGTTGGGCCTTGGTATAATCATCACTTTTTTCTACTTTAAGACAATAATATTGTGTGTGCAGCATGTGATTCGTGTGTGGGAGGTATGCATGTGTGTACACATGTATTTGAAGGTGGGTGTGCTTTATGAATGCATGTGAGGAGGTCAGAAGAGGATGTCAGGTGTCCTCCACTATCACATTTCTATCTTATTTCCTTGAAACAAGAACTTTCACTGAATATGGAGCTCTCAGTGCTTTTAGCAAGCTCTAGTTATCCTCCTGTCTCCAACCCCCTTAGCATAAGATGTGAAAATGAGTGTGTGACCACACCTGCCTTGCTTTGCTAAGGGTGCTTCAGAGTCAGATCCCTATGCTTACATAGGAAGAACTCTTAGCCACAGAGTTATCGCCTCAGCTCAACACTCATATTCTTAATTAAATGCCCTTAGGTTCTAAAAGTTCAGTTATTTAATCTTTTGCATGTATATGTGTGGTGGTGTTTATACATGTGTGTAGTGGGTCTATGTGTGTGCAAACGTGTATGGTTGAGTGTGTGTGTATGTGTGTGTGTTGGTGTGTTTGTATGTGTAGGTCAGAAATTGATGTCATGTAACTTCCTCACTAACTTTCTAATTTATCTTCTGAGGTAGGGTCATAAGGTCTTCCACTTTAACCCAGAGTTCACAAATTCAGCTAGTCTAGTGAGCTTTTCTGATGATTCCCAGTCTCTATCCCCTAAGCACCATGGTGTAAATGGGCCACCGTGCCCATCTGGCTTTACCTTGGTGTTAGGGATCTGAACTCCAATCCTCAGGCTTGTGTGGCAAGTACTTTATTCACTGAGCCTGAGCCATCTCCCCAACATCTGTTCTTTAAAATCTTTCTTCTCCATCAAGTTCTCTTTGTTTATTATCTTTACATAGCTTGATCATTATTTTAGTGATGCGTTCTTGTATTACTAAAGTTAATATTACCAGAGTCCACTAATCTTTTGCTCAGTTAGTAAGCCAGTTTACAAATTTCCAAATGACTCAGGAAAATCAATAGGAAATGTCTCCCTAAAAGCCATGTATTTACCTTCTTCCTTGAATATGATTCCCAAGTCCTGGTTCCCTGGATTGTTGTTGAATAGTTTCCAACAGTTATTTGTGTATTTAGGTTTTGGCACTCTTATAGTTACTCTAATGTTCACATTAGTCTGACTCAAGCTGATTTGTTATGGCAATCAGCAGTCTGGCATTCAGCTAAGTGAAGTTTCTTTCAAATAAAAATTATTCACCAACTATAACTCTGATAGAGGTTTAATATCTAGAATATAAAAATAACTCAAAAAACTAAACCATAAAAAAATCAATCAACACAGTCAATAAATAGGGCAGGGGACTGAACAGAGTTCTCAAAGGAAGAAATGCAAATGGTCAATAAATATAAAATGTCCATCTCTTTTAACCATCATGGAAATGAAAATTAAAATTCATTTGAGATCCAATGTCTCTCTAGTCTAAATGGCTACCATCAAAAAATAAAATGACAATAAATGTTAGTAAGAATATTGGAAAGAGGACCCTTTATACTGTTGTTAGGAGTGTAAACTGGTATACCCACTATGAAAATCAGTACAGATGTTTATCAAAATACTAAAAATGGATCTACCATATGACTCAGATATACACTCCTTCACATACAATCCATGTTTGTCGCTGATTATTCATAATAGCTAGGCAATGTAATGATCCCAGATGCCCACTGATGAATGGATAATTAAGATATGGCATTTAAACACAATGGCATTCTATGTGGTGGTAAAGAAAAATGAGACAATGAAACTCAAAGGAAAATGATACTAAGGGAGGTAACTCAGGCTCAGAAATACAAATGCCATATGTTGTCTCTCATATATGGATCCCAATTTATTTAGATATGTCTATATTTAGATATGTCTATAAGCTGTAAAAATATCAGTATACTGGTCATGAAGCTAGACTAAAACTTGGGGAGAGGATAAACAGGTGGTGATTATGGGGGGGATAGAAGACTGGCAAGTGGAAGGAGGATAGATAAGCAATAGAAAGTTTTTAAGGAGCACCAGGAAAAGGGAGGGTGAAGGGAAGTATACAGAAACTAAAGATGGTATGAATAAGTACTAGAGAAACATCTGTTAGTAGCTAATTAATAGATATATTAAAAAAAGAAGAGAGAGAGATTGTTTAGGTGGAATAACCCTTCAGGGGAGGAGAAAGCTATACCCTCAACCCATAGGTTTTTGTGATAATTTAAATGCTATCTCCACAGTGAGATATTTATCTGAGAGACCCTTGGGACCCCGAAAACTGTGCTGGCTTTTCCCAAAGCACTTCTTTAGCCAACAGAGCTAGCAGGTAAGACACTATTGCTGAAGAAACCACAAGTTTCCGTCTCAAGGTATTGAGAAATTAAACTGAAACTGATATGCAAGCCACCTCCCTGCTGGCTAGCTCTCATAGTGCCGGAAAGCATTATTCTAGATACTGGGGGAGATAAGTTAGCAGCAGTCTGACCAAGCAGTGGATCCTGCAAGCTACATGATCAACTAGCCAGGCAAGAAGTACTCATGGATGCAACAGTGAGTATAATCAACTGCTCTCCGATTGGATATGAGGCTCTGCTCAATGGGAGGAAATCCATACAGAATCAAGTCAACAGCCAATGGCTTGGAAGGTTATGGACACCAGATGGAAGCTAACATAATTCTTTGCCTAAAATCAAGACATTATGCCCATCAAAAGCCTCAAAATATATACGTTTTATGCATTTTTATTAATGTCCTCCTTTGGTTAGACAGTTGGATTTTGTTTTGTTGATGGAGGCAAATATTGAAGAGACCCAAGATTCACCAAAGAGAAAACAAAAAGATAAAACCCTGTGCTTAGCATTGAATGAGTCATCTCTATCCACCCACCAACGCTCAGGGAACAATGTGTAAGAGAGGACAGAAAAACTATAAGAGCCACAGGATATATATGCATGCTTTGGGGCACTGTTGTCTGGAGAAGAACCGACTATTATATTCACAACCCCTCAGTGATTACTAATATCCCCACAAGACCAGCACCTTTATGAACCCATCAACATCTTATCATAAAATATGGAGGTGTATAAAAGGAATAAGACAATAAAACGATGAAAAGACTACCTTGAAAGAGGAGATTCCTCAGTGGCTGGTGGATCCAGAGGAGAGGGGAAAATTAATGATAACAGGAAAGGAACATGATCAAATTTATATAAATCCATATATTAATGTTCCCAACAAAAAACATGAAAATAATATGGTTATTAGCAGAGAAAAATAAGACTGTTACTTGTAGAGAATAAGAGAAAAGGATTGAGGGGATTAAGATCAAAATACATTAAATATATCTATGAGAATGTAAAAAATGGAAATAAATAAAAATAAAGAAAATATAAAAAGACAGTACATGTAGACATAAGTCTGTTTTTCACATCTTCTATTCCACTGTTTGTGTTCTTACATTTTCATGAACTTTTCTACTTATTATTTTGATATTTTAATATAGAAAATATATTGTTTATTTACTCATGTGCCATGGACATGGTTTAATGTATAATCACAAGGCCAAATATATATAATAGAATTCTCTGTTTCTATTGTATTGACTTTGTTGGAGTACTTATCATTCCTACATTCAGGTGGTTTGATTCAGGTGTCCCCCATAAACTTGGATATTCTGAGGTTCCCAGCTGATAGAGATTTAGGAATTAATGCCTCCTAGAGGCAGTGAATTCTTGGGGGTGGAATCATGGGTTTTATAGCCAGTTTCCCTTTGCCAATGTTTGGCATACTCTCCTATTCCTGTTGTCCACCTGATGTTGGCCAGGAGGTGATGTCTACCCTCTGCTCATGCCATTGTTTTCCCCTGCCATCATGGAGCTTCCTTTCAAGTCTGTAAGCCAAAATAAACTTTTTCCCCCCACAAGTTGCTTTTGGTTGGGTGATTTCTGCCAGTAATGTGAACCTGACTGCAACAGTAACGTTGGTACCAAGGAGTGGTGTCATTTGCTGCTAGACACCTGACTGTGTGTCTTTGGCCTTTTGGAGCTGATTTTCAAGAGGAATGTGGATCAACTTGAAACCTTGACCTAAGAGATGCCTTGCAGTGCTGTAACTATAGCTTGATTGAATATTCTGGTCAGAGTTGAAAGATCTGAATACAGTAAGAACTATGAACTGTAAGTTTTGGCTTATGAAGGTGAGAAAGAGCTTTGCCTGGCTGGGCTAGAAGCAGTTTGTGTGAGAGGCTTGCTGTTATGCCCATGTCCTGAGACTGTGTTCAGGGTTGCATTGCACAGAAATGGACTGGTGTGAGCAGACAGACATGGCACAGAAAAAATGAAATTTTTGGGCCAAAACTGCTGCCCGTTCAGCTGATTACAACCACTGGCCCAGCTGACCTGCATTGGAACAACAGAAAATGCAGTCTTTTTAAGGGGTCTGAATGCTGAAGGAACATTCTGTTCTTCAAAATCTGATTTATTTTCTCCTAGATTAAAAAGTTGACAGCCCAATATGGAGTAGAAGAATGCAAAAAAGAAAGTAATTGAATTTGCAACATGCTCTTGTGTTTTGGAAATGGCCATGGGCACTGTGCAGCAGGATTGCTGGCATGGAGACCTGATGGAGCCATGAGGATGAACCATGGGTTGCAGTGAAGACCCAGTGGAGATGCCAGGACCATGAGATGGCTGCTAAGGAAAGCTGCTGGCCCGAGGTGAAGTTATCAAGGACTATGAATAGCCTAGCTGGAGGGGCAAAATTGGAACTCCAGAGACTTGTTGCTGGTTAGAATTATTGAATTAGGAAATTTGTCACTGGCTACAGTTGTTGGACTTGGAGCTACAGAGTTTGATGTTTGCCCTGATTATTTTAAATCTTATATTGGGTTGAATATTTCTTTGCTATACTTAACACCATTTTTTGCAGTGTGTTTATTCTGTGTCGTTATGGGTTTAGGGGAGATTTTTTTGGTATTATGTTTCAGTTAAAAGATTTCAGACTATGGGAATATTTGAACATCATTGGGACTGATAACAAATATGAGGACTGTTAAAGTTGGACTGGAGGCATTGTATTTTTTTATCATGTATGGTTATCCGTTTATGGAGGCAAGGGGCAGAACGTGATGGTTTGATTCAGGTGTTCCCCATAAACTTAGGTATTCTGAATGCTAGGTTCTAAGCTGATGGAGATTTGGGAATTAACACCTCCTGTAGGCAGTGTTTTGTTGGGGGCAGGTTCATGGATATTATAACCAGTTTCCCCTTGCCAGTGTTTGGCACATTCTCCTTTTCCCATTGTCCACCTGATGTTGGCCAGGGGTGATGTCCACCCTCTGTTCATGCCATCATTTTCTCCTGCAATCATGGAGCTTCTCCTTGAGTCTGTAAGCCAAAATGAACCTTCTTTTCCTACAGGCTACTTTTGGTCTCATGATTTCTGCCAGCAATGCACAACTAACTGCAACAGGCAGTAACAAAATTATTCAGAAAAAGCAATCAGGCAAGTAATATGCTATGTAAGATAGAAGCATACAGATTCTGATCATATAATGGTTTCAACATAAGTTTGTGCCTAAGATAGGAACAATACTCTGAAGAACCTAATTCTAGTTTTGACCCTTATGTTCCTTTAAAATCATCCCTAGAGGGCTGGAGAGATGGCTTACCAGTTAAGGCGCCTGCCTGCTAAGCCTAAGAACCCAGTTCCAATCTCCAGATCCCCACATTTAGCCAGATGCAAAGTGACGCAAGGGTGCAATGCCGCACTTAACCACAAGGCAGCACACGATTTGGATTTCGTTCACAGCAGCTGAGAGACTGCTGGCGTGCCCATCTCTATCTGTCTCCCTCTCCCTCTCTGTCTGTCTGTCTCTGTGTCTCTCCAAAAAAAAAAGTAAGATAATAAAAATAATTTTTAAAAAAAATCATCCCTAGAAAGAAGTAGCTAGATGCTGGTATCCTCAAAAAAGAAGCTATTGACATAGAGGAAATAGATAAAGACATACATGTATGTTTTTTGAAGTTGATAACCAAGCCAACTAATATTAATGCAATTATTAACAGATTTTTCCAATGACTGTAATATTTACCATTGCTTACTATTTTGCAGGTCATATTTGTTAGTTGTTCATTCTGTTTCTGTTTTTTTTTTTTCTTCTTTATTGATTATACTTTTAAAGTATTTCAAAAGCTATAAGGATGAAAATATTTCAGGAGTTCAACTTAGGAAGTGGATGAACAAGGAAAAATAATATTTATTTAAAAATTCCTGGAGAACTCATAGAAAACATATTCCTGGTATAGATGTCAAATTACTCACAAAGTCTCTTCTATCCTATGAACACACAGACCAGATTAGGTGATCACCATAAATTGAATCTTGGGTGAATGTCACGGAATCCTTTCTACATTTCTCTATTCTTTCATGTTTCACAGAGGGGAAAAAAAAATAATAACCTTCAGAGTGACTAAATCAGATTCCCTTTTCAAACCAGGCAGTTTAGGGCAAATGATATATTTTACCCCTATTTTCCAAGCTGGTCCTAACCACATTGACATTCCACATCTGTCATGATTCAGCACTTTCATGAAAACAAGGAAACACTCAATAAGATGTGTATTTCAAACATTAAACCAATTCTTTAGAAAACAACATTTGGACGAAAAAAGTGTCAATTTTTTAAGCATTGTTTGGTTCAATACTGTTGACTAGGCACATAGGAAACACTATTTTCATACCTCATTTGGAATTTTATATTTATAGTTATATTTATTTGTAGAGAAGAATTAATCGATCTGACATGTAGAATTCACCATTTAGTCACTGGAAATAATCATCACAGAATAACATCTAGTAAAAATGCTCACTCATTACAATATGTTAAATTGTGAAATGTGGAATTTTACAAAGAATATCTAGAATAAATGAAATTAAGCAATAAAATTTAAAAGTATTTCTATATTATAATGTATACTTTAGTGTCAAAGAATATTGCTATCTTATTTTTAAATAATCATAAAATTTAAAAATCAGCATAAGAATTCATAAAAATAATGGAACATTTGTTGAAATGTACACTTTATGTGGGCTCACATAGAAGTGCTCACCATGTTTGCATTAGCTTCTAAATTACAAAACCTAGTGTCTGGGTGGACATCATTAAGTTCTCATATGCTATATCTATAAATTTGCTTGTATTATTGAAATGATGACATTTATGTAGTATTATATGCTGAATATTTGTCATATGCATATATATATATATATATATATATATATATATATATATATATATATATATATATATACATGTGTGTAAAATATAACAGTATTTAAAGTACATAAATATACTTATCCTGAGGTTTATGTGTTCTTATAAAAAGGATTTATGGGCTGGAGAGATGGCTTAGAGGTTAAGGCGCTTGTCTTCAAAGCCAAAAGACCTAAGTTCAGTTCCCACGTAAGCCAGGTGTACAAGGTGGTACATGCATTTGGAGTTCATTTGTTGTGGCTGGAGGCCCTGGCACACCCATTCTCTCTCTCTTTCAAATAAATAAATAAAAATAAAAATATTTTTTAAAAGATTCAGATGACTAGTATAGCTGTAAAGTGAAATAACTGTCAGACTAATCTCAATTTGAGAAGACTTGAATATTTACATTTTGGTTCTTGTTAAGTACTTTGAATTATATTGGCCTTTTCTATACTTAAACTTAAAAAGATGCAAACTAAAATATATTCTCTGTTTGTTTGTTTGTTTTTAAATCATTGTATTTACTTATGAGGAGAGGGGATATTAGGCGCACCAGGGCTTGTAGCAACTGTCACCAAACCCCAGACTCATGTGCCATTTTGTGCATCTGGCTTACATGAGTACTTGGGAATCGAACCGGTGTCCTCTTCGGATTTGCAGGCGAATGCCTTAACTGCTAAACTATCTCTCCAGCCTTATTCTCTATTTTTATAACTGTGCACAGGAATATAAAAGCACATAAGATGAGCCTGTTTGTGTCCACTAACTATCTAAAATAACTTAATTTAACTCATTTAAAAATAGTAGGCTGATATTCTACTTATTAGGATATTATGTTTTAAATGTTATTTTGGCACAATTTTATGTAACCATAAAAGTATGGCAGTATTTTACCTCTCACTCACATCATATAAAGTCAGGTAAAAATAAACATTAATGTGATGTTTATAGTAACCATTTGACATGCAACCATGTTAGTGTTGACTATCAGCTTGTGGGTCAATGTATATCATATATTTAAATATTAATTTAACTTTTGTCCTGTTTTCCACTGCCTTTATGTCTTTCCAAGGTTTACTTTGTCATTACAGTGTATCTTTGAATAAAAGCATTCCGTGGGTAGGAGAGATGGCTTATGGTTAAAATGTTTGCCTATGAAGCCCAAGGACCCAGGTTTGATTAATCAGTACCCATGTAAGCCAGATGTACAGGGTAGCTCATGAATCTGGAGTTTGTTTGCAGTGTCTGGAGATGCTGGTGTGTCCATTATCTCTCTCTCTCTTTCTCTCTCTCTGTCCCTCTCTCTGCTTCTTTCTTTCTCTCCTTCAAATAAATAAAATAAAATCCTCCTTATTGAAGCAAATATCCTTACTATTTACTCTCAGATATCGCTATCATAAAGAATCTCTGCTGTACAGACTTCTAAGCTATTTGAACTCTTTCAGTTAATAGTGATATTTGTGATCCTATCTTTATGATTTTATGTTTAACTAAGGAATGTTATTTTATCTTTTCTGTCTTCATAGATAACCAACTGCCTTAACCCAGTTTAATGAACCATTTCACCACTGTCTCCTCTAATCATCTTGTTACTGGGTGTGTTCTCATTGCTGAGTTCTCTTGTCTGGCGGCATGTTCATTTATGCACCACAACTGTAGTGTCTTAATTAGTAGTGCTATTTTATACCCTGATATCTGAAAGGACAACTTTCCTTCCCCATATGTGTTCTTCAGAAGTACTTAGACTATTATTAACTTTCTCATCCATTGTATAATGTTTAGAAATATCTTCATAAGTATCCCAAGAAGGTTCTTTGGATTCCTTTTCCCCATATAAGACATAAAACAGAGAGTCTGGATGACAGAGAATACTAAGGGACTTTACATTTTTATATTTCTATCTGGGAATGTGATTTCCCTATATGTTTTTGAGGAAAATGTATATTGTATTCCAAAATATATTGACTCATGTATTTTGAATTTTTCCAAATATTTCATTTTTGTATACTTATCTAAACATACTTCTTCATTTATGATGCTTTCCAACTGATCTTACTTTCATTCCTGGAAGCCATTTTTTTTCACTGAATTATTTTATTGCTGTAAAGCATATTCAAATGGTTTCTTCCATTTTATGTAATTCTGTACATTTTAACATTTAGAAGGGATCAATATTATTTTCTGTACAAAATCAGGTACTTGTTTTTTTTTTTTTTGCATGATACTTAGACCTTGTTGCAACTACTCCATCCTCCCACTCTAGCAACCATATATAAAACTTGAGAGACATTGTAGACCAATAAAGCTTTGTTTACAGAAAATGTTTATAATTTAAACTAGATTTTTCTGAATGACAAGATTGTCAATCTTGCATCTAAAGCTTCATTCAAGGCTGGGAAGATAACTCAACAGTTACAAGCTCTTGCTTGTAAAACCTGCTGACTTCAGTTTGAGTCCCTACTAACCATGTAAAACCTGACACATGTCTGAAGTTTATTTGCCACTGCAAGAGGTCTGGATGTCTCTCTCTTTCCTCCTCAAGTAAATAAATAAAAATGCACAAACAATAAAGCTTCATTCATGTAAAGGACTGCATAGATTCTCTCTTTTTTAATAAAATATGTCTCAAATAATCATTTCATAATGTTTTCCTTATATATTTTCTTTAACAGAATATGTAATAATAGTCACTGCTATTTATTATGAAATGTTATAAAAACTTATTACAGCATTTGCCATGAAATTTTCTTGTTTTCCTTTTGTATTTATTTATTCATGTATTTATTTTGCAGTGCTTAGAATCAAACCCAGGGCTTCAGGCATGTTAAGGAGTCATGATACCACTGAGCTATAACTCCAGACCTTACAACTTTTAACAAATACATACATCTCTTCTGCTTCAGCACTTTGTTCCTTGGTAATATATAATTTATAATTTACTTTTACTTTGAAAATTAAATTTTCAGGCTTACTTTATTTGCCTTGGTAAAATAATGGTTCTAAATGAAGGCTTTTAGCATATTGCTCGGCTAATATTACAAAAATATGTCAGCCCTATAATATTAGGTGAGACATTTCTATATGTCAGTCATTTGGCAAAATACATTACTGATTTTGGGGAAATATATCATGGCCATCCATGATGTAAAATACAACGCATTCAGTTCAACTTTAAAATTCCCCATAGTTTTTATCAGTCCTAATACTGTTGAAATACCATCATAGTATAAAATCTCTTAGCTGATCCACAAAACCAAAGAACTTAAATAAATAAAACATAACAGCACAGAATAAACATCCACGTGGCAAAAGATAGAATTAGGCATAGCAAAGAAAGATTGAACAAATACAACTTTAAAACAGCAGAGAAAACACCAAATTCCATAGCTCCAAATCTGAAACCTCTAATCAGTGACAAATCTCTAGAGTTTCTAATTCTGCCCTTCTAGCTGGGATGCCACTGCTAGGGAAACAATTCATCCAAAGATGAAAGCTATTTTTGGCATCCAACTCACATACCTGTTATTTCAAAAATCCTAGGGTCTCCTTGCAACTCATAGTTCATCTTCAGAACTCTGTTGGGTCTCCAGGACATAGGGATTCCAAAAACCCTGACTCACATTGGCCATGGCCATTTCTGAAAAACAAAACTACATTGCAAAACCAATGACCCTTTCTTTCTTGCATTTATTATACCACTTAGTACTACATAGCCTACCAAATTTGTTAATCCAGGGGGCATAAAGTCAAGTGTGCAGAGCAGGACACTCCTTCAGCATTCTGGTCCCTTACTTTCAAAATAATCCACATTCTTCCTGCCTTCCAATCGAGATCAGCTGGCCCAATAGCCATAGTTTTAATCTCTCAAACAATTGCAGCTAAACAGGCAGGAGTTTTACCACAATGATTTCATTCTTCCTGTGCCATACCCATTTGCTCACACTAGTCTGTTAATATACAACACACCTCTCACAAGTTCTCAGAACACAAGCAGGCAAAATTCAGCAAGCCTGTCTATCCCAGCCCAGTAAAGCTTATTCTTCAACTTATAGTGACATGATTTCAGTTCTTTCAACTCTGACCAAAATCCATCAAGCTGTGCATAAACAGCACTGCAAGGAAGCTCTTATGCCAAGATTTAAAATCCTTTCACATTCCTCTTGCACATCAGTTCCAAAAGGCCACAAGCCACATAGATTTCTAACAGCAATGACTCAACTTCTCTGAACCAATTTACTATTACAGAACACATGATTTTAAGAGGGACACCAAGTTCAAATCAACATAGGCACTCTGCTAAGAAACTTGTAGTAAAACTTAGTGTGAACTTCAAATCATTTGCTAATGTGTGTTCTCACCAACTGTCAAAAATTTCTGAAGAAAATTTTTATGATTTAAAGTGCTAATGGAGAAGAATTGCTGCATGGAATCAAATAAATTTTTTTCATTATTACAGGTCTTTTTGCAGAAAGTAAAAACATTATTATTAAAAACTATTGAATGAAAATCCTCTCTAAAATAATAGTTTATCCATGTATCTTGCACTGACCTCACTCTCTGTTGGAAAATCTGCTTCTCTCTTTCAGATGGATGCATATCCTGAGGATAGAATCAGCCTATTACACCTCAACAGGGCACCAGATGAAGCCATAGAGTTATAAGGGAAATGAACAAGAGTGCTGCTTTATTGGTGAGCCTGGTACCAGCCAGCACTAGGGCAAAGGAGAAAGACACAAAGAACTCTTAACCCCTACCAAATCAGATATCCAGAGACACAGAAACTCACAAAACCTCATCACTGAAATAGACATAAAATGAACCCAACATGGCTCAGGGAAATTCATGGAAGAGGGAACAAAAAGATTGTTAGAGCCATGAGTTGGGTCATTATACACAGAGCCATTGACTCTCCCACAAATCTAATGGCTACCCACATAAGGCAAGACACACATTACCCATGGGGGTAGGACAAGGGAAAGGCTAACGATGGTACCATCATGGCTGTATATATACTATATACATAACTAATATATATTACTGAATGAGGGTGGGCGTGGTGGTGTGGAGGGAGTAGGCCAGACCCCTGTCTCCTGGCTCCTCACAGCTTGCAAGCTGGGTTCCCTGCACTGGTCTGTGAGCATGTGGGTGCAGCAATATGGAGTGAGTAGGCTAGATACCTGTTTCCTGGCTCCTCCCAGTTCCCTGGGCCAGAAGGTGTGCAGGCAGGCAAAGAGCAGAATGAGTAGGCCAGATCCCTGTTACCTGGATTCTCCCAATCCCCTGGTCCTAGTAGGTCCCACTGTGTCTTGCTTGAAGAGGCCTGGTCCCTGTGTGAGCTGTGGAATCAGGCCATTTGCTCTGGTATCTTCACTGGCCACTGGGTACCAGCAACCCTGTTCACCTGAATCAGAGGGTGCACAGGCCAAAGGACAAAAACTTGCTTCTTCCTCAATAAAATAGTTTTCCTAAAATGGGTAGACAACAATGCAAAAAAGCCAACAAAAGTCAGAAAACTGAGAGATCCCAACCAAAGATGCCTAAGCCTACAATGGAAGCCTCCAATGAAATCACAGAGAAATCAACAGAAATTCATTCCCAAAATAAAAACACAACAACCAAAGAGACCCTGATTAAAAAAAAAAAAAAAAAAAATCACTTAACTGGAAGCAAACCAACAAAGAACCAATAATTGTATCAATGAAAATGAACAGAATCGACTCCTTAAGTGTTCACCTTTTCACAGGAGGCTTAACTTGATGAAAAAAATGTTAGAAAAAAATGAAGAGATATAAATAATAAATTGAGAAATGCAAGATCTCAGCAGCCAGGTGATTAAGCTTAATGAAGACTTAATCAAATGCAAGAATGAATTCCAGGAAGCATCAAGAAAATCATAACTCTAATTGAAATCATACCTCAAAAAAAGAGAGGGGCATGATGCAAAAATAACAAAACAGAAAACAAAAACAAATAGAAATTACAAAAACTTCTCTATAACACCTCAACAACAGAGTTACTCATGTGTAAGACAGAACCTCTGACCTGGAAGACAAGACTAAAGAAATTGAGCAGGAAGTCAAAAACTTTACTAAGTTCAAAAAATCAGTTGAACAGAATATGAGGGCACTATAGGATACCCTAAAATGAACAAACATTGGTAAACCAGAAAGAGAGGAAATCCAGGCCAGAGGAATAGAGAAAATATTCAACAAAATTATTAAATAAAATTTCCTGAATCTCTCAAAGGAGAGGCCCATCCAGATTCAAGAAACTCACAGAACATCAAACAGACAGGAGCAAAGAAGAAACTCTCAAAGGCACATCATAATTAAAACGCTTAACAATGAAAACAAAGAGAGAGTGTTAAAAGCAGCAAGAGAGAAAAATCTCACAACTTACAAAGGCAATCCCATCAGAATTACATCAGATTTCTCAATGGAAACCCTGAAAGCCAGAAGGGCCAGGAATGGAATATTTCAAAGTCTAAAAAACTATGGCTTCCAAGAGAAGCTACTCTATCCAGCAAAAGTGTTCTTCATAATACATGGTGAAAGAAAAACATTCCATGAAAAAAGTCAACTTTATGATTATATGAACACAAAGCCAAACCTACAGAGAATACTTGAAGGAATACTCCACACAGAAGAGTCAAACAACCAATATCAACAGCAAACAAGAAGATCACAATAACCAAAATAGTCCACGCTCAAAATAGTACAAAACACCAGAAAGCACCAAACCCCATAAAACACCTCATCATGGCAGGGGTTGATTCTAACCTCACAGTAATAACTTTAAATAATAATGGTCTTAACTCACCCATCAAAGGACACAGGTTATCAGGGTGGATCAAAAAACCAGACCCTTCTATCTTCTGTCTTCAAGAAACCCACCTCACCACTAAAGATAGACACCTTCTCAGAGTGAAAGGATGGAAAATGATATTGCAAACAAATGGAAATAGAAAACAAGAATAGACTTCAAACCAAATGTAATCAAAAAGGACAAAGAAGACCACTTCTTACTCATCAAGAGAATGATCTAACATGAGCACATCACAATCATAAATATATATGAGCCAAACACAGGTGCAACAGGGTTTATAAAACAAAATCTACTTGACAATAAAACAGAAATAAACACCAGCACCATCATAGTCAAAGACTTCAATACTCCACTGTCATCAATAGACAGATGATTCAAGCAGAAAATCAAGAGGGAAATAATAGAGCTCAGCAACATCATAGATGAACTAGACCTAACAGATATCTATAGAACTTTCCACCCCAACTCTACAGAATAAACATTCATCTCAGCAGTCCACAGGGCCTTCTCCAAAATTGACCATATATTAGGCCACAAAGCATAAGTTCAAAAAGATAGGAAAATTGAAGTAACTTCCTGCATCATGTCAGATCACAATTCTTTAAACCTAGAAATTAACACGAAACACATCAAGAACTCCACCAGATCCTAGAGACTAAGCAACACACTTTTAAACAATGAATGGGTCATAAAAGAAAGGTTGACTATAGAGTTACCAACAGACCCAGTTATTCCCTTACTGGGCATTTACTGAAAAGGCACCATGATTCAGTTCAGAGAGAATTTCTCAACCATGTTTATGGCTGCTCAATTCATAATTGCTAAGAACTGGAATCAACCCAGATGTCCATCATTAGAGGAATGGATAACTAACATGTGTTATATCTACATGTTGGAATTCTTCACAGCATTAAGGAAAAATGACACAATGAAATTTGAAGAAAAATGGTTGAACTTGGAACAGATCATTCGCAGTGAACTCACCCAATCACAGAAAGAGAATTGTCTCATGGTCTCACTCATCTGTGGCTTGTAACCTGAATCTGCATGAGATACTCACATACCTAATAAGCATCTTGTGGACCAGGCAATAGAGTGGGTGCGGTGGGAGGGGAGGGGAGGTAAGGGTGGGAAGAGGACACAAAACTGGACCCAAATGGAAAAGGCACCATAAAATCCTATATCCTGAAAGAAGGACTAAAAAGTTGAACCTTCAACAACTCCTTAGAGGCAACACCTGATTCACAGGGCTCTGAAGAGGGTATGATGAAGACTAACCTTAAGCTTCTCCTACTTCTCTCTCTTTATATATACCTCTTCTCTCTCTTCTTTCATTCTCTTCTAATTACTTATCTTTTTCTTCCCTCTTTTCCCTTGGCACTAGCCTGTAACTCCCAGTACCAGCATGTGGTTAACATCCACAATGAGCTGTTGATCAAAGAGACATACAAGATTTCCCAAAATAAGATATATTTCTCCCAGAGTACTTAATGACCCATCAAAGGATAATGGAAAGACCTTACTGCCAAAGACACCACATGCTGTTGGCTTGGAACATGGAGTGACCTGGCTGGAACCTGGAAGAGAGTTAGTCCCCAGACAGTTAGCTTGTCTAATGCCAGAAGTTGCTACATGAGTGACTGGGGGAAAGTGACCAACAACTGTTCAAGCAATGCATCATCTAAGATTCTCAGCAGCAAACAACCTGAAGTGATGCTCACACAAGTGCAATAGTGTCACACAGCCATGGTGGGTAACCAATTGCTCTTGATTTGGCCATCAGATCCATTCAGTGTAATGGAACCCATAGCTGGAACTGGGAAACATATCAGAACCATATCCAAAAAATGAGCCTGCTCTCCAATATCAACCTCCCACCAATTGTGGGACAACAGGGCCTACACCTATGAAATTCTCTCTAAAATAATAATGGTTATCCCATTTATCTGGTGCTGGCTTCTCTCTCATTGGAGAATTTGCTTCTCTTTTTCAGATGGACACAGAACCTGAGGAGAGAATCAGCCCATTGCACCTCACCAGGGCCCCAACTAAATCCATAGAGTAATGGGGAAAATGTGCAAGAATGATGTTTTCTTGGTAAACCTGGTACCAACATAAGGGTGAAGGATATATACACAGAGAACACTCAACACCTTCCAAACCTGATATCCAGAAACACAGAGGTTCCCAAGACCTCATCAAAGAAGTAGACCTAAAATGAACTGAAGACGGCTCATGGAAATTTGCTGAATTGGGGGCAGAAAGATTGTTAGAGCCACAAGTTGGGACATTATGCACAGACACATTGCCTCTTCCGCATAACTGATGGCTACCCCCACAAGGAACGTCCCACATTCCTTAATGAGGTGGTTCCCTTCAGAGGGGAAGAAGGGAAGAGGCTAATAATAGTACCAGCATGACTGCATATACAACATCTACATAACTAATAAAAAAAAAAAGAAAGAAACAAAGAGTTCAAAATTAAATTGTAAAATTCCTAGAAATTAATGATAATGAAAATGCAAACTACCAAAACTTATGTGACACAATGAAGGCAAGTTCTAAGGGGAAAAATATTAGCACTAAATGCTTTTATTACAAGGAGAGAGAGAGATCCCAAATTAATAACCTGACTGTCCACCTAAAGGCCCTGGAAAATCAAGATGAATCCAAACCAAAGGGCTTCAGAGGGAAAAAAATAATCAATATTAGAGCAGAAATTAATGAATTGGAAACTAAGAAAACAATTTTTAAAAAATTGATGAAATGAAAATCTAGTACTTTGAAAAAATAAACAAGATTGACAAACCCTGGCCAATTTAATCAAAGAAAGAGAAAGAGAGAGAGAAGTCTCAAATTAACAAAATCAGAAGAAAAAAAAAAAAAAGACAGATCACAGCAGACATCAATGAAATTGGAAGAATCATCAGGGCATACATCCAAAACCTCTACAAAAACTGAATAATCTGGAAGAAGTGGAAGAATACCTACAGACATAAAACCACCTACCAAAACTAAACTAAGAGCAGATTAATCTCCTAAATAAACCTGTCACATCCATGGAGATTGAAAAGACAATCAAAAGTCTCCCCCAAAAGAAAAGTCCAGGACCACCTGGCTTCACTGAAGAACTGAAATCAATTTTTCTCAAACTTTTTTGCATTAATCAGAGATCAGGGAATCCTCCCTGACTCCTTTTATAAAGTTAGCATCACCCTACTACCAAAACCAGACCAGACAGATATGCAACAAGGAAAGAAAACAATAGGCCTATATCTCTAATGAACTTTGATGCAAAGATCCTGAATAAAATCCTTGCAAAAAAAATTCAACAACAAACACATCAAAAGCATTACCCACCTTGATCAAGCAGACTTCAGCCCAGGGATGCAGGGATGGTTTAACCTACAGAAATCGGTCAACATAATACACCACATAAATAAACTTAACCATAAGAACCATATGATCATCTCAATTGATGCAGAGAAGGCCTTTGGCAAAATACAATACCACTTCATGATCAAAACACTGGAAAGAGTAGGCATGGAATGTTTATGTCTCAATACAATAAAGGCTATATATAAAGCTCTTAAAGCCCAAATAACACTTAATGGGGAAAAACTCATGGAGTTCCCACTGAGATCAGGAATAAACAGGGGTGCCCCCTCTCACCACTGCTTTTCAACATAGTACTAAAATACTATCCCAAGCAATAAAACAGGAGAGAAAAACAAAAGGCATTCAAATTGGAAAGGAAGAAGTCAAGTTAGTCCTATTGCAGATGACCTGATCATATATATAAGTGACCCAAAAGTCTCAATCTCAAAACTTCTAAAGGTGATTAATTCCTTCAGCAAAGTAGCAGGATACAAAATAAATGCACAAAAATCAGTAGCTTTTCTATATGTAAAGGATAAATATACAGAGAAAGAAATCAGTGAAGCTGTACCATTTTCAATAGCAACAAAAATATAAAAAATAAATACCTTGGAAAAACCTAACCATAAAAAAACTCAAGAAAGAAATCGAGGAGGACTTGTAAAGATTGAAAGACCTCCTATATATTGTACAAATGGCAATTCTACCAAAAGCAATATACAGATTTAATGCAATACCAATAAAAATGCCAGCATCATTCTTCACAGAGATTGAAAAAATGATCTCAAAATTCATATGGAATTACAGAAAGCCTCAGATATACAAGCATATCTTCAGCAAAAATAAATAAATAAACAAAACCCACCTCTGGCAGCATCACTATACCCTTTCTAAAGCTACATTACAAAGCCATATTGACAAAAACAGCATGGTACTGGAATAAAAACAGAAACATAGACCAGTGGAACAGAATTGAAAACCCAGACCTTAGGTCAAGTAAGTACAGCTGCTTGATCTTTGACAAAGGTGTCAAGATTGTAGACTGGAGAAACAACAGCTTCTTCAACAAATGGTATTAGACAAACTGGATGAGCATATGTAGAAATGTGAAATTAGACCCACTCATTTCTCCATGCACAAAAATCAAGTCCAAATGGATTAAAGACCTCAATATAAGAACTGAAATTCTTCGACTACTGGAAGAAAAATTAGGAGACACTCTCCATGATGCAGGACAGGGAAAAGACTTCTTGAACAAAATCCCAGTAGTCTGGGAAATTAAACAAGCACTCAACCAATGGGATCTTGTGAAGCTTAAAAGCTTTTGCACAGACAAACAGACAATAATCAGAGCCAATAGATTACCCCATGAATGGGAGAAAATTTTTACCAGCTATACCACTAATAGAAGCCTAATATCTAGAATCCACAAGGTCTCAAAACTCTAAACAATAAAAATCAAACAACCCACTCCAAAAGTAGGGTAGAGAACTGAATAGGGTGTTTTCAGAGGAAGAATTACAAATGAACAACACACACTTAAGAAAGTTTTCCACATCCCTAACCATTAGGGAAATCCAAATTAAAACAACTATGCTCTTCCACCTTACCCCAGTAAGGATAGCAAACATTAAAGAAATCAAATGAAAACAAATGTTATTGAGGATATGGAGAAATAGGAACTCTTATTCATTCTTGGTGGGAATGTAAGCTGGTGCAACCACTGCTGAAATCAATATGGAGACTCTGGAAAAGGTTGAATATAGAGCTACCAACAGACCCTGTTATTCCCTTACTGGGCATTTACCCTAACAGTTCTACCCCTCAGTTCAGAAATATTTGTTTAACCATGTTTATAGCTGCTCAATTCATAATAGCTAAGAGCTGGAATCAACCCAGGTGCCCATCACTGGATGAATAGATAACCAAGATGTGGTATATCTTCATAATGGAATTCTACACAGTTATAAGAAAAATTGACACAATGAAATTTGTAGAGAAATGGTCTAACTTGGAACAGATCATTCTAAGCAAACTTACACAATCACAGAAAGACAATCATCACATGGTCTCACTCATCTGCAGTTCCTAACCTGTATCAGCCCAAGATGCTGACATACCTGAATGGCATCTCGAAGCTTGGACAATAAGGAGGGTAGGGGTTGAGAGAAAGGGAATGGAGGGGCACAAAACTGAACTGGTACCATAAAATCCCATATCCTAGCAGTTAGACTAAAATCTGGAACCCTCTAGAGGACCTTTGGGGGAGTCTTAAATCAAGGGCCCTTGAGAGGGTGAGACAAGGCTTAACCTTAATTTTTTCCTGTTTATCTTTCATCTCTGTCTTTTTCCTTTTTCTTTTCCCTTGGAACTGGCCTATAACTCCCTGTACCAGGATCCACAACGAGCTGTGGATCAGAGAGACCTACTAGATCTCCCAAAACAAACAAGACAGACTTCTGTCAGAGCACTTTATTACCCACCAGAGCTTAATGATAAGACCCTACTCCTGAAGACATTATATGCTGTTGGCACAGACCATGGAAAGACCTGGTTGGAATCTGAAAGAGAGTGAGTCCCCAGACAATTAGACCATCTAGTGCTGGAAGGTGCTACAAGAGCTACCGAGGAGGTGGGGGAAGTAGCCAATATCTGTTTGAGCAACTCAAAATCTAAGCAACTCAGAAGCAAACAACCTGAAATGATGCTCACACAAGTGCACTAGTTGCACACAGCCATGGTAGGTACCAACTGCTCTTGGATTGGCTAACAGATCCACTCAATTGAGAGGAAATCATATCTGGAAATAGGAAACAAGTCAGAATCATATCCAGATAACAATTTTGCTTTCCACTGTCAAGTTCCCACTAATCTTGGCATATAAAAGGGTCTACACTATTTAATTCTCTCAAAATTAATAATGGTTATCACATTTAACCCATGTAGACTTCATTCTCCATTGGAGATTATGCTTCTCTTTTTCAGATGGAAGCAGAATCTGAGAAGATAAATGACCCAGAGCACTTCACCTCAGCTGAAACCACAGAGGAATTGGGGAAATGAGCAAGAGTGCTGCTTTCTCAGTGAACCTGATATCAGCACAACGGTGAAGAAAATAGCCACTGAGGACACTCAACATCTACCAAAGTAGAGATCCAGAGGCTCCTAAGTGCATATTACTGAAGTTGATTTAAAATTCACCCAACATGGTTCAGGAAATTTTGCAGAAGAGGGGATGGAAAGATTGTTACAGCCACAAATTTGGACATTTTGCACAGAGACATTGCCTCTCCCACATAATTTACTGCTGTTTGTGCCATGAATGACCCACAATCCCCTTGTCATGGGGTTGATCTGCATCCCCAATGAAGAAGGCCTCTTCAGAAAAGGGGTAGGGAGGAGGGAAAGGATGGTACCAACATGTGTTGTTCACATACTAAATATGTCCAAAGTTAATAAAAATAAATTTTAAAAAATAACATAGGGCTGGAGAGATGGCTTAGCAATTAAGGTGCCTGCCTCCTAAGCCTAAGAACACCAGTTCCAATCTCCAGGTCCCACGTTTAGCCAGATGCAAAGTGACACAAGGGTGCAATGCCACACTTGACCCCAAGGGGGCACACTCATCTGGATTTTGTTCGCAGCAGCTGAGAGGCTGCTGGAAAGCCCATCTCTATCTGTCTTCCTCTCCCTCTCTCTCTGTTCTCTGTCTCTCTCTGTCTCTCTCCAAATAATAAAAAAAAAATAATAATAATAATAAAATAAAATAAAATAAAAATTGTGGAAATAAAATAAAAACTACTGAATGAATGAAGACATGAAGTGATTGATTTGTCTTTGAAAAATAAGGATGCTGATGGCAACTTCATGGGTCTACAAAAGCCAGAAACTTTCCCTGTTGATTTGTAAAGCAGTCTGTGGCTTGGTGAGACTTGATACATGTTCAAGTTCCTCATTGGTTAGTAGGAAAAAAATCTACCCAACACATTAGGTTCTACAACAATTCATTTTCTCAAGTTAATGGTTATTCAAGTGACATTATTTTCCTCAATTTAAAATTATGTATTTGTAGATACTGACAATATTAAAGAATTTGTATTTTATGCATACATTAATCTCATAACATTAGCATCTTTTATCTTATTTTACCTAATGAAGACCTAGTATTTCTCCAGTGTATTATCTGACATGATCTGGATTTTATAAACATTATGTATCTGAGACAGTAGCTGAATGACTTTCACAAGCTTAGAGAGTTGGTAAATTGCAGAGCCAATATTGGAAGTTAGATGATTTTGTTTCAGAACCACAGCTGACCAAACTCATACTTGCCAATTGTGTGTGCTCAGTCAGTCTGGAAGAGCCAAGGAAATGAGAGCTACTGAGTGTTGAATATATTGACAAGAGATTCCTTGTAGTAGTCCTCATTTAAAAATGACAATTAGAGAATTTTTAAAAATTAAAAATCATCAATTCTACTTTTTAAATGACAAGAACAAATTATAAAATATTTGCAATGTTCTTATCACTACTGCTTACATCCCTTTTCTTAAATATCTTCAATCATTTCTTTTCACTTTACTACTTATCTATACTTTCAAAGACAAGTGTAACTTCATACTTTGCAAACATGATAATTTTTATTCTTAAGTCCTTAACATCTTCCTCTTTGTACATGGCTGATAACTGTTTCCATTAAAGTTATTGCAGCTTTTTTGACCCACAGTCACTGTTTGACCATTCACTTTATCCCACCTCTAGCATCTCATAGCCCTTCTGAACTAGCTGAATTTAGTACACAATTGCATAATGTCATTTAATTTGTATGGACTCATGTATTAGACCCCAAGTAGGTTGTGAACTCATCACTAAAAGAAATTTTCTTATATGAGTTTTGGATTTTGGTGTTAACCTGAGCCTTAAAAGTAATGTGTATTGGGCTGGAAAGATGGCTTAGTGGTTAAGGCTCCTGCCTCCTAAGCCTAAGAACGCTGGTCCCAATCTCCAGTGATGCCAATCTCCAGGTCCCATGTTTAGCCAGATGCAAAGTGACGCAAGGGCGCAATGCTGCACTTGACCACAAGGAGTCGAACACATCTGGATTTTGTTCCTCTCCCTCTCTCTCTGTCTTTCTCTCTCTCCAAAAACAAACAAACAAAAAAAGTAATGTGCATTAATTTAAAATTTGAAAATTATAACAATGTCACACTTAATGTTTGCTTTACTGGTGGTATATGGCATGGAGAGAGGACTTTTTGAGGGTTTATTGAATTAATAATACTAAATACCAGTGACAGAATAAAGTGTTTCTACTAATTCATTGTCTGTGTAAAATATTTAATTTCTCCTCTGTTATAAAGAAGTTCATCGAATCTAGATATAAAAATTATCTTGGGCTGGAGAGATGGCTTAGGGGTTAAGGTGTCTGCCTCCTAAGCCTAAGAACACTGGTTCCAATCTCCAGGTCCCACATTTAGCCAGATGCAAAGTGACGCAAAGGCGCAGTGCCACACTTGACCACAAGGGGGCTCACACATCTGGATTTCGTTCTCAGCAACTAAGACACTGCTGGCGTGCCCATCTCTGTCTTCCTCTCCCTCTCTCTCTCTCTGTCTCTCTTGTGTCCCTCTCCAAAAAAATAATAAGACATTTAAAAAAATTATCTTTTAGGTTACAGAGATTGCTTAGCAGTTACAGACCTTGTTTATGAAGCCTAAGGACCCAGGTTCCATTCCCCAGTACCCAAGTAAGCAAGATGCAAAAGGTGGTGCATGCTTCTGGAGTTCATTTGCAGTGGCTAGAGACCCTGGCAACCTATTCTTTCTGTGTGAGTCTCTTTATCTTTCTGAAATAAATAAATAAATAATTTTAAATTATCTTTTGTCTAGAAATGTAATAGATATAAAATACAATTGATTTGAAATAATATTAAAATCTCCTTGTTTTAACAGAATATTGAAAGTTAGTTATTTTGATATTCATCAAAATGTCTCAAAGAATTAGATTTGAATGAATAATTCTTTTTGCATAATTAAATATACATGGAATTTTTTTCTTTTATATATACTCCTCAGCATAGCTTAAATTACAATTAATTACAATTTAATTACAATTTAATTTAGAATTAAAATGACTTCTTTTCTCTAACTTATGTTCCAATATAAATTAATTTTCCATGACATCACATTTTAGTTATACCATTACTTTAACTCTGTGAAAACAAAAGGTCACTCTATGTAGTAATGTCAAGAAATATTTTGTAGCTACTCCACACATTGCATCAGGAATGAAGGGCTTGCCTAACACGTTTGAGGTGCTAAATAAATATCATGTTTTAAATATATCATAAGCTACTATTATTTAGTTTTTAAATTAATGATTAAAGAGGATTAAATGCAATATTCAATTCCCATCATTATACCAAGAAATGTTTACTGATATACTTTCAGAATATTAACTTCTTAATATCCTAATGTATCATACTCTAACAAGATTGCACATATTCTAAATATATCAAATTATATAAAATAAATATAGAATGGAAAAACAGGAACTTTAAGTCAATGTGAATCAAATATCTACAATTGCAATATAGCTGAATCAAAACTCATTTCACAGTTCACCCTTGACATTTTGAAGACTTTATCTAATTAAATTAAAGTGAAATTAATTTATTCTCATTGATCACTTTAAATAACTTTATTGATGTTAGATTCTCTGGATTCAAGGAAGTCATTTGACATTGGAGGTGGGCATGGAAGTCAAGGAAGGACCAAAATCTGAGCAGAAAAAAGTTCCTTTCAAAACAAGGTATGAGGGTTTAGGAGACAGCTAGGCAATAAAGTGCTAGCCTTGCAAATATGAGGGCATTAATTTGAACACTGGAACCCACTGTTATAAAAGCCAGGTGTGTTGGCACACTTGAATTCCCAGCACTGTAGAAACAGAACCAGACAGATCCCTGAGACTCGAAAGCCAACCAGCCTATCTTTATTAGGGAAGTTCTAGGCCACTGATCAACCTTGACTCACAAAAAGTGGACAGCACCTAAAACATGCACTGGAGGTTGGCTTCCCTGTGACCTCCACAGGTATGCACACATATCCTTATATACCTGCACATGCATCAACCCACATGTGCCTGCACACATATGTATGTATGTATGTATGTATATGTGTGTGTGTATTTACATACAGGAACCTTTATGAATACACACACCCACACACATATGAACACAGTCATATACATATACACACATGCTTACATACCTGCACACATATGGACTTACATGCACCTGTACAACACACATGCTAATAATACCTTCACACGTACAAGCACATATGCATCTATACCCACACACATACACACCAATGACAACAAAATATAGGAGATTATTAAGACTGAGAATAAATCCTGAAGGAATGTCACATGTAATATCAAAATACAGGATGAGGGAAACGTCATACAGACAATCACATATGCAGAGTGTCAGGCAGCACCCATTATCAGAAATGTAGAAATACCATATTTAAAGTCTTTCTTTTCTTTTCTTTTCTTTTCTTTTCTTTTCTTTTAAAAAATATTTTGGATGTAAGTAACACTGTAGCCCAGAATGCTCATGGTGATCCTACTACCTCAACCTACATAGCTTAAAGGCATGAGCTATATGTCTAGTGGAATTAGAATATCAAAAACAAATTCCTTGACTCGACTTTCTTTGGTGTTTAGGATATCACATATTCTGCTCAAATCTAGATATCAAAATGTGAATATGTTTTCATTTGAAAAAACTAGTTGAGCATTATTATGGATCTAGAGATAAAATTGCTATTAAACCACTTTATAAAAAGACATATCCAGTGAAAGCAACCATTTTAATATCCTTACCTCCTCACTATTCTGCAATTACATACGAAGGCCTGAGATGTACTATTTTTTATTGTTGCTATTTATTTAATTATATTATTCTAATTTTACATTCATAATGTTGACTCCCTTATCCTCCTCCCTGTCCTCCCTCTACCAAAAGAACCCTCATCAATGGGGAATGTGGGTCATGCATTGTGGGGGTAGTCAAGAGTTCTGGGGATAGGCCAAGTCTCTGTGCATAATGCCCCAACTTGTGGCTCTAACATTGTTTCCGCCTCCTCTTCCTCAAATTTCCCTGAGCCACATTGGGGTCATTTTAGTTCTACTTCAGTGATGAGGTTTTGGGAGCCTCTGTGTCTCTGGATATCTGGCTTAGTAGGAGTTGTATGTTCTCTGTGTTTATCTCCTTCAGCCTTTTCTGGTGTCATGATCACCAAGAACTCTGTACTCTTGCCCTTCTCCTGCATTACTCTATGGTTCAGCTGGGGCCCTGGTGAGGTGTGATTGGCCTATTTTTTCCTTCGGGTTCATTGTCCATCTATACTATGGAATTCTACATAGCAGTAAGGAAAGATGAAATAATGAAATTTGAAAAAAAATGGTCAAATATGGAACAGATCATCCTCAGTGAGCTCACACAATCACAAAAAGATAATCGTCACATGGTCTCATTTATCTGTCGCTCCTAACCTGAATCCACCGGAGATGCTGCCAAACCTAATAAGCACTATGAGGACCAGACAATAGGAAGGGTGGGATGGTGGGTGGGTAAGGGTGAAAGGGAATGAGAGGGTGGGAGGGAGGACAAGGGTGGGGAGATACAAATAGGGACCAAAAAGGAAATGATACTATAAAACTCTTTATACCGAACAACAGGCTAAAACATTGATCTTTCAGCAGGCCCACAGAGGGAACATCTGAACCACAGGAAACTGGAGAGAACATCATGAAGACCAACCTTAATCTTTTCCTGCCTCTCTCTCTCTCTCTCTCTCTCTCTCTCTCCACCTCCTCTCTATACTCACTTTCTCTTTCATATTATCTTTCTTTTTCTTCCCTCACCTCCCTTGGTGCTGATTTACAACTCCCAGTAACAGAAAGGGGTTAACTTTCACCATGAGCTGTCGATCCGAGACACCTACAAGATCTCCCCACAAAAAAAAAAAAAGAGACAGATTTCTGTCAGAGTTCTTGATGACCCACCAAAGGTTAATGATAAAACCCTACTGTCGAAGACAGCATATGCATGTGAGACAAAACATGGAGAGACTTGGCCAGAATCTGGAAGAGTGTCAGTCCCCAGACAGTTAGCTAGTCTAGTGCCAGAGGGTGCTACACAAGCAACTGGGGGAAAATGGCCAACATCTGTCCAAACAACTTGCAGACTAAGATACCCACCAGGAAACAACCTGACGTAATGCTCAAACAAGTGCAGTAGTGGTACACAGCCAAGGTGGGTTACCAACTGTTCTTGATTTGGCTAATAGATCCACTCAGTGGAATGGAACTCATTGTTGGAACTGGAAAATAAGTCAAAACCATGTACAAAAATGAGCTCAGTCTCCATGATCAAGACACCACCAAATGTGGGTGAGAAGAGGGCCTGTGCATATAAAATTCCCTCTAAAATATCTATGGCCATCCCACATATCTACAACTAACTTCTCTCTCTGAGATGTACTATTGAGCAATGTCAGAATTAGGAGATGGAAAAGTTTATTTAACACATTTTGTAATATGTAATTTAATATAAATGTTCTTTGTGACATGTATATTAAATTCAGTAGCAAATTTATTGATTGGATGATTTGGTACTTAATTTTTGGAGTTCTTTGTAGATCTTTGCATTACTCCTACCAGTTCATGACTGGCAAAGACTTTCCTCAATTCTTTAATCTATCTCTTCAATCTGGAGATAATGCTTTTTGCTGTTCAGTTTCTTTTTAATTTCTTTTTTAAATTTTTTAATTATTATTTTTATTGACAACTTTTATACTTACATACAAAAAAAACCACCTGATATTTCCCTCCCCTCCCCCCATTCCACTTTAGAACTCCAGTCTCCATCATATCCCCTCCCTCTCTCCATTAGACTCTCTTTTAATTTGATGTCATCATCTTTTTCTTCTATTTTGAGGGTCTTGCAGGGGTATTGCTAGGCACTGCAAGGTCATGGATATAGAGGCCAATTTCTGTCTGGGAAGTTGCATTGTCAGAGGTCATACCCTTCCTTTGGCTTTTCCATTCTAACCACCCCCTCTTCCACAATGGTCCCTGGGCCTTGGAGGGTGTGACAGAGGTGTTTCAGTGCTGGGCACTCCTCCATCCCTTCTTCTCAGCACTATGTTGCTTTTTGGGTCATCCCAGTGGTCATCGCCATCTGAAAAGAGAAGCTTTTCTAACCAGAAGTGAGAGTAGCATTAATATGTGAATATGAACATTAAGTGTAGTGCTTTCAGGGCAGCTTGGTGGGAATAACATATACATTTAGTCAGACAAGAGCAGGCTTATACCCCTAAGGCTCATGACCTCCCCTGCCATAGACTTTTACTTAGGTTTTTCAGTACCAGGTATGTATTCCCTCCCGTAGAGAGGGCCTTCAGTCCAATTATGGAGCAGTTGGTTACCCCAGGAGTAGACATGCCACTATTGCACCCGTTTAGTCATTGGGCCTGTCTGGCCAAGCTTGAATATTCAGCGTCCACTGTTTTCACTGTTGATGACTTCTGTCTCCCATACGCTGCGTGCAGTGCAGCTTTTTCCAGCTTTCAGTTGGCTGGTCTACAGGAGAAGGTTTTCTGCTCCACACCAGCTTGCTTTCTCAGTAACAGTCTACAGCTTCTAGACGTGCCCTTATTCAAAAAAGTAATTTTACATATGTTTTACTCACAGTATCTTGGACTTAGATTGACCTTCCCCCTGCCCTTCTTTTATGCATTCTCTTCCCGTGGCCTCACTTAGGCCATTCCCCTCCCTGTAATCAGTTCTTCTACTTACATATGTGCATTACCATACACTTAAGTCCTTCCCTTTCCTCCCTCCCTTATAGCCTTTTACCAGCTTACTGGTATCTGGTACCTATTTTTGGTTCCAGTTCACACACAAGTCTATACATTGGTAGCTAGAATCCACATATGAAAGAGAACATGTGATGTTAATTTTATGCAATACCTCTTGTTAACTCTTAGAATTATTTCCTATGCTACTGAAGACTTTTTCTGAAATCCCTTGCCTATCTCCATACCTTGAAGTGTTTATGTATATTTTCCTCTATCTGTTTTCAAAGGTTCAGTTTTCACATTGAGAGTCTTTGGTTTTAAATTGATTCTCTTGCAGGGTGAAAAATATGAAGCTTGTTTCATTTACTTTTATGCATATATCTGCTTTTCCCATCATCAGTTCTTGAATATCTTTTTTTCAATGTGTGCTTTCAATAAATCGGTCAAATATTAGGTTGTTATAACTGTGTGGGCTAATTTTTGTGTCCTCTATTTTATTTCATTGGTTATGTGTTTGTTTTGTGTGGGTGCAATTTTGCTTTTGTTACTATAGCCCTGCAATATAGTTTGAAATCAGGTGTTGGGAGGCCTCCATGGTTACTCCACTATGTAGGATTCCTTCAGCTATTTTGGTTTGATATTGGGAGAGGTATTTTTAAAAGTTATTTTTTAGTTCTAAAGCTGGGCATGGTGGCACATGCTTTAATCCCAGCACTCAGAAAGGCAGAGGTAGGAGGATCATCATGAGTTCAAGGCCACCCTGAGGCTACATAGTGAATCTAGGTCAGCCTTGGCTACAGTGAGACCCTATCTGAAAAAACAAAAACAAAAATAAAAAGTTTTTTCCTAATTCTATAAGACTGTCACTGTGATTTGGATGGGGATTGTGTGGAATCTCTTGATCACTTTCACTACTATAGACATTTTCCAACATTCTGCCAATCTATGAGAAAGGAAATCCTCATCTTCTATTTCTTTCCTCAGACTCTTAAAATTTTTATTGTAGATATCTTTCATCTCCTTGGTTGAGTTTATTCATAGATATTTTTAAAGCTATTGCAAATGGAATTTTGTTCCTTACTGACTTTTGTACGTTGGTTTTCTCTAAGGCTGCTTTTACAAGGTGCCCTTAGAGCTGTATGTTTTCTGATCAAGGTTTTAGGGTTTTCTACATATAGGACCTTATCACCTGCAGAGAAAATTTGACTTCTTTTACTATCTGTAACATTTTTTTTTCTTTGTCTTATCCTATTACTCCAGTGATGAATATTTAAACATCCATAGCCATCATAGAAATGGAATTCAAAACTTCTTTGTGGTTATCAGCCAAAATAGCTGCAGTCAACAAGCCAACAATAAATACTGTATGCTGGTAACAAGGAACACTGCCAATGGTGCAGCCACTGGGAAAACCAGTTTGAAGATTTGTCAAAACATTAAAAGTAGAATTTCCACACAATCCAGACCTACAATACTAGATAAATAAGCAAAAGATCCTCGATTGTCATGTCACAGATATTTGTGTACTGATTTTTAATGCTGTATTACTCCCAAAAGCCTGGATAAAGAAAAAGCTTAGATATCTATCATCTTAGATGGAAAGATAAGGAAAATAAGATATACATGCAAAATTAAATAATGTTCAGCTGTAAAGTAGAATGAAATTATGCCATTCACAGGAAAATTATGTTAAGTGAGAAATGCCAGACTCAGAAAGAATTTGCCTTTTATAACTTTTTACTTTGTATGTGGGATTTATATTAATATTTTTATAGATGAATATATAATATCAAGTAAAAGTAGAAAGGAAATTAAGAAAAGGGAAAAAATTCTAAAGGGAGAGGTAACAGCAAGGCAGCAAGGAAGGAATATAAGTATTTTGAAAGCAAAAGTCAGGAATATTTGTAGAACAAAATGATATCCCAAAGAGGGAGAAAAGGAAGATAGCGAAGGCAGTGTGGGGGAGGTTAAATTCAAAGTTTAATGATATACAGAAAGAAAATGTCATAAGGAAATGCACTTATTTGTATGCTAACAATTTCCTTTAAAAGAAAAGTCCATTCAATATTTCATTGATTACCTTATACAAAATGCTTTCATTCTAAAGCAAGAAATCTATCCTAACATTTGTATGAGCAATATTTTTTACATATTCCATTTCCAGCTGGGCTTTTGTCACACAACACATTATTTACTGAGGAACTGGTAATAGAAAAATAATAAATATGATTTCTGATATGATATTTATTCTTATAAAATGTAATATTTAATGTAAATATTGGCAATTAAATTTATACATAAATTATCAACATATTATGATCTCTACCATACCAGTTCATGCATTTAGAAAGACAGTTGAAGCAATTGCCTTTATTTTATTGATAAGAGTATAAATTGAATAATAACATCTTACATTATTTAGAAGCAAATATTTTTACCTTGATGGGATGATGCTGACATCACATTATAGTATCTAATCTATTTTTTTTTAATTTGAGAGAGACAGAGAGAAGAGAGAGAGAGAGAGAAGAGGAAGAGAATGGGACACCAAGCAGCCTCTCAGCTGCTGTGAATGAACTCCAGACGCTTGTGCCCCCTTGTGGACATGTGTGACATTGCGTGCTTGCCTCACTTTTGCGTCTGGCTAAACATGGGACCTGGAAAATCGAAGGGAAGTTCTTAGGTTTCACAGGCAGGTGCCTTAACAGTTAAGCCATCTCTCCAGCCCTCTAATCTATTTTATATACAAAGAAGCCAATTAAGACTTGAACCACTGTGTTCCATGATCTGATCATCTCTCTTCTCAACCACAGTCATGAGCACATAATTACTTTTCATTTTTTTAGGTAAGAGATGTAATGCTTGATTCATTTATATTATCTTCAATAATTTTCTATGTCTGAAAATTGCTATGTTAAATATCATTGTGAGTTGAAGTCTTAAGCCATATTTCAAGTAGTTTTTTAGAAAAGTTCAAACCACTTTCACTTCAAATTCAACAGCCTCAATTCTCCCACTTTTAAGGCCAATCTCCAAAATACCCCAATTGGTAAATTTTCAAATATAATCATATAGTTTATATACTAAACTGAAAAATACTTTTTATTCTGACTTGCATTTCCCCAAAGCATTTTAATTACAACCAAGATATTCTTCAATCTGCTATCTACCCATTTTAACTTTAAGTTTTTCAGTCTACATCTTTTCTTTTGCTTGCCAAAAGCTCCTAGTTCTATCTCCTTTCCTTCTTTCCTTATTTCTTTCCTCCTTCTTCCCCCTTTTCTTCCTCGTTTCCTTCCTTGCTTCTATACATTTTCCTTCATTTTTATAATTTATTTTTAATAACAAATCTAATTTTCATGTAAAAATAGGTTTGAAGTTGCTGCTAAACAAACATTTCAAACCTTTTGCAACATGTCTTCAACAATGCCCAGCTCCTTGTAACCACTATTCCTTTCCATACATCTGTGAGTTTTATTTTTCCAGCTTCCATGTGTTACTGAGATCATGTAGTATTTGTCTTTATATTCCCGGTATTTTTCTGAAAGCATAATGACATTTAGGTTCAGAAGTTTATTCATGCCGTCACAAATATACAGGGTTTCCCAAAGTAGAATATCATTGATTCCAGTTTTTATCTATTATGAACAATGCCACAGTATACATGAGAGTGCAGGAGCATCTGTCACAAATTGATTTCAGTTCCTTAAGGTATTGGAAAAATTACCAAATTAGTGGTAACTTTATTTTTTCCATGTGCATGTGTCTGTGCTATGTGTGCATATATGTATGTATGTTTGTGTGTTTGCATGTGGATGGGTTCACTTGTATATTCATGTGTGTGCACATGTGTGTGGTAGAGGAGATAGACATTGGATGTCTTCTTTGATCACTCTCTATCTTATTTACTGAGTCAGGGACTCTCACTTGAACCAAGAACTCACTGATTCAACTAGTCTATCTATCCAGGTTTTTTGTTTTTTTTTCAGGCATCCCTATAGCTGCTCCAAATCTACAGGATTACAGACAGGCTGCCTAGAAATTTATGTGGGGGCCAAGGACCTAATCCCATTTTAGAAATATCTGTTCACATGGGCCATTTTCACATTTTAAATCAGATTATCTGCTCGCTGTTTGTATTGTTTGGTTCATTCATTTTGTGTTTTAGCCTTTGCTTAGATGCATGGTTTATAAATACTTCTTTCCATTCTATGTATTTTTTCACTCTGCTACTTTTCTATTTGTCTATTATTATTTTTGTTCCCTGTACCTATGGATTCATGCTAATAAATTATTGCTCATATTTCTATCATATGTTTTTGAATATTTTCTTCTGGTAGACATATTGAGTCAATTTTTGCATATGATATGACCTAAATATATATTTTTATCTATACATGCATGAATATTTCATTTTTCCAGTAGCATTTATGGAAGAGATTGTCCTTCCCCCATTTTCTATTCTTGGTACCTTTGTTGAAAATCAGTATAAAAGTTATTTCTGATATGACTATTTTGTTCTATTGATCATGTATATGTCTTTTATATTTCTGTAACATGATCTTTTACTATAGCTTCTTGAATATATTTGGAAGGCACATAGATTGATATCAGCAATTTTGTTCTTTCTCCTCATGATTTCCTTAGCTATTTAGGTCCTTTTTTATTTCATGTTTCTCAGGATATTTTTTCTACTTTTGTGAAAAGATGACACTGGGATTTTGATAGGGGTTACATTGGCTCTGTATATTGCTTTGGCTAGTATTACGATTTTAACAACCTTCATTGTTTCAGTTCTTGAATACAGGATGTCTTTTCATTTATTTGTGTTCTCTTGAAGGTCTTCATCAATATTTCATACTTTTCATTGTGCAGATCTTCCACAGCCCTTGCTTGTTAAATTCCTACCTAAGTGCTTTTTTTTTTTTTTTTTATTTTTTGGCAGATATTGTGAAGTGCAGTGTTTACTCAATTTATTTTTCAGGTGGTATTCTTTCCATATACAGTGAGTTTTGTATTGTGTAACGTTATTGAAAATTCTTATCACACATAATGCATTTGGGGGAATTATTCATGGTTTTAGATATAAAAATTATGTAGTATGTTAACAGAGACAATTATGTTTTCCTTCCTAATTTGGATGAGTTATCATTTATTTGCACTTTTCTAACTGTTGTATCTAGAAATTCCAGTATGATGCTCAATCAAGTTGGCAAGAGTGGTATGGTACTTACTGTGATAAGGTACATGTTTTCTATACCAAATATGTTGATCTTAACCTAAAATGATGTTAAGTTGTATTTCATCAAATATTTCTTCATTTATCTTCTACTCTTTTTCTTTAAATTCAACAATTAACTGAATTGCTGCCAAATTAATATTCCTAAAACACATGAACTTAATGCTTTCTTCATGTGCGGTGTGAATTCTGGCTATACTTTCATCAAAAATGAACTGTTCCAACTGTATCTAAGGATATAAACCTGCTCATTCTGGCCAATGGACCCAAAAGGTTTTGTTTTGCCATACACACTACTTCTCTCTCCATGCTGTTTTCTGACTTGAGATAATTCCATTCATTTGCCTGCTCATTTTATTAATCTTCTGATATTTGTATATATTTTAAGACACCTGTACATATATGTTAAGCATTATATATAGCTATGCACAAAATATATAAGGGGAAATAATGCATCAACTAACTTCGGCAATTTTTCTGCTAGGAGAAAACAAAACTAAAACCTAAAAATAAGGAAGGAGATTTAAGTCATGTGAGAAAAGTGAACAGAACAATGTATAAACCTATTCAAGACATATCTGGGTGCTAGAGTAAGTAGAGTTTTCATAGAGGAAGTGATGCTTGAATGGCTTTCATAGACTTGAAAAATAATGCCACACATATTTTAGGTGCAGGAAGCATTTACTAAAGTCACTGTAATGACAATATTAAAAATAAAACAAAGGATAATTCAAGAATATACAATGATGGAAAGTTAAAGGGCTGGAGAGATGACTTAGTCATTAAGGTGCTTGCCTGCAAAGCCAAAGAACCCATGTTTGATTCCCCAAGGCCCCCATTAGCCAGATGTGCAAGGTGGATCACACATTTGGAGCTAGTTTGAAGTGGCTGAAGGCCCTGGGGTGCCATTCTTTTTCTTTATTTCTTTCTTTCCCTCTCTCTCTCTCTCCCCTTTCTCTCTCTCTCTCTCTCTCTCAAATAAATAAAAAAAAAAATAAAAAAGAAGGTTAATGCAATGTTTTGGCAAGAAATATTGAAAGCTAGAAAATAAAAATCAGATGAAAAGGTGTAATAAACAAGCCCACATACCACATCAACATTAATTCCAGCTGATATTTGAGTTTTCACATGAATCTAAGTGCTGTATATAATCTTATCCATTACAACAATTATTTACAAGGTGGGTATATTATTAATCCAGTTATACAGATGAGTAAGCTAAATCCTAGAGTATAATGTTTCCATGTTTTCAGAGTATAAAGTGTGGTCTGCCTCCATTACCTATCCTCTTTGAAGTGGTATTATCAGAGATGCCACATAAAGTCACATAAGATGGGCAGAGCACCAGAGAAGCCAGCACTTCCTTCCTTATGTGCAGTGTACATAGAATTCTGTAAAATAAGGGTATATTGCTTACTTATTTCTTTTTACTAAAGTACAGACAATCTCTCCTTACAGGTGTAACTCAATTCCTTCATACCATGATACTTCCCTGACCTCTAGAATCCACAGTGAACTTCTATTAATATAATTATATTCTTCTAATTGCTGCAGACCATGTTGCTAAAACCATCTCCACCAAGTCATGTAGTGATTCCCCTGCTCTAATAACAATAGTATCCTCTTTTAATGATATGAGCATTATGTTTCTTACATTACAAAGCCATAGTAACAAAAATAGCATGGTACTGGTATATAAACAGAAACATAGACCAATGGAACAGAATTGAAGACCAGGGCCTTAGGTCAAGTAACTACAGCTGCTTGGTCTTTGACAAAGGTGCCAATAACATAGACTGGAGAAAAGATAGTATCTTCAACAAATAGTGTTGGACAAATTGGATACCCATATATATATAGAAAAATGAAACTAGACCCATCTCTGCATACACAGAAATGAAGTCCAAATGGATTGAAGACTTCAATATAAGAACTGAAACTATTCTCCCACTGAAGGAAAAATAGGGGGAAAGCTCCATGATATAGGAATGAGGAAAGACTTCCTGAACAAAACCCTAGTAGCCCAGGAAACTAAAGAATTTCTCAACCAATGGGATCTCATGAAGCTAAAAAGCTTTGGTACAGACAAATATAACATAAGGAGAGCTAATAGACTACCCATTGAATGGGAGAAAATCTTCAACAGCTATACCACCGACAGAAGCCTAATATCTAAAATCTACAAAGAACTCAAAAAATAAACAATAAAAAATTAGCCAAGTGTAGTGGTGCAAGCCTTTAATCCCAGCACTCAGGAGACAGGTAGGAAGATTGCCAAGAATTCAAGGCCACCCTGAGAATATGTAGTGAATTCCAGGTCAGCCTGGGCTAGAGTTAAACCCTACCTCAAAAAAAAAAAAAAAATCAAACAACCCAGTATAAAAATAGGGCAGAGGGGCTGGAGAGATGGCTTAGAGGTTAAGGCGCCTGCCTCCTAAGCCTGAGAACACTGGTTCCAATCTCCAGCGGTTCCAATCTCCAGGTCCCACGTTTAGCCAGATGCAAAGTGACGCAAGGGCGCAATGCCGCACTTGCCCACAAGGGGGCGCACACATCTGGATTTCATTCACAGTAGCTGAGAGACTGCTGGCGTGCCCATCTCTGTCTTCCTCTCTCTCTCTGTCTCTCTCTGTGTGTCTCTCTCCAAAAATAAATAAATAAATAAAAAGTTTTTAAAAAATGGGGCAGAGAACTGAATAGGGAGTTCTCAGAGGAAAAAATACAAATGGCTAACCCACACTTAAGAAAATATTCAAGATCCTTAACCATCAGGGAAATGCAAATTAAAGCAACAATGAGATTCCACCTTACCACAGTATTCACTAAAAAGGATTATATTAAGTGAGGTAACCCAGGCTCAGAAAGCCAAACATCACATGTTCTCTCTCATATGTGGATCCTAGCTACAAATATACAGACATATGTGTGAACTGGAACCAAAACTAGGTACTAGAAACCAGTAAGCTGGTAAAAGGCTATAAGGGAGGCAGGAGAGGGAAGGATTTAAGTGTATGGTTTTGCACATATGTAAGTAGAAAAACAGATTACAGGGAGGAGAATGACCCAAGCAACGCCATGAGAAGAGAATGCACATAAGAAGGGCAGGGGGAGGGTCAATCAAAATTCAAGATAGTGTGAATAAGACTTATGTAAACCTACTTTTTTGAATAATGGCACATCCAGAGGCTGTAGAGTGTTACTAGAAAATTTTCAGTGCCTGGGATGGGATACCTTTGAGTGAGTTGTTGGCCAAGGAGGTCCCAGTAGCCTCCAAAACATTAAAGGCTATTGCCAAAGCCCTTGGTTGCCCTTGAGAAACAGATGATAAAACCCTATTGCTGAAGACATCTCTTGCCTGAGAGGCAAGGTCACTGAGAAAGCAAGCTGGTGTGGAGCAGAAAACCTTCTCCCTGTAAACCAGCCAACTGAAAGCTGGAAAAAGCTGCACTGCATGCAAAGTATGGGAGACAGAAGTCATCAGCAGTGAAAACAGTGGACACTGAAAATTCAAGTTTGGCCACAGAGGCCCAATGACTGAACGGGTGCAATAGTGGCATGTCTGCTCTTGGGAAAACCAACTGCTCCATAATTGGACTTAATGCCCTCTCTACGGGAGGGAATACATACCTGGTAGTGAAAAACCTAAGCAAAAGTCTATGGCAGGGGAGGTCATGAGCCTTAGGGGTATAAAGCCTGTACTTGTCTTGTTAAATGTATATATTATTCCCACCAAGCTGCCCTGAAAGCACTACACTTAATGTTCATGTTCACATATTAATGCTACTCTCACTTCTGGTTGGAGAAGCTTCTTTTTTCAGATGGCGATGACCACTGGGATGACCCAAAAGGCAACATAGTGCTGAGAAGAAGGGATGGGGGAGTTCCCAGCACTGAAACACCTCTGTCACACCCTCCAAGGCTCAGGGACCATTGCGGAAGAAGGGGTGGATAGAATAGAAGAGCCAAAGGAAGGGTATGACTCCTTACAATGCAACTGCCCAGACAGAAATTGGCCTCGATATCCATGACCTTGCAGTGCATACTAATACCGTCGCAAGGCCCTCATAATAGAAGAAAAAGATGATGACATCAAATTAAAAGAGTGACTAATGGAGAGAGGGAGGGGATACAATGGAGATTGGAGTTCTAAAGGAGAATGGGGGAAGGGAGGGAAATACCATGCATTTTATGTATGTAAGTATAGAAGTTGCCAATAAAAAAGTAAAATAAATAAAAATTTAAAAAAATTCTAACAACAACAAATCCTGGAGAGGATGCAGGGAAAAAAGAATCATCATCCACCTTTGGTGGGAATGTAAACTTGTACAACCACTATGGAAATCAAGATGGAGATTCCTGAAAAGGATGAATATAGAGCTACCAAGAGACCCAGTTATTCCCTCACTGGGCATTTATCCTAAATGCTCCACACATCAATACAGAGACATTTGCTCAACTATGTTTATAGCTTTTCAAGTCATTATTGCTCATCATTGGATTAATGGATAACAAAGTTGTGGTACATTTATACAATAGAATTTTACTCAGCAATAAGAAAATGATACAATGAAATTTTAGAAAAATGGACAAACTTGGAGCAGATCATACTCAGTGAACTTACACAATTCCAGAAAGACAAGCACCCCATGGTGTCATTTATCTGCGATTCCTAAACTGAACCTGCTCAAGTTACTAACATATACCTGATTGGCAACTCAAGGCCCAGAAAAAAGAGATGGAAGGGTTTAGGGGAAGAGGGGAGTACAAACACAAATCTAACTCCACAATCAACTGGTACCATAGAAACTTTTTTCCTTTGAGATAGCCTAAAAGATATAACCCTCAAAAGGAGTAAGGGGAAACACCTGAAAAGTAGGGTCCTGGAGAGGGTGGGATGAAGCCTAAGCTTAAAACAAAAGCTTCTTCTGTCTCTGGCCTGCAACTCCCAGTACCAGAAATTGGTTGCTGAGCTGTTGTTGAGCTGTTGAGCTCACATTGAGCTGTTGTTCATAGAGAACATATGAGGTTCCCAAATCAAGACAGCTTTCTGTCAAAGCATTTGTCCCCCACAACCCCAGGCAAAAGGAGAAGACCCTATTGCTGAATACACCATATGCTGTTGACACAGAGCATGGAGAGATCTGGCTGGAATTCTGAAGAAAGCCAGTCCCCAGTCAGTTAGCCTATCTAGTGCTGTAAGCACTACATAAGCTACTGGGGGAAAGTGGCCAACAATGGTCAGAGCAACCAGAGTTGTAAGCTAGTCAGAAGCAAACAACCTGACAGGATGAAACGCCAGTGTAATAGTGGCACACAGCCTTGGTGGGTGACCAATAGCTTCCTGATTGGCTAAGAGATCCTCTCAGTGTAAAGGAACCCATATCTGGAATTGAGAACTAGATCAGAATCCTATGGAGACAACGTTTATGCTCTCTAGTGTCAAGCTCTCAATAGTCTTTGGCTAAAAGAGGGGTTACATACATCAAATTCTTCCTAAATTAATAGCTTTACCCCATTTAAACTATGCTGACTTCACTCTCCATTGGAGAATCTGTTCTTTTTCAGAAGGTAGCAAGACCAGAGGAGATAAACTACCCCTCACACTTCACCCAAGCCACAGTTGAAACCACAGAGGAATTGGGGAGAATGAGCAAGAGTGCTGTTTCCATGCTGAACCTGATAATCAGCACCAGGGTATAGGAGACAAACCCTGAGGATGCTCAACACCTACCAAAGCAGAGATCCAGAAGCTCCCAAGAGCTCATCACTGAAGTAGACTTAAAACTCACCCACCGCGGCTCAGGGAATTTTATAGAAGGGGGTGGGAGAGCCACAGGATGAGACATCGTGCCCAGAGGCACTAAAAATAACTGACTGCTGCTTCCACAATGAATAAGCCACAACCTCAAGGGAATACCTGCAGCCCCACTGAGGACGGTCCCTGTGCCCCCCCAATATATTCAGTGTTTTATTAGTTTGTAGTTTGCATCTGCAGCCACCTGGCTGGAGGCAGAGTTACTGGGCAGATCTTAAGGTGTGGTGGAGGGTTTAGGATTTCAATCTAAAGATATGCAAAGTGTGCCTAGCTGGAGCTCCTGAGGTATGCTGTGGTTTTGGCTGTGGCTTTGCTCTCTGTGTTTGGTCCTGTGAAGAGGAGGCCAGCTTCTTCTGCCATTATGAAACTTCCTTTGGACCTGTAAGCTATAATAAATACCTCTTCCTCCATAACTGTGCCTGGTGTGGAAGTTCATCTCAGTGAACCTGAAGCTGTCTGCTACAGTCCCCTACAGAATGGGGGCAAGGACAAGGGAAAAGAGGGTATAGACATATGATGTATCCATATGAAATATGTTGTTAATAATAATAATAATAATAATAATAATAATAAAAAAAAGTTTTTAAAAATCTAAAAAAAGACGTGAGTATTGTTTCTTACATTCCATCATAGTCATACAATAGTGTATGTGTGTGAGAGAGACAGAGTGAAAGAGAGAGGGTGAGTGTGTGTGTGTGTGTGTATTGCTGGAGAGATTGTTTATTGGTTAAGGTGCTTGCCTGCAAAGCCTAATGACCAGAGTTCAATTCTCTACAAAGTGGTGCAACTATCTGGGGTTGGTTTGCAGCATTTGTAGCAGCTAGAGGCCCTGGGATGTCCATTGTTTCTCTCCCCCCCCCTTTATCTCTCTTTCTGCAAGACATGGGAGTACACAGCTTTAATACCAGCACTCTGAAAGCTAAAGTAGGAGGACTGCTGTGAGTTTGAACCTGAGACTACATAGTGAATTCCAGGCCAACCCGGGCTAGAGCAAGACACTACTGGAAAAAAAAAAATATATATATATATATATACACATACATACATACATACATATACACGTATATATTCTGCATAAAATAGGCTTGTAAGAGTAATAATTAATAATATTAATTGAGGCATAAATTTTGTAAAGATTATAAAACAACAGGCATCCTCCCTCCTAAAAGATAATGTGCAGTTAGTGAGATCTACAGTTTATGTAGTTAACTTGCTAAAGAATAACAAAATATTTTCATGTTAAAAGCTTGCAATTTATTGGTTAAATAATTTTTGACAATTCAAAGCTACTTTCACTCCTCTAGAATAGAATATTATTATCAACCCATCAGGCTGGGAAAAAGTAAAACTCTGATACTTGTGATAGTGGAGTTAATTCATTGGTAAATAAGACACCTTAGTAGAGTAAATAAGTATTCCAAATTCATAAAGGTACCCTTTGCTCATGATTTAGTTATGTAATGGCTTGACCTGGGTTTATAAACCTACCATCTAACAATTTTGATAGCCCCTAAATATATAATTTAATGGATAAGTGATGGTTCATATGGCCCTACAATGAATTTTAGCCCTATTTATAAGAGTATCATAGTAAAGAAAAGGAAGTATAAACTTTTGAAATTCTTATTACCTTCATGACCAATTTAGGAGATCAAATAAAAATATATATCACATCTTAAAATGAAGAGCAAAGACTAAGAATTCTATCAAACACCTAAATGCATGGTACCAAGGTAGCATTTCTCATCATATCTCATTTAATTTGTCAGTGTGGTTCTTATAAAACAAAACAGGGGCTGAAGAGATGGCTTAGCAGTTAACACACTTGTGTGCAAAGCCTAAGTACCAGGTGTGATCAGAACTCACATGCATCAGATGCACAAGGTGGCTCATACATCTGGATTTCTTTTGCAATGGATAGAGGCCCTGCCATGCCCATTCTCTCTCTTTCTCTCTATCTGCCTCGTTCATTCAAATAAATAAGATATTTTATTTTTAAAAATTTACCTACATGTTTTGTGTTGACTCCAAAATCAACTAAGCGACAGCTGTGATGACTGCTGCTATGCACAATGTGGAACTGGCGGAGCAGAGCAAGCTAGTGCAAAGGACATAGTCTGTGCCAGTGTTACGTAAAGGGATTCTTTTCCATCCTTCTGGTGTAAGAAAATCCATACAAAATTGACATTTTACATCAAGAAAGAGGACTGCAAACCTAATCCATGCATGTAAGGTGAGCATCAGTATACTTTCAAGAGTTTATCTCATCCCCATCCTTATCTTGCTTTCTTGATGTTACCTATGCTTCTCAAGTTAGATATTGGTTCTAGGATTTGCTGACTTCTGTCCATAATGCTAGATGATTTGACTGTAATTGGTTTATGTCCATAACTTCTACCCTAAAGCTACAAATAGCTTTTTAGTCACAATTCTTGTCAAACCAGACTGGAATCATCATGGAGTCATCAGATGCATTAGTCTGGAGGAATAGAACCAGTAGAATGACTTGGTATTAAAAGGGAATTTATTCGATTAGCTTACAGCAGTCCAATAATAGCTGTCTGCAGGCTTAAGACTTAAGGAACCCAAGAAGCTGCTCAGTCCACATGTCTATATACTCAATAGTCCCAAATCAGCACTGAAGGCCTGGAGAATTCTGGGACAGTCACTGGTCTTCAGTCCACATGGGAAGGCTGAGAAATTTTAGTTCCAACACTGATGAAGGAAAGCAGAATGGGATAGATATACGTACAAGTGAAAACATTCACCAACAAGTCAGACAGCCAGGTGGAAAAAGGGACTGTTTCCCCTCTGAGCTTCCTTATATATAGCCCACAACCAAAAAGTCTCAGAGCTACTCTGCAGGAAGGACTTCCTCCTTTAGTTAATCTTTCCTGGAAGTAACCTCAGAGACCTGCCCAAAGGAGTATCTGTGTATTTCTAACCTGACCACATCAACAACAGAACTTAACCATCATGCCAGAGATCCATAATAATATTCAACTAATGCTGTTAAAATATTACAAAAGGCGGGCTAGAGAGATGGCTTAGTGGTTAAGGCACCCGCCTGCTAAGCCTAAGAACCCGGTTCCAATCTCCAGCAGTTCCAATCTCCAGGTCCCACGTTTAGCCAGATGCAAAGTGACACAAGGGTGCAATGCCACACTTGACCACAAGGGGGCACACACATCTGGATTTCGTCCATAGCAGCTGAGACACTGCTGGCGCGCCCATCTCTGTCTCCCTCTTCCTCTCTGTCTGTCTCTCTCTGTGTCTCTCTCCAAAAATAAATAAAATAATAAAAAATATATATTACAAAAGGCCAAAATTATCTTCAAGGGGTTATTGTAATGCAAAAGTTCCTTTATTATCTCAGCACAGCTCTTAACATTTTATTTATGTATTTACTTATTTATTTAAGAAAGAGAAAGAAAAAAGGCAGATTATGATATATGATAGATAGATTATAGATAGATAATAGATAGATAGACAGATGATAGAAGATAGATAGATAATTGACATGCCAAGGCCTCTAGCCACTGCAAACAAATTCAAGATGCATGTGCCACCTTGTACAACTGGCTTACATGGGTACTGGGGAATTGAACCTATGTAATTAGGCTTCACAGGCAAAAACCTTAACTTCTAAGCCATCTTTCCTGCCCAGAAATACTCTTCAGGAAAACATTACAAAAACACAGTTTTGCTTTGATTTTAAAGGTCCATTATGATCAGCCCACTGTATCTCACACCCCTTGCATCTCTTTCATCCCAAACCAACTTCCTTCCTCTTTTGGTGAGTCAGGCACAATGACCTTCTCTGTGTTATTGCACATACCATGCATCCATTGCTACTGAAAAATATGCTGTTCAAGGCATCATCCATTAAAATTTATCTATCAAATATCAAGTTTAATATTAGTAGTATAATTTATATTTCATTATGACTAGTCAAAGAGTCTGAAAATATAGGGGTCTAAAAATCTGGGGCTGGAAAGATGGCTTAGCAGTTAAGTGCATGCCTGCAAAGCTAAATGACCTTGGTTTGATTCTCCAGGTCCTGCATAAGCCAGATGCACATGGGGCGCATGCGTGTAGAGTTTGGAGTTTGTTTACAGTGGCTAGAGGCCCTGGCATGCCCATTCTTTCTCTCTCTCTCTCCCTCTCTCTGTCTCTAATAAATAAATCAATAAAAAATAAAAATAAAAACATTTTTAAAAATCTGAAAGATATAACATTTCACAATATTATGACCAAGGTGTTTATAGAAAAATCAACTATCTCTTACCATTGACTCTCGTGAAAGACTGTTGAGATAACCGTGTCTAGAATCTGTCAGTTTTGCATCAGAAACTAAGCTGTTCTTGAGTGTTGAAAAGATGGCTGAGTCATCATCTTCATCAAGATTTCTCAACCCCTTTTTATGAAATCGAGCTCGACCTTTTAGTATAATATACAATCCATCATTTCCAACCACTGAAATAAAGCACAATCAAAAATATAGATGACCAATGTGTCTTACTTTTATTTGGCATACTTCCTGCAAATCCATTCTCATTTACACTATAACAACTTCAGTGTAACACACAGTTTTTCACAAGTAGATTAGTTAGCTATCCAAAATAATGGAGGCATGTCTATAGTACACACTATTAATTTCCATCTTTTTATTATATATGAGGATGATGTCACAAAAATTACTAGACAGATTTTAGTTGGTGAAAAGTTGTGCCCCTGCCTGTTCTACTCTACACGAACTCCCCATAACCTGCCATCCAACCCAACCTTGAAGTTCAACTGTGTGTGTGCAGCTCTGGCAGATATAGTCCCTTCTAAAAATTTCAAATACAACTTAAATCACTTCCAGGTCTTCCTAAACCTCTTTGTTAGAGAAGTAATGGGAGTTGGATTGCATATTTCTCCATTTCTCTCCTGTTTGCATTATTTTATATGATTGGTTAAAATAATTCAAGTGTAATGAGATCATTTCTTTTCTCATTCTTTTCTCTTCTCTCCCTCTCCCCCTCCTCTTTCTCTCTTTCTGTGTGTGTATGGGTGTTCATGTGTGTGAGAGCAGTAGTATATTTAGAGTTCCGAGTACAACTTTTGATGTCCATTTACTATGAGGGTGAGTCTCTCATTGTTTGCACGTGCTGTATTTCCCAGGCTAGATTCAGGGCGGTTCTCTAGTTTCCACTCCCATCTCACAGTAGGAGGGCAGGGATTGCAGATGCCCACTGTAGCATCTGCCTTTATTTGGATCCAAACTGAAGAATCAGAACTCAGCTACTCATCCTAGTAAGGCAAGTGTCCTGTTGCCTATGCCATTTCTCCAACCCTCATTAATTGTTTAGAAGCAGAAATATTACAAATTGATATTTAGGGACCATTGTGTGTTCTTTTGATATCCCAAAAGTTAAAAATTGCCTGGCTTTGGGCTGGAGAGATGGTTTAGTGGTTAAGGCGCCTGCCTCCTAAGCCTAAGAATGCTGGTTCCAATCTCCAGCAGTTCCAATCTTCAGGTCCCACGTTTAGCCAGATGCAAAGTGACGCAAGGGCGCAATGCCACACTTGACCACAAGGGGGCACACGCATCTGGATTTTGTTCACAGCAACTGAAAGACTGCTGGTGCCCATCTCTATCTGTCTCCCTCTCCCTCTCTGTCTGTCTCTGTGTCTCTCCCCAAAAATAAATAAAATAATTTAAAAAATTAAAAAAAAAATTGCCTGGCTTCTTTGCTTTTTCTAACATTATTATTGTTACAATAGTACCAATGGGAGAGGAGTCTTTACTCTTTTTTAAGAGTTTTGCATGGATGCCTGAGTTTAAAATGTGCTCCATCCAGGAAAGCACGATAATCATTCATTATGAATTGGAGTTCTTTGGTGAGGGAACTGAAGAAAATATTGTTTAACATCTATTAGGTAAACTGAATCAATACTTACAAAAATTTTGACAAATTATAGAGGGGCAAGATAGAAGAAAAGCATTCTGTAATACATTTACACTTATATTGTTTTATATGGATGCAAGAGGCACTTTTTAAACTTTAATAAGGTTATGCAGAGATGTATTATTCAAAAATTTACTGCAAGGCGTTACCTGCCTTCCCTATATTAGTTTTCTTCTTTCCCTTTGCTCTTAAAACTATAATTCTATTGGACATCACATGGACAATGTTAAAATATTATTTCCAATACATTATTACATGTGTGTTCATATACCACCATTCTGATTAATAAAATATCGAGAGAGATTTTGTTTTCCAATTATTCAAATCTTGTATTCCAACTTGCTATGTGAGAACAGGGATATGAATTTGGGTCCATGATAAGTATTTTGCAATAGAAAGGGAAAAATAATCAAAACTAACAGAATTCTGACTAAACATTTTGATGTGCTTCTCTGGTGATTTCTCATGAGGTAACATAAATAAAACTCAGCACGTTTGAGCAATTGTACTTTAGTTCTCTGTTGCAAAAAGCTCAGGGCAGTTCTTATATGGATGTTGTTGGTATTTTGCTCAGCTCTAAGTACAATTAGTTCACCAGCAAGCATAATATATAATTACATTGTCACACAGAGTACTACTGATGTACAAAATCAATTTTAGCAACTATATTTAAAGATTTGTATTTTGTTAAAGGAGTTAAGATAACTCTTGGAAGTTGCTACTTGGTTTGCAAGTCTATATTTAAATAATCTAGAAATGAAAAACAGAGGCATACCATGTGATTATGTGTGGATTTCTACTTTAACAATTCACATCATGTGTTAAAAGCCATTTCATAGTTATCACTACTTTATTGTATATTGACTATCAGTAGTCAGTAGTAAGTGTAAATGTGAAAATTAGGACAGAAGTGTTAAACTGGTATCTATAATTACAAGTAGCATGCTCCAAAAATTGTGGTCACCTTAGAGATTAATATAACTCCTTGTATAAGTTTTAAAAAATCCCTTTTGCCTTTGGTGTTTGCTCAGTGACAATGAACTCATTACATATTCTCCTTATATAATAGTTTCTGTCTATATGGAAGACTTTCTGGAGATAAAAAAATTGGAATATTTTGAAAACCATGAAGAAATATCTAAGTCAGAAAATGTCTTACACTCAAGTTATACTTAAAAAATTTCAAATTAAGCTATTTGGCTAGATACAAATTCAACCATATTTAAAATAATGCTTAATTTGAAATACCAAAATGGGGTATACTTTAAAAGAAAATATTTTTGTTAATATTAAGAAAAATTCATACCATTTATATATAAGCATATATTTAAATATAATAGATCTATATAGATATTTAGTTGTTTTTCAAAGTAAAGTACATAACTATCTGTGGGTACTGGAGTAGAGACTCCAGAGCTGATCATTCTCAAAAGCACCAGGCACTGATTAGTTTAGGCTAACAAGGGCCCAGCCTGAGCATTGAGTAGAACAGGCCTCCTATGGTCCAGTGCAGACCTGCCTGAATTCTATACACACAGGAGGAAACTACACAGATTCCAGTATAAACATGAAGATAGACTGCCATCCCACACCCAGCTTGATCATGGCTGATGACTCAACAAAAGCTCCACAAGAGTTGCTATGTTTGCATTCCCAGCAGGACAAAAAGAGTGCCTCAGGACCTGCAAAACCCAATGGAAAAGAAACAACACACATGACCAGACAAGACATCCCCACCGAGAATGCCTAGTCCCATAGTGGAAATGGCTGGATGAAATGGCATGGAAAGAAACCATGAAAAAGAACTCAATAGATGTATGAATAAAATGGAAAAGATCTCAATATATGACAAAGAAATGGAAAAGAATCAACAACAACAAAAGAACACAATGGACAGTAGAATGAACTCATTGAGGGCATGGTAAATTGAAGGAATGAATTGGAAGAGACAATAAAAAATTTAAATCAAGAAATGGAAATTGGGCTGGAGAGATGGCTTAGTGGTTAAGGCACATGCCTGCACAGCCTAAGGACCCAGGTTCGATTCTCCCAGTTCCACGTAAGCCAGATGAACATGGAGGTGCATGTGTTTGGGATTTGTTGGTATTGGCGAGAAGCCCTGGAGTGCCCATTCCGACTCTCTGTCTCTATCTCTAGAAAATAAATAATAAATCTTAAAAAATGAAATGGAAATTAAATCCAATAAAGAAACAGAGAAATTAAAGAAAACAAAAATACAATAACTCATTTTAAGTTTTATTTGTTTTATGAACATCCAGAGAGAGAGAGAATGGGATCACCAGAGCCTCTAGGAGCTGCAAATGACCTCCAGAGGCATAAAGAAATGGAAATTAAATTCAATAAAGAATGGAGAAATGTAAGAAAACAAAAATGAAATAACTCATTTTATTTGTTTTATAAGCTGCAGAGAGAGATGATAGATAGATGACAGATAGATAGATAGATAGATAGATAGATAGATAGATAGATAGATAGATAGATGAGATAGATAGATGATAGATAGATAGATAGATAGATAGATAGATAGATAGATAGATAGATAGATAGATAGATATAGAGAATGGGCGCACCAGAGCCTCTAGACTCTGCAAATGAATCCCAGATGCATGTGCCATCTTGGACATCTGGCTACAAGTGGATACTGGGGAATCAAACTGGGTCCTTAGGCTTTGAAGGAAAGTTCCTTGACCATTGAGCCATCTCTGTAGCCCAAAATAACTAATTTTAATGGCTCCCAAGAAATCCTGATCAAATAGACTATTGTTTGCATCATTATACATGATTTCAAGATATACTACAAAGAAAAGTAATACAGTATGGTACTAGCACAAAAACAGATCATGGGAATGGAATAGAAGAACCAGGTAAAGTTCTAGTAACTACCAATACTTAATCTTTGGTAAAGAGGCCAAAAATGTACACTTGTGTGAAGACTACATTTTCAACAAATGGTGCTACAAAACTTGAATAACCTCATGTGAAAGAATGTAGACAGACCCTCTTCTCTCATTGGGTACAAAAATCAATTCCAAGTGGATCAAGGACCTTAATATAAGACCAAAAATATAAAATAAGTAGAAGAAAAAACATGGAGAACACTCCAAGATACAGGCATTGGGAAGGACTTTATGAATAAGATCCCAGTAGCCCAGGGAATTAGACAAACACTTGCCCATAGGGATTCTCATGAAACTCAAAAAGCTATCATATAACTAAGTGCCATAGACAGAAGTGCGAAACATAAATACACTATCAATAAATGATAACTTTGGCCTGGTGAGATGGCTTAGGGGTTAAGGCACTGCTTGCCAAGCCTAAGGATCCAGGTTTGAGTCTCCAGGTCCCACATAAGCCAGCTGCACATGGTGGTGAATGCATCTGGAGTTCAATGCAGTGGCTAGAGGCTATGGTGTGCCCATTCTCTCTCTCTCTCTCTGTGTCTCTCTCTATTTCTCTTCATCTCTATCTCTCATAAATAAAAATGAAAACTTTAAAAAATGATATGATATATTTAACTCTTCTTTAACTCATTTTTCCCATGATTATGTCCATTAAATACAAATTAATAGTCTTTAATATTCTCCATTGAGGCAACATTTTGTAACATATGCATGATTTTAATACATTCTGGATCCATTCTTAAGTATTGAAATAAGTATGTATACTTTTATAAATGTGTGTATAAATTCTTATTTCCTATCATTGCTTATAAATATTTGCATAACTATTCGATTGCTATTTACTGTCATATGTATTTACAGACCTAGTTAGACATGCTTTTCCTTTTCAGTCACCACCTACAATTGGAGAGGATAGATATATCAAGTAGTGTGTAGTCAGTCTTCTATTGAAGGACATTAAGGTTGTTCAAATATGTTTTATTATTATAAAAATAATCTCAGGGCTTATAAAACAAATTAATTCTTAATTACTATCCTCAAGTTAATGGCAAAGCAATGTTGAACATTTGTTCTTTTTTCTTTTAAAATCATTTTAATCTCTGCAAAACTCTTTTGATTTATTTTCCACTGCTTGACTCTGATTAAATGGAACTAATTATGAGAGAAACCCATTGGGGAAAAAAATCTCAAAATATGTTAATCTTTTCAAAAGACACATGTCTCCAAATTTCCAGTTAGGTTTTAAATGTCATGATTCTGAGGAAGCACTTTATACAAACAGTGACTTTATACAAACAGAACAGAGAATAAGTTCAGCATTGGGCTAAAGTGGATTTGAAATTCACTTGCAAGGAGAATTACTCTGCATATAAGGCATATTTTTAAGTGTTTGAAATAAAGTGTATTCATAAATGAGGTTAAAAGAACACAAAAGACAACAGAGATTCATGACAAATAGACAAGACAGACAGACAGACTTGCAGGCGGATGAGGGCTAGAGGTAGCCATGGAACTGATCAGCTCTTCTCCATCTTGGGGATGAGGTCATAAAAAATCCCATACAAGTCATATGTTTGTGCCTTGTCTATTAAACATAATAATATCTCTTTTGTTTCTGCAAGAATTACAACGCATTATCCTTGACACAAAGAATAGATAACTTGCATATCTCCCCTTAAAAGAATTTGAATTAAAATCTCTAGTATATTATTTGTAAATAGTCTAAATACTGAAATAACTTGCATGTCTCCCCATTAAAAGATTCAAACATATGAATTTGCATTAAAATATCTTCTATAAAAATATCTACTATACTATTTGTAAATAGTCTAAATACTAAAATTGGGGAGGTAAGTCTGCTAAGAAAGGTCTTTTCCAATATCTAGATCACTTTATGGGCCATACAAGCAAGTGTTTTGACCATTTTCTGTTTAACTATGACAATCAATACTAGCTTATTACTAAATGTGGATTGCACATTCATTATGATCACCCTGTACATTGCTTAGAATATAATTTAAACCCCTTCTCAGATATCATAAACCAGAAATCCTGAAAATTCAGCAGTCTTGTTTTTCAGGGAGGTACCTAAGTAATTTGGATGTTTGTTCAAAGTGCAGACATACTAGTGTATATTATAAGCTGTCCAAATTTAACTGGGATATGTTACTTAAATGACATTCCTTATCAATGGAATATATCCAAATATATATACTTTAATATGCACTTTAATATGCACTGTGTACTTTAATATGCACAGTGAAATTATGAGTATTATAAGGATAAAGAAGTTAACATAGACATGCATTTCATCTTTCCACATGTCCCTCTATATTCCCCCATTACCTGTGCTGCCTTTGACCCAGGTTTCAGAGAAGACCTTCTTACTTAATATTTTTAGATGCTCTTGACTGAGCTGAGAGGATAGTGCTGGGATTTCACTCAGTATTTTCCATACAATGTTGTGTTCATGGGTTGTTCTGCAAATAGGCCTTTAAAAGGAAGAAAGTAAAGGTGATGAATATAAAGACATTCATTATCATCACCCTATACATTTCTGAGAATATAATTTAGACCCCCTTCACAGACATCATAAACCTGATTCACCTAGCAAAGACATAAAGAAAGATGTATTAATTTTCCAGTTTTTATACTATTTTTATTTGATAGCTGTTGAAGGAGAACTATAACATATTGCAATTTGCTTGCAAAACAAATTTAAACATTTGTTCCCTTCTGATATGAGTGCCTACCACGAGAATATTTGAAACCTCAGATTGCTGAAATTCCCTTTATAAATAAAATAGGACCCCAAGTACCAAAGTTGTAAGATTTTTAAATTTTTATTAAATCCATTTTTAGATGTTAAATGATGATTATTATTCTTCCTACCACTTATTCCTTATCATTAATAGTACTTACATATTATTAAATTTCAATGAAATAAAGCCTCAATTTAACTCTTAAGGATTTGGATTTTCCCTCTGTGTGCTTATGTGTGCATAGTGTGTGATGTATATGTGTTATGTGTGGTATATGCATATGTGTCTGTCCATAGTACATGTAGAATGCATGCATGCAGAAGACAGAGAAGATTGAGTGTCCTCCATAGCTCATCCATGTTCTTTCCTTGAAACAGTCTCTTATTGAGCACCGAGGTGCTGTTTTTAGTCATATTTGCTGACCAAAAAACTGCAGTTATTCTCTTGACTCACCTAGCTACAGGACTAGGTTATAGGCATCCATGGCCATACCCTGCACAAATACATTTCCTAAGAAAACAATGGGGTTTCTCATTCACAATAACTTCAAAAATTAAATTAAAATTCCTAGTAATACACTTAGAGAAGTCTACATTGAAAATTAAAAGACATTGAAAAATTACAATGAAGATAGTAGATTGAAAGCCATTTATGCTCAGGAATTAGCAAAATATAATCATGAATATTATTACATAATGAGATCTACAGACTCAACATAATCCCCATCAAAATGCTAATTATATACAGAAGAAGTAGAACCAATCCTAAAACTCACATGATGCACAGAAAAATATCAGTGGAGTGCTGGAGAGATTGCTTGGACGTTAAGGTTCATGCCTATGAAGCCTAAGGACCCAGGTTCTATGCTACAGTAGCCACATAAGCCAGATGCATATAGTAGAACATGTGTCTCCAGTTTGTTTGCAGTTGCTGGAGGCCCTGGCATGTCCATTCATTCTCTTCCTCTCTTTTTATGATAAATAAAATATTACTTTTTTAAAAAGATTCAGTAAGAGGAGCCAAAGCAATGCCAAGCAATAGAACAATACTGGCGACACCACAATCTCTGTTCTCAAATTATACTACTGCACCATTGAAAAAATATGTGTGATACTAGCACAAAAACAGGTACAAATAGTAGTAGGGTTACAAGGAGGAACACTCCTTACACATGGTTGGTGGGAATGTAAACTGGTACAGTCAATGTGAAAGTCAGTGTGGAAGTTCCACAAAATAAATAAAAAATAGAATTACCATATGTGCTATGACTCAGCTATACCACTCCTTAGTATATGTCCAAACAACATATATCCCCAAGATAACTAAGGTTTCTTTAATGACAGTTGAAGAATGTAGGCCATAACTGTCTGGCAAATAAATATTAATGATTACAGTTAAGTGTTTTCAGAGACTTAAGCATGTAAAACCACTTCTAAGACCATGGACAGAGCCTCTGAAGCAACTCATGCAAGTCCAATTACAGACTAAAAGGCTAAAGTTTTGGGCGATAGCTCAGCTCAGTGGTAAGACCTTACCTGGTCTACATGAATTTTAAGTTTCTTTCCCAGCATAACCAACAAATAACTCACTAATGTTTAGTTTTATTTTTATTTTCATGATAAATCCACTTCTGACTTAAGATCAAGTTATTAAGCAGTAGAAACAATGAGAAAATAGCAATAGCAATCCTACTGGATAAAAAATACAAAGCATTGAACTGAAGTTGAAAAGTATAGGAAGAATAAAGGGAACATTAAGTCAGAAAGAGTACTTAACTGAGGCAGCAGGATCCCAAGTTCAAGACCTGCCTGGGACACAAAGAGAGTTCAAGGTCTCTCCGGTCAACTTATTGAAACCTTGCCTCACAATAAAAGGCGAAAAAGAAAGCTGAGAATGTAGCTCATTAGCAGAACTTGTGTAGCATGAGTGAGATCCTGAGTTCAATCCTCAGCTCTGTGTGTGTATGTGAGAGAGAGAAGGAGGAGGAGGAGGAAGATGAAGAGGAAGTGAAGGAGGGAGAGAGAAGAGAAGAGGAGGAGGGGGGAGGGGAAGAGGAGGAGAGGAGAGGAGAGGAGAGGAGAGGAGAGGAGAGGAGAGGAGAAGAGAAAGAAGAGAAGACAAGAGAAGAGAAGAGAAGAGAAGAGAAGAGAAGAGAAGAGAAGAGAAGAGAAGCGAATCCTGAAACCTTAATTCAGAGACCATAGAGGGCCAGGTTGAGATTTACAACAATTTGGGGGACAAAAAGATGGTAGAATGGAAAGCAGAGATTGTCACCTAGGAACAGAACACCTGGTAGTTTACTCCATTTGTTTGGCCTTGTCTCTACAAGACATACCCACTTGTCCAGACACACTAGTAACTCAAGGATCCAAACACGTGTTTTTATGCAAGGGCTTTATGGTACGAAATACAGAAACATTTTCAGAAGTTTTACACTTAGAAATCTCTGGGCTTTAGCAGAGGTAGAACATTTGAAGCACAACAGATATAGTATACTACAAAAATTCAGCCAAAAAACACTACTTTAAGTAAATCATACATACAAAGATACCCTTGGACTTCCTTAATCCCTTTATAAGCAGCATTTATGACAGTTATAAAATCAGTTAAACTGTTAAAAATGCAATTGCCACTACCAGTGTGTGGTAGTTTGAATATATGTCCCCCAATATATTCAGTGTTTTATTAGTTATAGTTTGTATCTGCAATCACCTTGCTAGAGGCAAGGTCACTGGGGGCCCCAGTCTTAAGGTGTGGTGATGGTTTGAGATTCCATTGTAAAGATATGCAAATGTGCCTAGCAGTAGTTCCCGAAGTGTGCTGTGTGACCTTTTGGCTGTAGTTTTTGCTCTGTGTGCTGTGGTGGCTGGTTGGCTTTTGCTCTCTCTGCTTGGCCCTGTGGAGAGCAGGCCGCTACTTCTGCCTTTATGGAACTTCCCCTGGATCTGTAAGCTTCAATAAATAATATCCCTTCCTCCATAACTGTGCCTGGTCTGGAAGTTCATCTCAGCGAACCTGAAGCTGTCTGCAACACAGTGTAATTTTCTTTTGTGTATCCATTATTTTCCTGCACACTTGCAAAAAATTACTATAAAATTATTTTCCTAGAAACTTGTATGCACATGAAGCCTTTCTTGAATCATCATTCATTAATATGCACATCACCTTCTGTCTGACTTGCCTTTGAATTTCCTAATCAGTCAAGGATGAATGAACAGAATAACAATTGATTTTATTTGATCCTACAAATTCATATGGCAAATGCTGAATACTATCAGCTTTTCCAGAAATTAGGTTTGGTCATTTACAAAGGGGAGACATCGAGAGCACAACAGGATTTGGGTTCTCTTTGTTATTTTTCTACACAGATGAAAATTGAAAGATCAGTGGCAATGACTTAAACTCTTCTTTGCTAGCCTTTGAAAAATCAAGGTGTACTTTCATGATTTAAAAATAGACTAGTATTTTTAAAATGTCTGACTTTGGTGCCTGGGGAGGCTCTGGGCTTTTTCTTTCACAAAGAGAATTAAAAGACAACAGACCACTGAATCCTATAGGACTGTATTTCCTTTTATTTCATGAGGAAAGGATTGAGGAAAATAATGAACTATCTTTCTTATAAATTTTCTTAAATGATTTCCATAAAACAAGTCACAAATAGCTTATATAAATGTTTACGGTTCCAATGCCCAATTTCAGAATCTTGAGACTCCTCAGGCCAGGTACCTCATCAAAGAGCACTTCTGGAGCATCTTCATAAACTCAGGTCATAAGAGCAGAATGGTTGACAACAGTCACAACAAATAAGTGTATAAGTTCTAAAACACGTCAAAATTTGCTTGTAACCTTCCTCCCTTCCAGAACATGCTCAGCTACAGTATACAAGATAAGAAGGTATTACTGGAACACTCAATTGTGTGCATTTCACAGTTTAGAGCTGACTTTTATTGAAGGCTTTCTACTTTCTTTTGTGCTCAAAAAGTTAAAATAGTTGCTTTTCCAAGACACAAAATTAATACAATGGATTTCTCTGTAAGAGAAACTGACAGGTAATTTTTGGGGAATCTTAATTATTCTCATTTAATCAACTATTTTGTGCTGAAAGAATATAATAAGTACATGTCAGATTCAAAAGGTAAGCAGAGGCTTCTAATTATGTTTAAGATCTTTAATGTCAGCCAAAGGACCCTCTACACTAGTCTGAGTATTCATGCATTTATTCAGTGTAATATTTTGTTCCATGGTTAATTTTCAAGTGCTATTCTAAGGGTGCATGCCACAAGGACAAAAAAAAAAAAAAAAAGATATGGCCCTTACACATTCAACTTAAAATTTAAAATTTAGAGGGGCAGTCAAACATTAAACACAACTTGTGTAAGTGCAGTGTGATGAAAATTAGAGCACACTGTGCCATGGCAATTAAATAGAGAGATGACCTAGTTGAGGGCAGTCAGAGAACATTTTAGACAAAGTGTTTCAATCAACACCATGATAATAAATTGGCAGTGGAAGGGAAATGTATCAGTGGTCCCTGAAAAAGGGCCTGCAAGTCCAAAGGTCCACAGTCAAGGATTAAAGAAACACTTGAAGAAAAAGCCCATTTTGGTTAGAGGGAAAGGGACAGTTAAAAAAATGAAATATAAATTGAATCTTAAAAAGCATAGAAGGTAAAACTCATTGAGGGCATTGTATACCTTGACAATAACTTGAGAATTTGTGATTATAAAGGGTAAAGCCAGGCTAAGAGATGGCTCAGTGGTTAAGGTATTTCCTGTGAAGCCTAAAGACCCAGGCAGGTTCAATTACCCAGTACCCACATAAGCCAGATGGACAAGGTGGCACATGTGTCTGGAGTTTGTTTGCAGTGGCTGGAGGCCTAGCATGCCCCTTTTCTTGCTATCTGCCTCTTCCTCCCCACCTCTCTCTCTCTCTCTCCTCTCCCTCTCTTTCCAACCCTCCCTCCCTCTCTCGAGTAAATACATAAATAAATAATATTTTTAATTAAAAAAGGATAAAGCCATTTGAGGCCTTTGTTATGTTTTCTAGATTTCACTTTGGCTACACCAGGGAAAAATTGGGGTATTGTAAAACCATTGCCTTTGGCTGGAGAGATGGCTTAGCGGTTAAGGCCCCTGCCTCCTAAACCTAAAAGAACACTGGTTCCAATCTCCAGTGGTTCCAATCTCCAGGTCCCACCTTTAGCCAGATAAAAGTAAAGCAAGGGTGCAATGCTGCACTTGACCACAAGGGGGCTCACACATCTGGATTTCATTCGCAGCAGCTGAGAGTCCGCTGGCACGCCCATCTCTATCTGTCCTCCTCTCCCTCTCCCTCTCTGTCTCTCTCTTGATATTAGTTAGAAGGGTATTATAGTGGATTATACAATGAACAATTCCATCTAGCAGGTCAAGTTTTTAAAATTAACTTGTATATTTAATGTGCTTAATGAGTGAAGAGAAAGGCAGTATAATTCAATATCAGGCAGAATTGTTTTCCTTTAACAAAGGCAATACTGGGATTGGCAGCAATCATAATAAGAGAGGCTCAAATAATCTGCTATACTTAGTATCTTAAATTACTGGCTACATTTCAGTTACTGTCAAATTCCTAACCCAGAAAACAATAATATTACAGAAATATTCATGCTTTAGCATAACTTCATATCTACTGTATCCTCACGTCATGTTTAAACCATATAAATGTACAAAGTTAAACTTTACTAGTTTCGTTCTGATTCCTCCATCATTTGGGGGAAAACATGTACATTCCAAAGACACAAGATTTCGCATGAACCAGAGAGACCGAGTCTGCCACATATTGAAGTACAGCTAGATAAACAATTTATTAAATACAAAAGTGAATTTTGAAGATTGATCACAAAAATAGCAATATAGAGAATTTTAAAGTATTGAGTAAAAATAAAAAGCTAAAATGTTGCATAATATTGTCAAGTATGTGTTCAATATTAACTTCTTGGCAGGAAAAAACTGACACTTAAAGAACTGATGATAATTAATGTATATATGCTTTGTTCTGTTAATATTTATACTCTTGTGAGCTAATTGAATGCTTAAAGTCTAACATCAAACAGGGAACTAAGGTGGCTGGAATATCATTCTTTCACTTCACATCTGATATTTATTTCTATTTTAATGACTGTTATAGAAATGCTTGTAGAAGTCATATAAACCTTTCTTTTGAAAAATGACTTGCAGAGAATATTTGAATAACAAAGTTAAGAGAATTTAAAACTTAATTTTAAATTAAGAATAGGAACTAAAAATTCAGTTTAAAATAAATAAATAAATAAATAAATAAATAAATAAATAAATAAAACTTAAACATAATTGATTTAAAATAGGAACATTATGTTGTGGTTCACTGAGTAAAATAAGATTACAATGGCTGCTTTTATTTAACCTTCCTAGTAGCTTATTTCATTTTAACAAAGAACCTTTCTTGTTTTTTCTTATTAGTGTTGTTTTCATTTTGTTTCTTTTCACTTTGGAAAGGGTTGAAGCACATGTGGACAGATGACTAGGACTAAAGCAGAAAATGGAGGGGAAATGATGGTTATAAAGTTAGATCTGCTTATATTTTTGGTATTTGAAAAAATCACTGGAAGATCAATGGGTTTCCACTTTATAAAAACTTAAGTACAGTACTTATGTTTAAATTGCTAATGTTGTCAATTTGACCGGATTGAGAAGTGCCTAGGGTATTAATAAAATGTCTGGGTGCATTTGTGAGAGTTTATTTACTTGGAGATTATTCAATCATGAGGACTCTGATCTAATTGAAAGTATCTACTGTGTGTTTCAAAAGAATTTCTCATCCAATGTGGCTCAAGGAACCCAAAAGGTTGGACACCCCTGGGCTCTAATCCATTGATTGATTCAAAATGTGAGCAGATTATTGGGAGATGCTGGGATTGTAAAAGGTGTGCCTTACTTGGAAGAACTGTGTTGCTGCTAGAAGACTGTATATAGGGTATATTTGGGCTCCAACTGCTTTCTATTTCTCCTTTTGTATATTTTGACTGCTATAAGGTGAACAAGCTCCCTTCTACCATCCTCTTCCTCTATGAAGGTCCTGCCTTGTCACTGGCCTGAAATCAATGGAGCTAACCAACTATGAGCCAAAATGCTCCAATACCATGAGCCAAAATCTATTTTCTGCCTTTAAGTTATACTTTCAGGTATTTTGTCCTAGTATGAAAACTAATACCTGTCATACCTATTATTATTCTAATATGTAGAGGAGGAAAAGCTGCCACAATATAGTATGAGATAAAGGAAACTCATTCATAGACTCTCCTGAGCCTAAGAAGACATAGCTTGGAATCAGGTGATTGAAGTGGCCAGAGTTCACAGAGGAAATTATAAAAGAAAAATAAAGAAAGAGAGACATCTAACATTTGCAAAAAGTGTAAATTGACTCTTAACTGGGTTTGGTCACAGAATGCAACAGTTCTCCAGCCACAAATCTATGAATCACCCTCAATCCTACAATAGGAAAAATCCCTAGAACTAAAATAGGAAATTTTTATCTCTTAATTGAAGCTTTTCACCCAATGTGATCAGTATCAGCCACTCCCATTTCCTTCTCTGATGGGATTGGCTCTCTACAAAATTTTCCACTCACATCACCTTCCTTCCTGTTCCCTAAGGGCCCTATAAGTATACCAGCAGGAAGTTAACCTTATTTACAGAAGATATGAGATGATTCCATTTATAGGAAAAAATGTAAAGAATCCAATAAAATATTACTGGAACTGAAAAAAAACTTGTTAATATTACAGGATACAAAAATCGATAATATTTTTATAGACAAAGAATTCAATTGCTAAGAAATTATGAAAGCAGTTAGTTATGCTTACAATAACAAAAAATGAATATCTAAAATACATAGACATAAAATTAACCCAGGCATCTACTGCCATCAAAGTGAAACTTTGCTGTTAAGTTCTGGCAAAGCCTGAATATTTCTATTGTTATTAGCCCAGTCCAATCTCTCTTTCACTTGGATCAATGTAGTAATATATAAAATGTTTCCAAAGGAACAAAAGATAGGATAATCCATAAATTATGGTCAACTCTTTTGTTACAGGAAACCTAACTTTCTCACCTCAGTGAAAACTCTCTTTATGTATTCCTCTTTATTCACATTGATCTTGCATGCTCCTCAGTCATCCAAACTAATGCACTCTTAGCGTATTTTGCATTTTCTATTTTCTCAGCTATAACAGTTCTTTCTCCAGATATATTAATTGAATGCCCCCTTCACTTTGTTCATATTTCTGTTCAAATGTCAGCACCTCAGTGAGATTTTTAAAGCAGTTCTTAAAAAAAAGAACATGTCAAAAAAAAAAAAATACAAACAAATTTGCAACCACTGCTCTTACTGAGATTCGCATCTCATTTTTATTTATAACTGTATTGTTTACTTCTTGTGGCTGAGAAGAAATACTCAAGTGAAGCAGCTTAGGGCTTACAGTTCCAGAGAGGCAAGAACATGGAAGCCAGTGTCACATCTCACATGATCATGAAGGAAGTAGAAAACACGGCAAGCAGGGCTGAACTATAAAACCTCAAAGCTCTCGCAGGTGACATTTTTGCTCCAGCAAGTTCCTACCTCCTATAGGCTCCACTATCTGTCCAAGCAGTTCCACATGTATTTCTTTGTTCATGCTGGCTAATGCCTCATGAGGTTACAAGCAAAATAAATATACAGAATCTATACTATCTATCTATATAAGCAGTCCCTAACAGTTAGATGATACTTAGTAATTATTGGTTACAATATTTCACTTTTCTTTAATTTTTTAAATTTATTTTCAAGCAGAGAGAAAGAAAAAGAGAGAGAATGGTCATGCAAAGGTCTCTTGCCACTGCAAACAATTCCAGACCCATGAGCCAATTTATGCCTCTGGCCTTACATAGGTACTAGGGAATTGAACCCAGGCTTTCAGCTTATGCAAGCAAGCACCTTTAACAACTGAGCTATCCCTTCAACTCCCTATTTCACTTTTCTCCCAAATTGTATCCCAGCTTCACAAATGCTAATTTGCTTTCAGCAGGTGAACTTCAACCTGATTGCAGTGACTCATGGCACGGGGGATCTCCAGTATGAACTTTTCCACAGCTTCCCAGACTCATATCATACTCATCTAAAACTAGTTCTTCAATTTTTTCCTCATAGTTTTGTTTTTAATATCATTATTTGTGATACATGCAATTCTCCTGCAAAATTTAAATCTCTAATATAACATGATTAATTAATTAAGGACTATGAATTAGATAAATTTCATAACAATCCAGTTACACTATAAAGCTGAGAGTTATGGGTAGGTATAAAACTTGGCCAGAATGACTTATATTATATTCTACTTTTGCTATTTATATAAATGTGATAAGGTGATAAGAACTTGGGAGGTACACTTCATTAATATCTGAACATTATTTTTGAACAGATGTTGGTATATATTACCAATGTTAGATTTGTTCAGATTATAGAATTTAGAATTCTGCAATTGTATTAAAATTCCTGCATGAAAATGCCTTTATTATATTCAGGATTAAATTCTCAACCTGTTTTTATTGTAATAATTGTTCTATACATTAACTTCCAGTAAAATCATTGTCATAGTAGAACCATCGAAAAGATTGATCATGTGATCACTTAGTAAATGTTGCCTTTTACATTTTACTTACACTAAAAATCTCTTCAGTTTTCAATACTCCTTCCAAGAAAAAATATGAGTAAGTTTAATAATAAAATGATGGACAGTTGAATCACACCTTAATGCTTTTCAGAGGACCACTACTTATACTATCCTTTATAACCTTAGCACAACCCTATAATAGTATATGTTTATAGTTAGACAATCAGATTTTAAGTCATCAACTGTGAAGAAAAAGATGATTGTTACATGAGTGAAGTCAATCATTAAGAGGGTATAACAATCACAAATATCAATAGAGCCAACCATTGTAACACTTAAATATATAAAGCAACGATTGTTAGAGCTACAAGGATAAATAGACACAAAAGGAGGCTTCAGTACTGCATTTTAAATGTTGCCTAGAATCATCCAGAAAGAAGTCAATTAAAATCATAGCATACTTTAAAAAAACAACCATGGAAAAATGGACCTTTCAGAACACATATTCTATGCATCAGCAGCAGAATATCTATTCTCCTCAAGGGGCATAGGTCATTTTACATGTTGGATCTGATATGAGGCCACATACTAGTTTTATAAAATTTAAGAAGACTAAAACCATGTCTACACCAGAATGTTTTTAAACAGTATGTCTGGAGAGACGTTAATATTTAAAATATGCAAAGAACTCATATAACTAAATAGCAAAAATACAAATAATCCGTTGAAAATCAAAATATACACATAGATAGCTATGAAAATTTTAAATGCTTTTTATACCTTTATTTGCTAATAATACCATCTCAAAGATAAGACAATCTATCAAAAAATTCACTTTAATAATTAACATTAGTTGAATGTACTATTTTTTTTTTAACAATTTCAGTCAGGCTGACATTTCTTTTAGTGAATCTATACTGCTTAAATAAAATACATGAGACTGGCTAATATATGATAATAAAAATTTATTTTTCCCAGTTATGGAGGCTAAGCTATCAGAAACCAAAGTGTCAGCTTTGGGGCTAAGAAGATGGCTCACTTGGTAAAGCGCTTACCTAGCATGAGGACCTGAGTTTGCATCCCACAAGCCCATGTAAAACCAGACACAGTTGCTTTACATGGGAGGTGGCAACAGGAGACACCTGCAGATCAGCAAGCCTGGTATATGTAGTCATGAACAAGTGACTCGCCTCTCAATTAAGGTGGAAATTAACCAACAGTCAAGATTATCTTGATATTAGATGCCTGGGACAGGCTACCTTCTGAGCTGGTATCTTGGACATTGCATGCTCAATAAGTAATGGTAAATCCTCACCAGAGAGAAAAGTAAAAGAGAAAAAAAGGAGTCAACCTCCTTCCATCAGTCCCTTGGATAAGACCCTCAATTCACTTTGCATGAGAAAGAGCTTACATGCCTAATTACCTCTTGAGAATCCCACATCTTCATATCACTGACTTTATTTGGTACTTGTAGGGGACACATGCATATCATAGCTATCCTTTCCCTTCAGCCTTGACACCTGATTATTCTGCAGCATCAAAAATGATTGATGATATTTCCAATCTCCAGATGCCTGGGACAGGCTACCTTGACCACAGCTGGTATCTTGGATCATTGCATGCTCATCAAACTGAGGTCTTCCACCCCTCTCTGTCTCTCTCTCTCTGTCTCTCTCTCTCAAAAAAAAAAAAATCAAGGCTTCAAGGCTTCAACTGCTAATGGTAAATTTCTACTCTCCTGTCTGCTCACCAGAGAAATTTTCAATTTTATCAGTTTTGATTAACAGAAAAAATATTTACAGCAAAATAGTTAGTCAAATAATGCCTTTTTTATCAGTAATTAAATTTTCACCAATGTTAAGACCCATAATTCACTTTTTCATGAAAGAAAAAATAATTTGTCTAATAAATTTTATCTTCTAAAATGCCATTACCAGTAATTTATAAACATTTCTTAATAATTTATATTTAAATAGAAATCTGGTCATTATCTTCATTTCATCACTGACTTTTTTTGGTTTAAAGTTTCTAAGATGTGTTTCAGGAAATCCTTGTGATACATGTTTACACATGCATATCATAGCTATCCTTTCCCTTCAGCCTTGACACCTGACCTGGGGGCACAGCATTCTGCTGGTGCATGTGTCTGCACTTCCTTTGCAGTGGCTAGAGGCCCTGGCACACCCATTCCCTATCTTTCTATCTGCCTCTTTCTCTCTCTCTCAAATAAATAAATAAAATATTTTAAATGTCACTATGATCACCTTGCCACCCTCTGAATCTTGTACTCAAGAGATTTACAATGTTCTGAGGAAACTAGTGAATTTTGTATTGTGTTTTATCACGTCACAGTCTTCTATACTTTCAGATAGACATTTATTCCAAGCACCAAGTAGCTTGAAAATGCATACCTGACAAATACATTGTCTTCATGAAATTGAACTAGTGTAATGATCTGAAATTGTGTTATCCCTATAATTTAAATATGAGACTGGACACAAAGTTAGTTCTTGAGTATCCTAAGTAGAGGCCCCTGTCAGTCCAAACTTTTCTTCTTCTTTTTTTCCGTGTTAATAAGCCTTTTTATCACATATTGTGGTTTTGTTTTAATTGAAGGCCCCCTTACCAGTCTTGCTTTCCATGAGTAATCAAGGCCAAGAGGAAAAGAAGGGGGAACCAACAAGGAAGGGTCATTTCCACAACATTCCATTTAGACACAGAACTAAGCAGACAAGCACAGTCACATGGTGGACTTTTCTCCTTTTATTGGTCACACAAGAGAAAAATAAAGCTCTACATGATGATGGTAGTGGTGGTGGTGATGGTGGTGTTGTGGCAAAGACGTCATTCTGTTGTAGGAACTCATCTTTATAGCAGTTGGGCTAGTTCTTTGAAATAAGATTTTGAGTCACAGGAATGATCCCCTCTGGTGGCACCATGGTGTTCAATGGCTGCTTTAACCTTGCATTGCTAGTCATCCTCCTGTTCATTAATTAATCAGCCCCACAGTTTTCAATTGTTGAAGAAGGACACTGTCTGCTTATCAGATTCTGCTTTTTATAAAGGGCAATAGAATGTCATACAATATAAGAATCAGCTCCCCACTCTTATTTTATCAACAACCTGAGCTTTATGGATTCTACCATGCACATATTTCATTATATATTTATATTCTGACTTTTAAAGGAATTTTGAAAGTGTATGTTGAGATTCATAGAGAAATACCACATGCTTCCTTTCATAGTCAAGATATAGATTTCAGCCGGGTGTGGTGGTGCATGCCTTTAATCCCAGAACTGGGAGGCAGAGGTAGGTGGATCGCTGTGAGTTCAAGGCTACCCTGAGACTACATAGTGAATTCCAGGTCAGCCTGGGCTAGAGTGAGACCCTACCTCAAAAACCAAAAAAAAAAAAAAAAAAAAGATATAGATTTCAGTGTGTGTGTGTGTGTGTGTGTGTGTGTATACATATCATGAAAATAGAAAGAAGTCTGAAAGAGGGGGAAGACAGAGTAAGAGTAATGAATATGTATAACACGAAAGCAAAAGAAAAGACTATTTAGGGGGAGGAAGGAGCATAGCAAGAAATGAAGTCTAATACATTGCTAGCTTCAAGAGCAGAATAAAAAGTCTATTGAAATGAGTATTTTTTTTTAGTAATTTAGATACATCATTTTAAATTGTTGATGATCTGTTCTTCAATATGTTGACAATTCAAAGGCTTGATCACCAGATCAGCCTGGGCTAGATCAAGACCCTACTTTAAAAACAAGGCCTAATCAGTTTTGACTTATCAAATATTATATCACTATAAATGAATATTTATGGACATCTCTTCAGTGTTTGGTTTTTAGATAAAATTGGACATTGTTTTGCTAAAAAGTTGATATCATAAGCCTCAGTTAGAGAAGAAAGATTAAAATTAGAGAAAAGCTCTGCAATTTTCCATTTTTAGGTAATTTATACTTATAATAGGAGATATTTTTAAATATTACTACATATTACAAATATAAATTTACATAAATATAAAATACTATGGGCTTTGTTTTAAAATTGCATTTAAAATGGATTTTTACTAACATTTTATTTCATAAAAATTATTTGAGAAATAAAAAAAACTTCAAACTGTTTACTTTAATCATCTTGGGTATACTTATAAAATTATAGCTGATATGTACACAAAAATGTGTGTACGTATGTCGGAGTGCCATTTTCTGGACCTTATATTCTTAAAATATGTCTTTCATCCTACTAGAGAGCCACACCACTCTCTTCATTTAAAGCCAAAATGACAATTCTGTTGATACTGTGTTGTAAGACACACACACACACACACACACACACACACACACAGAGAGAGAGAGAGAGAGAGAGAGAGAGAGAGAGAGAGTTGTGTTTTAAAAAGGAACTGTGTTTTTAGTATATGGAAAATACAAAGAATTTAATTATACTTGTTGGGGCTGAAGAGATAGCTCAACACTTAAGTTGCTTGCATGTGGAGCCTAACAATCTTGGTTTGATTTCTTAGTACCCACATAAAACCAGATGCACAAAGAGGACCTGATGTACCCACTTTCTCTCCCTCTCTCTCTCTCTCTCTTTTTCTCTCTGTCTCACTCTCTCCTTGCAAAGAAATAAATAATAAAAAATACTTGTGATGGTCTGAATGAAATACCTCTAATGCTCTCATGTGTTTTGAATATTTCTCCCGAGCTGGTGGAAATTTGGGGAACTTGTGGGGAAGGTTAAGTATTGCCCAAAGAGTTGAATCACTGGGGGTAGGGTTTCAGATTTTATAGTACAACCCCACTTGCTAGCTCACTGGGACTAATTCCTTCCTTGTGAATGCTCTGTTGTCTACTGTGCCATGTTTTACCTGCCACTATGCAACTTCCCTGTAAAGTGTCAAACAAAATAAACCCTTTTCTCCCATAAACGTCTGGTCAAATGTTTTATCCCAGCAATGAGAAGATAATTGTGACAATACTATTGGATCACTAGTTGTAATAAGAATGGCTAGTGCACTGGTTTGATCTGGGCTATTAGAAATCAGCCAGGAGAAATGGCACAAGTCATTTGGGAAGCAGAAACACTGGTCTTTGCACCAGTGTGTCAGTGGAGGTCTGACACAGCCATCACTCCCTCCAACTAAAGACAGACTAACCCCAGTTTGCTGCAAAAATACTATTCATGTGACATCAGAAACTGAATCCACAAAAACAACTTCTATATCCAGACTACAACTATCATGGATAAAGTTGGGAGATGGATTTGTCATACCCCATGTGAAAAAGATAGCATATAAATGACAGTATCCTTCTTCCACAACCCATCCCATCCCTGTAAACCCTAAGATAAGACCCATAGCCAAGGGCTATGACCTCCACTGCACTACATTATACTCTATTAACTAAAAGATAATTGTTTTAATTCGATTTCACATACTAGCTAGAAGGATTTCTGAATCAGCTGTATTTTTTTCATGTGTTAAGAAAGTTTCTTGAAACTATATATGGGTCATTGCTATTTGAAACAGTTGTAAGGCTGAAATAAGCAACATTTCTCTGCCTCATTAAGTTCAACAAAAGGAAGTGGTGAAAGATGCCATACTAGAAAGGATTGAGGTTGGTGCAAACAGATCCTGAGTCAATGCTGATCTGAAATTTAGCACTAACTTTTTTATAATCTAATGCAAATAATCATCCATCAAGATTAGACATGCTCAATGAAATGACATGCTCAGATCACTATACAAACAAAATATTTGACAGCTTATTAACTACAAAAGAGAAATTGCTGCTAGAAACTTTAAAATGAAATAAGTAATGTAAACCTTCAATTGTATAAAGCAGACTAGCTTTAACTTACCAAATGATACCTGGCAGACTCTGAAAGTGTTTGGAAGCTGAATAACATTGAAAAGTGCCCAATAAGAATTGACTCTGTTCTGGTCCTTTTTGTTCTCCTTGCATTTTACATAAAACCTGATTAATAGCATGCTCACATTCTTAATGTAGAACTGTAAACTGATTAGGCTAAGCATTAGATATACACTAAAATGTTCTTAAATATAATACCAAAGCATTCATTACTTGTCTGAAAGAACACTAATGGATTGTCTTTGTATTATTAAACCTTTTTGAAAAAAAATATTATTTATTTATTTATTTGCAAGCAGAGAGAGAGAGAGAGAAGAGAGACAAGCAGAAAGAATGGGCATACCAGAGCCTCCAGCCACTACAAGCGAACTCCAGATATATGTACCACTTGGTGCATCTGGCTTTATGTGGATACTAGGGAATCAAATCTTGGTAGTTAGACTTTGCAGGCAAGCGACTTAACTACTGAGCCATCTTCCCAACCCTGTCCTTGGATTTTTAACCAAATCTCTCCCAGTCCTAGGGGAGCTCATTGGTTAAAATTTCTAAGATCATTGAGCTTATGTCACATTTCAAGTTTCAAGACACTGTACAAAGATTAAAACAGAGTTAAAGTGTATGAGAAAATGGGAAAGTAAGACCTCAATAATAAATGCAATTTATCTTTAAGCATTAAACCCATAGGGAAAATGTTGGTTACTTTGCAGTTTTGTTAACAACAAACACTGATAACAATTTTAATACAATCTATTTCATACAAATCCAATTCACCATTGAGAGATCATTTTGTCTGGTGGTGTTCTAGGAGCTGTATGTAATTCCATTTAATCTTCTCATGAACTTATAGAGCAGATCCTGTTGTGAGTCTAGCTATACAAGCAAGGAAATGGAGACATAGATGTGATGCAACCTATCAAAGTAATAGCTGTCAAAGCAGAGTCTGGTTTTTATCCCAGTTGGACAAGAAAGAACTTAAGTCTAAAAGCAAATTAGCAATATTCAAGGTAAACTTGTTTACATTACATTTTCATGGAAAAAAATCTAAAAAAGCATCATTAGCCCAATATTTGAAATAAAAAATAAGAGGTATAGTAACAGCATCATAGTCATGTGAACAATAAGTAGAAAATCCATTGTCTGCTTAAGTCCAAAGCTATTGACAAGAATACATGATCCCTTAGTATATACCAGTATTGTGAAATACATCAAATAGGGAAATCACAGCTTTTTACCTACACCAAAAACTCATTTGCATTTCAAAAATCAAACAAATGGCTTTGCACAATAAAAGGAAAAATAGACAAATGTGCCAGGAAAGAAAATAGACAAATAATTCAAACTCCAAAAACACAGCCCTCAGGGTTTTGAGACCCCTCTGCCCTGCTTGCGCTCATTTGGCAGGAAGAATAGCTCTGGGAGTCTAGTCAGTCTTCCAGGCTAAACCTCATGTGTACAAGAACTTCAAAAGGGGATAGAGAAGGACAAAGGCTTTAAGAAATCATGTCAGTCAAAACTTATTCTGCTGAATGTGAAGAATATTAATCATATATCCATATGTGTCAGGTGTCAGTTCTTCCACAAAATAGGACTATCATAATGTGGGATTCCTCAATAGTTATTAACTTTTATCGAGGTAGTCACCATATCTCCACTACTTACACCCTGCACTTTGTAATGCCAGTATCATCAGTTTGTTGTTTGCCATTCTGTAAACATTTTTATTATGATTACATCATTGTGTTTAACTATTTTCACATTACTAGAACATATAGACACACAAAATCTTATACATAAATTACTCAGATAAATGGATGATAAAAAACTGATCATGAATGATACTGGTTTATTAACTTTAAATCTCAGAAATGAAATGGCACATATATGATGGCTAATAAATATATAACATGAAATTGCTTTCTGGAGATGAATGTCATTTAGTCACGTACATCTGCTCATACCTTTGCTTCATTGTAACATACTCACGCAGAGGCTTGCTTATGATTTAACAACCTAGTAACTTCCCTATGCTAGGGTTATATATAATTCCTTGCTTTGTCTATAAGAGGATATGAGTGATGTCAACTTCATTCACAGTCAATCTGGTTTCAAGATTGGTAACTAATCAAATTCTAAATCATCAATAGCTACTCTTCCCCAAATGTACACAGAACAGAAATGTTTGTCTAATGATAATATCAGCACCAACCAAAGTTAGGCAAAAGAGCCCCAACTCTTTATGAATAGAAACCACTTTTCTGACTCATAATCACTAAAGCACACAAGCTTGACCCATTATAGGAGGAACAAGAAATAATGATAGATATCATGTTATTCTGTTCTTTATTCCCACCACAGACTTAACCCCCAGCCCTGATTAAAATTGAATTTGTTAAAGAACCTTACACAACAAAATTACTGGCAGAAAATAACTGAAATAGCAAACTACAAAGGCAGTGTATTTAGGATCCTGTGGGGGTATGTGAATAAAATGTACTAGTTCTTAAATGTGAAATCAAGGGAAATCTCTCCAGTGCCTATCCCATTTGACTTTCAGGATGCACTTGAAATTGTTGATCAGCCCTGTTTTGACTTTAGCATCAAGCTACCTCTTCAATGTTCTATTCTCTCCAATCACTATCTTTTCTCTGTTTTCATATTCATTTATAAGTGATATAGTATATTAAGGTTTGCATTAAAGTGGCCATGAGTATTAAGGAGACAATGTGTGTAGAGTTTAATATAGTGCATGTGCAGAATGGGTACATAAGTGGTTGGTATTTTACAGAGTAGATTTATTGTTCCACATTCTTTCCTAAATAACTGGCACCATGGTATCAAGTACCACTAAACCAGGAAAAGCTCCTATGCCTTGTGTTTCTCTGAATTTCAAATAAATACACATAATGAACAGGCAGGCATTACCCAGTAGATTTTGAAGTCATATACCTCATTATACTAGAAATAGGTTTTCATTTCCACCAAGCCAAACATTGAATTCCAATCAGAAAGCTGGAAGTTGTCCCAAACTGTCTCGCTAATCATACATGCACTCAATCTTCCAATTCCTATTGATTTAGCCTTCTCGCTATATTCCATATCTACCCGTTTCTACAATAAATTACTGTTATTAGTCGTAGTTCAAGATCTGATGGTTGTACCTGAGTGGTCTCTACTTTTCACTGAGCCAGGTTTCTTAGGCTCTATTCCACCTTTGAAATTGCCACTTAAACTGGTAAGTGCAAATCTGGCCATGGTGATCCCTTTTATATTTTATTGGCTAACAATGACTTAAACTTATGATAAAGTTCAAATCCCTTCATATCTGTGTATCATGCAGGACAATATACATCACTATCTTGTCAATGTAAATTATAAAGGTATCGAGAAATAAAACAAAACAATGAGGAATGCATATCTATGGTATCTCATTGTTGATATAGCTACTTTTAACTTTTGTTTTTATATTTTGCTCATTTCTGGAGTCAACTGTGGTTCCTGTTTTTAAAAGTTATTTATTCATTGATTGTACATAACTATGAGTTTCTTAAAGACATTTGATTCAGGTGATATATATGCTTTGACCATATTTACCCCTTTACCGTATTCCTTTTCCCCCTCCTCCACCATTACTCTGATGAGAGAGAGAGAGAAAGAGAATATTCCACATACAGAGAAAACATGTAGCGTTTCTATGTGAGTCTGGCTTAGTAAATGAAATACATCAAACATCAGTGTGCTTCTAAACAGGGGATCCCAGAATAGGGTGGTCACCATCACACTCCAGGTAATATACTACAAGACCAAGTCTTCCCATCTGGAAAAGGAACTCCTATATGGAGGCATCTTCAAAAGAAGAGGTGGTGCATGTAACCTGATATTCTTCTGCAAGTCTTCTTCTGTTTGCCTATCAGATGAGCATGGTGTAGGACTGACTGTGCCCCACCAATGGAGCTTTTTCACCTGGGAGGAGAATCCTATCCACCCAGTTATCTCTTCATGTCCAGCTTTTGTGACCCAACCTTTTTCTGTAGTCTCATCTAACTTTCTACAACCTTACCCACACTTGGTCCTGCTGTCATTTTCAGTCTTTCATTGTTAACATGCTGTTGTTTTTAATCCAACAGGCATGTAACTAGAAAAATTTCTGTGGTCAAATAATTTTGGCAATGCTTGATCAAATTCAGTTAAACAGGTTTCCTCACTGTAGGTATTTTCGAACCCCTTATAATGCTAATGAGCACTGTTACTTTTCAAGAAGGGGACAGGGCATCTTCCGTTCCTCTTAAGTGGCTTCTTCAAGTGTCGTTTGGAAGATTCTATGAGTGCTTATGAAAAGAACCTGTAGCTCATGCTTCCATACCACTGGAGCCAGCTATCCTCTCCCTTCCACTGTCTTCATGAGTTCCCTATGTCCTTGAAGACTTGGTCAAAGAAGTCACACTGTGAGCCTGAGTCAGATGCTAGACTTTCCTCCTCACTTTTCCTTTTCCTTAAGCAGCTTCTGGCTCTTATAATAATCTCACATTTACCCTATATGGTTATTCTTTATTTGATTTTACATTTTGTAAAACCTGTGACTGGCCCAGTTCCTTTCTCTGGTCTCCTTATCGGGCATATTCCAGCTAGAATCTCACATTTCAATTTTTCCTTGTCTATCTCACTTTCCTTAATGGTTTTGTTCTTTCTGAAGACTGCTAACCCTCTGGTTATTTAATCCCTTATATTTTATATAGTTCAGTTCTTCCAGGATATCCCAAAACAAGACGAGATGCATAGGACTGACTTCAAACTGCAGCCTACCTACATTTTAACAATTGCTTATTTAATTTCATGATCTGTGTAAACCCAGACACAACATCTACTTATTAATCTAATGCATCTCTGCTACCTAACACGGTGCCTGACACCTCATAGGTGAGTAAAAATAGTTATTGTCTGCATAAGCAATTAATTACTTCTCCTATCTCAAAATGCTTGTCTATTTGAAATTTTATTACATCCATTTAATCAACATGATGATACATGCCTCCTATTAGGTAGGTTGATGGGTTCATATCTTACTTCTCATTCCTTATCTTCTTTGCTTCTATCCACAGTTTGTTACTCTGAATGCTAAAATAGGGCTCACAAATCAAACTCTACCTCTCCTGTGTCATGCTGCAGTTTTTCTCTGCAAATTATAGCTTAAAGGTCCCTCGGGTTAACTAGAGCATACAAAAAGAAAAGTAACCCTACAAGGGCTTGTTTCTGTTGACATTAAAATAGTGGGTCACACTATATTCAGAAAATTCATGTGGAAATAGCAGTCTGATATATTTCTTGAGAGAGCAAAACAATTACAGATAAGCAATTTTCTTTCCCAAGAGACAGGGAAAGTGCTTTCTTCCTGTCACCTTTCAATATTTTATAGTGGTGAGTAAATACACCTTTTCTATTCAATTAGGGGAACTATCAACAAGCCAAAGAGTAAATGGCTAACTACTCAAGTAAAAAATATATGTGAGTGCACAACCACACACAACTGTTTTTCAAACCTGACCACATGAAGAGTAGCAAAAAAAAAAAAAAAAAAAAATCACATTGATATAATTACGTTCCTTTCACCTTGAATCTGTTTCCTAGAAATTGTTTTGATATTATTTGAAAAGAGGAGTATTCTCAGGTTAAAAGCCTTAAAGGATGTGAAATAACAGATCACAATTCCCGAGACTACAAAATTGTGCTGACTTGATCATTTTTGAGATAGGGAGTTTATTATTTTCTTCCATTTGAAACTGTTGCAATTTTGCTATAGAAAATTTTCAAATAAGTAAATAAAAATGAATAGTCTAAAACCTCAAAATAAAACATCAGAAGTTTGTGAGATTGATGTTTATATAGGTGCTTGGAATTTATAGGTGATATGCTCCATATCAAGAGGTGGCTAGAAAGTATCAACCTGGAGATTTCTATCATATGGACAAGGGCAATATTAGACAAGATGTCATGGTAGATAGAGATAAATATTGGTACATGAAGGCTGATTTACTTACTTGAGAGGTAATTAAAGCTTTGGTTACTGTCCTTTCCAAAATATCTCCTTAGCTTTACTTGTGGACTAATCTCTAACATGTCCTTCCTTCTATAATTACACTCTTTTCTACCCACAAATTCTATGGCCAACTACAGATTCTCTTAGATGCTGACCGTGTGTAACTTAAAGGTTTCTTTTATTCAGAATAGTGATGGCAGTCTTCATATCAAACACACTAAATTCTCTCTCCTTGTCAGCTCTTTAATATGCACACAAGACAACATTCTAGCTTTGATTTTCTGAGCATCATATTTGAGGAATATAAAGAAATGACTGTGAGGGCTGGAGAAATGGCTTAGCAGTTAAGGCGCCTGCCTGCTAAGCCTAAGAACCCGGTTCCAATCTCCAGGTCCCACGTTTAGCCAGATGCAGTGACGCAAGGGCGTAATGCCTCACTTGACCACAAGGGGGTGCACACATCTGGATTTCATTCACAGCAGCTAAGAGACTGCTGGCGCGCCCATCACTATCTGTCTCCCTCTCTGTCTGTCTCTCTCTCTGTCTCTCTCCAAAAATAAATAAAATAATAAGAAATGAATGTGAAATCACCTAGTGCTAAAAATTAATATGGTTATAATGATGGTGAACTTCTATGACACATTAAACTTTTAAAGCTTTAAAGAATTCCAAGTATGAAAATAATATTCCCAAGATGGACATATGTATGATAGTCCACTATTTGATTAACTTTCAAGATAGATAAACTTTCAAATGTACTAACTGAACATGTCAAGGGATAAAAAGAAAGTATAGCTAGCCTGGAAAGTTCATAGTGCCTTATAGTCAAGAATTCTGCATGAAGAGAGTGAAAAATTGCACTAAAATTATTAAAACTCACAATGTGAAAACTTGAGATGGAGAGATGGCTCAATGGTTAAGTACACTTCCTGCACTAGCATGAAGGCCCCTGGGGACCAATGACTGACTACCAGAGTCAAAATCTCCAGTTCCCTCCTAAACAGCTAGGTGGGGCTATGCATGCCTGTAACCTCAGTCTTGCAGGGAAGCTAAGAGCTGTCAGAGGCCAGCCAGCTCTGGAATCGGTAGAGAGACTCTAGCTCAAAACAAGGCCAGATGTTAAAGAAATGTTGCAGGGCACATGATATTGCGCTGTCTGGCCACCATGAGTGATCCCCACCAAAGGTGCTCCAAGGGAATATGCACTACACATGCCACCTCTCACCAGAGAGAGACAGAGAGAGAAAGAACATACGTCAAAAATGTGAAATCTCAACACGAAAGTAAAATTGAGTGAAAAATCTGCAGAAATAAAATGTATTAATCTAGAATATACTCACAGTTCTACCCACTAAAATATAGAATACAGTGTGCATATTCAAATTCTGTTAGACCAGATAGAAATAAATTACTATTCACATGCAGGCTTTAAAAGTACTCAACATTCAACCAATTTAGTACAAATGAACCATATTTCAACATTTACGTTAATACAAAATTTTGATAAAGCATTTATAAATGCAGTTAGAAAAGATATTTAAAATTCTTAGATGATAAAATGCTGATCATATTATGAAACCTTATAAAATACCTTCATTCTAATGGCACAAAATTATTCCTTCATGAAGCAACAGATATTTAATTAGCACTGTCAGAGGGGCCAATAGTACAATGAGGGCTGCTAATGCAAGTAAGAAATACAGTGACGAGGCCACTACTCTGATGAATTTTGTGTTCTAGGAATGGAGGATGGACAACATTAGATAAAATGTTTATGGCAGATAGAGATAAATATGGGTAGAAGACAGATAATTGAGATAGATGATAAAGATAAGAGATGATAGATATAGATAGATCTAATAACATATTACAGAGAAAACAGAGTATAGCTCAGTGGTACTACAAAGTGGTTTGAATTTGATAGAAAGGCTTCCAGTAAATGGTGTTAGTATCATCTTTGAGTAGTCAAAGTAAAGTCAGTCTTCTAAATGTGAAGGGAAGAGTTCCAGAAAAATCAGCTTCCACCACAGTTATGGTGCGATGGAAAAAATGGTATGAATGAGAGGACTTTCATAGTAAAGCAATTTGAATTTTATTTTAAAACTCAAAAAGGGGCTGAGAATATGAATCAGTCAGTGCAGTGTTTACATCACAAATGTAAGGACCTGAATTCAGATTCTCACCGCCCAAGTAAATACCAGTTGTATGTGGCAATGCATCTGTTATGTCAACACTCAGGAGGCAGACAGGTGTTCCCCAGGGCAAGCTGGCTAAGACTAACCAAATTGGGGAGCTCCAGGTTCAGTGAGAAACCCTGTCTCAACAATGAAGATGGAGTAGAGTGGAATTGAAAAATATACTTGTTATTTACATCTAACCTCCACACACAAACACATCAGCATGCACATGTTTGTCACCCACATATACACTTGTATGTACACCACATATACATGCAAAAAAGTCATAGAAGGGCTGGAGAGATGGCTTAGCGGTTAAGGCACCTGCCTGCTAAGCCTAAGAACCAGGTTCCAATCTCCAGGTCCCACGTTTAGCCAGATGCAGTGACGCAAGGGCGCAATGCTGCACTTGCCCACAAGGGGGCGCAAACATCTGGATTTCGTTCACAGCAGCTGAGAGACTGCTGGCGTGCCCATCTCTATCTGTCTCCCTCTCTGTCTGTCCCTCTCTGTGTCTCTCTCCAAAAATAAATAAAATAAATTTAAAAAAAAATCATAGAACTCTACTAGAAAATTTAAAGAAAACAAACTTAATTTGTGTTTTAAATCTTTATTTATTTGCTTGTGTGTGTGTGAGGTGTCTATGCACATGTATGTGACCATGCAGAAATCCATGAGATCACTTTCAGCAAGGTGACCCATGATGGCCAGAGGGGACTATCAGGTGTCCCCCTGAAACACTCTTCTGTCTGTTCTTCTTGAGCCAGTGTCTTACTGATCCTGGATCTTTCCATTTCTTTTCAAGTTCTAGCAATTCTCAGGTCTCAGCTCTCCTAAAGGACTAGGGTTACAGACACACATGTGTCCATACGCAGCTGTTTATGTGGGTCCTGGAGATTTAACTTGAACATTCTATCATGCGTCCTCAGGCAATCATGCTTGCACAGGAAGTGCTTAACTAACACTGAGCCATCTCTCTAGCTCTAAGTGTTCATTTTTAATCCCTATAGCTACTATTGATGCAAACAAAAAATGGACGAATGGAAGGCACAAATAGCAAATTATGGCAGTCAGTGATCAGGTGATAAATGACAGCATTTCACCCTATGGCAATCACAGTGGAAAAATTTTAAGTCATGAATCTTGAATTGTTGCATGTGCTCTGGAGGACTCTTTAATGGTACATGAGTAAAGATGAGAAAGAAACATGCGTGCTGTCAGTCCTGGACAGAATAAGGAGAATGATGGTGTGGTGCTTCTCACTGAAACAGAGAAAGAGGACTTTAGGAGGGCAGGGAAGGAACTGTGGTCTGGGGTCAAAATAAAGAGGGCATCTAAATCTATGAGACTCACTGTGTTGCTAAACAACAACAAAAAAATGAAGATAAAAGCACAATTTGAAATCTTGGGAACAGCATTAGTGAATAAATGACTCACTTTATTGGTATTCATGTGGCAAATTACATATTAAATATTATAAGGCTGAAATAATAAAGGTATAGAAATAAATAAGTAACTGGGTAGCCAGTTCAAGAAGCATTTGATTAATAGTTTTAAAATAATCATACCTATAGCAGTTTTGTTTGTGTGCAAGTATATTAGGGTTTCAGGAGGGAGACTCACTTGGACACGCTTAGCTTATAGTAGCACAAAAATGTAAAGTAAGTTCAAAATATTTAGGTACAGGACCACATTTTCTAACACAAAACATAAAGGAAAAAGAAATAGGCCCTCATCATTATCATTATTTCTCATACAGAAATTATTTGATTTATGCTTTTGCCAGAATTGCCAGAATTGTCTGTCTGATTTTGTATTGCGTCTCAAACCTGTGGCATCTGGTCTTGCCACTTTTCCAAATTGCATTGGTAAGCAACTACTAAGTATCACATACACAATTGGTTTGTTGTTGTTGTTGTTGTTGTTGTTTTTGGTTTTTCAAAGTAGGGTCTCACTCTAGTTCAGGCTGACCTGGATGGAATTCACTATGAAGTCTCAGGGTGGCCTCGAACTCACGCTGATCCTCCTACCTCTGCCTCCCGTGTGCTGAGATTAAAGTCATGTGCCACCACGCCAGGCACAAAAAAATGTTTTCATTTGAATTTCACTCATGAAAGATATTTAAAATTATCACCCTCTAGGGCTGGAGAGATGTCTTAGCGGTTAAGGCGCATGCCTTTGAAGCCTAAGGACCCCGGTTCAATTCTCCAGGTCTTACGTAAGCCAGATGCACATGGTGGTACAAGCATCTGGAGTTCGTTTGCACTGGCTAGAGACCCTGGCTCGCCCATTCTCACTTTCTCTCTGTGTGTCTCTCTCTCCCTCTCTCTCTCTCTGTCTCTAATAAATAAATAAATAAAAATAAATCTTTAAAAAAAAATTAGCACCCTCTAAAACAAACCATGGGCTGGAAAGATGACTTAGCAGTTAAGGAACTTGCCTGCAAAGCCAAAGTACCCAAGTTTGATCCTCGAAGATCCACTTCAGCCAGATGAACAAGGTGGTGCATGTGTCTAGAGTTCATTTGCAGTGGGTAGAGGCACTGGTGAGCCCAGTCTCTCTCTCTCTCTCTCTATCCTTTTACCCACCCCTCTCTCTTACAAATAAATAAATAAAGTAAAATAAAACAAACCTTTTTCTCAAGATTTGACTTTTAAACCTACTACACTTTCTTTGTCATGATTTGAATGTGAAGTGCCCCCCATAGGTTAATGTGTTTGAGCAGTTAGTGGCGCTGTTTAGAAAAGTAGCTTTAGGAGGTAGAGCCCCACTAGAAGTGGAACACTGAGGGTGAGCCTTGACGTATCATTGTCCAGCCCCACTTCCTGTTCACTCTATGCTTCCTGACTGTAGCACAATGTGACCAGCCATCACCTGTTCCTGTCACCATGCCTTCCCCACTGTGATAGATGGTATTGCCGGCAACTACTGACCATAATAAGCCTTCACTCCCCTAAACTGCTTCTTGCCAGGAGAACAGTCACTTAACAGGTTCTATTCTATTTTTAAGAAATGTAATCTCCCTTTATTAGTGGTTCTTTTGTAACTGGTTCTATTCATAAACGCTTTTATGGTTTCTATTCAGTCTTTGTTGTTCTGTAAATTTACTACGCAGCACCTGGGTGAGAAGTTCTTTTGGCATCTTCACAGCTTATTTGTAAATTATGTCTCTCATTATTTCTGGAAAATCTTCCCCCGTTGTGTTCACAAGTGTTGCCATCCCTACATTCTCTTCATTCCATCCTCTGAGACTCCAGTTAAGTACTCATTAGCACTCATCCTAGCATCCATACTTTATCTTTTACTTTTTTCCTTGGAGTCAACCTAAGACAAGCATCCCCCTAGACACTAGGATTAAAGGGAATAATGCAAAGGAACTCCAGACACGTGCACCACTTGTGCATCTGGCTTATGTAGGTCCTAGAGAATGGAACCTGGGACCTTAGGCTTCTCAGGCAAGTGCTTTAACTGTTAAGCCATCTCTCCATCCCCCGAATCCATATTTCTTAACGATTTTTTATGTCTCCTTATACTTTGGTATTGCATCCCAGTTAGTTACTTAAATTCTATTATTCAGCTTACTAAATCTCCTTTAACCTGTATCACTGATCCTTTGCCTACGGAGTTTATTTTTAAATTTTTACAGTTGTATTTTTAGCATCTAAAATTTGTAAGGAGATTATTTTATGAAATCTTTCAAGAAGTTGTCAATTCTTGTACTTACCTAATTTATGTTTCATTTTCAAATTAATCAATTGGGAAAGCTAGAGGCAGAGAGAAAGAGGCACACACACACACACACACACACACACAGAGAGAGAGAGAGAGAGAGAGAGAGAGAGAGAGAAAATGGATGAACCAGAACCTCCTCCCACTGCAAATTTTATCAACCTAGAAAATCCCTGTCTTCCTCCAGGTTCAAAGGTTACTATAGAATCTCATGTTCAGCTTTCTGACACCTCTGAATCCCATGGGATTATCTCTCTATCACATCACTAAAATACCCACTTTCCTACAAGACAGATGTTTTATCTTATTTTATGATTCAATTTTATTTTTGTAAATCCCTTTAAGATCTGACTTATTTTAGCAATTGTTGAAGCACAATAAAATTTATATTTGTCATAAATTGATCCAGGATACAATATTAGTTTCTCATAAGGGTCCATTGACTGTCAGAAAGATCTATTCTATAACATTATATGAAAGAGGACCAAAGTTTTATTTTGAAATGAGGTTTTAAATAATCACATGTAGTCCTAAATTATTTTAAGTCAGACTAACATAAATGGAAATGTATATACATTTAATGGCAAACACAATAGTATATTTGTGCACAGTGATCCTGAGGGTGTTGACTGAGCTAAATGTGGTGATAAAAAGTGTCTTTATGGGCTGGACAGATGACTTATTGGTTAAGGTGTTTGCCTGCAAAGCCAATGGATCCCGGTTCAATTCTCCAGGACCCACGTAAGCCAGATGGACAAGGGGGCACATTTATATGGAGTTCGTTTGCAATAGCTGGAGGTCCTGGTGCGCCTATGGTCTCTCTCTTTCTTTATGCCTCTTTCTCTCTCTCAAAAAATAAATAAAATATATTTTTAAAAAGTGTCTTTAGCATTCAATCTACAGGCTTGAGCAGTGGTCATAATGGCCTGCTGGGTTAGTCAGCATTAGCTTACAACCAAGGAGATATCCATGTAGCCAGATCCTAGAATACTTTCGGGAAAGGAGAATTAAGGCTTGAAGCTAGAGAGTAAGTACTGGCTATTGACTATAGTGCAGCTACAACAGCAGACAAAAGGTGGTGCAACTGAGATAAACTGCTCGTTCCTAAAGGACTTACACAGTCTATGGTTCAAAGCTGAAATAACATCTCTAAATTAAGACACCATAGTAATAAATGTGGTTAATTTGTTAAACAGTACCTAACAGAATCAGATCCTAAGATCAAGAACAGACATTACGTTGGTTTTATTGATTACTGTATCATCAGTACCTAGAATTATGCCAGATACATAATAGGAATCAATAAATATTTATTGAGTAAATTAATACATGAAAACATTAGTATCTCATCAATGGGAAGCATAAAAACTCCATACTTGTTAAGAAATGATCAATGGAGCATAAATAATAATGAAAATTCCTCATATTGGATATTGCAGTCTAGCTATAGAACCTCACTGTAAATCTAATTTTTTCAAAATTATTGATGGATTATAAGCAAAAACAATTATCACAGACTGTGAAATTAAGATTAAAAAAAGACAAAATGCACACTTTGTATGTATAAATACCTACTACTTATGATTTAGTGCCAAGTTACAGTGACTTATGTTTGTTTTACAAATAATTTCTATTGTTAAATAAAGTTCCAAATAAATTGAGTATGTTTAGCTTTATTTAACAATCATTAACTTTACTACTGTGAAAGCAAAGCAACTGTTGTTTTCATGAGTTTTCATATGCATCCTAAATGCTGGAACTAAAAGTTTCAACTAAACAGCCACTATCCTTATCCTTCCCTAGTATCTCAGTGCTCATGAATAATCACCAGCCTGGGAAACACCTGCAGTCCATCTTATCTGCCCATGCTGATGTTCCTAGAAAACTGCATATGTACTGCTTACACAGCATTGATTTCTTATTTGTTATCAGCTCTTCCAATTTGACACTTGTCCCTAGTGCTGTTTTTCATAAGGTAACATGACATCTCTAGTTTATTTCCACATTAACCTTTCTTCTTCCTCTTTGCTATTTTGTTAAATAGTTGAGCTTCAGTGGTTTTTGACCATTAAATTAGAGGCCTAAAGAGGGAACGAGTGGAGGTAATGAAATATATGTGTAATTAAATCAGAAAGGGGAGATTGTTTAGGAGGGAAGGGACCAGCAAAAAGGAAAGGGGAATTGAAGTGGGAGAGGAAGTAAAAACATACCAATGCATATGTATCCATATACATATATATGCATATATATAATGTCTCAATAAACCCCATTTATTAATATGCTATTTTGTGAAAAGGGTAAACATTAAAACAAATGTGCAGGGCTGGAGAGATGACTTAGCAGTTAAGGCACTTGCCTGCAAAGCCAAAGGACCTATGTTTGATTCTCCAGTACCCACATATGTCAGATGCCCAAGGTGACACATACATCTGGAGTTAGTTTTCTGTGGCTGAAGGTCCTGATGTGCCCATTCTCTCATCCTCTTTCTCTCTTTCAAATCAATAAACAAAAATAAATAAACAGATAAATTCAGGTGATAAGCTAGTGTTGTCATAGCAGATTTTGAATATTAATCTAGCTTAAATAATTCTATTTCATAGGTAAGGAATCTTTTAAAACCTTTATTAATGGATAAATCTACTCAATTAAAAAGTAATTGAATTAGAAATTTGATAATGCATATGATTGATAAGAAAAACAGATAAAAGGACTAGAAAGGTGTCTTAGTGGTTAAGGTGCTTGCCTGCAAAGCCTAACAGTCTGGATCCAATACCCCAGTACCACCATGAAACCAGATGCACAAAACTAGAATTCAGTTGCAGGGGCTAGAGGCCCTAGCATGCCTATTATCTCTCTCTCTCTCTCTCTTTCTCTATTTCTGCTGGCAAATAAATAAAAATGTAAAAAACAGATAAAAAACTTGATAACCTTGAATGCTATAAAATTTCAAAAGAGAATGTTCCATTTTTTCAGAATATGAAATGTATTTGGACATATGGTCAGATTAAAAATTTTATGACTGCTCATGGGACTACTACTAATTGATCTTATTTTATGTTTTTATATATTATGTTAATAATTTATCTGTTGTCATTCATTTACCTAATATTATTATGAATCTTTTATGTTTCTACCTTTAGGAGTTATTATTTGAAAATATTATAGCAAAGACTAATAAAGTAAAATACACTGAAATAAGCTGTAGTTATGAGGATTTGGGAAATTTCTGAAATTAGACAGTATTTAAAATGATTAGAAAATCATCTGTCCTAAGTGGAATAGACATTGACTGCTTCATAGTTAAAACTGTCTATGTGCTCTAGATTTTCTGACACTCAGAATACAAATGCACACAATTGGTGGATTAACCTTTTATAATTATTAGGATAAAGTCCATTATCCATCTTCATAGATCATAGGCAGTAACACCAAAAATAATGTTCATATTTCGATTCAATAAGACACCAGCAGCCAGGCATAGTGACGCACACTGGTAACACCAGCATTTATGAGACAGAGATGGGAGGATCTGGAATTTTAAGCAAACCTTGGCTAGAGGTCAGGCTGCATGTGACCATATCATAAAAGAAAAACTTAGATGCTAGAGCATTAGTGTTATATTTTATGTATCACTATAAATGTAGAAAAATGTTGATAAAATGCACAGTAGGACTTTATAAAAAGTTAATCAATAGTTACATGAAAATGGAGGGCATGTTAAAAATAAAAGAACATTTCTACTCACTAAATTAATTGTGGGGTGTTCAATAGTGAATATCATGCATGCAAAAGCTAGAGTTGTCTAAAAACAATACTAAATTAAAATGACATATCATTATTACTATTCATAAGCCAAAACTATAAAACGTGTTCCTTTTATTTTTAAAGGACTATAAACATTCTCTCTATTCTTTATGAAGCACTTGGAACTAATGCAGGAGATTAAGATACTTTAAACCAAGAACTCAGAAAACAAATCTAATTTAAGATCTCTCTAAATAACTCTTCTATTCAAGCCCTGTCCTGACTTGAAATAGACAACATAAGGTCAATTCTGACAAATCAGAGTTGGTTGAGGTACAAGGAAAATGTAGACAACCTCTTTGATCTTTTCTCAGGAAAGATTTTGATATTTATCTACAAAGGAAAGGCTGACATTCTCACAGGAAGACCTTAACCTCTAGTCCTTCCTGTCAACATTTTTTTATACAAATCTTTTGGTCATTGGACTTGCTTGTGCTATCCTCTGGGGTCACACCTTCCTTGACCCAGAAGAACTTTCATGCCCACCAACTCAGCTAACGTCTCTAACACTGGAAAGTTTATTTGCTTTTCCATACCACTCTCAGCTGCAGGGACCTTGCTGCTTGTTCCTAGATTCTGAATGTCATGCATGCCCTTAGGTCTGTCTATAGTCCTGTGATATGTTACACTGCACAGGGAGACACAAAACAAAGGCCGTATGTCTTCACAATACCATCCCTTCTCATCAGTTACAAGAAGCCCCAAATAAGAGAGTAGCACAACTCACAGTGCCAAGAGTCCCTCAGCTTCTCTAGCCTGATGATTTAAAATTATTTTTCCAAATGATTCTTTCATGAAAAATATTAATGACTCTTATTCAAAAAAGTTTTCTAAAATATATCACAAGTAATTTTGACTTATAGCTTTTTAATTTTGACAGGTAGCTTTCTGAGTAAATATTTTATTGATATTGATTCATTCAGTCACTAGAAGTTTAATGTGAATCTGTTATTGACAATGACCATTATGGATGCTAGAAATCCAAAACAGAACATACTGTGTGATCTCATACAATTTATAGTTCATGGAAAAGACAGTCCCCAAACCATACTTATAGTATGGTGTTATCCTACTGGTTCTATGAAGGTAACCCTGGCAAAAGTCAAGAAGTGAGACAAAATTTCCTACAGGAAGTGTTACAGTCATGTGAAAGGTTAGTGGTGGTTAACCAGGAAAAGATTGAGGAAGCATTGTTTCTAATAAACATCTGTAGCAGAGGAAGAACACCATGTGTGGGCAGTGACTTTATCTTCACCATGGGGAAGGTAGTAAATGATTTGTACAATGGAGACAGTTACCAGTAAAGGCTTTACCTTGCTGCCTCTTGAATGATGGTGAGAGGTCATGGCAAGGAGGAGAGTGCCCTGTAAAACCCTTCATTGGTAGGCCCTCTACACCAGTGCTTAAGTCACCTATGGATTGTCACACACATGACTCCTTGTCCTTCAGAGTTCTCTAGCTGTTCCATGTAACTGTTATTCTGCACTCTAATTTTCTTCAACAAAATACAGTGAACAAATAGAAAGAAAATAAAATCCCTTCAAGTTCTTAACAGAGAAGACAGGGATAAGCAGTGCATCTGTGACTTTTTTCCACTGTCTGTGTTGAAAATGTATTTTTTGATAATAGGGGAAAGATGATAGTTTTTTTTTTTTTTTAGAAATGATTCTTTTATTTATTTGTTTGTTTCTTTGTTTGAAATAGTGATAGAGGGAGATAGAAAGAGAGGGGGAATGGGCACACCAGGGACTTCAGCCACTGCAAACGAACTCCAGATGCATGTGCCACTTTGTGCATCTGATTTATATGGGTCCCGGGGAATTCAAACTATGTCCTTTGGCTTTGTAGGCAAATGCCTTAACCACTAAGCCATAACTCCAGCCCTACAAATAATTCTTAGTCCCTTTTCTTTTTACAGTTTGTTGTGTGTCCACGATGTATGTGCACATGTGTTCCTGTGTGAATGAGTGTGGGCATGTACCACAGTGCATGTGTGGAAGTCAGAGACTACTTCAGGTAACAGTCCTTACCCTCTACTTTATTTAAGGCATTTACCCAGCACTGTGTTCCCCAGGCTAGCTGGCCCATGAGCTTCACTTTTTTATGTGGGTTCTGAGGATCTGAACTCATGTTCTCAAGCTTATGTAGTGAGCACTTTATTCTCTAAACAATCTCTACAGCCCTTCTTAGATTTTTCTCTCTATTACTTTAGTTTAGTAAAATAGGGACATATGTCTTTTTTTCTCCAAAAGCTTCAAGAAATAAAAAGGGGTACCAGTGCTTTCTCATATAACCATAATTATGGCAAAACTCTGAAAATTTATCAGCCCACATCCTTATGGAAAATGCATATAAACCATCTGAAGTAGCTTTCTCTCTTACTATTTAGTAGTCTCCACTTGGGCAAGAATCATTCTGTGTCACATAGGTAAAACTGTTTTGGGACTGGAGAGAATGGAAATAAAGGGGGGGAGTTGGGAGGGAGAGAATGAAAGAAAGGATGGAAGGGAGAAAGGAAAGGAAAGGAAAGGAAAGGAAAGAAATAGCTGGAAATCACTATGGGAGAAATTTCTGCTGTTTTATTTTGATTTTGTAGTCTCTGTTTTAGTCCAATAACATGAAGTTATAGGATAATATTCATACAAAACAGAAGCTGTAAAATAATAAAAATTTAGCTGAAAATTTGCATTGCATTTAAGCTATAGTTTTAACATTTGATCGTTTTAAAAATTATTCACACACCTATATATACAAAAATGAATACATACATGCAAACACACAAAGACATGCCTTTATCTAGGATGACATAAATTTTCCCTTAAATGTGTGGCTCTATGCCACAAAGATGACTACCATGAAAATGCAAACCAGCAGTATATATTAAATCTTATTTAATATATTCACCATAAAATTTGGTAAGTGCAGCAAAATAAAATCTTGATTTCTACATTTGTTTTCAAATATTTTTTTTTCTAGCTAATCATTTTATAGAACAGCAATGGTGTTGTGAAATATATTTCCTCCTCCATCAATTAGTTTAATTTCTCTTCAAATATAAATTTGGTATATTATATATATATGTGTGTGTGTGTGTGTGTATCTTTATCAAATATCCCAATACAGAATAAAATATTTCAATCTGACTGCTCTGTATAAATATATATTTTTGCTACATATTTTTTGCTACTTGTCATGTAGAAAAATAGTAAGAACCACACTTCTATAAAAGTGAAATGTCCCCCACTACTACATGTATTTGAATACTTGGTCCGCAGCCCATTTCACTATTTTGTTAGGGTGTATAACCTTTAGCAGGAAAAGCTACCAGTAGAAATTGGGAAAGTTTTGGTAGAAATTGTATTTGCAGTTCAGCCACACTACTGGCATGATGTTTCCTGTATTCTGATCTGCTAAGTTGTGAGCAAGTCATCTCACAGTGCTGAAGTCACCATATCTTCCCAGCCATAATTCATAAACTATATCACCCTTTCTGTGAGCCATAGTGATTTTTTTCTCCCTAAACATATTTCTGTCTAGTCTTCTGTTATGGCTATGGGGAAAGCAATTCCTTTAAATAGAGGAAGAACTTACGCACAAGAATGCATTCTAACATAATTTATTTTAGAAGATATAAAGCAAGGAAATAAAGTGTTATAATTTTAGTATGAAATTTATAAGCATTACAGACCTTAAAATTCCTAATCACATTGAAGAATTCTTCTTTTAATATTAATGCCAGAATCTGAGCCTGTAAAGATGGCTCAATGGTTAAAGGTGCTTGCTTGCAAAGCTTGCAGGCCTAGGCTCAACTCAGAAACCACCCTTATAGATGAATTCAAAATGTGGTGCAAGTGTGCATTTTCTAGTGACATTTCTTGTATGCATTTCACTGGCATTCCTACACACACACACACACACACACACACACACATACACACACATTAGAAAGATTAATTCCAGAGTCTTGTTTAAAAAAGGTGAATCTTGTTCTAAAAGATAATCACATAAGATCTTAACAATGAAAGAAATTTTAGGAAATAAAATAGGAATAAGTATTCAAGAATACTTTAAGAATACACTATTATATCAATTTATAAAGGTAGAGATTGGCAATAAAGGCATTTTAAGAAGCAAAGCAGGGCTGAAGAGATAGCACAGTGGTTAAGAGCAATTGCCACTTAAACAAGAGGGCCTTTAGGGACAGAGAAGGCCAAGTTCAACTCCCCAAAACCCATGTAAAAAGTTGGGCATGGTCATGCATATCTGTAACCCCAGTGTGTGGGGGTGGAATAGCTAGAAAATTGCTGGTGTTTCCTGATCTACAGCAGCTGTAGATTGAGGGAGAGGGAGAACGCATCTCAAAGAAATACACAGATAAGCAATAGGCACATACCCAACATTCTCTCCTGACATCTTTGCACACACACACACACACACACACACACACACATGGAGTACAAACATCTGTACACACACATGTATGCACCACATTTCACATACATACTACATACATACTCTACACACACACACTTGAAATAAGGAATAAGTCATTGTATTGTTGCTAAGAATATAGTAATGGAACTATAAAATTTCTTTTTCATACATAAATCTACAGTGAACTCATTACTCTTGTCAAGTTACAGTTCACTGATTTGTTATTAATTGATAACCACATTAATTATTTCAGCCCTGATGAATAATTATGAGCAATTGGTAATTTTGCCATAGCCAGTAATTACACTCCAAAATTTTGCACTCTAATCAAATTAATCACAAAAGTAAAACTGAATTGCATTGTTACTAGTCCTTCTCACAATATTTAATATCATATTCAAACTAATCATGCTTTTCTATTACCAAGTTTTTATGTTTGACATTCAAACATCCCAGTGTATAAGTCCATTTTAACCCCAAACAATAAAGATATTGACCAGAAAATGAGATGCATTGTTAGAAAATTTTGAAGTAGGAACTAATCCAGATACTACTGAGGTAGGGTCCTAATTCATTATGACATCTTTGTAAAAATAGGAAGAAGATTTCTCTATCTATCTATCTGTCTGTCTGTCTATATCTATTTTTCTCTGCCTTACTATAAGGAAAAGCCTTGTCACAATACTACTGAAAGATTTATCAGTAAAAACAAAAGTCAATCACCAGAAACTTATACTGTCAAATATTGCTCTGAGACTTCTAGCCTCCAGAATTATGAACAAATAGTTCTGTTATTCAAGGTGCCCAGTCTATATATTTTAGCAAAGAACCCAAGCAGAATAATACATGCAGCTAAGAACAGCACACTTATTAGTGTGTGCAGCCTCTACCAACACAGGACAGGTGAAATTTGCAGTTGTGCCCAGCCTGCTTGAAGACAAGCAAATCAATATATGTATTTTCACTTTTAAAATATTTATTTATTTATTTATTTATTTATTTGAGAGAGAGAGAGTGAGAGAGAGAAAGAAAGATAATGGGCACACCATGGTCTCCAGCCTCTGCAAATGAACAACAGACACATATGTCACCTTGTGAATCTTGATTTACATGGGTACTGGGAAATTAAACTTGAGTCCTTTAGGCTTTGCAGGTACCTTATACACTGAGCCATCTTTCCACCCCACAAATTAATATTTTCAAATGAGCATATATGACTCTGGATTATTTACAATGACAAAGGTATAATGTATGTTTTGAGGGCCAGGAAAATATGACTACATTAACATATTGTGGCAAATACAATTTATTGAAACACAGAAAGTAATAAAAATGTATTTAAGAAATTACCTAAATTATCATAGGTGATAAATAGATGACAAATAGATGATAGATAGATAGATAGATAGATAGATAGATAGATAGATAGATAGATAGATAGATAGATGGACAGACAATAGATAAAGATGGAAAGATAGGTATATTGGTGTATAGATAAAATTTAATTCATGAGGTGGGAAGATTGCTCAGTGGGTAAAAGTGTTTGTTTGCAAAGCCTGATAGCCTTGATTCTATTCCCAGTGCCCATGTAAAGCCAGACACCTAAGGTGGCTCATGCATCTGGAGTTTGTTTGCAGTGGCAGGAGGCCCTAGTACATCCATTCTCTTTCTCACTCTCTCATTCTCTCTCTTTCTCTATATCTATCTCTACCTCTCTCCCCTTGCAAATAAGTAAATAACATAAAATAAATTTAATGCATAGTTAAAAAAAATCTGCACACTGACAAAATTTCACATGTATATGTCTTAACTAGTTAATTCTATCAAATATTTCAAGATTAAATAATATTAATTTTATTTTTAAAACTCCAGAAAATCAAAAAGGAGATTATTTTCAGCACTTGTTGTAAATCTATCATTAACCTCCATTGTATCAGAAAACTACAGGCTCATATCTCCCTTAACAGAGTAAAATTACTCTTAGAAAAACAAATCCAATGATATATAAAAGATACACTTTGATCAAGTGAGGTTCAACCTAAGAATGTAGATATGGGGGCTGCAGAGATGGCTTAGGTAAGGTACTTGCTTATGAAGCCTAAAGACCCATGTTTGATTCTCCAGGTCCCATGTAAGCCAGATGCACAAGGTAGCACAAGTGTCTGGAGTTCATTTACAGTGGCTAGAGGCCCTGGAACATCTATTTTCTCTCTCTCTCTCTTTTTTTCTCTTTCTCAAATAAAAATAAATTTTAAAAGTTTTAAAGAATGTGATGTATTTGAAAACCAATATAATATACCATATTAGCAAACTCATTCATTATCAATTCCTGTTCAAAACTTCCAATGAGTTAAAGAAGGAAATTTACTTTAACTTGACAGATTATATATATAAGTGAGAAACAGTTCACACAACTATGATTAAACAATGCTTGTTTTTTACCTAATTATCTGGAAAAAAGGAAGAATATCTATTCTCTTCACTTCTAGTCAACATTGTCTTTAGGTTGTAGTTAGAATAGTAAGGCACAAAAAGGAAATAAAAGTCATCTAGAATATTAAAAAAGAAGTGGAATTATCTTTAGTCATTTACCACATAATCATCTATGTAAAAATTCAAAAACTAAGCCGGGTGTGGTGGCATATGCCTTTAATCCCAGCACTTGGAAGGCAGAGGTAGGAGGATTGCCATGAGTTCAAGGTCACCCTGAGACTACATAGTTAATACCAGGTCAGCCTGGGCTAGAGTGAGACCCTACCTCAAAAAAACTAAAAAAAAAAAAAAAAAAAAAAAAAAAAAAATTAACAGAAAAGTACTGTATTTAGTATATAATTTTAGTAAAGTTATAAAATTCAATAATAATACACATTTCTATACACTAAAATCTAATAATAGATTTTGAAACAAAAATAATATAAACTAACATGAAATTTATAAAATATGTGGGAATAAAGTTGACAAAAGATGTACAAGACCTAAACATTGAAAACTGAACAACAATAAAAGGAACAAAAGTAAGAAAGAGAAAAATGAAAGCAAAACTAATAATGACCTAAACTAAAATGGAAAGGCCACTGTGTTGGCAGCTTCCACAGTATTAAACAATTTTTAATTAAACAATTAGCAATTTTCCCAAAATTGATCTACATAGTGAACATAATCTTTAGAAAACTACCAACAGAACTTGAAGCAATTAGTCTACTTTCAGATTCATATAAAAATTCAAAAAGCTTAGATTAGCCAAAATAATTCAAAAGAATAAAAACCAGTTTTGGATGACTACCAGACTAGTAGTATTTATTATAAACACATAGTAAGTAAGCTTGTATAATATCACTATAAACAACCATGCCCATGAAAAAGTAAAAAACTAGACTCAGTCAGACATGGGCAACAGATTTGCAACAAAAATGAAAAGGCAATTCAATAAAAGATAACATTTCCACAAATAATGCTGGAACCATTGGCAATCTATATGCAAAATAATAAACTTCCACACACATCAATTCACTGAAGAGAGATTACAAACCTAGCTGTAAATCCTAAATCTTCCCCCAAGAATTGAAGCAGGACACATAGGAGAAAATCCATGTGTCCAGTGGTCATGTAAATATTTCTGTGATAAAATGTATATTTTGACACATGAAACAAAAATTTCAAATATTGAACTTTATGAAAAATATAAAACTTCAACTCTTCAAAAGTGACTGATAGCTTGAAAACAAATGCACCAGTCACACTGGGAGAAAGTTTTTTTCCAAATTGCACATTTGATACAGGACTTGTTCCCCCAGAATATACTTTTTAAAATTATGAATACTAAATTACAATAACAATAAATAGAATACACATTGTTTTGAAAATGAGTATAAGATGTGACAAATCATTTTATTATAAAATGTACAGATGGAAAAAAATGGAATTACAAACACAGTATCTGTTGTCACAATGAAAATAGAAATCAAAACCACAATGAAGTATCAATAGAATGGCTACATTTCAAAATGTTGAGGATATGGAGAAATAATACACTGTCTTCTGGAATGCACCAATGATGCGTTCACATTACAGAGCAGTTTGACAGATTCTTCAATATTTAAACATGAGCTTTCCATATGAGAGTCGTTCCACTCCTATGCATTTCCCCTAGAGAAATGAATTCATTCATGTATGCATAAGCAGATCTTATGCATGAAACTACTCATGCATGAGCAGTTTATGTGTAACAAAACTATAAACTGCCTGAATGTCCACCACAATGTGATGGATAGACAATTTTTAGTTTATTCATACAATGATAATACAATTTGAAATAGAAAGAAATGTGTCATGGATACATACAGCAACATATATAAATCAAAATAAGCTGAATGAAAAATGTGAGATAAGTAAAGAGAATAAAACATGTGGAGGTTCCTATTTTACAAGCTCTGGAAAAGGAAGTATTCATTGCACAGGGTCAAAAATGCCTGGGGAAGAGGATGGATGAAGACAGTCAGGAGAGTACAATAATACTAATAAAAAAAATTAAAGGACAATAGGGACACTTATTACCTGAACTGTGATGACACTTTTTTTGGCTTTTTTTACAGGGGTAGTTTATTGTATGCTGATTATAACAAATGCTACCCTATTTACAAAAGAAGCTGTAGGACACAAACACCAATCATTACTATTAGCGATGGTAAAAGGACTTGAGTCATTGAAAGCAGAATAATATTGTGAATTACATGTCTTTTTCAAGGAATCTGAAAGTTTAAAAGCAATGAATATTTATTTGAAAAGGCAGCTATCAGAGATGAAGATAAAAGATGAAAATCTGAATTGAGGGATGGAGGGATGGCTTAGCAGTTAATGCCTGCAAAGCCAAAGGACCCACATTTGATTCCCCAGGACCCACTTTAGCCAGATGCACAAGAGGGTGTATGCATCTGGAGTTCGCCTGCAGTGGCTAGAGTCCCTGGCACGCTCGCTCACTCTCTCTTTCTCTCTCTGTCTCTTTCTCTCTCTCTAATAAAAAAAAAATTTTTAAAAAGAAAATCTGAATGGAATATTCTATCAAAGTCTCTTCATGCTGAAAGTGCATGTATATACAGTAAAATGCCATCAAAAGCTAACAAATGATACACAAACTCTTCATAAGTTTTAGGTAAGTTCAGTTCATGCATGAAACTAGTATAATCTTAATATTCAAACCTGAAAGCACGCAAGTGTGAGTGTGTGCATGCATATGCATAGAGACACACAGAGATATTATGAACCCTCGTGATCATAGACTCAAAATTCCTTAACAAAACATTCACCACGTCTCTTAAACAACAACAAAAAAAGTTGTAATACAAGAAATAAGTCATTTGGAAAAATTACCAACTTAGAATGGAAATAAAATTAACAGTCAGTTGGAAGAAAGATACTCGATGAAATTGCTTCAGAGTTTAAGCAGCCAGGTTCTAATCCCTGTGATAAAATCATTTTTGGCTCTCATTTTGTTTGGTAAATGGAAATGCATATAATAAAAGCCCACAACACTGTGCTAAGTGCCAGGATGCTTCAGGGATTTTCAAAATAGACACATTCACCCCCACAGCAGACATACAAGGCTGGTTACGATTATATTCCCTAGTTATAGAGGATGAAAACTAAGGATAAAAAATGCAATTTGCCCCAAATCATAGAGCTTGGAGGCAGACTGGAATTACATCTCAACAGTCTGTCTTTGTATCTATGGAGTAAACCACAATGACTATTGAATTCACTGGATTTTTGTATTTTGAAAAAGAATTGCATTTTATAGGAAGAGCAGTCATCCTTTCTGTATATGCACAAAAATAGATATTATCACCTTTAAAGTGAAATCTAAATGTCCATTTTTGTGTTCAGTGTTAATGTTTTCCTTCCTTTTGCTTCATTATCTGTAGTTTTCATGAAATTATAATGATAACCATCTTCCTATTCTGAACAGTGATAACAAAAGAAACATTAAAATTGCATTAAGGTCAAATAAGTTCTCTTTAAGGTTTAAATGTGTGCAAGCTTCATGGATATGGCCACTATAATTTATAAAACACAGAGATGCATAGACACTGTGTGCTCTGAATAAAAATGAAATGGAATAAAAGAAATTAGGTTAGTTTATAGATTTGGATAGGAACGCCAACCTCTAGGGAGCATATCAACAACCTCAGTTATAGAGTATACAGTCATCCAAGCCAATGGAGCCGCTCCATTACGGTGTCTGTGTGCTGTGGGAAACATTTTTCTATCAAATAATGTTCAAAAATTTGAGAAGTAACACATATCAGCAGCATTTGTGGATTGAATAAGGACAAGGACATTAAAGCCAGGAAACATATATACACATGTTTGCATTGTTAATTTTTCAATTTAATTTTATTTTTAACACTTACATGTATATTATAATATATTTTGATAATATCCATCCCATTATCCTGTCATTTCCCTGCACTCCCACTAAGCCCCATCTTCAGCGCTACCAGTCCCTACACAGTTCATGTCTTTTCTGTATGTGTATACATGAGACTGGCTAAGTTTAATTAGAGTTGTTTTCATTGGAGCATGGGCAACTTACCAGTGGCTAAACCACTGAAGAATTTGACTCCTATCAAGAAAACAAACAAAGAATCAAAAATTGGCTTCATATCTAAACAGAGAGTTCTCAAAAGGAAAGAAAGAAAGAAAGAAAGAAAGAAAGAAAGAAAGAAAGAAAGAAAGAAAGAAAGAAAGAAAGAAAAGGGAGGGAGGGAGGGAGGGAGGGAGGAAGGAAGGGAGGGAGGAAGGGAGGAAGGAGAAAGAAAGAAGAGAAGAAAGAAAGACAGTGGCCAATAAGTATTTTTAAAAGGATTCATGATTCTTAGACATCAGAAAAAAATGCAAATTAAAACAATATTTTTAAGATTCAATCTTACCAATCAAAAAACAAGAAAAAAAATGGCTAGCATCAAGAAAAGAAATGACAACAAATAGTGGCTTGTAAGAATGCAGGAAAAGAAACCCTGATTTACTGTCAGTGAGTGCGTAAACTGATACAGCCACCAAAAAATCAGTGTGTAAGTTTCTCAAAAAAAAAAAAAAAAAAAACTTAAACAAACCTACCATGTTGCCTAACTATACCACTTATGGGCATATATCCAGAAAATCCTTACCACCTTTATCATTCATGAAAAATGTTTCTAACTCCATTATCTCTTGTTTTCTAATATAAATTCAGTATGTTCTCTAAATCATGCAGTTTATTTCTGTGAGAATCATTTAATCCCTCTGTTCTATATTACACTATTTTAATGTATGTCAACAGAATAAGAAGCACACAATAATAAAACTCACAGACAGTTGTATGGGTAAAGACATAAAAGATGAAATAAAATTATGTAGAAAGCTTTACCTAAGACTTCCTTGCTGCTTTGAGTAAAGTTTCAAACATTACTGTGAAGTGCATTGAAAGGAAACCAACAGTAACTCATTTTATCTGACCATTTATCATATCTACAATAGCTGTGTAGTACTACTTTATCTTAAATATTATATGTGTATATTGACATATACCAATACTGCATTGCTCTAATTTATTAAATTATTTTATAATTCATTAATTAGCAGAATGACATATTGTCTTTCATTGTAAGAAATGTAGATTATCTTTCTCTGTTAGATAATCATGTTTTTTTCCCCTGGTAAAATAGCCAAGTTCTACTTTGCCAAAATAACAGCAATTTAATGCCTACTTTAACACAAGTACTCTTTTTGACTCCTTTCCAAATTCATCCTCAGTAATTCCTTCAGTCTTGTGTATGTTATCACCCCTATTTTACTCGGAAAAACAGAATCACTGAGGTTAATTATCTTGCCCAGATGAATGCAGCACCATAAAACTCTAAATACCAAACTATTAAAATCTCATTATTTCTCAATATCCTAGTGTAGTTTATATTAGATGATACAGTTTCCTCTATCAGACCCCTCTCCTCAGCCCACTGTACTTACTGCCCTAGCTCCTGTCCATGGTCATACCAGAACTCTTATCTAAGTAATTTCCATTGATTTGCATTAGCATCTTGCTCAAACATGCCCACATCTCCTGTGTCTATCCACTGTTTCAGGACATCCCTTGGCTGAGGCCTGATGTGAAGAGGAAAATACTTATGCTCCGAGCTAGTCCTCTATTGAGAACCTATTGTTGTCTCCCTTCTGCCCTACACTAACTGCTTCACACAAGAAGCCCTGTTTCAAATCTCTCCTGCTTGAAACCCTCATGCAAGAGGGCCTTAGGAAGTAAGTCCAAAGACAAATAGGCTTTTCTAAGAATAAGATTCTGACCACTTGCCAGTTTACAACAAATAATCCATTTTAATAGTCCCTGAAATAATAAAACACAAAAATTTTCTCAAAAATTTTCCACTTGCAGTCTGTGGCACATGATCTAAGTTACAGATTCACTAGTGTATATAATCTTTGATGTTTAAGAACTACAGACCAATATGAAGAGTCAAGTGTCAGTGCAAACTAAGAAAAACTGTGTTACTGGGTCCATTATGAGAGAAATGGGACTTTAAAGTGAAGGAATTGTAAGATCTACAGGCTGCAAGATGAATTCTGAAGAAATTCTGATTACAAGACCAGTTGAAGAGGCTATCAGTGCCCCAAACCTGTTCTCAAGACACATATAGAGACCTAAATACAAGGACAGTATACTATTCCACAGCCAGATTTAATGAAGCTGAACCAATTGGCCATGCAAAATTCTCATTTTCCACAACTCTTAGCAACTCTGTTCAGTAGGTTGTGTCCAGGCCATTGAGTATGTTTAGATACATCTTTTCAGACTACTTCTCAAGAGCTTACTGTTCCAAATGAATTGATTGGCTACATGATCAGGTATTTGAACACCAAAAATCCACGAATTCTGCCAGATGTCTGGAGTGTAGATCCCAAGTTGAAAACAAGTGGAAGGATGTACTGGTAGGAAGGTTATTGTCACCAGAGCTGATGCCAGCATTAGCCTGGCTTAGTACTGAATCAATATCAGGCTTTCCTCAGCAGGGTTGGTGTTTGGAGCACTTAGAACAGTGTAGATTTGTCCATAATTCTTTTCTGCTGTTTATTAACAACATCCATGATCTGGTTATATATTTTGTGAACCTCAGTAACTGGCTAGCTCAAGATTCTGTGTCAATAAAGCACTGGCATTTCTATTTTTCTATCAGCTGTATAAGGATAACCTAAAGACAGTTATATAAGAATAATGTATGAGTTGAATAATGTAAATATTTTATGGCATTGTGTATTAATAAAAATATAAATCACCCTTATTTATTAGCCATAGTATATTAACGCTACATCTCACAAAAATATTTTCTACCATTCTCAGATGCATAAATATTCCAATCAAAATTCAGCCAAAAAGATCTCTGGCTAGTGAGTACTCAATTTGAAAGTCAAATAATCCTAGTTAATGGTATTAAAAAAAAAAAAAAAAAAAACTATCCAATACTTATAGATCTGCTTAGGGCTTAATCACAGATTTTATTTTTCCTTTCACAACAAGAAATAATGCCAAATGTCTTACAGGAGATAAGATGTAAACTTCACCTAAGCCTGTTTGACATCTTCGTATATTCAAAGTTTTGCTGTAAATCAAGTTCTGATTATGTACTAGAGTAAAATAAACTTGTTAATCCCTCATCCAGTTAAAAACAATCACAGATAAGAAGAATAAAGCCAAGGGAAAAATTAACATTTTAGTTATATAAAGTGTTGTGATACTTTATTGTTTACTAAAAAGCATTTCCATTTGTAAGGTCAATGACAGTTGTTTGGCTATAGCATGGACCAGGACGAGGCTTAAAATAAGAGTTTTCTATTTTAAGCTAAAGTAAATCATAAAACATCTAAATAAAACAAGGAAAGTTATTAGTATTATCATGCATATGGGAACATATTTCAGGAAACAGGAAGTTAAGAAAAATGGCATATTAATGAAAAGTATAAAAATGACTTAAAAATGAAGTCAGTAAAAAAAAAAAAATAGGAGACTGAGGACATGCCCAGTTGGTAAAGTGCTTGCCTCATAAGGAAAAGAGGTGAGTTCAACTCATAGCACCCACATCAATCGCAGGAGTGGTGGTATGCACCTGTAATCCTACTGCTGGGGAGGCAGAGAGACAAACAGATCCCTGGAGTTTGCTGGTCACCTAGTCTAGTCTAGTCTAGTCATTGAGCTCCAGGCCAATCGGAGACTATCCCAAAAAGGTGGACAGGTACCTGGGGATGACATTAAAGATTGTTTTCTGGCTTCCTCCCGTACATGCACACACACATGAACACACGTATTTGTATATGTCCACACACATGCATACATACAGGTACACATAAATATACACATGCCAACAAAAAAAGACCCAGAGAGATCGGTCAGTAAATGGTTTATATGCATGAGGACCCAACTATAAAGCAGACAGGTAAAATGCCAGGTGTGATGATATGCACTTATAGTCCCAGCTCAAGGAAAAAAAGACAGGAGGATGCCTGGGGCTCATTGTTCAGCTAGTCTATCCCAAATATTGAATTCTAGGCCAATGAGAGACCCTGTCCAAAGAAAGTTGGACAGTTTACTTGAAGAATATAACACCTGACATTGTCCTATGGCCTTCATGTACAAACACACCCACACACTTACACACACATCTACACTCACATGCATACAAAAATGCATGCATATCACATACACACACACATGCATGTCCAAAAAACGAATGATTTCATGACCTGAATTGTGACTGCCTCAATGCGCAATGAAAACTTTTAATCATACACTTTCCAATGCTTCTTCATGTTATGGGTTTGGACAATTCATAGAGTACATCACCAAGAGTATTGGTTCTTGCTATATGTACATCAGAGTCATGAAGCTTTTGCCTAATTCATAACCTTTCAAATCCACCATCAAATCCCCAAGGTTCCAGATTTTACTTAGTCATTTGTATGCTGCTTTGAATGTACCACACGTAATTCTGTTACATCCTCCTGTTTGAGAATTGCTCATTCAGATCTTACTTCAAGGCTCTTCTTTTCACAAAATAGTATAAATAATGTTTTATTTTAAATCATTTCATTAAGATTTCAATTGTGGTTTGTGGAGGTGGCTTAGCAGTTAAGGTCCTTGCCTGCAAAGCCAAAGGACCCAGCTTCGATTCTTCAGGTCCCACATAAGCCAGATTCACAAGGTGGCGCATGCACCTGGAGTTCATTTGCAATGTCTGGAGGCCCTGGCGTGCCCATGTTCTCTCTCTCTCTCTTTCTCTCTCTCAAATAAATAATAAATGAGTAAATAAATTTTAAAAAAATATTTAAATCAAGGCATATTCAAGAACTTGGTTGGTAAAGAATATTTTTTTTTTATTTTTAGAGAGAGACACAGAGAGAGACAGACAGAGAGAGAGGGAGAGAAAGACAGATTGAGAATGGACTCGCCAGCAGTCTCTCAGCTGCTGTGAATGAAATCCAGATGTGTGCACCCCCTTGTGGGCAAGTGTGGCATTGCGCCCTTGCGTCACTGCATCTGGCTAAACATGGGGCCTGGAGACTGGAACCGCTGGAGATTGGAACCAGTGTTCTTAGGCTTAGGAGGCAGGCGCCTTAAACGCTAAGCCATCTCCCTAGCCCCGGTAAAAAATAATTTAAATGCCACTGTACCACTATCCTTAATATTATTAAGCAATTGTGCAAAGCTATTTCTTCTTAAACTATTTATATTCCAAAACATTATTTCATATCAAAATTAAACAAATTAACAGAGAGATAAGTAATGATCCTATGAAGAAAAACACATGAAGCCATAGATTAAGTTAATTAGAGAGCCAGTAAGGTGTTTCAAGTGGATCAGGCCCAATAGCAAGATGAATGCAGGTTGAGGTGTCCAATTGCTAGGTAGAATTATCAGCCTTCCCAGGAGGTCGGCTCACAGTCTACATTAAATCCATTTGTAATATGCTCTGGTAGGAACAGGGTAATAATGTTTAGAGACAGGTAAAAGTAAGTGATTCCACCAAAATCAATTCTTAAGACATATGCCCTCATTCAAATACATTCTGCACATTCACTTAATACTAAATTTTAGTAACAAGAGTGCTGCCATTATGTCTTCCTAATACTTATACTTTCAAAGATACATTGAATAAAATCCCTGGAAATTAAATATTGTTCTTAAAAACCCATAGACACTAAAATAGAGAAAAAGTGATCATGGAAGATGAAAATTCTAAATAAGTAGTTAGAAATGAGCTTTCTGAAACCTTTCTCCTTGAGATAGTACACAAAGAGCACTGAGGGAAAGAAAATGGGATGGTAGTTTTGCATAGTATTAATATATTTACAGTGTGTAGTGAATGGGCAAAATTAATGTTCCTGGAACTTATGGAGTAAGGGGTCATTGGAAGAAAATTATGAAACAGGTAGCAGTCTTGATAGGCCATGATAAAAACATTTATTTCAGTAATGAACAGAATCTAGATTTGGGGAATAAATCTAAGAGTTTGAGTTTTATAAGTTGCTTTGAAATATCAGCAAAAACATTAATAACAAGGGTAAAAATAATGGAACATTAAACATTAACATTTAAAATGCATGTATAACAGCCAGCAATTAAAGCAAGCAGGGCATCTCATGACACTTGAAAAAACACAGTTACATGTAATTTTTGTTCCTGTCATAGCAAATGAAAGATCTGAAGGACGGAACCACAGCAGAGAAGCACCTGAGTGTGGAATCCAAATCAAAATTTTGAAAGTTGAGCTAGTCTGGGATGTCAGAATAACAAAGTCATTATGTGACTATAACCTAAGTCCATTTTCTGTTAAAAAAATCTATTTGACAAAAACGGAAATCATTCACACTTAACTATGATATGAGAGAACAGTAGAGGAAAGATCCCTGACTCTGCAGCTGAGCTCACAGGATCATGAGCTGAATGTCAGCATTGTATGAGATAAGCTTTGCTTTTGGTCTCAATTGATACATCAAATTCTCCAATTATGTGACAAAGTAAAGAAATTCCTCAAATGACAAAAATCACCAAGTGTGCACTGAAAATGACTGCTCTGCTATGACAATACTGAGACCCCAGCTGAGGGCCAGGAAGAAAGAGGAGGCAATCTAGACCTGAGTCTTATTAGGGTGAGAGTTGATGCCCAAAACAGATACCAAGAAACTTAACCTGAATGCTCAAGGTGAAATCCAAGAAAAGCGTTCAGCCTAGATGAATACTGTGCAGACTGAAGCACAGCAGGAGGACTCACTGAGGGAGAGATGGCTATGAATCTGTCCTGAGTCACACTCCTGCTTCAAACAGGGTATAGTCGTTGTCCATGTGAAAGAGGGGTAATCTCCTGCCAGTAAGAGGTGTTGTCAAAGTCTGACAAGCCTGTGATGGTCCTGATAAAGATGTACAGCATCCAAGATATGGGAGGAAATGAAGCAGTTTCAGAGAAGATTCTGGAATAATATCATATTTACAGCACACCTGGCCACACTAATCCAATATATCCAGATTTACTTCCACCTGTTCTCTTTTTTTAATCAATGAAATACAAGACTAAAGTTATAATTAATTTAATAATGTTCACATTCATTTGAAGAACACTTTCACATGAATATTTTGTATATTTTTATGTTGTCCAAAATATAGAATGTTTTAAAAGATGTTTATAATTACTTTCTCCACTTTATTTCTTAAATATTTTTATTTGTTTGCAAGCAGAGAGAAAAAAAGGAGATTGAGAGAATGAGAATAGGCATGCAAAGGTCTGGTACCACTATAAATGAACTCCAGACACTTGTGCCAATTCATGTATCTGGCTTTACATGATACATACTGGGGAATTGAACCCAGGCCATGAGGTGTTGCAAGTGAGTGCCTTTAACCACTGAGCTACCTCCAGCCACTTTCTCCATTTAATCTGAGGGGAGAATCAGCCTATCGCACCTCACCAGGGCACCAACTGAAACCATAGAGTAGCAAGGGAAATGGGCAAGAGTGCAGCTTTCTTGGTGAAGCTGACACCAGCACAAGGCTGAAGGAGATAGACACAGAGAACACTCAACTCCTACTAAACCAGATATCCAGAGACACAGAGGCTCCCAAGACCTCATCACTGAAGTAGACCTAAAATGAACCCAACATGTCTCAGGGAAATTCACGGAAGAGGGGGCAGAAAGATTGTTAGAGCCACAAGTTGGGCCATTATGCACAGAGACGTTGCCTCTCCCCTATAACTGATGGCTAACCCCACAATGCACAACCCACATTCCCTAATGAGGAGGGTCCCTTCAGAGGGGGGAGGGCAGGGAGGAGGATAACAAAGGCATCAACGTAAATATATTCACATTATGAGCATAACTAATAAAATAAATAATAAATTATTTTGAAAAGGATAATATTATCCTGAGCTAATAAATCAGTATTTCACAACTTTGAGCCAAGAACTTTTGTATGTGTTATTAAATTTAACAAGCATCTCTTTACAATTTAAACAAATAGTTACCTCTTAAATACTCAGTCTCACTAATATTTATCAATCAATTTGGTGGTGTCAAAAGCAAAAGTAAACAGTAAGCTGAAGAAAGTTTATACCATTGATACCCAATGTGAGATTTTCACAAAAGTATTTGAAAATGCTGCTGTTTTTGAGAAATTCTTTGTATAATGAGAACTGTTGACCCTTTGGTACATTCACTGACATAATGCTAACACAGCAATTCCCACCCACTCTCTGAAGATGGCCTCATTCCTTTTCTTCATACTGCACTGATTTTAAGGGGGAAAAATGTTCTTAATGTTCCTTTTACTTCCAGAACCACTGTCTTTAATTTTTATAGTACATTTTCCTCTCAATGTTTATAAAATGGAGTGAGTTTACATATTTCATAGGCTTTTAGAAGTAACTGAATTAATACAACTTGTTTTACAAGTTTTTATTTGTATGTGAAATGTCCTCCCATAGTTCATACATTAAAGGCTTGGTCCCCCATGCAGCAGTATTCAGATGTGGGGTCTCTGGGAGATGGTTGGATCATGAAGGTTCTAACCTCCTCAATGGATGACTCCACTTATGGATTCATAATTTAAAGGACTATTAAAAGGTGATAAGGATTTCTTAAGTAGGTAAAGATTAGTTGAAGGAGTATATTCTCTCTCTCTCCTCTCTCTCTCCTCTCTCTCTCTCTCTCTCTCTCCCCCTTTCATCCCTGAAGAAGCTCCTTCCACACATTCTCACTTCCATAATGTTCTGCTTTGCCTCAAGAGCCAGCAAACCATGAAATGAATTTTTTAGCCAAAAGAAACCTTTCTATCTGTCGCAGGAACAGAAAGGTGATTAGCTCAGTGATTAAAATAATTATCAAACTGGGTGTAGCCCAGAAAAATTGATAACAGATGTTTGTGACACTTATACCCCATCATCAAATTTCAATTTCCTTTTACATTGGTTGATCTTATTCAATCAAATGTGTGTGTGTGTGTGTGTGTGTGTGTGTGTGTGTGTGTGTGTGTGTGTAAAATTTGTCATCTATATGCTGATATTCTCCAAATCTTCACACTCAGCCCAGATATCTCCATAGTACTTCCTTTCTACCTAACCATTCTTCAAACTAAACTCCCCAATGTCTTTCCAACTTTGGTCTTTCTGAAAGATTGTATCTCAGTAAATGCTTCATTACAAATTGTCTGAATCAGACTCCTCAGATTTTCTTTAGTTTTTGAATTCATTATCTCCTTATATGTATTTCTCTTATAAGCTAGAAATAAATTGCTGCCTCCTGTTGTGTAACTATTTCCTCTAAATTAAAACATTCATTTCTGGGGGATGGATGGAGGCTCAGAAAACTCGGGAAGTAAATAACATCTACAAGGCCAAGGAAATAAACAAAACTTACAGAGCTTTGTAGATAAAGGAAACTTATAAGGCCCAGAAATTAAGTGAAACTTACTAAGATTAGGAAGTTCCTGAAATTTATAGGATTCACAAGGTCCATTCCCAAGGTTATATATGAGGAAATAATTACTGAGTTCAGGATGCCCTCTGGCCAGCACACTTGCCTGCAAGTCATCCAAAGAGCTCCAGGGATGCACCTCTAATGAGTAATCACCCATGCTGGGGTTGTAATTCCAATAAACTCACTAGTTCATTAAGTTAGACTTGGTTGAAATCATTTCTTTCTCTTGTCTTTAGTGTCCCATCTGAGATGAACAGATGCTTGTTCACATCTATCCAGGAAAAGTCATACAATCACACCATACCCTGTATGTCTTTCAAACTGATCAATCGCTTACAGATGCACTATAATTATAAAGTATTTAATTCCATCACCATCTCTCACTTTTTATTTTTATTTGAGAGAGAGGAAGAGGTAGAGAGAGAATGAGAGAGAGAATGAGTGTGCCATGGCTTCCAGCTATTGCAAAAAAAACCTCCAGATGCATATGCCATATTGTGCATCTGGGTTATGTGGGTCCTGGGAATCAAACCTGAGTCCTTTGGCGTTGCAGGCAATCATCTTAACCACCAAGCCATCTCCCCATTCCATCCATCTCTTACTTCATAGCTCTCCCTAATGAGTATGGCTACTGACATATGCCTGGACAAAAATATACCCCTTCAAAATTATAATACTTTCTAAACTCTGTAATCAGATCACCCCCATTAGAGGCATAAAATGTACACTTGTAGGTGCCCACTTATTTCATCTATTTTCCAGTGCCTTTATACATATAAATTATTTTCCCTCATGTTACCATAAGTAAAGTACATTTTATTCTCATGCAAGGCCAGCTAGAATTCCTGCCCACTCATCAACTTAAAGCCTTTAATGTCTTCTCTGTTTTTACATTATCAAGTTGGCCTGTCGTCAATCAACTATACCCATCAGCTTTAAAAATTCAGTCTATTGAATCTGATGCAACTATCTGCTACCTCATAACAGGAAATTAACTTCAAATGTGTTCTTTTTAAAAAATTATTTGCAAGGAAAGAGAGAATGAGAGAAGTAATGGGCCTTTGTAAACAAACTGCAAATACATGCTCCACTTTGTGAGTCTGGCCTTTCTGTGGTGCTAGGGAATCAAACTTGGGCCATGAGGATTTGCAAGTAAGCACCTTTAACCACTGAGCAATCTTTCCAGCCCCTCAAGCACACCAAATGTATCTGATTTCTTATGTAATTTCAGTGGAGATCAATAATATATACCTTAAGAATGTAAGAAATAACTTTTTGCTTTTTAAATAATTTTTTCATTAAGAACATACTTTGTATGGATATACCATGTGTTAGGACCATCATTTCCCACCTCCCTGGCCCCATTAAGCTTTTTAGTCAACTATATATTCTATTTCCATAAAATTCAACAGGTATTTAGTTAATCCTAAAGATGCCAAGTTGTATGAGTATCAATAAGATTAAAATAGTGTATAGAACAATTTATGCTTTCCAATATCACCACTGACAGTTTATCAAATTGTTGTGTAATTTACAGAGATATGTGCAATTTTAATAACTATGATCTTAACCTTATTTTTACTTAGTAAGCTTTTCTTTATGTATTTTCAAGTTGTATTATATATATATATATATATATATATATATTATTCTTTCAATATCAATTATATTTATGTGTATGTATGATTCTTTTTCTTATTTTCAATGCAACTCACCATTGGTTAATGCATTACAACTGTTTTCCTTTTTAACTCATTATTAGTTCCTACTAACAAAATAGACCACATCTATTATTTCCAGGATCTTGATCATTTTAGATTTTCTATTGACCAATACTTATTGTTAAGAATTCTCTGCTGCTTTATGTCCTATGATTTTTTTTTAAATTCATGAAGCTATGTTTACTACATTGTAAATACTCTGTATTTAGTCACTTTTATCTGAAACTTACTTAAGTTTTGCTTTTGTAAGCTGTTAGGTTTCAGTTGTTCATTAGTTCATTTGTTGTGTTTTCAGCTCCTGATTTGACTAGAACTGAACTCCGTGTGTGTGTGTGTGTGTGTGTGTGTGTGTGTGTGTGTGTGTGTGTGCATGCGTTTAAATGGAAAAGTGAGATCTTGGCCAGAGCTAATGCACAGGTTTTGAAGCTAACCCCCTTTGGAGATTCTCCACTTAAAATTTCAAACCAATAAAGAGGCTGTATCTGATAGCAATATAAGCTTAGACTTAGCTTTCTGCTATCTTCAACACAGAGCAAGGAGTGCTACCATGAAAAATACGTTTAAAACATATATTTTATCTGTAGTTCTGTTTTTCAAGCATCTTAATATTAAGAACAGATCACAAATCTGTTTTACAACCTCTTTTACTTGTTGCCTACACATTTAGACAGAAGTGGCTACTGGGGATAGCCTCTAAATTAGTGGCTTCACATTTCTCCAAATGTGTGGCTATTGTCCATGAATTCCAAAGCTTGCTTTGCAGCTCATCTTTAACTCTGTTAGAAATCTCAAATGTCTAAACTTAATCTGTTAATTATTTTTCATACAAAAATGTTTAAGATGCATTCTTCCACATCTTATCAATGGTAATTATAACTTGTACTTGTTCAGGTAAACAAAATTTAGGGTTTTATCTTTAATCTTCTGTTTTGTCCTCCTCATACTCATTTTGTCAGGAAGTATTAATCTACCCTAAAATATTTAGTCAAGAATGTGTCTAGTAACTTTCTGGTCATTGACACTAATCCCAATATTTGAAACTGCCTCAATATATTTTTTACAACCCACCCTTGATTTTCCACTACTTATTTCAAATTAGCAGCAAAAATAAGATAATAGTAATTCAGTTCAATGGATTTCCATTTTACCTATACTAAGAGTTTCAACCTTTATAATGATCTAGAGTTCCATGTAGGCCCATTGCTCTCACTGGATCTCTGCATTACTCTGCTGTCTTCTTTAGTCATTCTGGATATATTTTTTGTGAAATTATAATCCCTTATTATTTCCCATTTTTAATAATACTTTTCCCTAATCACACTGATAGTCTTGATTTAAATGTAATGCACTTACTTATTACAATGATTTTTTTCTATGGAAATTTGCCTTGATATTGCTGTATTTATAGTTTACAATAGGACCTAAGACAAGGTTGGTGATAATCAGCTGATGAATGAGTACAAATGAGTCAACTCATAGAGCTTGGGTTTTAATCTTTGAAAGGTCCAAACTTCTGTCTTATAATAGTCTTCTTAATTTTTCTTCTGTCGACCTCTCAGAGGTTAGTGTCTTTAGTAATACAATCTCTGTTGTTCCCTAGCTAATGTACATATTCATGCATTCAATATTATCCCTAACCTGGATTTTATCTTATCCCCAGGGTACTTCACAGCTTCACATTTAGCAACTTATCAGATTTTGCAACTAATACAACTATATAATGATATAAGAACAGAATCACTTGTCTTTTGCTCACCAATTTATTGCAAATATTTTACATAGCACCTAATGTAGTTAATAGTCTATTAATATTGATTATAAGCAAAACCTGAAGGTTATCACTAGCCAAAACTTTCTGGAAATGAGCAAAATACAACTTATGACTAGAGAACTGCTATATGGAAAAGTAAATATGTTAACCCATGTGTCGCTCACAAATTCCCTCATGACAAGCAGAAAACATTCATGAGTTATATAACTTTCTATTAGGAATAATTAAATAATCATTTTTAATTGTTTTTATTCTTGAGAGAGACAAAGAGGCAGAGAGAGAAAGAGAAAGAGAGAAAGAGGTGTTCCAGGACCTTCAGCCTGCTGTGAATGAACTCCGGATGTGTGCACCATCTTGTGGCACGTGCGCCACATTGTGCACTTGCACCACTGTGCATCTGGCTACATGGGACCTGGAGGTTTGAACATCGGTTCTTAGGCTTCACAGGCAAACGTTTTAACCACTTAGCCATCTCTCCAGCTCAGGAATAATTAAATAATAATTTCTGTAGAACACGATCTCCTTATTGATCATCTCTGAGAATTTTTGTTGGACAGGAAATATAAGCTATTTAAAATAATTTACAATGGTTGTATGTACAACAGAGTCAGGACTATCATGACTCCTGTAGATTTATAGTCTGTGAAGTTACTTACCTGTTAGGATATCAGAAATGCAAATATCTTTAGCTTCTTATCACTGATGGGAACTAAATAACTACATGGGGGGGACCAAGAAAGGAAATTTGAACCAAGTCACAATGAAATGGTAGGTGATTTAATCAAATTTGTGATGGTGATATGCATCACATGAAATTCCTGAGTGGGAATTAGTAGGACAAAAATCTTGACATGATATGAACTAATAAAGAACAAAGTCAAAAATGGAGTTGAAATGTTATTCTTCTCTACAAGACACACCAGAGAGAACTGTTGTCTGCCCACTGTGAGTACTGTAATTATGTCTAATGGCTTATAAAGATAGAGATTGTGCTTGTCAGGAAAAGAAACATGGACTTTTTTTCTCGGTGCACATTAAAATGTTTTATATGAGAGGAAATAGTCTGGAGTCACTTGCTCTTGGGTGTGAGTCACAGTTTTGCCGCTTTGGAGGAAAATGACCTCAAACATGCTCTCTAAACTGTCAGCCTTGGTTTCTGTTTTTGTAAATCACAGGAAAAAATTCCACTACTCAAACTTAGTTTTGAAACTAACTGAAAAGCAGCACGCTTAAACAATATAAGCATAGAATTTTTGAAATAACCACCTGATGTCAAAGATTAGCAGACATATTATAGAGGGAGTATATATAAAATCTAATGCTTTCCTCACAGGAAGGTAAAAAAAAAAAACTTCAAAATACTTTTTCTCACTAAAAGAAAACTGATGATGTCAAGAATTGCTCTGAGAAGGAAACTATCAAATGAGGAAAAGTTGTTGTAATTGGGGGGACTGTCTGCTTCTTTGTATGCCTTACTGTCCTTATTTGGCACTGACTTCCATTTTACCATTTCTTCAGATGTTTGGGTATTTTCTGAGAAAATACCTTACACATGGTAGGCATGCCTAGCCTCATTATCCCAGTACAGCTCATGCCAGCCTCAACCTAGTAGTGATCTTCTTCCCTCACCTCGGGCATGCTGTAATTACATACATGTACCAGCATTACTAGCCATATCTTGCTTTATAACATTTAAAATGTGCCTTTATCATCATTGCTTTAATTTGATATTGTCACTACATACAGCCTTCAGTTTTGTAGACTGAAAATGTAGAGAAGGAAGAGTTAAAAAGAGGCTGGGGCTTAGTGGGTAAACCATATGCTGTCCAAGCATGGCAATCTGAGTTGGGATATTCAGAATACACATAAAGCTAGAGTAGCCCATTCCATATAATCCCGGCCACTGGATGGGAGCCAGGCACAGCAGAATTAAAGAAGCTTGTGGGCCAAGAAGCCTAGCATCCACAGCAGGGAACAACAAAAGACTCTGCCTCAAACAAAGTGGAAGATGAGGACCAAAATTTGAGATTGTCCTCTTACCTCCATATGCCAAATATAGAAGAGAGAGAGAGAGATTAAAAGTAAATAAGGATAAATTCAAGAGTAATGAGCAGTCAGAAGAGACAAAATCCCTCACCCCTATGTACTCAATGACCTTTCTTCCACATTGACTCCATTTTTTGAAACCTAATAACTAGTTTGTGGAACTAGGTAGAAGGCTCATAGTGCTTTCTCTATCTCATGCTCAGCTGAAAGCAAGAATGCATGACCCACATTCCCCATTGATGAGGGTCCCTTTGGAAGAGAGAGGACAGGGAGGAGGATAATGGAGTCACAATTATGAATGTAAAATTAGAATAATATAAATAAAAATTAAATTAAAAAATTAAAGGAAAAAATGCAAATTTATATTTAAAAAAAAAAAAGAAACTTGTATCTAAAACTACATAGGGATGTCTGAGTGCCTGGTAGTGTGAAGGTGAATTCAGGAACAAATGATGCCCAGTTGTTGAACACCTGCTGCTAACATCCTCTGAGGGTACATCCAATTAACAAGAATACAAAGAGTGTTTCAAAGGCAGGTGCAAATATATATTTGCTCACTCAGATGCTCATAACTGAGTGTTTACCTTTGGCCCAGATACAAATATTAATAAGTTGCCAATAGGCAGTTCAAAACAGGACACAGACATACAATCAAGTAACTAAAATACGTAATTATAACTGAAAAATAAGAACTTTATCCATTGTGAAACTAACAGAGAGAAAATATATTAAGTGAGAATGAAGAAAAGTAAAAGAAAGGACAATGTTGAATAGGAGTATATTATCAAAGAAACCTTGGAGGAGAGCAGGTTCATCTGCTGATCAAACTAGTATGTTCACTAAAAGATGTCAACTATATTACATTAGAAAACCATTAAGTATTCCAAAAAATAAAAAGAAAAACTAAGTAATTCCTTAGTCCCCAAAGGAAAGTCAAATTTACTAATTTTCTCCAACCAAAAGCTCGGTGGGGGTCTAACCTATTGCTGACACTGGGAGTTACAAGGCAGAGCCAATTGTTTAAGGATTCGCCTTTATCACACTCTCTCTTGAGCCTTTCTTTTCAGATTCCTATTGAGGGTTATATCTTTAGTCCACTATCCAGGAGGAAGCTTTTATGGTAACAATTCATTTTGGTTTTGGATTCAGTTGGATTTGGTTTTGTGTATATCCCCCACCACCCCTTTACCCTCCACCAAACTCTTCCATCTCTATTATATGTCTCTTGAGTTGCCTATAAGAAATTTCTGCAAGTCAAGTTGTTCCAGGTTATGAACCACATATGAGGGAGAACATGTAGCATTTGTGCTTGTGTGAGCTTGTTTAGTATGAAATTCCATAATTTCATTTTTCCTAACTACTGAATAGAATTCCATTGAGTATATGTACCACATCTGCATTATCCATTCATCAGGCAATGGATGTCTGAGTTGATTCCAATTGTTATGTATTGTGAATTGAGCATCTATAAATATGTATAACTATATGTATAAGTATCTCTGAAGTGAAGGGTAGAGCCTTTAGGGGAGATGCCCAGGAGAAGAATGGCTGCATCTGATGGTAGATCTATTTTTCATCTTTTTCAGGAGTCTCCATATAGATTTCTGCAGAGTTTGTGCAAATTTGCATTCCCACTAGATGTGAATGATGGTTCCTCTTTCCCCACATCCTCAACAACATTTATTGTCATTTTATTTTTTAATGATTGCCATGCTCACTGGAGTAAAGTGGAATCTCATAGTTGTTATAATGTGCATTTCCCTGATGGGTAAAGATGTATAGTGCTTGAAACTGTTAAATGAGATGCTAAGGGAAAATGGCCACCAGCACTGTGAATAAGAAGGTCCCTACTGGATGAAATCAACCTGCCAGACAAGATGTACACACCTGTACAATACTGGCACCCAGCCTATGTGGGTAACCACTGGCTCTCTTGGCTAAGACACAAGCTCAGTGGAAAAGAACTCATACCTAGTACTCAGAAAAAAAGTCAGAATCCTGTGGAGATGTGGGTCATGGACTCCAGTGAAAAGCTCCCACTAACCTTTGGCTCAAAGAGAGGCTACTCCCATCAAAATATTCTCAATTAATTATGATTACCCCCCCCTTTTTTTTTTGCAAGGTAGGGTCTCACTCTGGTCCAGGCTGATGTGGAATTAACTATGTAGGTTCAGGGTGGCCTCAAACTCTTGGCGATCCTCCTACCTCTGCCTCCCAAGTGCTGGGATTAAAGGTGTGCGCCACCACGCCCGACCTATGATTACCCCTTTTAACCTGTGCTGTTCTCACTCTCTGTTGGAGATCTCTTTTTCTTTTAAAGAAGGAAGTAAAAACCTGGGGCAAACAAACGCCAGCAACATGACAAGAAAAGGTACCTGACTCCCCATCATGAGATGACCCCCCTCTCACACATCAGCCAGTGTCCAGGTGAAACCACAGAGGAATTGGTGAGTTGAATATGAGTGCTACTCTCAAGGTAAGGCTGACAACCTGTGCCAGAGTGATGGTGATAGACAGTAAAGACACTCAAATTGTATCAAAACAGAATGCCAGAGGTTTCTGAGAGCTCAATACTAAAGTAGACTTCAAAAACACCCACCAAGGCTCAGGGAATTTTATAGAAGAAGGGGCTGAAAGAATATGAGTTACCAGATGGAAAGGAGTATCCAGAAGCATTGCCTCCCCTCACAGTAATGACTGACCGCTGCTCTCACAACCCATAATTCATAACTCCACAGTGAATACCAGCAACCTCACTGAGGATGCCCCTCAGTGGAATGGGGGCAGGGAGGAGGAGAATGGTACCAATACATGATTTGTCCATACAAAGTTTCTACTTAATTTTTTTAGAGTAATTAATTCTCATTCTTGGCTTCTAAGTGATTTTCCTCTGTGTTTTGCACTTTGTGAAAACATAGCACAATAGGGAACGTAATTAACCTTCCTTGAGAATAAAGCATTCACGGTGTAGGTGAAGAAGGCATGTTAGGGTGATGCTGATGTTGCAGTAGGTGATGAGCATCTTCTCAGAATGGATAAATTACTTTATGAAGTTAGAAGAACCCTTGCTCACAAAGATCCTTGATAATTTAATAATTTAGCTTCAGCTTAAACTCACAGAGCCTCTGCACACACATCTAAGGAGAAACACCTCTTAGTCCCAGCACCATGGGGTTATCCAACACCCAGAGGGCAAGACATGATTTGCAACTGGGAACAAATTGGTTTTACGTTATAAGATGAGTACTTATGTTAGATATGTAGTACATTTTTCCCTTTTTTGGTTTGTTTTTACTTAATGACAACCTACCAAAATAGATTTCAGATTTGAAGGAAAAAAAGGAACGTAAGAGAGAAAGGAAACATCTGTATAGCTGTTCCAAAGGCTAAGAAGAGTTGTCTTTTACTGTTGTTGTGTATCAGATTTGGGAGTTTTATTTGGTTATTTTTTTCTTTATTATTTGCTTATTTTTAGGCAATCTCACTATGTTGTCCAGCCTGGTATTGCATTCAAATCCTCTTGCTCCAGCCTCCTGAGAGTTAGGTTATAGGGATATGGCACTACCCCTAGAACTTCACTGACAATGTTTTGCTTTATTGCAAGGACAAGCAGAAGCCCTTCTTATCTTGGAGTAGCATCTGATCCATCTAACTGTTCCAATTGCCACATGGAGAAAAGATGCCAAATTTAAAATTGACTTGAAAGCATTATCCCCTTCAAAACCTGGGTTTTTAGTTCCTTTGCTATCCTCCTATCTAACAGTCCCTCCTACCCCCAGCATCACCTCCCCAGTTGAGTTAATGGGTGAAGAGGGTTTTGAAGAGGTTATCACATACACCTCTCAGAAATGCAGAGCATCCCAGAATTGACTGTACAGGTTGTGTTTCTATGAAAGATCTTGCTATTAACATGCTAGTGACCGCATACCTATTATGTGTGCTGCTGATCCTATGAAGCAATACATATTCTAATAGAGGTGGCTATGACACCCAAATCTCATTGTCAGCAACACATCTCCTACAGCAAGTCTCCACCTCCTAAATTGCCACCAATTGTGGATCAAGCATTCAGAAAAATAAAACTAGACCCAGTACTCTTACTATGCTCAAAAATCAACTCCAATGGGATTAAAGACCTCAGTATAAGACTTGAAATTCTTAATTACCTGGAAGAAAAAATAGGGAAATGCTCCACAATATAGGAATGGGAAAAGACTTCCAGAAAAATATGCCAGTAACCCAAGAAATTAAATATTCACTCAACCAGTGGGATCTCATGAAGTTAAAAGCTTTTTAAAAAAATTCATTTTTTTAATATTTTTATTTCTTTATTTATTTATATGAGAGAAAGAGGCAGAGAGAGAGAGAGAGAAAGAAAGAGGCAGAGAGAGAGAGAGAGAGAGAGACAAAGAAGCAGAGAAAGAGGGAGAGAATGGGTGCACTAGGGCATCCAGCCACTGCAAACGAACTCCAGATGCATGCACCACTTGTGCATCTGGCTTATGTGGGGCCTGGAGAGTCGAACTGGGATCATTTGGCTTCGCCAGCAAGTGCCTTAACCACTAGGCCATCTCTCCAGCCCAAGTTAAAAGCTTTTGTACAAACATGCTACCAACAGAATGGGAGAAAATCTTTGCCAGCTATACCACTGACAGAGGCTAAATATCTAGAATCTGCAAAGAACACAAAAAAGCAATAAAAAAAAAAATCCATTCCAAAAAATGGCTAATACTCACCTAAGAAAATATTCAGCATTCTTAACCATCAAGGAAATGCAAATTTAAACAACTATGAGGGCTGGAGAGATGCCCATTCTCTCTCTCTCTCTCTCTCTCTCTCTCTCTCTCTCTCTCTCTCTCATAAATAAATAAAATAAAATAATATTTTAAAAAAGAGAGAAAGAACAGGTTAGCTGACCAGGCTGCCAAGACTGTCCAAAAAAAAAATTAAAACAACTATGAGATTCTACCTTACTTCAGTCAGGATGACAACCATTAAAAAATTAAAGGACAATAAATATTGGCAAAGATGAGGGGAATGTGGAACCCATATTCACTGCTACTAGGAGTGCAAATTTGTATAACAACTATTGAAATAAATATGGAGACTCCTGATAAAGATTAAAATCGAGCAACCAACTAATCCAGCCATTACTCTACTGGGCATCTACCTTAAAGGCTCCACTGTTCACTTCAGAGATACTTGCTCAACCATGTTTATAGCTGCTCAATTCACAATAGCTAAGAACTGGAATTAACCCAGATGCCCATCGTCTGATGAATGGATAATGAAGTTGTAGAACATATACAATATGGAATTCTAATCAGCAGTTAGGAAAAAATGATACAATGAAATTTGTAGTAAAATGAACATACTTGGAACAGATCATATTTAGTGAACTCACACAAGCAAAGAAACACAAATGTTGCATACTCTCCCTCATCTTTGGTTCCTAAACTGGAACAGCTTGAGTTGTAGGCACACCTGACAAATAGCTCAAGGGACAGATAAGAGGGATGGGAAGAGAAATGGAGGGAAGGAGTATATAGACACAAAATGACATAAAAAAATGAATTGTTACCATACAAAGCTCCCTCCTGGATAGTACACTAAAAAGATATAACCCTCAATAGAAGCATGGAGGGGTTGTCTGGTAAAAATTCCCTGGAGAGGATGGGATGAAGCCTAACCCTAAAACATTTGGCTCTGGCATATAACTCCCAGTACCAGAAATTGATTACAATCCACATTGAGATATTGATGAGAGAAACCTATAAGATCCCCTAAATAAGGCAAGTTTTGTCAAAGCACTTGAATAACTGAATGAGGTAAAAGGTAAGATACTATTTTTGAAGACACCACATGATGGCAGCACAGAACATTAAGAGATCTTGCTGAATCTGGAATGAAACCATTTTCCAGGTGGTTAGCCCATACAGTGCTGAAAAGTACTACATGAACTTCTTTGGGGAAATGGCCAATACAGTTGAGAGCAAGCAGGGTACACTGCTATATGAAAACAACTGGTCTGACAAGATGTATGTACCTGTGCAATAGTGGCACAGAATGCAGGTGGGTAACCAATGGCTCCTGTTTTGCTATGAGATCCACTCCATAAAAGGAACCTATAATTGGAACTGGAAATCAAGTCATAATCCTATGGAGACCAAGAGTATATACTCCAGTAAGAAGCTCCCATGAGTCTTTGTCCAAATTTGACATTTTTTTCCAGAAAGCAGCAAGAACTGAGGACAACCAAAATCTATCAACAAGACAAGAATAGATAGCTGAATACCTGGAAGGAGATGAACCACCCCTTGCACAGCTGGTAGGGTTCAAGTGAAACCACAGAGGAATTGGTGATATGAACAAGAGTGCTGCTTCCATAGCGAGCCTGACAACCTGAACCAGGATAATGAAGACAGACACTGAAGATACTCAAAATGAACCAAAGCAGAAATTCTGAAGCTAGTGAGAGCTAAACACTAAAATAGACTTAAGGCACACCCACCAAGGCTCAGAGAATTTTACAAAAAAGATGGTAGAAAAATATAAGAGCCGTAGAGTAGGATATCCAGAGACATTATTCTCCCACCTTCAAATTGACTGACTGTGCTCTCACAACTCATAACCCACAACTCTATGAACTCCAGCAATTCCACTAAGGAAGATCCTCAGTAGGGTAGGGGCAGGGAGGAGGGAAACTATGTGTTCATATGAATTTTCTACTTAATAAAAATAAAAAGAATGAAAATGTTACAAAAATATACTTTTCTGTTGTACAGAAACAGTAAAACAGGAGAGCAGGAAAAATTGAGAAAAGAAATATTATCAAACTTTAATTCTCTATTATACCATTCTGACACCATTTTCTTATCTCTCACCTATCTTTCAACCCTTTGAAAAACAATCTCATCCCTATCATTCTGTAAGATTGATCCATCTAGAAAACTATCTTTAATTAAGAGATGGAATATCTTCTTTCAATTGTCCTTAAAGTATCTGATAGGTTATTATTCTCAAATGTGTCTCTTTATCTCAAACAATGAGGAGGTATCATTGGGGGCAGCTCTTGAAGTCCAGCCCAAAGTTTTCTTGGGTACAGATTTGGAGTCAAATCACTAGGATGTGTGGAGAGCAGGTGGAGCTCCAGCAGGTTTGTGCTGCTGGCTGTAGGTGTTGTCTCTCTGCTTGGATCTATAAATGTGAGCCAGCTTTTTCTGCTATTGATGGTACTTCCCTGGAATTTGTAACCCTGAAATAAATACCTTCCTTCCATAAGCTGCTTGTTTGGATGTTTGTCCCAACAATGAGGAGCTGACTGCCATATAAGGGCAAATAATGATTATGGCAACAGGACACTGATAAAGTCAATGTTAAAATTTATATTCTCACAAATATTTTAACCACAATAAATATACTATTACTGTATATATTACCTAAGATGTGATTTTTACATCGTTCAATTTTTGCTGAAACTTACGTAGCATGACATTTTACAAGCAAGCGTTACTAACAGGAGAAATAACTCTGAATGGCAGCATACCCTCAATGGATCATAAAATATTTGATGAAAGTCACAAAGATTCTTTTCATATTATTTTGAAATACAAACTACATGAATATACAAAAACAAATCTATTGTCCTCAGTAATGCACGACACAAATAAAGCTATTTTACTGTAAAAGAACACTTTATTGGCCATTTCATGCCTAGAGGGGTCAACTGAAGTACAACAATCTATCATTAATAGTGCATTAACCTCTAACATTATTTAATATTCATAAGTGTGGGGAGGTGACAATGTCAAAGATGAATAATTTTAAAAATGACTTTGACATAGAAGGAAACATCTATTGTACCCTTTAACTTGAAAGTTACATTCATAAGCAGACACATACACCATCTATGCCTTTGGAAAGGACAACAGAACTTTTGCAAAAAAAAAAAAAATACTTCTGAAAAGCTATTAAAATACTGACAAATGACTTTAGCTACACATAACTTGCCCATAAATGTTTGCTTTTCAAAATGACAATGGGGTAATTGAAAGAGTTGCCAAGACATACCCCATAAATAGTGTCTTCTAGGCATCCCCAACTGTTGCCTCGATGGCCTGTTCCATGTCTTTTAGCATTCCTGGTCTCTACCATATAAGTTGTAAAATGAATTTGGACTTAGTGATCTTCTGAATTATTAAAAGTCTAAATTCCTGAGATTCTGATGATACCATTTCAATAGAAGAATCTTCAATGTTTTACTCTAACATTAGACTTAAACAAAATGCCTATTACTATTTTTCTATTTATTGCCATATTTTCCTAAAACTTGTCAAGAGACAATGAATCTCTTGATTGTAATGTAAATTCCCAAAGTGTCTAGTTTGGTACTTTCCTGGTATGAAACACTCAAAAAATATTCAGAATGGATATTGAGTACTGCCTAACAACCATTTCACTGTTCCCAGGTGTTTCTGAAAATTATTTGCAGATTAATTTTACCCTATGAAGGTTTGAACTCCCTGACACTTCCAGAAGAGTCCTGTAAACTGAGTCAATCCTGGAAGTATACTGCATCCCTTTGTGGACAGTGACTACTTAAGCAGAAAGCAGATAGAGATATTCCAAACATGCTGAATATCTAGCTAAATCTATGCAGAAAATTCCTCCTGCCATTACATTTTTGGCAGTATGAGAATGTAATTCACTTTTATACTTAAAATAATTTAAGCTGACTTTTCTGTTGCATGCAAATGAAACATCCAAATGCAGGTATCACATAATGAACTTGCACAGAATCTGATTAGCAACCAACCCCTTGGAGATAATTTGTAAACTGAATACCTATTATTAAAATTATACCATTAGAAGGGCTGAAAAGATGTCTCAGTAATTAAAGGTATTTACTTGCAAAACCTACTGGCTCCAGTTCAATTCCCAATCCACCCATGTAAGCCAGATGCACAAAGTGACACAGGTGTCTATTCTTCTGCATCAGTAAGAAACCCTGATACACACACACACACACACACACACACACACACACACACACACACACACACACACATCAACTAACTAATTAGAATTTAATAAAATAAAACTATACTGGTTTGTTTTATGGGCAAACATCAATTTAAAATTTTGTATTTTTGTAGCAATAACCTCATAAATTAAAAAAGTTTTTTACTTTTTGTTAAGCCATCATTTTCAAAATATATAATGTTCTTGTCTTTCAAAACAGACTCAGATCCTTGTGCAGCTGCCTGGGAGGGCATGGCCAGCACAAAAGAGTTTGGGATCAGGGCCACACAGAACTCCACTGTAAGACTGGGGAGGTCTTAGAAGTTGTGCCCCAAGGGTAGAGCTGTCTGGGAGGGTAAAGCCAGTGCAAGAGAAGCTGAGTGCAGAGCCCAGCTGCATGCTACTGTGATTCGTGGCTGAGTTTGGGGATCACAGCCTAGGATAGAGCCATCAGTAGTTGGCTGCCTGGGAGGGCAAGGCCAGCACAAGGGAGGTTGGGAGCAGGGCCGCTCCACAAGCCATTGTGAGATGGGGCTCCAGAATTATGTGCCATGGGTGGAGCCACCCCTGGGAAGCTGCCTTTGAGGGCAAAACCAGAGGAAGAATAGTTGGAAGCAGCCAACCAACTTGGATCCTACTTCTCACATTCACCTTCCAAGCCCACCACCCTCAAAAAATTATCTGAAGAAAAGCTAAAGTTCAGGGCAAGTGTGCACTGGCATTATCTATCCCCTAGGAGAAACTGGGAGCAAATGTCACCCTAAAAAGTGAGGCAGCAAGTAAGAAAACAGTAAGAAAGCCAGGTCTCCCAAGGTCCTTCCCAGAACTTCCCAGAGAAGCCAAACTCAAAGTAGACCCTGTTCAGGTTCAAGTACACCCACTGCAATTTATTGTATAGTCTTCAATCCACACCCACCTTGATCAACTTGGACCAGCCTACACACGTGGGCTATACAAGAGCTGCTGTTGCTCCATCCTTATTGAGACAACTGAACTCAATATGGGCAGACACCAACACAGAGCAAACAACAAACAACACCCATCAAAGGGATCCCCACCAAGATTACCTATTCCCACAATGAAAGCCTCCAATGAAAGCTTAGAGGAAACCCAACACATAGAAGCCCAGAATGAACCATAACAAGCATTTTAAGCAAGCTTAATGAAACTGAGAACAAATGTCTTGTTGGATGAGAAGAAATGGAACAGATTAATCAAACAGGAACTCCAAGAATGGCTGAAGAAAATGGAAATAAATTAGCAAAAAGAATTCAAAATAAAAACCAAATGTTGGCTTAATGAATTGGAAGAAGGCAACAAAAAGAACTCAAAGGATGGATGAAGAAAATGGAAAATAACTCAACAAGAATGTCTCAATAAATGGCTGAAGGAAACCAAAGAAAATCAGAAAACAGTACTGAATAGATAGCTTACTTGAAATTGAAGACAATGAAAAAGAGATCAACATATCAGGCATGGTGGTGAATACCTTTAATCTCAGCACTTGGGGGGCAGAGATAGGAGGGTTTCTGGGAGTTTGAGGCCAGCTTGAGACTACATAGTGAATTCCAGGTCATTGTGGGCTAGAATAAAACCATACTTTGAGAAAACAAAATAAAATAAAAAAGAGACAACAATAGAAAAATAAAGGAATTTGAGGAAAACCAAAAAATAAATAAACGAACTTATGGGCCAATAGAACAAGTTTAACAAGGACATATCTAAATGCAGGAATGAACTCCAAGACACAACAAAAAGGTAAAATTAAGAAATGAAAACAGAATTCAAGCAAGAGATAGAAATGCTGAAGAAAAACATAACAGAAAACAGAAATGCAATAATCCTCTTAAGAGGTCCCCAAGAAAGACTCACCATAGGATAGACAACATGGTGGACAGAATTTCAGAACTTGAGGACAAGACAGAAGAATTCATTCTAAAAACATTGTAAGTTCAAAAAATTGTGCAAACAGAAAACATAAGGAAACTATTTGGATCATAGGTAAGCAAGAAGAGGAAGAAATAAGGCAAAAGGCATAAAGAATATATTTAAGATAAAATATCTTTAAGAACAAAATTATTGAAGAAAATTTCCCCAACTTTACAAAAGAGACACTGATCCAAATATAGGAAATGCACAGGACACCAAATAGACATGCCCAGAGAAGAGACACTGAATGGCACATAATAACCAGAACACTAATCACAGTAAACAAGAATAGAGAACTAAAAGCTGTTACAGAAAAACAGCTCATAACATGCAGAGGAAAGCCCACCAGAATTGCCTCAGATATTTCAATGGAAACTCTTAAAGCCAGAAGAACTTACAATGGAATATTTCAAAAACTAAAGGACCATAGCTGCCAACTCAAAGTACTATACTCAGAAAAACTATCCCTTATAATACAAGGTGAAAGAAAAACCTTTTATGATATAAACCAGCTATTTGATTACATAAGAATAAAACTAGAAAACTCTGCATGGAATAGTCCACACTCAGGAGCTGAACAAACAGGCAAAAGAGGGGAGAAAAATAAATCTCAGAACTAGATTGGTCAGAAAAGCATGCAAAGACCAAGACAACACCAAACTCTACAAAACCATCAACATGACAGGGTTTAACTCACACCTCACAACTATAACTCTGAACATAAATGGCCTTAATTCCCTAATCAAAAGACACAGGTGGGGCTTGAGAGATAGCTTAGTAGTTAAGGCGCTTTCCTGTAAAACCCGAGGACCCATGGTCAACTCTCCAGATGGCACGTAAGCCAGTCGCACAAAGGTGAGGCAAGCGCCAGGTCACACATGTCCACTAGGTGGCGCAAGCATCTGAAGTTCGATTGCAGTGGCTGAGGCCCTGTTGTGCCAATTCTGTGTGTGTGTGTGTGTGTGTGTGTGTGTGTGTGTGTGTGTGTCTGTCTGTCTGTCTGTCTTTCTCTCTAAAATAAAAAAATTTTAAAAGACACTGGTGCTTCCTGATTGACCTGCCCTTGGGTCCCCAACTCCCAGATCCCCTGCTCTAGAGGGTCCAAACATTAATGAGTGGGCCAGAATTCCTGTTTATTCCCCACCCTCACTCCTCTGGTCCCAGTACCCCTGCTGCTGGCTTATGACAACCTGGACCCTGTGTATGTGCAATGGAAAAAGGCCTTTTGTTCCACCATCCTGATTGAACAGCTCCTGAATACCCAACTCTAGGATACCCTGCTCCAAAGGGTGATTGCACAGCACAGCATGAGTAAGCCAAAGCCCCTGTTAGTTGCCCACCTCCCAGTTCTCTGGCTGCAGTACTCCTGCTCCTGGCTGGGGGCAGTTTGGACTCTGTGTGCATTCTGTAAAATAGGCATTTTGCTCTTCCTTCCTGAATCACCAGCCACTGAATCCTCTACTCCCAGATCCTCTGCTCGGGTGTGTGCTAGGAGTGTGTAGGCCAGAGCTCCCAGTTCCCAAGTCCCAATACATCTGCTGCTGGCTTGGAACAGCTAGGATCTTGCATGTGTGCTGCAGAAGCAGGCCTATTGTACCAGCTTCCTGATTGACCAGCCCTTGTGTCCCCAACTCCTGTTTCCCTGAACCAGAGGGTGTATGAGGCACTTTAAGAGATGGTCATTTGTTCTTGGTTCCTGTAGTAGTTTGCATATATGTCCCCCAATATATTCAGTGTTTTATTAGTTATAGTTTGCATCTGCAATCACCTTGCTAGAGGCAATGTCACTGGGGGCTGGTCTTAAGGTGTGGTGGTAGGTTTGAGATTCCTTTGTAAAGATATGCAAAGTGTGCCTAATAGGAGTTCCTGAAGCTTGCTGTGGCTTGGCTGTAGTTTTGCTCTGTGTACTGTGTGGCTGGTAGGCTTTTTCACTCTCTGCTTGGCCCTGTGAAGGCAGGCCAGCTTCTTCTGCCATTATGGAACTTCCCCTGGATCTGTAAGCTTCAATAAATAATAACCCTTCCTCCATAACTGTGCCTGGTCTGGAAGTTGATCTCAGCGAACCTGAAGCTGTCTGCTACAGTTCCCTAGCTTCCCAACTCCTGGTTCCCCAGCCCTCAGACAACCCCTCATTCTGAGAGTGCATGCAAGTGGAGTGAGTAGGCCTGAGCTCTCAGTTCCCTACCTCTGACTTCCCAAGGTACCCTTGATGCACTTGTAACTTCCACAACCTGTGCATTGACAGTTATAACCCCATCCTACTCCAAGCTGGTTCACATTTAAAATAGTACACTCACTGGTGGTCCTACAAGGAAAAATACTTGCTTCCTCCTCAATATAATAAGATTTTTACCCTAAAAATGGGTACAAAACAGTGCAAAAAAAAAAAAAAAAAAACAACGAAAGTCAGAAAACTGAGTGATATAACCCAAGGATCCTATTCATATATTGGAAGCCTCCAATTCAAGCAGATAAAACAACAGAAATTGAATTCCAAAATGAAAACACAACAAGCTATGTGACACTGAACAAGATAACTGTTGAACAGGAAGCAAGTCATTTAAAAAAAACAATTGTGTGAATAAAATTGTGCAGAATCATCTCTTGAAGCACACATATTTAGCACTAGGCTTAACTTAATGGAAGGGGCCTCGAAAGGGAGGTGAATTAAGTCAACAAATAGAGGATCTGAAAAACCACCTGATTAAGCTTAATGAAGATGTGATCGAATGCAAGAATGAATTCCAGGAAGCATCAGGAAAATCAGACCTCTACCTGAAATTGTACTTCAAAATGAGATGAACATGATGCAAAATAACACAACAGAAAACTAAAATCAACTAGAGCTTTTAAAAACCTCTCTAGAACCCTCACTAACAGAGGCATTCATGTGGGGAAAGAACCTCTGAACTGGAAGACAAGACAGAACTGGAAGACAAGACAGACAACATTGATAAACTTTGCTAAGTTCAAAAAAAAAAAAAAAATGTGACCAGAATACAAGGGAACTGTGGGATACCCTAAAATGACAAAACATCTGGATCATGAAGGGGAAAAATCCAGGCCAGAGGCATAGAAAACATGTTCAACAAAATTACTGAAGAAAATGTTCACAATCTTGCAAAAGAGAGGTCCATCCAGATACAAGAAGCTCAGAAAATACCAAACAGAGGGGACCAAAGAAGAAACTCTCCAAGACATGTCATAGTTAAAAATCTTAACAATGAAAACAGAGAGTGCTAAAAGCAGCAAGAAACAACACACTACATACAAAGGCAATCCCATCAGAATTACATCATAGTTCTCAATGGAAACCCTGAAAGCCAGAAGGGCATGGAATGGAACACTTCAACATTTAAAGAACTATGACTTCCAACCCGTGCTACTATACCTAGCTAAACTATCTCTCATAATTTATGGAGAAAGCAAAACTGTCCATGAAAAAGTCAGTTCTATGATTTTATAAACAGAGAGCCAAACCCACAAAGAATACTTCAGGGAATACTCCACCCAGAAGAGTAAAACAACCAATATCAACAGCCTTTAAGAAGAGGAGGACAATAACCAAATCTAGAGCAGGCTCAAAAAGTAGAATGCCCAAGAAGGCACCAAGCCCCATAAAGCACCCAGTCATGGCACAGACTAAATTGCACATCACAGTTATAACTTTAAATATTAATGGTATTAACTCACCCATCAAAAGACATAAGTTAACAGGGTTGATCAGAAAAATGCACCCTTCTATGGTTTCTTGTAGAAACCCACATCACTACTGAAGACAGAAACCTCCTTAAGGTGAAAGAATGAAAAATGGTTTTCCAAGCAAATGCAAATAAGAAACATACAGGTGTTGCTATATTAATATCTGATAAAATATATTTCAAACCAAAAGTAATCAGAAAGGACAAAGAAGGCCACTTCTTACTCATGAAGGAAAAAACATGAGCACACCACAATCATAAATATATATGCACCAAAGACAGGTGTGCCACAGTTTACAAAACAAAACCTACTTCACAAGAAAACAGAAATAAACACCACACTATCATAGTTGGGGACTACAATACTCCACTATCATCAATAGACATATTATCCAAACATAAAATCAACAGGGAAATAATAGGGTTCAATAACACCACAGACCAGCTAGACCTAATGGACATCTATAGGACATTCCACCCCAGTTCCACAGAATCCACATTCTTCTCAGCAGCCCATGGTAACTTCTCCAAAATAGATCATATATTAGGACATAAAGTATGCCTCCATTAATTCAGAAAATTAACATAACTTCTTGCATCATATCATATCACAATATTCTAAAGCTAGGAATTAACAACAAGAGACACATCAGAAATTCCACCAGCTCATGGAGACTGAACAACACACTTTGGAACAATGAATAGGTTATGGAAGAAAATAAAAAATAAATTGCAAAATTTCTAGAATTGAATGATAATGAAAAGACAACTTACCAAAACTTACATAGTTGTGGATTGGAATAACTAAAATTGCTAAAATGTTCATAAAATCTAAAAAGTAAATTCAATGTAATTTTAAAAAATTTTATCTTTATTTATTTATTTGAGAGAGAGAGAGAGAGAGAGAGAGAGAGAGGCATATAGAGAAAATTAATGGGCATTCCAGGGCCTCCAGCCACTGCAAACAAATGACAGAAGCATGTGTCACACTGTGCATCTGGCTTACTAGGTCCCAGGGAATCAAACTTGGGTTCTTCAGTTTGCTGGTAAGCATTTTAACCACTAAGCCATCTCTCCATCCCTGTAATTTCTTTTATGATTATTTTTTTTCATTAGAGTTATGGACTGAATATGAAATGTTCCCCACAAGCACATGTGTGAACACTTGGTCCCAGTTGTCAACACTAATTGGGAAGATAGGTAGAATCTCCCTGGAGGAACTGGGTCACTGAGAGTGAGTGGTTTTCTAACACAGCTTTATGTCTTGTTCTGTTCACAATCTACACTTTCTGACAGTGGATGAAAGATGACCAGCCACCTCCAGTTCCTGCTACCTTCCCTTCCCACCAAGATAAACTGTTTAAATGTTTATGTTGATTTTATTTGTTAACTTGACAAAGCCTAGAATCACTGAAGAAATGAGCCTCTGGGCATACCTGCAATTGTTGATTATGTTACTTGCGGTGGGAAGACCCACTTTTACTGAGAGGCAATGCCATTCCATAGGCAATATTCCTAGACTGCATAGGAAGGAGAGAACTAGCTGAGCACTAGCATTGATAATACTCTGCTTCTTGGTTATAGAAACATATGGTCAGCTCCATCAAGCCCCGGCTGCCAAGCCTTCCCTGACATGATGGACTATAACTACAAAAAAAAAAAAAAAAAAAAAAAAAAAAAGACAAAACAAATCCTTCCTTTCTTACCAGCTTTTCAAGCATTTCAAGCATGTAGTCATAGCCACAGGCAAAGTAACAGATTCTGTTAGCATAGTGTTCAGGGTCATCCTCAATGCATGTGTCATGATGCTTTGTTCCCCACTCCTCCAGTGCCCCCAAACCCTGTCCCCTCCACCTGACACCTTTCCATCCCCAGTCAGTCCCCTTCTGCTTTCTTATGACATGTATCCTGTTTCTCATATCCCTTAAGATCTCTTCCCTTCCTCTCATGATCACATTTCTAATTTTATGTAATTTTTTCAAGATATCAGTGAAATACTTCCTTCTTCTAAACCTTTTTTTTACACTTCTAAAACATTTTTTTTACATGATACCATTTTATTTATAAATACTTCAGTCTGTGACTTTCTTACATAGATACATAGCTATGACATAGATATAATTTTAAAATGAATTTTTAAACCAATTATCACACTTAAGGATTAATTATTAATGACAATTGATTAAATATATGTATATCCAATTGCATGCATGTGTATAGATTTATGTATATTTACATAAATATATGTATGTATGTATGTATGTATGTATGTATGTATGTATAAATATATGTATTTACATAAATATACATATATATATATATATATATATATATATATATATATATATATATATATCTCCTGCTTGGTCTGTTTAAACCAGAGTCCAACACATTCTAAACATGAGAACTTGTTGACAATTATTAAATCTGTTTAATCCATGTGCTTCTATGTGTTTTCAACACTTTGCATTTTGACGATTGCACATGTATACTGTCTTCCATCTCTGATGGTTCTTGAATTATGCTAAATTGGGAAGCAGAGCACATCCATTTTGTCCAAAATACTTACTGCTGCCATATGTGACCACTGAACACTTGATCTATTATTTCTATGACTAAGGAAATGAAATTTTAATTTTATTGAATTTAAGTTTTATGGACCCACAGAAGACCTTGTGTAGCCAATTCACTCCTGAGCAAAAAGAAGAAAGCTAATGATATACAATATCTTTATTCAAACCTACTACGAAATCACCAAACATTTTTAAGAAAAGGCCAGAAAATTCTAACATTTTTCATTCAAAGTTTTTATAATTTACTATATTATTCAACATAGGTTTGAAAAAAGTCCTCAATCATAGTTACAATTATTCAAAACTATACTTCAAAATAGTGTCATTTTCAGCTGCTTTGAATTGAATACAAAATGTTCCCCACAAGCTTATCTACAGAAGCATTCATTGTTCCCTGGCCAGTAGCAATATTTTGGGAAGTACACAAATCTTTAGGTAAGGCTATGCTAGAGATATCAGATCACTGGGAAATAACTGAAGGTTTTTTTTTTTTTTAATTTATTTCCCATGGGCCTTTTCTGAAACAAATTCTCTTTGCTCTTGTTTTCTCCTATAAGAGGAACATCTATGGTACATTCATCATGATACCTTATGACAGATCCAGAAATAGTGGAAATACTTGATCATGCACTGAAATCTCTTTAACTATCAGCCAAACTAAATCTTTCTTCTGTTTAAATTATTACTTTCCAGTACCTATTACAGCAGCAGCAGCAGCAACAACAACAACAACAACAACAACAACACACACACACACACACACACACACACACACACACACACACATTTAGTCCTAGGAATGGGGGGTCAAGGCTATAATGGTATGTGATTCAGAAGTCTTTGGAACTGGATCATGTAAAGAATGTAGAAAAATTTAGACATGAATGCCAAAGAAGCCTTAAAATGTTACAAATCAGCTTAGTGGACCATGTCAGTGGGAGTTCAAAGTCACAAAAATGCCAGGTTAAATCCTATATGTTCCTTGTTTTTGTTGTTGTTTGTTTTATAGGCATTCTAAGCTCAGAGTTAGCTTTGTCTCAGAAGACTCTTTGAACTTGAACTTTTGAGAATACTGCAATATTTGAAACTTTGTAGAAAGAAATAGGGAATTTTAGGATATGTACAGGCAGATTGCATGATGAGATATCAATATGGCCTTTTATTATCTTGATGTGACAATATATGTAGATTTTGTATGTAGATAGTAAAGAATGTATTCTTGAAGATTTAAATGGGAACAAAGACTTGATTGGGAAGGAGGCTAAAGTTCATTCTTGTTATATTGTGGCAAGACATTGTCAACATTCTGTCCATTCCTAGAAATTTATGGAACACTCATTTTAAAAGTAATGGAATACTTTATCTGTCAAAGGAAATTTCAAAGCAGGCCAGCTTTAGGCTGTTGCATGGGTATAGTGGTTTGCTATTACCTAAGTATTTCATAAGATTCAAACCAAAAAGCAAAGAAGATTTGAAAAGTTGGACATTTGGTCAGAAAATTTACACAGGTAAAGTTGCAAACACAAGTGTTATTGGTAAAGAAATAGAGCCACTCAAATAAAGTCTAGTATTTTGAACCAAGACAATAGGAAAGATGCCTGGAGATCAGCTCAAGAAGCGGCTAGACTCACACACATCACAGGACCAGTGCTGTAAGAGCAGAGACATTAAAATTCTTCCCTTGATCAGACAGCATAGCTGGGGCACCCTGATTACACAGGACCACCTAAGGAAGTACTTCCCCATATTCAGCTTCCCAGGAAATCAGAGGTTGCTATAGCAACAATGGAAGATACTCCTTGCTTTGGTGGCAGACCTCAGAGTCACTCCTATGATATTTATTTTACAATCATGTAAAACATAAGAGTTACTGGGTCACTGAGGTGTCCGCTCATAATTCAAACACAACCCTTAGAAATCAGACCATGTGTATTAGGGTTAGTATCCATGAGAAAAGTCCTGAAAGAATGATATATAAAGCTGTGATCGTAAACTTAAAGATTCAACATAAGTCTCTGGAAGTTAGAGATGCCAGGAAAGTATAACATCTGCCAAGGAAAGCAGAGACAGGCCAATGAAGGAAGTTGTTAGTAACACCCTAGTAGGGCCATTAGGGTTGAACAATAATGGCCTGTGAAGCTCACATATTACCTCTAAGTGACTTGGATGCTAAACATGGAGCTATAGGATTTAATGTTTTCCCTGCTTGGTTTTGGTCTTGCTTTGGTCTCATTAATACCGTTTGTAATAGGAATTTTTGCTTTGTGCCATGTATCCTGAATACAACTTGTTTTGTGTGTCTTTCTGTTTGTTTGTTTGTTTGTTTTATAGGTACCCCCAGCTCAGTTAGCCTGAGTCTCAGAGGAGTCTCTGAACTTGAAATTGTGAGCATACTAGAATATGTGAAACTTTGGAGAAAGAAATAATGAATGTTAGGACATGATGGTTACATCATGAGATATAATCATGACCATATTGTCTTAATTTGGAGATTATGTATGTGTTAAGGTATATATATATATGGACTTATGTTAGCATTGATTATCAAATTGATTGGTGGAAAGAGACCTATGACATTTGGAAACCACAACTCTGCATGTATCTGTGTGGATATTTCCAAAAACCACTGGATCATTGGAACTCTGCCCTAATCAGTCTTTGATGGATTCAGAATTTGAATACACTTTTTGGAGGTGATGATACTACAGAGGATGAGACTGACTTTGTTGGAAAAAGAGAATTGCTTGGGTCATATCTTTGATGGGTTTATCTGGTCTTTGACCTTTCTTGTTATTCCTCCTTGCTGCAGGACAGCCCTGAAATGCACAGCTTCCTCAGCAAATCCTTTTTTCCATGATGTTTCTGTCTTGGAATTAACTGATTATGGACTTAAATCTGTGAAACTTGGAGTGAAAATAATTAGCTTATTTTGTTGCTTCAGATATTTTTTATAGCAATGAAAAGTCTGATTAACACAGCAGCTGTACTAGCAATAGATAAACAATTAAATAAAAGCAAGAATGGCTAGATAAGGCAAGCAAAACTGTTCAAAAGCAAAATTGTGAGGCTAAGGACAGGGCTCAGCAGTTAAAAGAACTTGCTTGCAAATCCTGATGGCCTAGGTTCAACTCCTCAATACCCACATAAAACCAGATGAACAAAGTGGCACATGTACCTAGAGTTCATTTGCAGTGGCAGGAGGCCCTGTTGTATCCATCCATATTCTCTCCCCCTACACACTGCCTCTTTCATCTCTATATCTCTCTGTTGTTGCAAATAAATAAAAATATTTTAACAAAGAAATAATGTGTTTATTTTTTTTCTAAAAACAGGTTCTTTCAGCACCAAGTTTGTATAACCAAAGACTAGTGCCTTTTGCTCACCCTAATCATGCCTTCTCATTATTAAGGCCACATGTACTATGGAGTTTTGTTCAAGAAAGTTTCTGGATGTGCTTTATTCCTGGGAAATTAATTATCAAAAGACACTGTTTTCTGGGTGTAAAAGGTTTAGGGGCTTTACCTATTTCAATAGACAATGTTTAAATACACTTTTTCCTGGCAAGAAAATGCTGTAAAAGGAGGAATTAATAGGTAAAAGGACAGGTAGCTTCATTCCAAAAGGGAATAGAAAAGGTATTATATGAAGATTATTCAAGTATAGTTTAATGATGTCATCTATGTTAAATATCAAATCCTACATAACTTTGGGCCAATTATCTTTTCCTCTGATTCTCTAACTTTATGGATGTATGTATTCATTAATGTATTTATTCCAAAAGAAATTGAAATAGCTTCTTAAAACACAGACAACATGGCATAACAAAGCTCAAATCATCTTTTAGGTACCTACAGAATTGGCAATGGCATATGGTAAACTGATCTCCTAGAGCATTGTTTTTTCATGTCTCTTCATATATGATGAACATCAAAGGTCTTTGACAAAGGTTAAATTGTATTGAAACAAGATTCTATTAATATTTATTTCCCTTTAGCCCCTTCAAAATTTTTAAAGATTTTTTTTCTGACCAATGTAAAAATATATTACTTAAAAATTTAGCTAGTCTAGTACCAAAGGGTGCTACACGAGCAACTGGGGGAAAATGTCCGACATTAGTCCAAACAACTTGCAGTCTAAGATATCCAGCAGGAAACAACTTGATGTAATGCTCATACAAGTACAGTAGTGGCAAACAGCCATGGTGGGTAACCAACTGCTCTTGATTTGGCTAATAGATCCACTCAGTGGAATGAACTCATTGCTGGAACTGGGAAATAAGTCAAAACCAGGTACAAAAAATGAGCTCAGTCTCCAAGATCAAGATACCACCAATTGTGGGCTAGAAGAGAGCCAAAACATAGATGGTCATCCCTTCTATCTAGTACTAACTTTTCTCTCTGTTGGAGAATGTTGCTTATCTTTTTTCAGGTGGACAATGAACCTGAAGGGAGGATCAGCTAACCACACCTCACCAGGGCCCCAGCTGAAACTATAGAACAACGCAGGGGAAGGGCAAGAATTCAGCATTCATGGCAATCACAACACCAGAAAAAGGCTGAAGGAGATAATCAGAGAGAACATCCAACTCCAACTAAGCCAGATATTCAGACACAGAGGCTCCCAAAACCTCATCACTGAAGCAGAACTAAAATGACCCCAATGTGGCTCAGGGAAACTCTTGGAAGAGGGGGCAGAAAGATTGTTAGAGTCACAACCTGGGGCATTATGCACAGAGACTGGGGCATACCCCCCAGAACTCTTGACTAACCTCACAATGCATGACCCACATTCCCCATTGATGAGGGTCCCTTTGAAAGTGGGAGGACAGGGAGGAGGACAATGGAACCAATACTATGAATGTAAAATCAGAATAATATAAATAAAAATATATATATTTAAAATAAAAAATATTATATAATTTATCAAAATGTGTTCTAAATTGTCTTCTCATGTGCAAATGACTTGTAAATTAACTGAGACCTTTGTCAGAAATTGATGAATAAGACCCCAAACATCTACAAGTACTTCCCATTGATGCTTGAGTAACTCAGTAAGTCATGCCTGTTTTATGTTGGAGGTAAAAATCAGAGATGCAATTAAAAAAGCAATTAAATACTGAAAGGACAGATGATTGCTGGTCTACAGTTCAGAATACTTAGCATATTTTTCAAAGTCTAATCTTCTGGAGCTATAGAGGAGAATATTTGTACATCTTTATAAAGTATAATAATAGTATATTTTGGATAATTATTTCCAAGAAAAAAAATCAGTTGCTAATTATTTTAAGGTCAAACTAGTTTCATCTTTTGTGAGTATCAAAACTCATTATTGTAGAAGAACATGAAAATGAAAGGATATTATCTGGTTTCCTCAAGGGGAAGAAACATTTACTATATTCTGAGGCATGAAAAAATGCACAAAGAAATAATACATTAGTGGAGATCAATCACATTTTGAAGAGGGAAGTTAAAAATGCAAGGTTACAAATTAAATACTGAGTGAAAATAGATGGCTTTTGTTAATTAGTTTTCATTTAGGAAAAGTTTAAAAATGAAAATAAAACTACAAAATATTTAAAAGAAACAGTAAATACAGTTAAAATGCATGGTAGAAGAAAGATTAATACAATTGCAACCACACATGTTTGCTATTATGTCAAAATTATAGGTATCTCATTGATTTTTTGAAATGATATGTACCAAGGAATCCCATCCCACAAAACATCCATATATAAGATCTTCAAATGTTAAAAGAAAAATATTATACTTTTGCATAATGGATTTTTATACCTTATGGATTTAAGATATCAAAAACAACTTGCAAAGGCTAACATGAGAATAAGTGATTCTATAATATTAACATCATAATAAAGAGTGTGGACCAATATTTTTAAAGCATACAAAATATACACTTGTTTTTTTTTTTTTCCTTTTCCATAAACTCTTGCCTGTTTTTTTTTCAGATTGTAGATTTAGATGAATAAAGTCACATTATCAGTTTAGGACTTGGCTTAGCTAAGCACACCCTATGCAGACATATTTAATATACATCTGAACTAAAGCATATCATATGGAAAAGTCAGTGCCTCTGTATGTACGCCTGACCTATGATAGTGGAAGACTCTTGCATTAAACCTAAGATAAAAATACAGCACATACAATGACACTATTTCTAAACTCACATACCTGAGAAAGTTGTTAATAGTTTAGATCTGGAAAGAAATCTTCAGTATCAACTAATCCAAAGTTTCTCTTTACAAACAAATTATATAGAGGATGACTCTCTAAATTAAACTTGTAATGATAAAGTTATATTAAAGATTTTTTTAAATTAATGGATTATATGAAAAAACTGAATTTTAGTAATAATTTGACATGTATCAGCCTACTTTCATAATTTTTCCAATAATTAAACTTTCAAAATATTAAATTATAATTTAATATAAACAGTGCCCAAAACTTGTAATGTTCTACATACTTGTTTACATCAGTAAATTAAGCAGTACAACATAATGTGTATAACAGCCACTTAAAATTATGACATGTAAAGCTTCACACTGAAATAAACTGAGAAATAAGTAACATCCCAACCTCAAACAATGAATTGGCCTCTCCAGAAATAAACTGCAAATAATTATTTGATTGATAAGTTTGGGATACCCAAATCCCCCCCCCCAAAAAAAAGACTGAATATGCCTTTAGGGTGGCAGAAATGTCAAAAAGGGGTCAATCACCCTAGCACATAGAAAAGGGAGTTGAGACATTACGCACAGAGACATTGCCTCTTCCCCATAACTGACGGCTGCCCCCACAATGCACGACCCACAATCCCCATGGGAATTATCTGCTTCCCTGATGTGAAGGGTCCTCTGGTGGGCAGGCAGGAATGAGGTTAAGGATGGTACCAACAGGTGCTGTTTACATCCTGAGTGTGTCCATAACTAATAAAAAAATAATAATCTTGAAAAGCCAAAGGTACAGAATATAAACTCAGCATCTGTAGAAAATACTGAAAAAAAATGAAACATTTATATATTATAAAATATTAATAAAACCACACATACACACACACACACACACATATATATATCTATATATCTATATATCTATATCTATCTATATCTATATCTATCTATATCTTAAAATCTCAGTATATATCTATCTATATTTCTGTGGATATGCCATATATATATATATATATATATATATATATATATATATATATATATATATATATATGAAAAGAGAACCCTCAAAATCTATAAAGGTAGCAGTCATTTATCCAGGGTGGTGTCCTGGCACATGGACTTGTACATTCTCAACCAGCCATCAAGGTATGACATGCTTTTCTACCTATTCTTATTTCATACTTCTGTTGCACAAACCTGGTTATATTTCATCTGTTTTTCAGACCTTCCAGATTCATGATATTAAGCTTTCATTATGTATGAGTAAGTTGGCATGCTGATTGACACATTACATGTAATGGGCTTGGTATTGTAGCTCCATATCTGTGAATTTAAAACATAGCTACTCTGATTTAAAAGCATGAAATCTAACCTTGGCCATGGTGCTGGCTATGAGCAACTCTCAAAGTTTACTGCAAGATTACACTGGCACTCATGTCTCTATTCTCAAGTACTTTTATAGTTGCATCTAGGAATCATTATGCATTGTTTTTGAAAAATAAAGGATTAATGTGAAATAATCACATATTGGTTATGAAAATGGACTTCAGAACTAGAGAGCATTAGATTCAAGTTGTTTCAAGTTGTGACTTCATATGGAGGAATCTGTCTTTAGGTCATCCCCGGTTTTTGCCCAAGGTTGACAAAAAAAGTTAAATGACTGCCTTATTGTCTGAACAAAATAGAAAATTGTTTACAAGAAGGCATCAAGAAAAAGGAGCTCAGTGTTTGTGTTCCATTTTCTTTAGAAATCTGCCAATTTCTAATATTTCCTAATGAAAATGAAAAGTGATCATAATTGATGCTAAGGCTGTGCCTAGTAACCAATCGAAAAATTGATTTGGTGCCCTAAAGAATACATTCTCGTTGTAAGGATAAACTAGAAATAGGGCCCAAAAGAGACTTTAACCCAACATTAAATTGTCTCAATTTTTTAAAATTTATTTTTAAACAAAGTGAGATAAGGGTAGAGAAATGAAGGGAGGGAGAAAGCTAGAATATAAGAATATGAGTGTCCCAGGTCTTGCTGCTGATGCAAACAAACTCCAGATGCATGAGCCACTTTGTGTATTTGGCTTTATGTGGGTACTGGGGAATTGAACCCAATCTGGTAGACTTTGCAAGCAAGGGCCTTTGACCACTAAGCCATCTTTCTAGCCCATATTGTTTCAATTTTAATTAGTCTCAATTGGTGTTCCTTAAAGTCCACCAGAAACTATGTAAATCCCTCCTGGATAAGGATAACAAAAAAAAAAAAAAAAAGATAACATATTCGGTGAATTGTAGGTCCTCACCATGCCCGGTGGTTGGCCACTGACTTCCTGGGTGCAGGAAGAGTTGGGAGAAGCAGGGTCTTGGAGTGGGTGAGTGCAACGGGCAATGAACCACCCAGGAGACCGTCTGGTGGACAGCACTCATTTATTCAAAAGGGAAGTAGGTTTATAAACACTTGAGAAAGGTTGAGAAGGCATATACAGACTATATGGTGATTGGATACATAGTTTATGGGTTGCTATCTAATTGGTTGAAAGTCAGAAGTGTAAGGGAGATAGTGGTGGGAAAGGCTATATGACTTCAGAGTTGTGAGGGAGGAGCTGTGAGAGAGATAAAAGAAGAGGCAGGAAAAGCTACATGAGTTCAGCCACATAAGAGTCTCTTGTGCAGCTAGCCACAAGGTCAGGAACTCTGGGGGTAGGCAAAGCCTGACTATGGAATGGTCAGATGCTTTTGGGGATCAAGGGGTGAGGGTGTCTCACCAGTTCTGTCCACTCTGGGCAATGACAGGGCATACTACAACCTTGCCCGAGAGCAGGGAGGGCCAGTCACCATTGCCAGGGTGGGTTCCTGACTATAAGGCCAGCTGCAACCCCCACAACCCAAGATCATGTCCAACAATTCAGGCCAGCTTCCTCACAGTCCCAGCCCGTTTTTAGCAATGCCCAACAGTGAATCTATTAAAAATGCTATAAAAAGAAATGTGTCAAAGAAGATAAAAAATATGGAAAAGCTAAAACAAAATGAAGCAAGTAAGTATACTTCTAACCCAGATGTTAGTCATTTTGGTAAATATTAGTGGATTAAAATGTTTAATTGTGGGGCAATAAGAAATTCATATTAAAATCCAACATATCAATAATGGTAGGAAGAAATGAGTATAACTGAAAAAATAATGAAATTCTCATCATCCACAGGTGATGAGATTATGTATAGGCAATTACAAATTGTTTGAATTAATAATTGAGTTTAGCAAGATGCTGCAAATAATTTTTCTATACAAATAAATCCAACTGCATTTCTTAGCAACAATACATAATTCAAATATGAATTCTAAAGACATCATTTATAATAAAACTCCTAGAAACAATTCAAATAAAGATTTTCAAGTTTTATTTTCAGAAAACTATAAACTCTGTGGAAAGGAAAATATTAATTATTTAAATAAATGGATGGATAAGCTTTATTCATGGATAAGAAGACTTGGTATTAAAAAGAAATTAGTATTCCTCAAATCAATAAATACCAAATCCTGATCAAGACTTCAAAGTTTCTTTTCTAAAATTTGAATTTCCTTTCTGAATTTCTAAATCTTGAAGGACCAGAATTAGCTTTAATTATTAACTATTAAAGTTCTCAATATTATAATATTATCAAATATCAAGCCTCAAGTTAAGTAACTACAATATTGAAATCTTAGCATAAAAGCACAAAAAATTAAGGCATAAGACAGTCAATATCAAAACCATGTACTTGCTTATGTGGACTGTTCTTCAGCAGCAGAGATGGTACAACAAAGCAATGGTAGCTTCATGACCTTTTCAGCACATGATGCTGGGGAAATGGGATAGCCACAGGACCCCCTGCTCCTGTTCTACAACCCTTACAAAGTTGATTCGGGAACACAGTCATGAATATTGTTTAACACAGTATGAACTAGAAGATAATCATCAACTATCATGTGATTCTCTGCATCCTGTTCTCTGGCTAAGAACCAAATTTACTTAAACTGCTCATGGTTTGCTCAAACACCCATTGCTATGTTTACTTGCATCAGAGTGAATGACAATGGCAATCTTCCTTTGAGACACACACACACACACACACACAAGGGTGAACACGTATTTGGTATATCTCTGCTCTGCACCATGATTCCTTCTGTTTCCTTTCTTATTCTCCTATTTCAGACGTGTGTTAATTTCTTCAGTGGTTACATCAATGGATGTCATGTACTAATTTTACAATCATTTAACATCTCAGTTATCTGTCATATTTAGTATGATCAATAGCTACCTTCTCCATTTTTATTGTAAAAATTGCTAATAACCTAAGCACCAAAGATTACATTAATTCTCATTAAATTTACAATGGAAATGAAATCTAATGTATAGAATATTTTAAAATAGTACATAGTTTAGAATAAGCAATCAGAATGTTACTCTGAATAACAAAAACACAAGATGCTTAGAAACTGAAAGAAACTCTCTGCCATTGCAGGCCCCTGTAGTTGTCTAATACTTTTGAATGAACATTATCACTTCTTGGGCATGAACCCTCATGTTCAGCAACCATGAGTTCTCTTTTCATTCAGCTGCTCTCATAGCCTTCATGTCACTAATAAGAGGACTCACTAAAGGACAAGTGACTGTCTGTGCTCAGCAATCACTGCTCAGCTAAAAACATCCTAAATAACATTGATCATTCCATTTGCTCTGCCAAACCCAGCTGTGCTGACAGGACACACCACAGTGTGTGAATAATTATGGAGATACCTACAGAGAAGTCATTAGTAGAGCTATGTAACCCTCTGTCAGAGCTCTGCTTTTAAAATAACTATTTGGAGAAATTTTTCCTAAATATTTTTCATTAAAATTATATTTTCTTACACAATTTTCATATGATTTGTCTGAAATATACTTCTTAGAACATAAAATAAAGCTATTTGAAATATTATCTTACCAACCAAAATAATACATTTAGGCACAATAAATTTACATTAAGTATTTATTTCAAGAATTTCTTTAAAATTAATAAGTATGGATGGAATTGGCAAAAATAAGCTAAGGAAAATAACTCAATCCCAGAAAAAATAAAAATTGCATGTTCTTTGTCATAAATGGGTACCCCAACTTTTAATGTTTGTATGTATGTACATAAGGAAATCTAAGGCTGAGTATGAGCTATGATTTAAGACAGAAGACCACCAGAGGTGAAAAAGCAGTGACAAGAAAGATGTGGGGCAGAGAACAACAAGAAACATGTAGTATGAAAGTTGAAAGGAAGCTGTTTGGTGGGGAGGTCACAAGAGGGAAAGAGAAATGGGGGGGGGAGGAAGGGAAACTGAAAAAAAAATCACTTGAAAATACCATAATGAAACCAGTATGTTAGTGAACAAATGAATTTTTTTTAAAAAATACTAAGAATAATACAAATGAACATGACTACAAAAGTCATTCTGGGAGGTCAGCTGGGATAGAGATTTGGAGGATTAAACCTTAATTTGCAAAGCTAAGAAGGAAAAATAAATAAATTAGCCATTTGCAGGACTTATAGTGCATCTTAAAAATAAAACTGCTTCTAGTATTATTTGACAGTCTGTTATCAATGTAGTGTTAGTCAGCCAAATCAAATCCAAATGAATTTTCTGCTTGAAGTGATTAATTGACCCTGATTGTGTACACTAATCCTATTTAGTCACTTCTTATCTCACTGCATGGCTCACAGCCAGCAAGCCAGCACCAATTGGGAACTTGTTTCATGGGTATAAGAGAAGCTAAGACATTACTTATTATAAGAAACCTCACAAAGTTTTGTTGCCAGTTTGACAACAGTACATTAAAAGAGAACTCTGAAGGCTGTAAAGACAGCTCAGTCGATAAATTGCTTGCCTTATAAGCATGAGAACCTGAGTCAATCCCTAGTACCTAAGTTAAAAAAGAAAACAAGCGGTGGCACATGCTTGTAATCTCAGTGCTGGGGAGGCAGAGACAGGAGACAGGCCTGAATCTCACTGGCTAGTCAGTTTAGATTACTGGAAGAGCCCAAGAACAATGAAATACCCTTTTTTCAAAAAAAAAAAAAAATGTTCAGTGCCTCAGAAACAACACTTGAGGTTGTCCTCTGACCTCCACACACACATGTGCGCATGAACCTGATTATAGATGTATACCCGCATACACATGCATTTTTGAAAAGAGAAGAAGTTGAGTTTCGGTGAAACACAGGCTTTTGTAATAGAAAGAAGCAAGGGAAGCACTGACCCCGACTCTCCAGGCTGGAGACTGCTTCTGCCTACTGCTCTTGTCCTCCAGGCTCTGAGGAAAAGAGAGGTTGTGGTGACCTTGTTCTTCCTCCATGGTCTTAATGTACAGAAGAACAAAGGTTGCCAGAGTGTAATCTTCCAGGTAAAACTGGAAGATGCTTCACAGGAAGCAGAAGGGAGATCCCAGGGTAAATCCAGGAGAGCAGATAGCACAGAGTGGAGCAGGAAGGCAGAAGTCCACAGGTGACTTACTTACAATCCACAGTAAAATAGATGAATACATATATAAACCAATACATTTTCTGACATATTTGCCCTAACTGATAGACTTTTACTGTTTATTTTCTGAACAGTAAGAAGATAAACTAATGATAGCTGGGGAAATTAGATAATGTAAATATTAAGGCCATTTCTTACTCCAATGAAAACAAAAAGATGCATGAGAAAAATGTAAAATTATGTAAAACAACTGTGATCTATTTTTATTCTGTTAAAAACTATAATGAAGAAAAGCAAATACAAATCGCTCTAAAATGACAGGGGAGAAGCATAAATAAAAAGGAACAAGGCCTGAGACAGGAGGGGCATAGGATATTTTAATTCTAAATCTACAGTGTACAGTCTAGAATTGTAAAACCAAAGTTTAGAAGAGCGCCAGAGACTACTAGCTTTCTTCTGAAGCTGAAATGTTTCTCCTTTCTTTCTAAAACCAGTGAAATTTTAGAGGCCCTTGGCCATGTTTCCTAAATTCACTTACTCTTCAGAGTGGTCACTTGATTCAGTTCCAGCTATATCATGTGTTAGTTTTCTAGTGTGTTCCAATGGGCACTGCCAGCGCATTTTTGTCCATCTCATTTCCTTTCATACCATAGAGGACATGTTCATCTGACTACAGATGGAAGCAAACAAAAGTCGCCCAGAATGTCGTAGAGCAGAAAGTCTATACCTTCCTTGGTGCCATAGTCAGTTTCACATTGCTGAGAGAAACCTGCAAACCAGACACAGTTTATAGAAGGAACAGAATTATTTCAGGCTTATCCATCCAGGGGAAGTTCCATAATGGTGAAAAAGAGAAAAACCACCACCAACAGCAAAAGCAAAACAGCAGCTAAACAGCAGGGAACACAGGCAAAGCTAGAGCACTCTGCATACCTTAGGCTACAATTCAGATTCGCCCCCAGTAACTCTGTAGGGCGGGACCCAAGGATCCTCCCACAGTGACACATCCTCCAGCCAGAAGGCTGGAGATCTAAGTGACAAGGTTGAATCAACCTCCTGAATGTATTGGGAGATATCCATTCTAACTACCACATTGAAGACTATCTTCTAGCTAGACATCTCCATGAGAAAGAAATAAAAATTCTCACTTTCATAGGTTACTTTTATTTAGATTATGTGTTAAAGGCAAATCTAGCCTCTGTTACTGTGACATTGCCTTGTCATCTAGGAATGTGTTGGGCGCATGTGAACTATCCAGGGATGTTTGTGGCCACGGATCCCAAGGTGGAAAAGTCTGGGGTGATCCAAAATGCTGCACTCTGGAGAATTGCTCTTAGAAATAAGAAATCGGGGTCCAGGGAGTTCTTCTTCTGCTTTGAACTTCATACTACAATTTATCATTTTTGCCTGTGAACATGTATAACCTGATAAAAATTAAAATATATTTGCAAAATTTAATAAAAAATTAAATTTTAACCTACTCTCAAGCATCAAAACAGATATTAGTTTATTTCATGAGGTAATATCACATAAATGTGATTTTTAAGCCTGAAATAGCATACAAATGAAAATATAAATATTATGAAGTTTTAAGTTATAAATAAAATATTACTAAATACATTTATGTAATCTCTAAAATAATATTGAATCAAGACTTCTGATACCATCATAAACATGCTTGACTAACAATACTAATCATACAGTACAGCTTTAAATAAACTGAGAAGAGTTTCAAAGTACAAGGACAACTTTGCATTCAAGAAATGTTTACAAGATTTTTAAACTTCCAGGTAAATAGGAAGTGAATTTAGGAAGAAGAGAAACAAGGAATGGAGTATGGAGAACAAAAAGAAGCGTGATTTCTACATACATGATGGGATGTCTGGAATTTTATAATTTCCCTAAACCCTCATTAGATCAACCTATGTAGAGAAATTTATAAAGTACTAAAACATTTCTTAAAAAAAAAAAAATCTAAGAATAGGGCTGAGAAATTGCTTAGGGGTTAAGGCACCTGCCTCCTAAGCCCAACAACGCTGGTTTCAATCTCCAGGTCCCACGTTTAGCCAGATGCAAAGTGACGCAAGGGCGCAATGCCGCACTTGACCACAACGGGGAGCACACATCTGGATTTCTTTCACAGCAGCTGAGACACTGCTGGCGCGCCCAACTCTGTCTTCCTCTCCCCTCTCTCTCTCTCTCTGTGTCTCTCTCCAAAAAAATAATAAAATAAAATAAAATTTAAAAATCTAAGAATATCTATGGATGCTTCAATTTTAATGTTTATTTCTCACATTCTCTGAGTAGTACCATCAAATCAAAAACTGAAGAAGTATAAATATTCTTACAGCTGTCAAAGAGTTTACGTTCTAAATGGATATTTTAAATCCCATTCAACTACAAGGCATTGTGAGATAGTTCCTATGGTTACTTCTTTCAAATCCAGCATCCATAAAATATTTAGCAAACAGCTTTAAAAAAAAACTTAGTACCGTCAAGCATATCATTTAAATGTTTTAGGAGTACTTCTCTTCACTGCCTTGACTCTTTCTTATGTGATGATACTACTCAAAATTCAACAGAAGTATAACTTTAATGAGGTTCAACCTGCATTAAAATGGATCTGTAAATATAGTTCACTTTTACTTTCAATTGATTATATTTGTAATTTCAATTCTGTGTCAAATACTGAAAATACATATGTATGTCTGTCATTTAAAACCAGATGAACATAGACTAGTCAAGATCTTAAATTGTCAGATCATAATAATTTTATTTTTAATGAATCTAGACTTTCTGTTTGAAGAAAATCTGTCCAAATACAAAACACACATCAAAAATAAAACTTCATAGCCTTTACGATTTATATATGATAAATATGACAATAAACTGTCAAATAAATTAGATGCAAAATAACAGCATAGGGCTGGGAAGATAGTTCAGTCAATAAAGGGCTTGCTGCACAATTGTAAGGATCTCCATTCAAATCCAAAGACCCATTATAAGTGGGACACAGTGGTACAAGTTCTAGGAAGGCAGAGATGGGAGGATCCCTGGGACTTGTTGACCAGGTAGTCTAGCCAAACCACTGAGCTCTTGGTTCAACAAGAAACACTGTCTCAAAGAATAACATGGAGTGTGATTGAAGAATATACCAAACACCAATCCCACATGCGTGTACACACATATACCCATACATATACAAAAATATTTAAAATGGTATAAAAATATTTCCCAGAATATTTTACTTCCAATGACACATGTTTTCAAACAATATGAAAAGACTTTTAACAAAATTCTATGAGACTCTTTTTGATCCCTACTCTGAACTTTCTCATATCATAGCTGGCTTTTCTTTTTTCTTTTCTTTCTTTTTCCCTAATATCTGGACCTAAAATAATAGATTTCTAAATAATATATACATTCTGTTATATTTGATACATCCATTTTGAGCTTTCTCATCTTCCTTTTAAGGCACATGAGGATTTTTTTAAACTCATTTATGCTGCATTGTCTTCCATTTTCCAATATAGTGATATAATGTGCAGAAAATTACAAAAGTTTAATGGTGTTTTTGACTATACATTAAGAGTTTGCATGAATAGTCCTCCGAGAAGATCATGTGATCATTTGGCAGCTGTGGATTGCTTGTTTCCCCTTCTCTAAGTGATCCCACACCATTTTGTACTTCATGTGAATCAGACTTGCAAGGAAGTCCCACCATAGAGGTGGGAATTTGTTCACCCATCGTTATGCAGTGTTTGTGTGTAGTGACAAAAAGCCTTTTGAGCAAACGCATGTTCTAAGCACCTATTTATTCTCAAACTGTGAGCAAAGCTTTTGGTGTTCAATGGAAATTGATTTGTGATAAAGAATACAACCCATAAGCCTATTTAGAAACAATGTTGTTCCCCCTGGAAAACTCAGAAAGTGCTTCATGCCAATGGAAAAAAGTACAAATCATTATTTGGGTCATAGATTAGCTGTCTTCCTTTACTCTTTCCTCACTAATCCATCCTCCCTAATCTATACTTTATTCATCCTATGCAACAATTTGCCCCCAACATGCACAAATGTCATTACCCTCTCTCTTGTTTCTTAAGTGAAGTTGTCATGTTTTAAATGATTTAACTCCCTATTTCATTTTTGTATTTTCCTAAAATTTTCTCAGAACTATTCTCATAGTTATATGGTAAACAAATATAGGAAGAAAGAAAAGAAGGAGGGGACAGGAAATGTGGGTAAGTAAATGAGAGAGTAGAAAGAAAGTAGAGAATAATCTAAGTTATGGTATTTTCTCTCAGTTAGTTCAGTGGGGAAAACTTTAAAATTAATCATACAAATTAAAGTGAAAAGTACCAAAACCTTTTACTTTATCATCATTACAAAATCCACAGTAAATACCTCCTGATTCTAGATGATATTCCTATATTTTGTTTAATAATTCCTAGACATCACTCATTTTAAATACTACATTAAAGGCACTCCATTCTTCAACACAAGAAAATATATCATTTTAAACTAAACTATAATTGTGATGGATGCTTCAGTTAATGACCAAATAAATTAACTTCCCCAAAGACATTTTAAGAAATCACAGCAAAAGTTAAAAATTAAAAGGTGCAGGTTTCCTGACAAGCCAAGACATCCAGCCATACTGATAACATACAAGAATTGCTAGGAATTCTAACTGCATGAGTAAGTCTGATTGTCATGCAGGAATATAGAAAAGAGATAGCTAAAATGACAACTTTATATTTGAGTTAAAATTTAATTAAGAAAACATATGATTTGATTACAGTTTTGTCAAAATTAAGTGCTATTGATGGTATCTAAGAGTAAAGAAATAATGGAAAAATTGGACATGTGACAAATACACTTCAGAGACCACACTAAAGGAATAAATACATGATAGAAATTGATATAGAGTGCAATTCTATAGTTATGCTGAGATGTTTGTTCTCTGTATTTTAGACAAGTTTCAAGGACTGTGCTTATAAAATATTCCAGTTTTATTCTTAACATGCTATTTTGTTCAGTATTCTGGACCATAAAATTGCATTCTTAGCTCCTTATTAGCAATGTATGTGTGTTTTTCCTCTGTCATCCTCAGCAAAATCACTCATGCAGCCAGGCATGGTGATGCACGCCTTTAATCCCAGCACTTGGGAGGCAGAAGTGGTAGTATCACTGTGAGCTCAAGGCCACCCTGAGACTACATAGTGAATTCCAGGTCAGCCTGAACTAGAGTGAAACCCTACCTAGAAAAACATCACTCATGCAATTGATTCAATGATATTGTGAACATTGATGTAGGTTTCTTTTAACTTAATGGTGATATTCCTTTAGAATAAGAGATATCAAAAGGTTTCAATATCATAATATTTGAAATGTCTGAACCTGAGTTGCTATTTTCTTCCTGAAATGTTTGCCTTCTTTCTTCTTCTAAAATTAGATAGCAAATTTTATGACTTAAGTAAAAAAGTTCATGATGTCCTCAAATTTCAAATGTTCTCCACCTAATAAAATATCTGTCTCTAGAAACTGTAATCTATTGATATTTAAGAAGAATTAACTCATTTTTCTCTAGAATGGGTTGCTATGCATTGAATGTGAAATGTCCCTATAAGCTCTTATGTTTGAACACTTGGTTCCCAGGTGGTGGCACTACTTTGAAGATTTTGGAACCTTTAAGACATGGGACCCATTGATGAGGGTCCCTTTGGAGGGGATAGGACAGAGAGGAGAATAATGGAGTCACCAATATGAATGTAAAATTAGAATAATATAAACAAAAAATAAATTATTTTTTAAAAAAGACATGGGAGCTAGCTCTCTGATGGAGGTTCATAGAGGCTGATCTAGTGAAGTACATGAGGCCCAGGTTTCAGGCAGAGGTCCCAGGTTCCTGGTCTGCTGAGAGGTGAGCAAGTGGTCCTCACTTCCCACCACCTCAGTCCCACAGCCATGCCTTCCTCACCTGACCCTGAATCCAAAATCAATTTCCCTTCCTTAAATTGCTTCTTGTCAGGTATTCTTGTCACTATGCCCAGAAGATCAATTAATGCACTGGCAATCTACAGAGTTCAGACAAAATGATTTTAGTACTGTGATATCAGTATCAGGGGTTATAGTATAACCACTTACAGTATAAACATATGTTCAACTAGAAACTTGAATTTGCAATATTAATACATCTAAGATGCACAGAAACAAGATAAACCAAGGTCTCCCGAGGTATCCAGCATTAAAGTTAAGGGACAGGATGTACATACAGTATTTCTTTTCTTTTTTACTAGGGTTCCTCCCTAGGAATCATCTGCAATTAACTGCTTTTACTGAATAGCTTTGCCTCATCAGGCCTCATATGAAGTAATCTCCTGTATCTCTTCTCAAACACCAGAAAATATAAACTTCCCATTCCACAGCTTTCCACAAAAACTTCCATTACAAATACATACTGAGTATTTCAATCAATCAATCTGTAAGTCAAAACACAGGCATGCCAATGACAAGCACAAATGCTTACCCTTCTGTGATTAACATTTTTGATACAAGCAAATTATTTTTCATAAAAATACTCTTTTTCCTTTATCAAAAACGTATATTTTGTGTTAAGTTTTTATCATATACATCCATGTGTATACATCTTTGATAACATATGATATTTCAAGCTCATAAAGCTTACTAATTTGTAGAATGGTGCATTTATAAGAATTTTCTTTATGTCTAATTTTATGTTGAGATCAGAGTTTCTCAACTTTGAGACTATTGAGAAATGGGATGACTAATGCTTTGCTGTTAAGGTGTTCTGTATATTCACAGGATGTTAAATGGAATCTGACCTCTGCCTTATAGATACCAGTGAAAACTTGATCCCCATGTGACAATAAAAAAAAAAAAATGTTTCCAGGCTTTGCCAAATGTTGCCCAAGGAGCTGAATAGATCCTAATTGAGAATCACTGGTCAATAAATCAAAATTTTAACTTTTGGTAAAAGCAAGTAAAATTCTGTGAATGTTAAAAACTAAAATGCCTATAATTCAAAATAGTACTAGCAGATTTCAAACACATTTTAATTATCTGTGTACATTTATTATGTCTGTACAACATGAGTAATTCATTGAAATAAAATCAAAAGTAAAGCACTTATTGCAAAATCATTTCTAAACAAAAGGAAATGTGCTAGCATTATAAAAATATTTTGAGAGAATAAAAAGTATTTTATAAGCTATATATATCACAAAAATCAATAACATGAGCCAGCAAAATTAACAACATTTCTAATCCAATAACCTCTATTCAATTCATACAACTGTTTCTTACTGGTTATTTATTAATTTATCAATGCTTCCCTTATAGTTCTTTATAATATGTAAATTCATATCACAATGAGTTGGGACTATATTTCTAGATGCCCCCTAGAGAAGCTCACTCATAAAATTTTATTAATAGCAGAATTTCCTGTGCATCATGAAAAAAAAATTATAAATACAAAACAAACTTCCCAGAAGTCTTTGCCTCTGCTACTCCAATTAATCTGTTCTCTCCCATCAAGCACATTTTTCCAGGTACAATTATTCTTAGTGTCAATCATCTGAGCTATTCTTCAAGTACTGTTTACCATTCCTAGAGATTCAATTAGTCTCCCATAAAAATAATATGACCCTCATGTTTATTCTTTAAATCAATGTCCCAGAAGAAATTGACAATATCTTGTACTGTCAATAAATCCAAAATCAGAAAATAAGAAAATGTGTCCTTTCAACAATTTTTTTCTTAAGCTCAAAAGCTTGCTTTGTTATGATTCAAATGAAACAAAATATTTAATTTGTTTAATATTTTTTAAATTTATACAGGTAATGCTACATGAAATTTTAAGCCAGGACTTTAAAAAAAAAATTATTGACACCTTCTATACTTACAGACAATAAACCATAATTCCCTCCCCTCCCCAACTTTCCCCTTCACAACTCCACTCTCTATTATAGCTCCTCCCTCTCTCTGTCTTATTTATTTATTTATTTATTTATTTATTTATTTATTTAAAGACAGAGAGAGAGAGAGAGAGAGAGGCAGAGAGAGAATGGGCATGCCAGGGCCTTTTCAGGTCCTGTGAATGAACTCCAGACCCATGTGCCCCCTTGTGTGCATGTGCAACATTGCGCGCTTGTGTCACTTTTGTATCTGGCTAAAGGTAGGACCTGGAGATTTTAACAAGTGTTCTTAGACGTCGCAGGCAGGCACCTTAACTGCTAAGCCATCTCTCCAGCTGTAGTCGCTTTAATTTTTATGTCATTGTCTTTTTCTCCTATTATGAGGGTCTTGTGAAGGTATTGCTAGGCACTGCAAGGTCATGGATATCAAGGCCAATTTCTGTCTGGACAGTTGCATTGTAAGGAGTTGTTCCCTTCCCTTGGCTCTTACATTCTTTCCTCCACCTCTTCCACAATGGACTCTGAGCCTTGGAGGGTATGATAGAGATGTTTCAGTGCTGGACACTCCTGTGTCACTTCTTCTCAGCACTATGTTGCCTTTTGGGTCATCCCAGTGGTCACCGCCATCTAAAAACAGAAGCTTCTCTAACCAAAAGTGAGAGTAGCACTAATATATGAATATGAACATTAAGTGTAGTGCTTTCAGGGCACTTTGGTGAGAATAATATATGCATTTAGTGAAACAAGAGCAGGCTTTATATCCCAAAGTCTCATGACCTCCCCTGCCATAGGCTTTTGATTAGGTTTTCAGTACCAGGCGTGTATTCCCTCCTATAGAGCAAGCCTTCAGTCCACTTAGAGAACAGTTGGTTTCCCCAAGAGCAGACATACCACAATTGCACCCATTTAGCCATTTGGCCTGCCTGGCCTAACTTGAGGCTTCCGGTGTCCACTGTTTTCACTGCTGATGACTTCTGTCTCCCATAGGGCTGCATGCAATGCAGCTTTTTCCAGCTTTCATTTGGCTGGTCTGCAGGGAGAATGTTTTCAGCTCAGCACCAGCTTGATTTCTCACTGACTTTGCTACCCAGGCATGTAAAGTGTTCAGCAATAGGGTCTTAACCATCTGTCTGTCACTCATGGGAAACCAAGGGCCTTGGCAATAACCTGTAATGTTTTGGAGGCAAAGGGACCTCCCTGACCAACAACTCACTGGAAGGTATCCCATCCCTGTAAGCCAAGACTTTTGTTTCTGGCCTAATAAAGTAACTTTTCTCAGAAATACCCCTTTATTCTTCAACCTCCCAAGAAAAATGAGAAAGCATTTTAAACAAACAAAAAGAAAAACATAAAATGGAATATTGAATGTATCAAAGTAATCAAGGAGTCAAAATATTTCAGAGATGGACAATGAAGAAGGCAGGCCCAAGAGTCTCCTACCTCCCTCCAGCACATGATGACGCATCAAGCAAGAAACCAAGACATTGAGAGAAAATAAAATCTAAGAGGATAAAATCTGATCAGATAGTTTTGCAGTCTCAGTGCTAGAAGATTAAATATTAATTTGATGTTTCCTAAAAGGAGAATCTGAACACAAGCATGCACACTCACAAACCTAGATGTACCTACACACTCATGAACATACATACATATATGCATACAAATGTACTATGTTACTTTTCTCATTGCTAAGAAAAATCCCACTTAAGGAGAAAAGATTTATTTTAGCTGACAGATTAGGGAGACATGGTTCATCATGGAAGCAAAAACCAGTCACAGTCAGCCTACAGTCAGGAAGCAGGGAGACAAATTCTCCTGACTATCTATCTTTCTCCTCTTCAGACAGTCCAGAACCCCAGTCCAGCCAGTGGAATGGCATCACCCATGTTTATGGTTTGTCCTCCCACCTCAGTTAACCTGTTCTAGAAAATCCCTTGCCAACATGCCCACCATTTGTTTCCATGGTGGTTTCACATCCTATCAAATTTAAAATTGAAATTAACCATTACACACATTTATAAGAACTTCAAATAGTGTACATTTCTCATAGGGATTTCAAAGAAACATGTTCAAAATGTTGAAGAAAATTTGTAACAACACAGAAATAGCCTCAATAAACATAATAAAATGTAAATAATAGAAATGAAAACATAATAACAGAAAAAGAGAGCCTGGTAGATAGGTTTGACAGCAGGTAAGACACAACACAGAACATTTTCGGAAGATCATTATCAATATGGACTTGGTGGAATAAGCAATCTAAATCTGTATCAGACACAAATGGGTAGTTTAATATAGGTCTAAGGTGTATTTGAAGTACCAAAGACAAGTGCAAGTGAACAATGTGAAAATATTATGTATTTTTACCAAAATTAATGGACAAAACCTATAATTCCTTTCCATTTTATTAATTTGATGCACCAATAGACTAAAAACAGGCACATTGCAGGAAAAATTCCAAAAATTAAAAACCTCATAACATCCAGAGGATATTTCTTTCAAAAAAGAAAACTATTACATGACTATTTCAAAAGAAGAAGAAGAAGAGTGACACAGCAACAACAACAGCTGAAGACAACAGAGTGACATTGTTAATATAGTTAAAATGATTGTGATGTGGAAGGCAAGCCAGGAGGAAGAGGCCAAGGGATGGGGAAAAGCAGCCAAAGAAGCCTCAGCTGCCTAAAGATGGGGAAATAACAGTGTTAATGTCCTTCAATAAATAAATTCAACTTGAAGTTCTCTAAGCAGCAAGAAATAAAGTTGTATAGATAAAATGTTTAAGATAAACAAAAAACTAAGAAAACTCCCCAACAAAAGACCTAAGCTTACAAGTTATACTTAAGAAGACTACTGAGTTATATTATTGCACAATATGCAGAAATAAATACAGAGAACCAGAAAGAATGAATTTATGGGTAAACGTAAGTGAATCTTGGCTGTATAAAGTAATAGTAATAATGCTGTGTAGGTGTAAAATATACTCAGAATTAAATTATATGACAGGAAAAGAACAAAACACAAAGCATAGGGATGATGAGGTTGGTAGAGTGCTTACCTAGCAAGCAAGCAGGAATCTCTGCCTTCAATCCACATAAACCACACAGCACCACATAACCCAAGTATGGTGAAACATGGCTCCCCACGCTCAGCAAGTGGACGCAGGAAGATCAGAACTTCAAGGTCCAACAATCTACATAGCAAGTTTGAGGCCACATTGAGAACTTGTCTTTTAAAAAAATAAAAATAAAAATGGTATTGAAGTTTAATTGCATAATTCATAAATTGTTGCAATACTATTTCAATTTCCTGTGCAACAGCATTAATTTGTCATAGATTCCATTGAATTAAGGCTTTGAGGGAAATTAAACAAGACTGAGCTAGTCAGATAATGACAAAGAAGGAAAGAGAGACAGAGAAAAACAGAGAACTGAAGGAAAGAAGGGAGAGAGAGAGGGAGGGAGGAAGAAAGGAAGGGAGGGAGGAAGGAAGGAAGAATCCACACTAACAAATGACTTAAATGGAAAATTAAATATAAAAGTGAAAAAATAATAGTAAATATCAGATATATATAATATATATAACATGATATATATATTATATATAATATAACATGATAAAGAGAATGGTGCAAAATTAATACCAAAGATTATCAGACTAAATTAAAAATCCAAATTTATTCAAAATGTAAACTCAAAACACTCCGTATATTTATATATTCATGTTTTAGTTGGAAAAGAGAGTTAGGTATCATTCATTATGGCATATTCAAGTACAATTTGTTTTTGTCAATTCCCATTCAGTTTTCCCTTTCTCCTCAGTTGTGCCCCCATCTCTGCATCATCCCCTTTCTATGCATGTGTCACTTGTATCCCTTTGCTCTTTCCTCCCTCCTCTTCCAGCTCAGCTCTTTATATTCACTTTTGGTTAAGGTTCTATCTTTAGAGGTTTTACAAACTAAAGACCACCTAGCAGAGAGAACATGTGGTTTTGGCCATTCTGACTTTAAATTATTTCACTTAACATGATTCTTTCCAGATGCATCCATTTTCCTACAAATTTCATAATTTCATTTTTTGTACTACTGAATAGAATTCCATTGTGTATATGTACCATTTTCAATATCCATTCAGCTGCTGATGGGCATTTAGGATGATCCCAACTTTAGCAATTATAAATATAACCACATTAAATATCTCTGTAGTAAAGTGTGGAATCCTTAGCCTATATGCCCAGCCTATAGCTGGAACATGTGGGAATTCTATTTCAAACTCTTTGAAATATCTCCATGCTGATTTCCAAAATGGCTATAAAAGTTTGCATTCCTGACAGTGGGTGAAGGCTCACCTTTCCCTCCATCCTTGTCAGCATTTGTGTCTGTTTTCTTTCATGATGATAGTCATTCTAAGGTAAAATGAAATCTCAAAGTTGTTTTGCTTTGAATTTTCCTGGTAGCTAGAGCTATTGAACACTTGTTAAAGTATTGGCCATTTGTGTTCATTCTTCTTTTGAACACTGTTCATTAGCCCATTTGGTGATTGGTAGATTTATTGCTTTCATGTTTAATTTTGAAGTTCTTTGTAAACTATGGTTTATAGCCTCATGTCTGAAGTATACGTGGTAAAGATTTTCTCCTATTCTGTATGCTGTCTGTTCACTTTGACATATAGCCAAGCCATTTTGTATAATAAGAATATAATATTTACTTATAAGGAAGATGAATAAAGATTGTGGGGTAAAACAAAGAAACACAGGTCCCTCAAACAAGCTTATAGGGCTGTTATAGCACAAACCCATTCCTTCCAATCACTACTTTAGGCTAACTCAATTTTGTTTTCTGTGAAATTTAATTTTATGAACCAAGTTTATTCCCTGATGCTTGCTACTTTTCTTCTTAGACTTTTAGCTGTATTAAAACATTTTGCTCAGGAGGGACCTGGATAAGTGATACATCAGAGTTGTGAACACTGAGCATTCAGAGATACCTTAAAAATGAGCCTTCATGTGTGAAAAAAATAACTTTTCCTGGATAAATTCTGCATAAAGGACTTCTAAGACTAAGGTTGTAATTAAAGAAAGGAATTTCTGTGTAAACCATGAAAATCACCAGAACAATGGCATTCGCTTCCAGGTTTCTAAAACTGGTCAGTGCTGGTAATAGTAACTAAGTATGGAAGGAAACAGAGAACAGCAAGAATATGCTGTAGAAACAAACATAAACAAATTCAAATAAAGATGGCACTAAACTCAACATAACTGGAGAAGTTGGTGACTCATACTGGTCTAAATAGTACCTATAACATAAGTCTGAATTAAAACTGTAAAATCCAGGATAGTAACAATATTACACCTCAAATTTGTAGTAGGTAAAAGAGGTCTAAATATATGCAAATAAAATTCTAAATAATATAAAATGTGAAACTCATATTTTCTAAATGTCTGTAAAAAAGTTAAACTTATCAACTGAAATGTTAATTATTAGAATTAGTTCCTTCTTTAACTTTCATATCAAGTAGAACACTTGTACATGTCCATGATCAATTATGATTTTAGAGTCATTTAATGAATATATGAACAATGTCCTATACATGAAAAAAAATAATAGGGAATCAAGTAACAACACTTTGCAAAGATATTTGGAAATGAAATAAACAGTAAAGTCAGTTTTAAAAGTATTAAGTGATGACAAGCATTTCAGGAGGAATATGCAAACATTATTTTGCAAAATCTAGTAAAATCACCATAAGTGCTATTTAAAATATATTTTTCAGTAAGAAAGTATTTTTCACTACACTGCAGTTCAGCAAAGGAAAAAAAAATACCTGCTTAGAAAAAGTTAAAATCAAAATGGGAAACATTTCTTCATATGATTAAACAACATAGGAAGGGAAACAAAAACAATAGTTCAATGGAAAAAAAACTTAAGCTTTTTACAAAAGCAAAATTCATACTAATCATACTAAACTAAAACATAACTATGACAGCTCAAAACATATTACACATGTAAGTGGTATGACTTATAAACAATAAAAAAATTAAAACAGGTGGTAGAAAAGTATATATTAGTTAAAATATAAAAACAAGAGTTTATGGATTTTTATAGCCAAATGTATTTACTTTGCTGAGGATCAAGTCCCTAGTGAAGTTTATCATTCAGCATTTCTAAACCTAACTAGATGGGAAAGACCCCAAATTGAGATCTTATACCCCCACAAGAGGAGCAGGGTCTGAGCCCATTAACATGCTGACATGGACCACAGGGCAGGGAGGCAAAAGGAAGGAATCAACAACAGAGCAAGGACTTCCTTGAGAGAGGAGGACCTTCATGGGATGGGCGGGCAGGAAAAGGGGGACAAAGTAATTGGACCATGAAAAAATTACTTTATGTCCATATATTTACTTCCTAATTAATTTTAAAAATACTTTTAAATAAGGAATTAAATTAAATTTTCTCATTTACAGACAAATGGGTGATAAGCCAGATAGACAAGTATCAAATTTCACATTTTCTTATAAAACACCTGGGTTGATGATGATGATGATGATGATGATGATGATGTGTGTGTGTGTGTGTGTTTGAGTGAAGGGGAAAGGGAAGAGCAGGAACAAGGAGGGACCACTGAAAGTAGTGGGAAGTAATATCGTCAAGGTACTGATCAAAAATGTCATTACAGAGTTGGGCATGGTAGCACAGGCCTTTAAACCCAGCACTCGGGAGGCCAAAGTAGGAGGAACACCTTGAGTTCAAGGCCACCCTGAGACTACCTAGTGAGTTCCAGATCAACCTGGGCTAGAGCGAGACTCTATGTAGAAAAATTAAAAAAAAAAATAAAAAGGAAAAAGAAAAAAAAATCATTACAGGCACTATGGAAATTTCTCAGTGGATCAAATGCTTGCTGCACAAGTGTGCAAAGCTGAGTTCGGATCCCAGAATCTATACAAATGTTGGGCACGGTGGCACATGGTTGCAATCCAAGCCCAAGAGAGGCGGAAACAGATCCCCAGGGTAGACTAACTAGCTACACTAGCTGAATCACTAAGCTATGGGTTCAATGAGAGAGCCTCATCTCAATAAATAAAGTGGACAGTGATGGAGGAGGACACCCAGCATCAACCTCTGTCCTCCATATGAATGGACACACATGTGCACATGCTCAAAAGAACACACGTACATGTTCACACACATACGAACATGCATATGCACACCACACACACAAAAACACATAAAACTGTAGGAGATTGAAATTGGCTAGGCAGCTTAGGGTGACAGGACCCCAAAGTGAACAACTCTCTCTTAGCTAAAGGTGAGTCTTGAGCTGGGCTTCTCAAACCTTCTTCTACCTCACTGGGCAAAAGGTTTTCTTCTCTTAAGCATGGGGCTTCTCAAGCACCCTTCATGGGCAAAATCTCTGCCTTGCTTCCTCCTCTTAAATTCAGGGCTTCCCAATCTCCATCTTAACTCCTTGGGCAAGGGCTATGTCTTCCTTCCTTCCCCTAAGGTCCCTTCCTCTTAAAGCTCTCCCCTCTTATAGCTCTAAATAATAATAAAATCTTTCTGAACCTTATCCAATTAGAGATGCCTCCTGTTTTGAAAATGTATGGTCTTCCAGAAATATTACTGAAGACTAAGGTAAAGTCTGAAGGCACAGAGAAGTGGGAGACTCTTCAATGACTTGGTGACAGCGTGAAAATGGACCATCAAAATCCAGGTGGGATTAAGGAAACTGAGTTGCTGTTTACTTGAGTCTTTACTCCAAATGGTGCCTGTGGATCTGCTGACCAGATTCCCCTCAATGTGACTGACATGGCTGGCTTCCACCTGCTTCCAGGACCCTCATCATTTCTTGTAGCATTTACTCTAGCAGAGTTGCAATCATAACTACTTCCTTTCCCTGAGATATAAATCATCTGCAGTCTCCAGTTTTACAGTAATGTCTTTCACATACACCTGGGAGCCATCGATTTCAGTCGTAATCATCAAGAAGAATAAAGCCCCATCTCCCAGCACCACCTAACAAACACTCAGGTCTAATCATGTAGCACCAATGGTGTCTCACACTTTTCCACTACCTCACCTTAGTGCTTAAACCCTTCCGACCTTTTGTTTGAATGAAATTGATTTCAATTTATGTCCCTTTGCCAATAGTCATTAATAAAATCCCCCTTGCATGTTTAACATGTCTGGTGTAATTTTTCTTTAACACTGGTGCTACCCAGTACTCAGGTTAAAAGAGTGCACATGTCTTCCTGAAGCACATGAGCAGAAATGTAAAGAACAATAAGGATGAAAACTCATTCAAATATGAGTAATAGTAGTAAATATCTCACACAGGACTCGTGCTATGTTTTAAATCTGAGAAACAAGTAATTAGTCTCAACCTTCCTTATTATCACAAAGAACAGCTTTGATAAACTAGGTCTTCCTTTTGCAATAGATCAGAGTGGAATCTTTTAGATAATCTTTTAATGCATATTATAATACTACATGAATTAAATCCTGCAGCTACCGTATGTTTCATAATCTTCTTGAGATGTGGGTTGTCCAAGACAAGTTTTGTGATGCCTGTCCAAGTGAAACAATTATTTTATCACCATCCTTTAGAAAAAAAAATCTTTAGCTTTACTTCAAAATTTGAAAGTTTAGCAATGAATGGTTTGCATTTCAAAAGACTTCATCTTGAGAGGGGTATGAATTACAGAGAGAAGCTTTGTTGAAATACCACTGCAGACAACTCATCATATTGTTTGAATTAAAACTGGTATGGTCTCAGTTTTAGGTTTCTTCTCACCCCTTCATGTGGCATATGGTGTTTTTCCTTCTTGCCAGAAACATCTAGTAGGTAGTGAATCTATTCTGTACAGTTGCTGCTCTAGAGTACATAGGATGGGGCTTCAGTATTGAGTCTTCAAATATATTTGGTAAAATAATCATATTTTGTGCCTTGTGATGTCAAAATTAAGTTACATGAATTCATGACATTTATTTCATAATTTAAAAAATTTAAATTAGCAGGTAAAAATGTCTGCTGAAAGTGATGATAATGAGTAATACAAAATATTGACATTTAGCTGGATATGGTGACACATGCCTATTATTTCTGCACTTGAGATGGTGACAATGAAAGATAAAGAACTAAAATCCAACTCGGGCCACAGAGAAAGATCCTGACTCAAAAGTAAATTACAATTAAATTAAATTAAGGTACATGAATAAATTTTCATTAACTAAAGTTTAAACTAATCCATGAAAATACGAAGGAAAAGAAAACATTGCTTCACCATTAATAGTTGCAGTAAGAGCTTCCTATATTAGTATATCACACTTAATTCTGAAACTGTTTTGCCTACCCTTGTCCTATTTGTTATTAGATTCATTCCTTATTCTTCTTCTACTCTGTGAGCTGATTTTCACTTGAGTTTGGCCTCTCACATGCTGTGGCAGGAAACAATACTGCACTTGACCTCTTCTTGGATCACCATCTTTCTTCTGAAGCACTTGTTCTCCCTCTTGACTTCAGTTTCCTCTGAGCCAGCCCTCTGCTACCATATCAAGTAGGTTGCCTCTTTCTTTCTCTCTCTAGTTGTGCTTCTTCTTGTAAATGCTGAGATTATTACCTCTTCCTTATTTGGTTTTTCATCTCTAATACTTCTGCTTCAATTCACTGAGTTAAATTATATTCTTTCTCTTACACCTTTTTTCCCTCTCTCCCTCTTTCTCTCTTCTCTCTCTATCTTCTTCTCTCTCTCTACTTCCCTCTCTCTCCAGTAAAGGAATTTCAATGTAATTTCTGTTTTTCTATCTCAAAATAAAGTTTTAGATCCTTTCTGACAAATAAGTGACTAGCCATCTAACATACGTAAGAAATATCCTCCTTCAAGTATACACTCCAGTTGCTTTTCTTGTAACTTGGAATATGGTACTCAGCAAGAAAAACACAGATACTTGGGATCATAGATTTTCCATTTTAAAAAGAGGAGACAAAGCTTAAATACAAATAAATCAGTCACATACTAGGTGATGACAATAAGTGATACTGAAAAAATAATACATCGGGGAAAGAGAGATAAAGGGGGCAAATTCAAGAGAATGGGTTGCAAGATTAAATTGGATGAACAGGAGAGTGACATTTGAACAAAAACATGGATAAGAACTTAGTATGATGGTGCCTGAGACAAGGGGTTTGGGGTAGAGAACAATCAAGACAAAGGTGATGCTTTATCTTCAATTTAATAAAAGCAGCAAGGAGATCACACAGCTGGAACAGAATGGAAAGCTGGTTATTATTAGGGTATTAATTGCTAGATTACTACTAAAAGATTAAAGTAACAGAGGAGGGAAAACATGTGCCACTCGAACACTGAAAGGACTCTGGGATTTTTTGCCTTCTTTGTGTGTGTGGATGTGTGTTGGGGGTGGGGGAGAGTGTGATGCATATGTATTGCGTGCATGCGTATGTGTCCTTGTGATTCTCATAAGCTACCCTAACTCTGGTGGCTAGAACAGAGCATTGGGCATCCTGCTCCATCACTCTTCCATCCATTCCTATTTGAGCCAGAGTTTCTTACTTATCCCTGATTCTGGAACTTGTTTTTGTGGTGGTTGTTTGATCTATTGTTGTGAGCTCAGGTGATTGTGGGTCTCTGATCCCATATGGTACTGGGGTTATAGGTGTATGTGGCCTTACCCAGCTGTTTAATGTGGGTTCTGGAATTCAAAGTCAGGTACTCTCAGGGGCCCTCTGGTCCTCATGCTTGCACTTAACCACTGAGCCATGTCTCCATGGACTCTGCTATTTAAATTGGTAGATTTACAGCAAAGAAAAGACAGAAACTGATCCAGTAACTATATTATGTACACACTGCAGGGCACGAAGAACTGGAATCAGCTTAAAATGCACAGGGTTAGTAGCTGTGATCACGTTTGTGTCATTGGAAGTTGTAATTGTATTATTCCCAACCACTTACTGTAATAGTTGCCCCAGGGAGGAATTGCTGTTGAATTAGATATTAGTGGTACATAAGAAAGAAATCAATGAATGAGGTTTGGATATTTGATGTCAGTTTCCCTGAGACTAGAAGTTCCTGGAGCAGAATAAAGGTCAATGGTTCCTATAGAAGGCTCCCTGTCCTGGCTCCTACCTCTATAAACCTTATCACCAAATGACAAAGTCTACAGAATTCTCATTACTAATACTGAGATTAAAATAAAATTGAATGGCCATCTTCTTGTCTTTTCTTCTTACAGAAGACATTTAAAAATGACTACTGGGAAAAATTGTTAAAATAGTAAAAAGTAAGGTGGACATGGTGGTTTCACTGTGAGTTTGAAGCCAGGCTGGGCTACAAAGTGAGTTCCAGGTCAGCCTGCATAAGAGTGACACCCTACCAAAAAAAAAAAAAAAAAAAAAAAAAAAAAACTAATAATAAGCCAGGCATGATGGCACATCCCTTTAATCCCAGCACTCTGGAGGCAGAGGTAGGAGGATCATCATGAGTTTGAGGCCACTCTGAGAATACAGAGTGAATTCCAGGACAGCCTGGGCCAGAGTAAGACCCTACCTTGAAAAACAAAACAAAACAAAACAAAACAAAAAACAAATAATATTAATAATAAATATTTTTAAAGTAGTATTGGCTCCATAGAGGGTTGAATCCTTCATTGGTATTCATTAAATTGAAACATATAAAGAGGAAACCCTAGTCATGCTCCACAATGGGAAAGAGGATCAAACCTAACTGAAGACATTTCAGAAGGAAGATGAAAAATCCTTAATCAGAGCTGGAGAGATAACCTAGCAGTTAAGGGACTTGCCTGCAAAGCCAAAGAACCCAGGTTTGTTTCCCCAGGACCCACGTGAGCCAGATGCACAAGGTGGAGCATGTGTTTGGAGTTCCTTTGCAGTGGCCCTGGTGTGCCCATTCCCTGCCTCTCTCTCACTCTTTCTCATTCTCTCTCTCAAATGAATAAATAAAGGTAAAATATTTTTTAACATTCTTAAGCAAATGAAAGGGAAATCCAAGAATCAAGTTTGATTCAGTCAAAAGTTAATCAAATATATATGAAAACAACATATATACTAGAAGATGATAATTTTTTAATATCTAACAACTACCATATGCCAAACCTGTATAACTTTCTAAGCTAATTTTTTCTTTATAATAACAAAATGCAAAATACATTATTTTGCATCCAATTTTACCTGCATATATTTTGTTCAAAGTCCAATTTATATCAAGGCTGCCTGTATCCAGAGATAGTATGCAACTGTGTTGCTATTGTGAAAAATGAAAACTGAAGAAATTAAAGAATACTTGATAAATACAGCACTCACGACCATGTCTTACAAAGTAAAAGTTGAAAAAGTCAGTTTATAACTCGGAAAATAGTACGCCCCACATTGTAAAACAGGTTATATACAGTGCAGAGGGGACACACTAAGTAATTACACTGGTCATTTTGGCCCATGTACTCAGATCCATGCATGTTAATAAAGGAATGATGCCTTCATGAGCACCACTGGAGTATGTTGAGCTTGCTCCTTACCATTGGAAAGGAAGGAAAGTATCACTTTCATCTCAAGCCAAGTAAAAATAACTTAGATCAGCTGAAGCACTATATATATATATATATATGGTGTGTGTGTATGTGTGTGTGTCTTGGTGAAGTTTGAGGAAACATGGGGTTACTGTCTAATACATGTTGAAGGGACCTAAAGGTAAGAAAGAGGCCAATCTCTCTACTTGAGTGGCAGGGAAAAGGGAAGAGATCAAACTGCTGCAAGAAGTAAGCAGCCCTTGAAATAAAAGACACCTGGATTTGCTTTTCCCCCACTGAGTGAGTAGACCCTAAGGAGAAAATCAGCCAGCAGCCAAGAGATGAGATGGAGGGCGCAAGGAAAGGTTGTCTATAATGCGAACACTGATAGACAGCTCACATTGCTCACACCTTTAAAACTGCCCATGAAAGTTCCCAATGGGGAAATAACTGAGAAACTCATAAAAACCCCAGATGGAAATAAGAATAAGGAACTGAAAAAAAGGCAGAACTTTGATGTCTCAACCTTAGTTAATGTTCCATGCATTGGGAAACTTGGTTTAAAATAAACATTAGTAGGTTCGAGAATTAACAGATATAGAATCTTCAAGTAATAAGGAACAACTACATGTAGTGGGCACCATGCTCTTCTTTGTACAATATTCAAAACTCTGAATGTGTTGGAATTATAATTTTGTGAACTGACTCATGCTTACATGGATCAAGTAATGGGGAACTATGTAGTGTTTCATGTAGTCTTTGTGTCCTTTCACACATCTTTTACAGACATATTTATATTTACAAATAAGTCTTGTCATTTTCTGAGCCCCCTAAGCTTTCTAGAGTTTACATCTGTAAATTTCACATGTAAAACTTACATATGTAATGGTTTCTTGTTAGTGTGCAGCTTGATTAATCTGATGTAAGATGGGAAACAATTTTCCACCATAACCCTGTTCTTTGTGCTCATTCTCTTTGCAGACTTATACATCTATAAACACAAGACCATCGTTTTTTATGAGTTATGAGAAAAGTGGCTACTTCTGTGTCTGAAGGAATACTATGAGTCAGGAAGTCAAGGAAGCTGGATAAAAAGTGCTAACCTTCCCAGTGATGACTCTTTAGGTGCCTTGAGATTATGACAATAAAGGACACACGTGAAGCCATCTTCTGTCTCCATTAGCATAGACAGTCTGCATCCCACAGGCCTAGGGAGACAGTCCCAGTCAGTGACTGACTTCCTTTATATCAAGCAGGAAAACTGCCTCCTTCTCCATTGGTCCAACCTGTTTCCCAGGGAAATGAGGCTTCTTTGATATGAGGCCTGGAATTGTAAAATAATCATCCAAAAGACTGTTAATACTGATCATGACCTAATCGCACTTCCAAGAAATTGATGAAAGACAACTTCCTCCTACTGCACAGCCCAGAAAACTGAACAGCAAGACATAACAATGATGTTCAAGAAGCTCCACTTATACAATTTGTATTCTTTGCAGTTAGTTTTCAGAGTATATTCTGAAAATAATTTTCTTAATTTTATATTTACCCCTTCTAGTTATGGTATTTGAAGCCCTCAAATGAAAAAAGTCTTAATTATATTATGTATTCATATTAAGGTTAGTAAATAACTTGTAATCCTAGGATATTTCAGCTCAAATTTTGTTATGGTTTTAATGTTCATATTCTCAAAAACTTATGATGTATTGATCTAAAACCTCTAGGTGATAATTTGTAAAGTGGGAGCCTTCAAAAGTTAATCAGGTCCTTATAAAAGGGGTTCTCTGCAGGCTCTTGTGCCCCTTCCATCATAGGTTGTGCCTATGGACCTGAAATCCAGTCTTCACCACACCTGTCTTACAGTTTCCTTCATCTTGAACTTCCCAGCCTCCATAATGGTTAAAAAAAATAACCTTCTGTTGTTTATAAGCCCATTCTGTGACAGTTTATTTTTATCAAAGAGCCCAGAACAGAGAACATAATCATTATATAAGCTTTAAGCAAATTGTACTTTCTGTGCAGTGACTTTGTGACACTTGCTGTTATGTTAAATATCCTCTCCCAGTATACTTCTGCAAGTACTTAAGATAGAACACTTCTTTCTGTCCAGAGGTAAAGAATATGTTGGCTTTAACAATCAAAAACAGGGCTGGAGAGATAGTTTACTGGTTAAGGCACTTGCCTCCAAAGCCAAAGGGCCCAGGTTCTACTCCCCAGGACCTACGTAAGCCAAATACGTAAGGTGGAGCATGCTTCTGCAGTTCGTTTGTCTAATCTGACTCTCTCTCTCTCTCAAAATAAATAAGTAATAATTAAAACATAAAAAAATAAAAAATTGAAAACAGAAGATATAAAATTTGATAAATATTCAGTCTACTACTATAATGTTTACTATGGAATATTTCTGTACAGTTATTTAATAACAATGTGAAGAATATTTTAGGAATTCTAATGAAAACACTAAGTTTATGAGATAGTTTTGCATTAGTTTCTGTTTGGGTAGAATTTTTCAGTGTTATTGATATTTGTATCAATTGATGTGTTTGTTTTTTCTGTAAAATATCCTCTGCATTAATATAGGCACTTTGCAGGAAGCCATGATTCCCTGCTCAGAGTTTATATCCCTGGTGAGGAACAAGGAGAGGTAGAACAGAATCATAAATCAGACCTTGTATAATAAGTTGCCCAAATAATGATTTATAGTCAAAAGAGAAAATAGACTTAAAAAAATAGAAGGACTGAGGGGTATTTGCCGATTTACATAACAGAAGTCAAACCACCACATGGAAGTCAATGTGGGAGATGAGCTTCGTCCTCAAGGAAATGAGAACAAATAAAATGATCTTGGATGGAGATTACGCAAGTCCTTAACAGCAACAGGAGTTAAGACAGTAAGAAATAAGGAAGCAATGGGGTTGTTGAGAAGAAACATACTTCTATTTCTCTCTACCTCCCATTCATCTTTCATACAAATGTCATTTAACATCTGCATGTATGAGGAAAACTGATATAATTCAAGAATCTTTCAGTTAACTACAAATGCCTTACAGCCCTTACACCTCACCAGTCTCATTTGGTCATTCCACTGTATCTCTGCATCACAACCATACTGAAATGTACACACATAAACACAGCACACTTATATCCACTACTGTACAATGTGTCCATCTTGTGCCACTATAGAATTAGTACATCCCATATACATCCTTATAATTTTCCCTATCTGGTATAGGAATGACTTTGAGTTTGTTTTTTGGTTTTTTTTTTTAATTTGTATTTATTCATTTGCAAGCAGATTGTGACATAGAGAAGAGAGAAGAGAGAAGAGAGAGACAGAAAACGGGTGTGTTAGGGCCTCTAGCCACTGCAAACAAACTACAGATGCATGCAACACTTTATACATTTGACTTTACGTGGGAACTTGGAGTCATTAGGCTTTGTAGGCAAGCACCTTTAGCTGCTGAGACATTTCTCCAGTCCTGTTTTATTTATTTTTGCAGCTAAAAAAATTAGTTCTCCCACTTCAAAACTCTATCAAACTCACACTTCTGTGATTTGTATCCCAAGTCAGAATTAAAGGTAAATATGCCTGGTTTATTTCAGGGTTCAGGAAACTATAGTTTATCAACTCAACCCAGGACCACTTATTACTAGTATTTGTGGAACATGGCATCACCGTACTGGTTTCTTTATTATGGCTATTTGTACATTATAATGAGAGCTGAGTAGTTGCAATAAAAATATTTGGTAAGTTTATATCTAAAGCTTATGAATTTTACCTCTACTATGAAACTTACCATGCTTTCCTAAGAATTTATTTGGTTTCTTATCTCCCTAATCATTAGGTCTGGAATTGTGTTTCCTACAACAGTTTACAAGTTGTTGCAGACAGCTTCAGGTTCGCTGAGATGAACTTCCAGACCAGGCACAGTTATGGAGGAAGGGATATTATTTATTGAAGCTCACAGATCCAGGGGAAGTTCCATAATGACAGGAGAAGTGGCCTGCTTTCCACAGGGCCAAGCAGAGAGAGCAAAACCAAGCCGCCAGCCACACAGCACACAGAGCAAAACTCACTACAGCCAAAAGGTCACACAGCAGACTTCAGGAACTCCTGCTAGACACATTTGCATATCTTTACAATGGAATCTCAAACCCATCACCACACCTTAAGACTTGTTTGCCTCTAGCAAGGTGATTGCAGATGCAAACTATAAACTAATAAAATACTGAATATATTGGGGGACATATATTCAAACTACCACACAAGTCACAGTTAGATTATCTGTCTAACAAACTTGTTTTCTTACATCTGTCTTTCACCAAGCTCTACTGCTCTCCTCTGCTATTTAAACCCTCTAAAAGCAGTCTCACCTCATAGCCACATGCAAGGAACTCCCTCTGTTTAGAACAACCTACATTTATTCTTCACTGGGTGGCTACTGGTCATCCTTCAGATTTTAGCCTAGCTATTTCAGCCTCTGGAGGGGCTTTTGCCTGACTCGATGTGTAGACCACAGGTACATTTTCCATTCCCATTAACATTCCCTATCAAAGCAACTTGAATGTTGCATTAACATTTAACCAGAATGTTAACTCTGAATTGACATTTTCACATTCTTACTATCCACCTTATTCATGACACTGTGATTTCTATGATAATGCTCCTAACAACCTAGTAATGCTCTCATAGACACAAGAAGTGTCTACATGGAACCGCTACACAAGCTGATCAGGGAAACAAATTCAATTTATTAACTCAGAAATGAAAGGAAGGGCATCTCCATATATGAAAACGATAAGTGAATATCAGTGTTATGCATATAAAGTTAACAACCCTGGTTTCACAGAAAAATTCCATGTAAGTCACAGATAACTTGCCAAAGGAGCAATAGGAATTTTGAAGCACCTTTTCAGTTAAAGCCACTGAAAATAAAATTAGAAGGAAAACTATATACACAATTTTGCACCAATAAACTACATCAAACATTTTTAAATGGTATTTTTATACACAATCTAGCAGAACACTGAAAATCACAAATCCAATTGTGACACAAACTAGAAGATAGAAAATATAAAGGTATAAATACAAATGAAAACTATATTTCATCAAAACACAGCTAAAAGTTCTTTACATTATTTGTAATTAACTGGTTTTCAAATAAATCTTGATGGACTAGAGGCTGCCAGCTCAGTTCCAATTCTACTTTTCAGTGTCCTACAACCTATGCATGTATTATCTTCAGCAATATGGCATTACTGTTGAGTTCTTGTGGACAACCAAGAGCCTTGATAGCAGCCTGTATTATTTTAAGGACCTTGGGGCCTCTCTGACCAACAACTCAAAGGGAGGTATCCCATGCCAAGTACTGAGTTTTTATTTTAATAACCTATGGCTGCAGAAAATACCATGTCCAAATCCAGAAGGAGTTTTGGCTCTTCCTCTCTCTCTTTCTTTTCTCTCTCTCACACATATTAATTATACTTTTAATTAGCTAACAAAGTAGATTCAGAGAAGCTTTTTTTCAAAAGGTAGACACTGAGGAGACCCAAACCTTGCCAAAAGGGGAAAAAAAACCACAGGGAGTTGGAGAGATGGCTAAGTGATTAAAAGCACTTCCTATACAAGCTTGGGAACTGAGGAGGCCTGAAAGGCCACTGGAGTTTGATTCCCAATTCTCAAATAAACAGATGGGTGTGGCCACACACATCTGTAACTTCAGTCTCATAGAGGTGCAGAGACCCTAGAATCACCTGAGCTGGTGATGAAAACTACAACCTCTGTGTTCAGTAAGAGGCCCAAATAAGAATAGGCAAAATAACAATGGAATAGGACAACCTGACTTTCTGCTCTGGTCACCACAGGGGAGCACACCCCACCACAGGTGAAAATCCCATGGGGACATACATGTGAATGCAACACACACATGCACACACACACTCACCACAGTGCTGAGAATAAGTGATGATTGTATTGAGTATGCCACATTGTAGCTTGCTCTCCAAGGCTCAGGGAGCATAGCAGAAGAGGAGGGCAGAAAGAACTTCAAGCCAGAGGGTGGGAGGAGAGCTCTGGGACACTATCCTCCAGACCTGAAATGAACATCCTATCCGTGACCTCACTGTGGGTGTCATTACCACCACAAGACCTCCACAAGAAGATTGAGCCCATCTACATTTCTATATAGATAATGGAGGGCTAAAAAACAACACCAAAACAGAAGGACGACTTGGAGAGAAGAAGGGATTCAATGGAAAAGAGTTGGGGGAGAGAAGAATAAGAAAGTGATGGGAGAATTGTGATCAAATTACAGTATTGCAGTATATTCATGTATGAAAATTCTTAATGAAAATGTTAATTTAAAAAGGATTGGGGGCTGGAGAGATGGCTTAGTGCCAAGCCTAAGAACACCCACTTGATTCTCCAGATCCCACGTTTAGCCAGACACAAAAAGTTACACAAGCACACAATGTCGTACATGCACCACAAGGGGGCGCAAGTGTCTGGAGTTTGTTCACAACAGCTGAGAGGCCACAGGCATGCCCATTCTCTCCCTGTCTGTCTCTCTCTCTCTGTCTCTCTCAAACAACAACAAAAAAAAAGTGTTCGGTTACAGAGATGTGGACCAGGTGTGTTGGCAAATGCCTTTAATCCTAGAACTTGGGAACCTGAAGTAGAATGATCCTGTGAGTTCTAGAACAGCCTGAGTCTACAAATTCAGCCTGAATTAGAGTGAGACCCTGACTTGAAAAAAAACAAACAAGAAAAAAAAAGGTAAGAAAAAGAAAGGTCTGTAGACCACTATCGGGTACTACACGGTAAGGTGGGGCGAGCAGAGTTCTGTCCACCCAGTCTTGTCTGGGTCCCAGATCCAAATTTCAGTAAGTACTGGCAAACTTGGGTTCCCTCATCAGTTAAAATAGGATTTAGCTGGAGGTGGTGGCTCATGCCTTTAATCCCAGCACTCAGGAGGCAGAGGTAGGAGGATCACCATGTTTGCGGCCACCCTGAGACTACGTAGTGAATTCCAGGTCAGCCTGCTCAAGAATGATACCCTACCTCTAAAACCCGAAAAAAAACCAAAAGGGATTTAGATTATCATGAATGTTATAAGCAATAAACATAAAGCTCAAAGAATATCAACTTTTATTGCTATTGCTAGTTTATATCCTGAGATCTTTGTCAATCCCTTAGGACTAATATATATGTAACTTGTACTTGGACTTGTAATACGGTCATTTATAAAGTTATTAAAATAAATTTTAAGGCTGGAGAGAAGACTTATCAGTTAATATGCTTGCCTACAAAGTCAAAGGACCCCAGTTCAATTCCCTAGTACCCACATAAAGCCAGATGCACAAAGTAGTGCATGCATCTGGCATTCATTTGCAGCTGCTAGAGGCCCTGGCATGCCCATTCTCTCTGTCTGCCTCTCTTCTTTCTATCTCTCTCTGCTTCAAATAAATAAATAAAAATATTTTTAAAAATAAAATTAATTTATACTTAAAATTAACTCAACCAGTTATTATTATTAATCTTAATTACTGAGCATGTTAATGTATTCAACTGAGTTGGGGAATATCATATGCATTCTCAAAACATTGAAAATTCGAAAATAAAACCATATTGAGGGATCAGTGCTGGATGGCTAGCTAGTTATTAACTAAAAAAAAAAAAAGCAGAGAAATATGAATATGTCTTAAATACCTTTCACCTTAGACTCAGTTGTTGGATAACAGAGATGGAAGCATAAGCTTGGCTTGATTTCTTTCCAGCTCAGAGCTGACTCTTGAAAAGCAGCAGAGAAATGAGCACTTTGGAAGCAAGAGAACATTCACCATATTGCCCACTAGAGCAAGAAAGTCATTATCTTTGATACATTATGTGACATTCTTTAAAGTGATAATTTTTTTAATGTTATAAATTCTAATATGTCAAAAAGAATGACTAAAAGGATGATCAAGAGGGGCTGGAGAGATGGCTTAGCAGTTAAGGCATATGCCTACAAAAGCTAAGGACCCTGGTTCGATTCTTCAGGTCCCACATAAGCCAGATGCACATGGTGGTGCATGCATCTGGAGTTTGTTTTCAGTGGCTAGAGGCCCTGTCACGCCCATTCTCACTCTCTCTGTGTGTCTCAAATAAATAAATAAATAAATAAATAAATAAATAAATAATCAAGAGAGAAAATACAAACATCTCTGTTTGAATTCAAAAGTGGAAAAAATCCCCTTAATTAGCAAATATCAAAAAAAGATCAGTATGTTTTTGTAGAAGTGTATTTATATAAAACTACTGTGGTGGTTTGATTCAGGTGACCCCCATAAATTTAGGTGTTCTGAATGCTAGGATCCCAGCTGATAGAGATTTGGGAACTAGCACCTCCTGGAGGCAGTGTATTGTTGAGGGCGGGCTTATGGGTATTGTAGCCAGTTTCCCCCTGCCAGTGTTTGGCACACTCTCCTGTTGTCCATCTGATGTTGATCAGGAGTGATGTCCACCCTCTGCTTATGCCATCGTTTTCCCCTGCCATCATGGAGCTTCCCCTCAAGTCTGTAAGCCAAAATAAACCTTTTCATCCCACAAGCTGCTCTTGAACAGGTGATTTATGCCAGCAATATGACCCTGAATGCAACAGTTACCAAACAAAAGTATTTTTTTCATGAACATTGGCAGACACTGCTCTCCACCAGAGAACATCCAATATGGTATGGCTAGGAGTTAGGATATCATATTCTAAAGTAGAGCCCATATAGTGGGGATTAGGTATAGCACTCCAGGTAAAAATTCTGAATGTACTTAACAGACTCACATCTACATTCCACCAAACTGAAAGAGGATCACATCTTTAAAGAGGATGATTGGAGGGATTACTTATATAAGTAACTGCACAGTATTGAGGAGACCAGGAGAATGAAGAACCAACAACAGGACAAGAAACAACAGGAAGTTATTTCCACCCATCTGCCTAGAAGTACAAGGGAGTAGGTGGGGTTATTGATATTCCAACAGCATTATTTGCAGAAGGGTAGATGTTCCATTGTTATGGATTGACTATGAAATGTTTTCAAAAGGCCCTCAGGATTTATATGTATGTATATATATATATATATGAAAAAAAAAATATATATATATATATATATATGAACAAGAGTGCAAGAGAGAATTAGAATTGGTGCACCAGGGCCTTAGCCACTGCAAAAGAATTCCACATGTGTGGGCCACCTTGTGCACATGAGCCACTTGTGTGCATCTAGCTTATGTGGGATCTGGGGGATCGAACCTGGGTCCTTAGTCTTCACAAGCAAGCACCTTAACCACTAAGCAATCTCTCCTCTCCAGTCCTAGGTTTTTGAATGCCTGGACACTAGCTGATGGTGTTCTTATGCTGCTTCTGTCAAGTATGTTGGTTACAGTCATGCAGGCTTTCAGTAAAAGCATTCATCTAATCTTCTCTAACTGGCAGGAGAGAAGACAGGGAAATAATTCAGATCTCAGCCTCCCCCAACTCCTTGTAATCCTCCATTGTTTCCCATTAGATTTAACTCAGCTAATCAGACGCTGGGTGGTAAGAAAGGACAATTGAGCTGTTTTATAAAAGCCTTCGGGTTGGGCATATGGCAGGCTGGAAAAGGGTAAAGTGTGAATGTATGCACATAAGCACATGTCCTACTATGTACACAGGTTATACTTCCTGTATATGCACTTCAAGTTTATTTAAAATCATGGGGAATTGACACATTATCATCTTTTAGAATGATGTGTTATGATGAACTCAGGTAAGTACATCATTCATAATCATATACCTCAAAGTCACAAGTTGGATTTCAACTCAAGACTTTTTGACAAGAATGTGTGTTTCCCAGAGTATATTTCTTCTCTTAGAACAAGAGTCAATATCACACAGTATGGAAACTGACTGGAAGCACAATATTAAAATAAAATGTGCAGTAAAGTTGCACTATAACATCAATATTTTCAATATTCTATGTAATATATTATAAGTGAAAAGAAAATACATGTATTTGAAAGGAAGTAAAATTAGCATTATTTCCTGCTGCATTTTCACTATTCAAGAGGACTAAAAGAAAACCTGTTGAAATATATTACAATAATATATATTTAGTAAGGAGGACAATTATAACTACATAGGAATAAAATCATTTTCAGGAAAACTAGCAATGCTTAATTTAAAATATGAGTCAATAATCCCAATTATAATAGTCACAAATATACAGCTGAGAGGCCACAGGCATGCCCATTCTCTCCCTGTCTGTCTCTCTTTCTCTGTCTCTCTCAAAAAAAAAAAAAAAAAGTGTTGGATTACAGAGATGGGGACCAGGTGTGTTGCCAAATGCCTTTAATCCTAGAACTTGGGAGCCTGGCCTGAAGTAGAATGATCCTGTGAGTTCTAGAACAGCCTGAGTCTACAAATTCAGCCTGAATTAGAGTGAGACCCTGACTTGAAAAAAACAAACAAGAAAAAAAAAGATAAGAAAAAGAAAGGTCTGTAGACCACTATCGGCTACTACATGGTAAGGTGGGGTGAGCAGAGTTCTGTCCACCCACTCTGTCTGGGTCCCAGATCTAAATTTCAGTAAGTACTGGCAAACTTGGGTTCCCTCATCAGTTAAAATAGGATTTAGCTGGAGGTGGTGGCTCATGCCTTTAATCCCAGCACTCAGGAGGCAGAGGTAGGAGGATCACCATGTTTGCGGCCACCCTGAGACTACATAGTGAATTCCAGGTCAGCCTGCGCAAGAATGATACCCTACCTCTAAAAACCGAAAAAAAACAAAAAGGGATTTAGATTATCATGAATGTTATAAGCAATAAACATAAAGCTCAAAGAATATCAACTTTTATTGCTATTGCTAGTTTATATCCTGAGATCTTTGTCAATCCCTTAGGACTAATATATATGTAACTTGTACTTGGACTTGTAATACGGTCATTTATAAAGTTATTAAAATAAATTTTAAGGCTGGAGAGAAGACTTATCACTTAAGATGCTTGCCTACAAAGTCAAAGGACCCCAGTTCAATTCCCTAGTACCCACATAAAGCCAGATGCACAAAGTAGTGCATGCATCTGGCATACATTTGCAGCTGCTAGAGGCCCTGGCATGCCCATTCTCTCTGTCTGTCTCTCTTCTTTCTATCTCTCTCTGCTTCAAATAAATAAATAAAAATATTTAAAAAAATAAAATTAATTTATACTTAATATTAACTCGACCAGTTATTATTATTAATCTTAATTACTGAGCATGTTAATGTATTCAACTGAGTTGGGGAATATCATATGCATTCTCAAAACATTGAAAATTCGAAAATAAAACCATATTGAGGGATCAGTGCTGGATGGCTAGCTAGTTATTAACTAAAAAAAAAACCAGGGAAATATGAATATGTCTTAAATACCTTTCACCTTAGACTCAGTTGTTGGATAACAGAGATGGGAGCATAAGCTTGGCTTGATTTCTTTCCAGCTCAGAGCTGACTCTTAAAAAGCAGCAGAGAAATGAGCACTTTGGAAGCAAGAGAACATTCACCATATTGCCCACTAGAGCAAGAAAGTCATTATCTTTGATACATTATGTGACATTCTTTAAAGTGATAATTTTTTAATGTTATAAATCCTAATATGTCAAAAAGAATGACTAAAAGAATGATCAAGAGGGGCTCGAGAGATGGCTTAGCAGTTAAGGCATATGCCTACAAAGCCTAAGGACCCTGGTTCGATTCTTCAGGTCCCACATAAGCCAGATGCACATGGTGGTGCATACATCTGGAGTTTGTTTCCAGTGGCTAGAGGCCCTGTCACGCCCATTCTCACTCTCTCTGTGTGTCTCAAATAAATAAATAAATAAATAATCAAGAGAGAAAATATAAACATCTCTGTTTGAATTCAAAAGTGGAAAAAATCCCCTTAATTAGCAAATATCAAAAAAAGATCAGTATGTTTTTGTAGAAGTGTATTTACATAAAATTACTGTGGTGGTTTGATTCAGGTGACCCCCATAAATTTAGGTGTTCTGAATGCTAGGATCCCAGCTGATAGAGATTTGGGAACTAGCACCTCCTGGAGGCAGTGTATTGTTGAGGGCGGGCTTATGGGTATTATAGCCAGTTTCCCCCTGCCAGTGTTTGGCACACTCTCCTGTTGTCCATCTGATGTTGACCAGGAGTGAGGTCCACCCTCTGCTTATGCCATCATTTTCCCCTGCCATCATGGAGCTTCCCCTCAAGTCTGTAAGCCAAAATAAACCTTTTTACCCCACAAGCTGCTCTTGAACAGGTGATTTATGCCAGCAATATGACCCTGAATGCAACAGTTACCAAACAAAAGTATTTTTTTCATGAACATTGGCAGACACTGCTCTCCACCAGAGAACATCCAATATGGTATGGCTAGGAGTTAGGATATCATATTCTAAAGTAGAGCCCATATAGTGGGGATTAGGTATAGCACTCCAGGTAAAAATTCTGAATGTACTTAACAGACTCACATCTACATTCCACCAAACTGAAAGAGGATCACATCTGTAAAGAGGATGATTGGAGGGATTACTTATATAAGTAACTGCACAGTATTGAGGAGACCAGGAGAATGAAGAACCAACAACAGGACAAGAAACAACAGGAAGTTATTTCCACCCATCTGCCTAGAAGTACAAGGGAGTAGGTGGGGCTATTGATATTCTAACAGCATTATTTGCAGAAGGGTAGATGTTCCATTGTTATGGATTGACTATGAAATGTTTTCAAAAGGCCCTCAGGATTTATATGTATGTATATATATATATATGGAAAAAAAAAATATATATATATGAACAAGAGTGCAAGAGAGAATTAGAATTGGTGCACCAGGGCCTTAGCCACTGCAAAAGAATTCCACATGTGTGGGCCACCTTGTGCACATGAGCCACTTGTGTGCATCTGGCTTATGTGGGATCTGCGGGATCAAACCTGGGTCCTTAGTCTTCACAAGCAAGCACCTTAACCACTAAGCAATCTCTCCTCTCCAGTCCTAGGTTTTTGAATGCCTGGACACTAGCTGATGGTACTCTTATGCTGCTTCTGTCAAGTATGTTGGTTACAGTCATGCAGGCTTTCAGTAAAAGCATTCATCTAATCTTCTCTAACTGGCAGGAGAGAAGACAGAGAAATAATTCAGATCTCAGCCTCCCCCAACTCCTTGTAATCCTCCATTGTTTCCCATTAGATTTAACTCAGCTAATCAGACACTGGGTGGTAAGAAAGGACAATTGAGCTGTTTTATCAAAGCCTTCAGGTTGGGCATACAGCATGCTGGAAAAGGGTAAAGTGTGAATGTATGCACATAAGCACATGTCCTACTATGTACACAGGTTATACTTCCTGTATATGCACTTCAAGTTTCTTTAAAATCATGGGGAATTGAAACATTATCATCTTTTAGAATGATGAGTTATGATGAACTCAGGTAAGTACATCATTCATAATCATATACCTCAAAGTCACAAGTTGGATTTCAACTCAAGACTTTTTGACAAGAATGTGTGTTTCCCAGAGTATATTTCTTCTCTTAGAACAAGAGTCAATATCACACAGTATGGAAACTGACTGGAAGCACAATATTAAAATAAAATGTGCAGTAAAGTTGCACTATAACATCAATATTTTCAATATTCTATGTAATATATTATAAGTGAAAAGAAAATACATGTATTTGAAAGGAAGTAAAATTAGCATTATTTCCTGCTGCATTTTCACTATTCAAGAGGACTAAAAGAAAACCTGTTGAAATATATTACAATAATATATATTTAGTAAGGAGGACAATTATAACTACATAGGAATAAAATCATTTTCAGGAAAACTAGCAATGCTTAATTTAAAATATGAGACAATAATCCCAATTATAATAGTCACAAATATTATAAAATGTAGCAAATTGCCTCACAAAACTAGAGAACCTATACGAAACTTGACTAAAGTAGCTTAAAAGAAATTTTAAAACTTTAAAATAATTGTTTAAAAGTTTACTAAAGAAGGCCTGAAGAGATGATTTAGTAGGTAAGGTTCTTGCTTGCAAAGCATAAGGACTCATATCCAACTCTCCAGATCCCAATAAGCCAGCCACACAAGGTGATGCTTGCACAAGTTCGCACAAGGTGGTGCAAGTGCCTGGAGTTCAATTACAGTTGCTAAAGGCCCTCGCTCACTCACTCTTGCTCTTGCTTTCACTCTCTCTCATAAAAATAGGTCAGTTTGGGCTGGAGAGATGGCTTAGTGGTTAAGGCGCCAGCCTCCTAAGCCTAAGAATGCTGGTTCCAATCTCCAGCGGTTCCAATCTCCAGGTCCCACGTTTAGCCAGATGCAAAGTGACTCACAAGGGGGCACACACATCTGGATTTCGTTCACAGCAGCTGAGAGACTGCTAGCGTGCCCATCTCTGTCTCCCTCTCTCTCTCTCTCCCTCCCTCTCTCTCTCTCTCTCTCTCTCTCTCTCTCTCTCTGTGTGTGTGTGTGTGTGTGTGTGTGTGTGTGTCTCCAAAAAAAAAATAATAAAAGAAAAGAAAAAACAATTTTTAAAAATAGGTCAGTTTGTTGGGCTTGCCTCAAAGAAAGAATACAAAGAAATTAAAAATAAATATGACGGGAGCAGAGAGATGCCTTAACAGTTAAGGCACTTGCCTGTGAAATCTAAGTACTCTCCAGATCCCATGTTATCCAGATGCACAAAGGTGAGGCAGTGCAAGGTCGCACATGCCCAATAGATGATAGCAAGCCTGTAGAGTTATATTGCAGTGGCTGCAATTCTCCCTCTCTCTCTCTGTCTCTCTCTTTCACTCTCTCTAATTTTTTTAAGAAGGAAAATTTTAAAATAAATGAATATAAAGGCTAGAGAGATGACAGCTGTTAAGGTGCTTGCCTGAGAAGCCTAGGGACCCATGCTCAACTCTCCAGATCCCACATAAGCCACATGCACAAGGTGATGCAACTACACAGGATAACACATGTGCTCAAGGTGGCACACGTGTCTGGAGTTCAATTAAAATGGCTGGAGGCCCTGCCACACCAATTTTCTCTCTCTCACACACATACACACACACACATATACATAAAAAATTAAAACAAGGATAAATAAATAAAAAATACATACCATCTTCCTAAGTGACAAAATAGTAAAAATGAGGAGTACTCTTTTATATATTTAATAAATTTCTTATAAAACAGAAATTATGTCACCAGAGAGCAAAACACATCACAAACTTAGATTATTTTTAATTCATATAAAATTGGCATAAGACTAGGCAAATTTCAATAAAACAGAAGCTAGTGTAGTTAATATACTTGAAAGATAATAAGGTTGTATCATAAATCAGTAATTATGATTGAAATTGCAAAGACAAATTATAATACATTTTTGGATCAAACAAATACATTTTGTATAAAAACAATTTTACAAATGATAAACACATAACTAAAGAGAAGATGTCTGTGAATGAAATCAACACTGCTGGTAAGTTCAAGGTAAAAAGGATAAAAAGTTAAAAAAGAAAATAGAACAAAAGAAAGTACCAGATTAGCCAGTCATGGTGGTTCATTCCTTTAATCCAAGTGCTTGGAAAGCAGAGGTAGGAGAATCACTGTGAGTTCAAGGCCAGCCTGAGATCAGCCTGAGATCAGCCTGGGCTAGACCCTCCCAAAAAAAAAAAAAAAAAAAAAAAGAAGAAGAAGAAGAAAAAAAAAGAAAAGGAAAAAAAAAAAGAAAGAGTATTATAGTGAAGCATGGGACAATGTGATGACAAATTGACAAAAGAAAAAAGACAAAGGAACATGTGGAATAATTATGACAGTGTTTTAGTAAATAACTTCTAAAGGAGATTTATCAGAAGGAAAATTTGATGGAAAAATAATAAAGAATTTTCTTAAACAGAATAAAACTACCAGTACTGGGGGCTGGAGAGATGGCATAGCACTTAGGACATTTGCCTATAATGCCAAAGGACCCAGGTTCAATTCCCCAGGATTCACGTAAGCCCAATGCAGGTGGCACATGTGTCTGGAGTTTGTTTGCAGTTGCTGGAGGACCTGGTGTGCCCATTCTCTATCTATCTGCCTCTCTCTCTCTCTCTCAAATAAATAAATAAATAAAAATATTTTTAAAACACCAGTACTGGATTTTCAGAAATATAAATCCAAAGATAAGAGTAAAATGAACAAAGGCAAGCAGAAAATTATAAAGCTTCTAGGTACAAATCTTATTATTTTCTAAGAAATAAGAAAAGACTGTATCTGAGTTTGTAGCTAACACAAATCCATGGAGTAGTAAAAGAAAATGACGATCAGACTAGAATTCTATGTGATGCTGATGAGGGGCCAGGCAGGACACCATTTTGGAAAGTATTTTGTTAATTTCCTTAAAAACCCAATTAGGATTATTGATCATTTTTACTTTCTCTATTGAGAACTTTTGTTCATTTCATTATCCCATTTATTGATACAGTTGCTTGGGGTTTCTTTTGGTATTTAGATTTTTAGTTACTCTACATATTCTAACATTAATACTCTATGAGATATATAGCTAGCAAATATTTTCTCCTGCTCTACAGGCTGTTCATTCATTTGATTGCTTACTTTTCAATATAAAAGCTATTCATTTTTGTAATATTCATTTATCACATCTCATTTTTATATTCTGTGTCATTGGAGTCCTTTTAAAAAAGACCTTATGATTAGGAAGATTGTTGTAACTGAAGAGTGGCAACTAATAATTTTGACCATTAATTCAGATTTTATTTAAAAAAAAAACAGTGGAAGGAGCATGGACTTAAAACAAGGCATGCTCATTTTGTTTTGTCAAAATTTCATGTATATAATCCTTAGATTTAGGAAAGCAATCAGTTAATGTCTTTAGCAGATTAAAGCAGTATTAAATAGAGGTGCACATTGGAAATTGTAGAAAACTGCAAGAAGACAGGACAAAATGTCAAAAAGACCTTATGAAGAATATAAAATGTTTTATTTTTTTAATATTTATTTTTTTTTAAAGCAACAGATAGAGAGAGAAAGAGGCAGATAGATAGAGAATGAATATATCTTGCATTGGTTTCTCCATGTTTTATTTTAAAAACTTCAATTTCAGGACTTAGATTAAGTTAATTGATTTTTGTACAATGTGGGGGTGAGAGAGATATAGCTTCATTCTTTTGCAGGTGGCTACCCAGTTTTCCAAGCACCAATTGTTTAAAAGTCTGTCTTTTTGTTAACATATAATTTTGGCATTTTTGTCAAAAAAAAGAGGCATCTGTAGTCATGTGGGTTTATATCTTTGTCATTACTCTCTTCTATTGATCTGTGTTTTGTGTGTGTGCGTGTGTGCGCACGCAAACGTGCATGCTAGTGCCATCCTGCTTTCTTTTAACAATGGCTTTATAGTATGACTCGAAATTGAGTGTATAATATCTCCAGCATTACCTTTTTTGTTCAAGATTGCTTTTGGCTATCTTTCCACTTGAATTTGAGTTTTGTCAAGAATGTCTTTGCTTTTTTCTTTTCTTTTTTTTTTTGGTATTTCTGGGTAGGGTCTTGCTGGAGCCCAGATTTACCTGGAATGTATGTAGTCTCGGGCTAAACTCAAACTCACAGAATCCTTCTACCTCAGCCTCCCAAGTGCTGGCATTAAAGGTGTGTACCACCATGCCCATTTTGATGGGTTCTCGACCTGTAAATGTAGATGGCTTTTAGTAATATAGCTATTTTCACTATATAAGTCCAGCCAAGCCATGAGCATGGGGAGATCTTCACATTTTCTAATGTCTTGTTCAGTGTTTTAAAATTCTCATTTTACAAAACTTTTATTTCCTTGGTTATATTATTCCAAGGAGTTTTGTTTTAGAAATTACTGTGCATTGAGATTATTTTACTGATTCTTTCTCAGTGTGTTGTTATTGGTATATAGAAAGGATAATGATTTTGTATGTTGATTTCATATCCTGTTCATAAACTGAATGCTTATCAGTTCTGAGAATTTTGTGGTAGACAGTTTAGGCTGTTTTATGTACAGGATTATGTCATCTATAAATAGAGATAACTTGACTTTGTCCTTCCTTATTTGTACCTCATTTATTTCTTTCTGTTGTCTTATGTTCTAAGACTTTGAGCACTCTGTTGAATAAAAATGAAGACCCTGGTCTCACTTAGTGAAAATGCTTTTAGTAAAAATGCTTAAAGTTTTTCTACATTAGATATATTATTGGCTATAAATTTGTCTTGGATAGCTTTGATTGTGTTGAGATATGTTCCTTATTTTTCTATGTTCTTCTAGGCTTTTACCATGAAGAGATGTTAGACTTTTTGTGAAATTTTTGAGATTCCTTGAGTCTAGTATAAATGTGATGAATTAGATATATAAATGTGTATATGTTGAGCCATCCTTGCATCCATGGCCAATAAACACATGATAAAATTATGTTTAAAATCCATGGCCATCAGAAAATGCAAATTAAAACTCCATTAAGATTCCATCTCATTCATGTAAGAAGAGCTGAGCTATCACTAACAAGCACTCACAAATGCTGATGAGGATATGAAGAAAAGGGAATCCATATACAATGCTAGTAGGAAGATTAATTCCTCCATCCACAATGGATGTCAGTCAGTATAGAGGTTCCTCAAAAGAAAAACAGAATTACCATATGACTCAGGTCTACCACTTTTGTGTATATATGGAAGGAATCTAAAGCAACATATCATAGAGATACCTACAAATTCATGTTTATTGTTGCACTATTTACAATAACCAAGTAATAGAATTAGCATAGGTGTCCATCAACCATTAGAATAAATAAAATGCAGCAAATGTACATAATGAAGTTTTATTTGGCCATAAAGAAGAATGAAATTATGTATTTTCTGGAAAATGAATGCAACTAAAGATTATAATATTAAGTGAAATAAGTCAGATAGAAAGACAAATGCCAAGATTTCTCTCCTTTTTTTTTATTATTTTATTTATTTTTGGAGAGAGACACAGAGAGAGACAGAGAGAGAGAGGGAGAGGAAAACAGATAGAGATGGACGCACCAGCAGTCTCTTAGCTGCTGTGAACGAAATCCAGATGCATGCACTCCATTGTGGTCAAGTGTGTCATTGAGTGCTTGCATCACTTTGCATCTGGCTAAACATGGGACCTGGAGATTGGAACCAGGTTCTTAGGCTTAGCAGGCATGCACCTTAACCGCTAAGCCATCTCATTTTTATTCATGAAATTCTCTATAGTGACAAAAACTAGATAGATGATAGATAGATAGATAGATAGATAGATAGATAGATAGATAGATAGTAGATAGATAGATATGGATGGATGAATAAATAGATTATATAGATTAGATAGATAGATAGATAGATAGATAGATAGATAGATGATAGATAGATAGATAGATGGATGGATGATAGATAAATAGATAGATTATAGATAGATAGATAGATAGATAGATAGATAGATAGATAGATAGATAGATAGATAGATAGAAGATAGATGATAGCTGGATGGATGGATGAATAAATAGATTATATAGATTAGATAGATAGATAGATAGATAGATAGATAGATAGATGATAGATAGATAGATAGATAGATAGATAGATAGATAGATAGATAGTAGATAGATGATAGCTGGATGGATAGATGAATAAATAGATTATATAGATTAGATAGATAGATAGATAGATAGATAGATAGATAGAGATAGAGATGATAGATAGATAGATAGATAGATAGATATGATAGATAGATAGATAGATAGATAGATAGATAGATAGATAGATAGTAGATAGATGATAGCTGGATGGATGGATGAATAAATAGACAGATTAGATAGATAATAGATAGATAGATAGATAGATAGATAGATAGAAATCCGTATGGTGGATGACAGGAAAACCAAAAGGAAAAGAGGAAACATGGTGGATGAAGGAAACCAGTGGAAGGGGGGAAATGGGGTGACACTGAAGGGAGGAAATGGGAAGGAGAAAAAGAAAATAGGGAAAAAGAACATGATATATTTGAAAGGAATTGTCTTCATGAAATTGATATATGTACAATTGATATATACTAATAAAAGGGTGAGAAGAAATCTTTGGAGAAGGAAAGCTTACCTAGATAGACTCTAAAACTACCCTGAGTGTTCACATAAGTAAGAAAAAGTCAGATTTCACAGATAGGCAACATGATCACAGAAGCAGAGATTGAAGTCAAGGAATATGGCAACCACCAGAAAAGGAAAAGATTGTTCCAAAGAGACCTTGATCTTGATCCAGTGGTATGGGTTGGGGACTTTAGACTACCATAACTTTTATAGAACACATTTCTATTATTTTGAGCCACCAAGTTTGTGGTAATTTAGATCAAAACAAATGTTAGCAAGGATATGTGGGAATTGGAACTTTCAAGTGTTGCTTATAGGAATGTGAAATTTGTAACCACTTTCTTCACAATAGTGGTGATTTTTCTAAATCTAAACATATAACATCTATATGATTTAGCCAGCACACACCTAGAATTTTACTCTAGATAAGTCACAAAAAGAATTTCATGTGAATATTTATATTGTGTAGTATATTGGAAACTACCTAAATGTTTACCAACAAGGAAATACAAAAATATAAATTGTTGGGCTGGAGAAATGGCTTAGCAGTTAGTGCATTTGCCTGCAAATCCAAAGGACCTAGGTTTGATTCCCTAGGACCCACATAATCACAAGGTGGCACAAGGAGTTCATTTGCAGTGACAGGCCCTGGCATGTCTATTCTATCTCATTCTCTCTCTCTCTCAAATAAATAAATAAATAATAAAATATCAGTGTTTACTCACTGCATGGATATATATATAAATAAATAAATAAAAAATAAAATATCAGTGTGTACCTCATTGCATGTGGACATATACAATAATGTAGATGAATCTCTAATTATGCCTGTGAAAGAAATTCAATAATTCCACTTATATAGGCACATTCTAAAAACTGATAGTGATACAATGCAGGTTAGTGATCACCTGCAGAAGGATGTGGGGCTCAGGGATGTAAAGTAATCATATGTTTACATGCATGACTGCAGCAATGACTTTGTAAGTGTACACACATGCCAAAACTTATCAAATTCTACACAGGCAATTGACTTGACAACAAGAACACCTCAACAAAATTGTTTTGACAAGGTCTGACATGCACCCATGAGTAAGTTATGCTGAGTGTTTACTAAAGAGAAGTGAAGGTTATTCTCATACTAGACTTATATGTGAATATTCATGACAGCTCATGTGTAGTACCACAAACATCCATCAGCAATGCATGGATAAATTGTGGTTTATCCAGCAACTGAACTGCTCTTTTGAAGAAAAAATAAGGAATGAACTATGAAACTAAAAGCAACATTGCTGTAGCTCCAGATGATTTCTGCTGAGAGAAAAAGCCAGAACAATATGTACATATGTGTGTGTGTGTGTGTGTGTGTTTGTGTGTGTGTTTCCACTTAAATAAAAATCTAAAAGCTGTAAGCTAAACTGTGAAACAGAAAGTAAATGATGGTTTGTTGAGACAGTTGGGCAGAGCATAAAAATCAACAAAAGGACTGCAAGGTTGGCTGGAGAGATGGCTTAGTGGTTAAGGCGCATGCCTCCTAAGCTGAAGAATGCTGGTTCCAATCTCCAGATCCCACATTTAGCCAGATGCAAAGTAATGCAAGGGTGCAATGCCGCAATGCCGCAGTTGACCACAAGGGGGAACACGCATCTGGATTTGGTTTGCAGCAGCTGAGAGGTTGCTGGCGTGCCCATCTCTGTCTATCTTCCTCTCTCTCTCTGTCTCTCTCCAAAAAAAAAAAAAAAAAAAAAAAAAAAAAAAAGGACTGCAAGGTAATACAAGTGGTGCACTTCTGGGAGTGATGAACATGTTCATTATATTCATGATGGAGCTAATTTCACAGTCTTATACATGTGTGTAAAATGGTAGATTTTAAAGTATTCTGTTTAAACTACATAGAAATTATACCTAAATAAATCTGTCTATATATGTTAACATATGTTATAGGTGATATACTCATATGAATAAATATCTACTCATTTTGATGTTTGTTAAATTCTTGCAAGAGCTGAAGATAAATATTAAACAAATATTTGGGGCAATCTATTTCTGAAAGATTTTATTCTCCCTTTCATCATAGGATTGTGTGCATGTTATGCCTATATAATCTATAAAAAGCTCTTTATATCAACATTATATAGCTAAAGCACAATAGAAAGAATAGGGCTGAAGAGATGACACAGCTGTTAAGTGCATTTCCAGCACAAACATGAGGGTCTGAGTGATTCAGAGACTGCCTGAGTTCTAATCTCCAGAAACCACATCACATAGCTGGGTGTGGTGGCCACATACACCTGCTATCCCAGTCCTGATAGGGAGTAGAGACCTAGGATAAGTAAGATGGAGCTGGAAAACAGCACTCTGGCCATAACAGGCAAGAGCACCCTTCCTCAAGCAAATGCATAGGGCAACTCACGGACACATACATGTGTATATATCACACATACGTACCACATGGCACACACACACACACACACACACACACACGCACACAAGCAAAAATATATAGATAGATAAAGTATGTTATTGTTAGATAGCTCACATCAACATAAACACAACCGACCCATATATGAGTGAAGAAACTTCTGCTTAGGTAAGCAAATTAAATCTAAAGCAAATAAGATGTCTTCACTGTTGGTCTAAGAAGTTGAAAGAAGTATTAGTAGAGAACAATAATCTATAATAATCTAATATCAATTACTTGATCTATTCCACAACTGTATGTGGAAATAAGAGTATCAAGAACACTTATTTTTTACTCAGCAATAATTTCATTTGAAGGGAATTATACTACCTAAGCAGAAATTTAATTTTTAACTTATGTTACTTTCAATTAAGATTATTAAATTCCAAACAGCTAAATGTGAATCAACTTTTAAATTATTAAATATGTGATATAAAAAAACAAATAGTAAAAGCATACTGTTTGAAAGCATTTATATAATAATTTTTAATTTAGAAAGTGGAGAATAAACGCTCCTAAATAGAAGTTTTTTCCAAATATAGTTTTGGAGTCACCTAGTTAACAAAGCTCTGAGACAAAGAACAAGTATGGAAGACTGGTGCTAAATCAGCTACACAGCCCAGTAGAGTGGCTGATTTCAGGCACACCATGAGACAGGAAGTAGATCATAAGTCTGAGAACCACAAATGGATATTGCAAACAAAATGTGACCATAATGTCATCCATAAGTATTTAGGAAGACATCTAAGCCAATTTTCTATAAGAATAGAGTTTACTGTATCAAAGAGGAGATACAAATAAGAAGTTTTATAGGCTATTAAAGACTATCAAATGGTTTGCTGCTTCTCTGCAGATAAACCTGTTATTTGATGTGCGACAATAAGCATGTAGATCAATACAGTAAGAAACAATCAAATGTTGCTGAGATTACATAGATAAGACATGATAAAATTGGATGATTTCTATGTCTTTCCAAGATAATTCTGTATCCCCAAAAAAACAACTCCTTAGAGTTGAAAGGCCTTCTGCTCATACACATATAGCACAACTGCACATATGTGAAACCAAAGCATCTTGAGAAAAGAATAATGTTCAATATGACTTTAATTATTTGTAAGAATAAGGAATTTCATTAGGAAGTCAATTAAAATTTTTGTACAATGAATATTTATTTTTATGAAATTATGCATATTTGTGATAGCCTACAGTTGTTTCAGTAATGATTAACTCAGTAATATTATCATAATAAAATCTCCCATTAAGGCCATAAGATTCTTATATCTTTGTATGCGATGTGTTCTTTCCATTATAAATCAAATGTGAAAAAAATTGTTATCAAATTAGCAAAACATTTCTATAGAAAAAAATTCTACCTTTAAATGAAAAATAAAAGTCACTCAAAATCATAAAGACTAGCTTTGATGTTCATGTATAATTAAAAATGACACAGTAAAAATATTTTAATGGAAATATTACAGTAAAAGATACTTGCTTTTATCCAAACAATAAAACAATTGGAACAAAGATAAATTTCAAAAAAACTCATTTGCTTGAGACCAAATAGTGCTCTAGACCAAAAACTAACCCTAGTATCAGGATTTCCTTAGCAAACTTGTAAACTAATACAAATACTTGATAAATAAGTAAAATTTATTTATAAATTTTGGGGACATTTGTGTATTCTTTCTTGAAAGAAGAAAAAAATGAAACACATTTGTAATTCAACTATAGGAAGTTAATAGCTAAGCCTTTTATAAAATAACTGATTTGTAAGATTCTTTGCAAAAGGGAAGCATGGCATGTACACAGCTCTACAATGGGGCTTTGCATTCCTAATTACATCTATATTTCCCAACAGTAATGACACCATGAGGTTATACACATTTTATAATTAGTAAATTGAACATCAAGTGGAAGAAAATTGCCCAGCATCATACACCTAGCTCTTGGAGGAGGGCAATCCACAATGCAGTTCCTTCTATCACAGGCCACACATGGACATCCCAAGTGTGACTTTGACTTGTTGCCACACACAAACCATGATTCTGTGCTGTGCTCCTCTGTGATATCATATGATGCAAATGAGTTTTTAACTTTCCTACTTCTCCTTATAATAGGTAATTCTTTCTAAGTCCTATTCTTGTACATCATCACTCTTCAGTCAGAACTATAAATTCTTGGGGCTAGAGAAATGGCTTAGTGGATAAAGCATTTGCCTGCAAAGCCAAAGGACCCCAGTTTGATTCTCTAGGACCCACCTAAGCCAGGTGCACAAGGGGGTGCATGCATCTGTAGTTCGTTTACAGTGGCTGGATGCCCTGGCATGCCCATTCTCCTCTCTCTCTCTCTCTCTCTCTCTCTCTCTCTCTCTCTCTCTCTTTCTTTCTTTCTCTCAAATAAATGATAAATAAAATATATTTAAATACATATATATGTATGTATGTATATTCTTTCCATATGGGTTTGGCACTGCTGTTTATTGACCTATGTTGTCTTCTAACTTCAAATAAAGAGGAAATTGTAAGGTTTGTGACCAAGACCACACAGACAATTCTGAGGCAAAGATGAAAGCTTTTATTTGGGAAAAGCACAAGTTTCCAGGACTAACTCTCAAGAGCAGAGCACAACCAATCTAAGTTCTTCAGATAGTGGGATTTATATGCTTCAGATAGCTAGGGTGTGAGGCCAGAACAGTGACCAGGGGAAGGAAACCATGACCTGGGGGCATTGTTAGGCAGGGAAGGTATAATGGCTGGGAGGCTTCTTGAGGAATGTGGATAATTTGCTTCTTTATATCTCTGTTGCCATCCTGCTGTCCTTGGTGACCTCATTTTGGGAGCCTGTCTGACCTAACATTCCAGCCCTTTGATAATGATAAGAGACAAAGGTTAATTTCTTTATGTTGACCACAGGGGTGTATGAGTTCTTATGGGAGAGGCTGGATAATGGAGTCAATGTGTCTCCCTTTGGGGCAGGTGATGAGGAGGCAGTTCCATGATGGCTAGAGGTGGCAGAGTGGTAAAATTCACAGTGAGTACCCTCTATCAGCACCACCGTAGCATGCTGGTCCTGAATGAAAAAAAGACTTCTCTTGTACCATCCCTGTATTGAGCTGGCTTCAGGGAAGTCACTGGCAACTTCTCTTATAGAGAAGGTGAGGGAGATGGACTCTGCACATGAGAGGACAGAAAGAAGAATTAAGGAGCTTATTACCCTTGTCAAAAGTTATGACATCAAAACACCAGGTCCAGGGGGAAAATGAGCACTCAGAGACAAGGGACAGAGGGCTTGGGGCAAGACAGAGGAGGCAGAGGGGCATTAGTGTATTCAAGAGGAGCAATTGGGGATCAGGGGAGGAGTAGGAACACAAGAGAGATTATGTTTGAGAGTAGCCCTTGGGGTGGTGGTGTATTTATCCCTGGAGGAGGTAGGTAAGGGCTAAGGAAAGAGGAGGGCTAAGAAATAGCTCTGATTCTGTGTAAGGTAAGTGGGAGGAGCTGGGGTCAGGGTAGGTGAAGTTAATCGGGGACAGGCAGAGGCAAAGGCATGAGTTAATGTTAGAGTTTAGTATTGTAAGTCAGCATCAGACATGGGAGCCTATTAGTCTGAATCATTTTTTATATTATAGTTATATTTTGTTACTGGGTAAAGACCACGTAGGCTACCAGAATTAACTGTATATTTTGGAGATCAATAATGGTGATGTAGGAGAGACTTTTAGGGACCTGTGAGGAGTTCTATGACTCTCAGCATTGTCATCTGCTAGCATAAGTCAAGGCTGTGCTGACAAAGTAGTCCTCCCTCTTTTGGGAAGCCTGGAGGACTCATTTTCCTCTGATTTGACTCTCTCGTTGCAGATATACTGACTTGGAGTTTATCTCCAGGTCTCCATATCCTCTCTGATCAAGAAGATAGGTAACTTACCAGAGGTTAGAAGTTAACAAATGTCCAATCATCTCCTGTGGTCTTCTGACCTGGGAGCAGGAACCAAAATATTGGTTATCCTTTTAACTCCAATGCTTCAAAATGATTTTTGGCTTCTACATATGGTTATTAATCACTCAGAGAGACTGTACATATCTCATTAGCAAAACAGATTAGTTAAAAAGGTGCAGAATATATCTGGTTAGCAAAACAGATCTGGTTAGAGAATGACACCATAGTTTAAAATCATTCTGATTAATATTTAAATTTAGTTGTCAGGTGACAATGTATGCTATATCTGGGACATAGAAAGCATACACATTCTATCTTTTAAGTATCTGTCAGTTATACATATAGGCAGAACATTTTAGTAGCCCTGAAAACAATATTTTGTCAATTATTTTATCAATAACTTTAAGCCAATTGATTTAACCTAGAAATTGTATGCTGGGAAAATACAAGACAGTATAAAATTTTATCATCTGTGTTTCAAAACAACTTTGGCTACTCTGTATACCAATGCAAGTACCAATTAACCCCAAACACTCCCTCTCTCTCTCAATCTATACATACATACATATATATATATATATATATATATATATATATATATATATATATGTATATGTATATATATATATATGTATGTATAGAGAGAGAGAGAGATTTAGCACTTTTTTTAAAAGCTAAATAAGATGTCCATCCAATCTATGTCAGTTTGTGAAATTAATTCAGCTATATCTAATATACCAAAAGAACAGAGGAACTGAACTAAACTGTCATGATCTAACAAAAAAGGAGACAAGTCTCATGGAAAAGAGGAAATGGCATGCCAGGACCATTTGCCACTGCAAACAATCTCCAAATCTATGCTCCATTATGTGCACCTGGGCTTACAAACCTTTACTGCTGAGCTAAAAGGGATTATTTTTAATCTACTCCAAATCAATTTTATATAACTATAGTGAATTCCAAACATACATCAAATTTCATGACACAATCTATAACTACTTAAACCTCCATCAACTCTATAGTTCTGTCTGTGACACTTTGGTAAACTTGTTCAGTAATGAAGTAAGTTAAATCTAATGTATTAAGATTGATTGTTGGAGCAATTGAGGAATTACATCTGAAATTGCAACATATCTTTGTTTAGAATTTTTTTTTACTGCTCACCATGAAATAAATAGTTTCCAAGTGTATGACAGATAAATACTGTTCAGTGTCTCCAAATGTAGTATATTTACCTTATAAAATAGGAAAAAAGTTTTTTTCTGAGTTTTTTTATTGTGGCGGGGTTTTAGATATAATAACCTTAGGAGAGAATTAAATATTAATGAGTCAATTTTAACCTTAAGATTTAGCTAAAAGGCTGACAAATAGAGGAACCTAGCTAACTTGGCTGGGTACTCTAAATTCAGTCTTTCATGACCATTATGACCAGATTACCATCAATGAGTTAAAGTTTACAACCTGAATACCATAGCAACCTGCTAACAGCCAGGGCCATATTTTGTTAGTCTGATGTAAGCCCTAGGCTAATAGTCATTTTATATCTCAAGAAGTCTGTAGTCTTATTAAGTACTTCGTCTTTAACCTGTTTAAGCTTACTCATACCTTCATCCACATATTTTACTCTTTCATCTACATACTTTTACTTTACAATCTATGTAACCACTATGTAACAATCTTTTCCATCAAACATTTAACATCCAACATTTAAGGTTTTCTCTCCAGTTTATTTTCTTTGGTCAATTTATCTTATAACTACCAAAAAAAAAAAAAAAAAAAAAAACTTTATTGTCCTTACCATAAGACTTTTAATATGACCACTGAAGTATTTTTTTCCTCAAAAAGCCTTTTTAACTTTTAAAATGAAATAGTAGACCAGATTTGACTTATACTATTTACTCAGAATAAACATATTGATTTTGGATCTTTGTTTCTTATAACTTTCCTGAAACACATTTTTAAAAATATGTGAAAGCAGATTTGAACATTACTAGAAATTTTAGATATTTTCTTACAAACTCAGTATGGAGTACTTCTAAATTGAAACATAAATCTTGAGACTGTTGTCTGTTAGTAGTTCCATAGAAGCATAAAGAGATAAAGTAAATGTAAAAACAGTTACAAATTCTTATAAGAAGTCCCCACCTGTTTGCAGCAACTTGGCATCCACCTATTATCATGCTGGTGCCAGGATCCTGAGATTCCCTGTGCCTGAAGCCCCCTGGCTCTGCAAGGCAGGGAAGCTAAGAAAGAGCCATTGGGGATTTTTCCTTGGGCAGTATAAACACCAGAGAGATCTGTGTCTTGTCTCTGTCCAACAATGAGATTTGTGTGTTAGGCTTCCTCTTACTCCTGGGACACCTGGCCATCGACAGACCAAGCCCTTCAGGGGAAAGCACTAAGTAACACATTACAGGTACATCTGTCTGGACTGGCCAAGAACTTAAATTATTTTTTATTTACTTTTTTCCCCTGGGGAATACAGTGAAACAGCATAACTTCCCAATTACTTTCAGTGTTTGTACTGGGGGGACACTCAACTGTAAAAGTTGGTTATTGTCTAGTACAGTGGGCTTGGTGGAGAACATCCCCCATAGTGAAATGGCACTGTTCTGAACCGAAATCATTCTACAGTCTTAGGGCTGTGAGCCACATATATATTCACATACACACATTCATTTCAAGTGTACTTTTCATATAGACTCCAGAGATCCATTTCCCCTCATTCATTCATTCAGAATATATGCATATTCATTTTAAATTTATATTCTACTTACAACTTTGAAGACAAAATCAAATCTTGTGGGAGCATGATAGAGCAGAGAAAAGGCCATGAACACAGAGTGAAAATTTTTGGACCATTTGTCTGTACCTTGGCAGAAGTTTTCTAAATCAGTGAGAATTTGGAAATCAAAAGTTCCATGTTCAGGCCATTTGGACCCATTGTCCAATATATATTGTGGCCAGGCAGAGTTGCAGAGAAAGATCAGACAATGAGGTTTGATGTCATCCAAGAGTCATAGAGGCTTTCACTTTTTAAGGAGACAGAGAAAGAGACAAGAGTGAGAGAAAAGAACAAGGGCTTAAGCTGGGTTTACACAGAATACCAATATGACCCCCTGGCCCATTAGGGTGAATGGGTCCTGCCTCTCCCACGTGGGCAGAGGCCATTCAGGTCACAACTATGAGCTTTTTAGCCTGTTAGGGGGCAAAGAAGGCACTTATGCTCCCGATGGCGAAAGCATCTGGCAGTGAAAGATGAGACCTCAGAAGGGAGAGGGAGAGTGTCCCGAGATGGTGCAACTGAACCAAAAGGCACCCCTTAGGGGTGTGGTAGACAAGACAGTGAGAGACCCAAGAGTGCGTCTTTCTCAAGACCTGGGGTTGGATCCCAGCAGCAGCCAAGGGGTGTAGCCTGGCATGCTGGCAGGACTTCCACAAAGAGGGATTAAACTTGAGAGCAGTTGAACTGGAGAAGAATACTTACTGAGGAGGAGGGAGATAAAGAGGGCCATATTGTGGTGGGTGTGAAAGCCAGTATCAGGCAGAGATGGTCTGAAGCTGTCAGAGGGTAAATGGCAGCTCAGTGGTCTGGTCAGGGCAAAGGAGGTCTGACCACCCAAGAGGGCAACTGGAAGCCTCCTATCCAAGTCAGGGCATCAGATGTAAGGTTTGTGAGTGACCAAGACCATGCAGAACACTCTGAGGCAAAGATGAAAGCTTTTATTTGGGAAAAGCACGAGCTGCCAGGACTGACTAACTCAAGAGAGGAGCACAGCCCACCTAAGTTCTTCAGGTAGTGGGCTTGATAGGCTTCAAATAGCTAGGGTGTGGGACCAGAGCAGTGACCAGGCAACTTATGAGATAAGAAAGAGGGCAGGAAACCATGACTGGGGACATTGTTAGGCAGGCAAGGAAGGAATAATGGCTGGGCAGCTTCTTGAGGAATGTGGATAAATCACTTCCTTATTCCCCTGTCACCATCCTGCTGTCCTTGCTGACCTCATTTTGGGAGCCTGTCTGACCTAACAGATCTTTTCTAAGGGACAGCTGCTGTATTCCATATCAGAGAAGATTCCCTGCGTATGTTGTAAGGTCAGCAAAATGAATCACTCCACAATGTGTTGTACTCTAACCATCTGAGAATCCATAAATGCTGCTTGAGATTGAAATTCCTCATCTTACATGCCATTTCACTAGATACCAATAGTAGAACTATACACTTTTGATTTCACGCATCCTGAATCTTCTACAAGGCAACTATCCTGATGTCCTCCTAGGGAGTGAGTCCTCTGAGTCATTCCCGAGAAGAGGCTCTGCATCATCGCTCCACTGAAACATAATGATCAGATGCTTCGTTCCCTCCCAGGAAGCATCTTTAATTGGAGAAAGTAGAAGAAATAACAACTGGGCCAAGCTCTCTCTGAGGAACTTAAGCTGCTTTTCACAGTTCATTTATAAATTCCTCCCTTCTTCTACCCTTTTCAAAATTCCCACAAACACACATATAAGTCACATTTTTATCAAAACCCAGTCATTTATAAAAAGCAATTATTTTCAAGAAAGTATTTCATAAATTTCCTTTTTAAAGCTGGTGTTATTACAGACTGTCATTGAAAGCAAACATTGGACAGTGTTAGATGATTTGTCTGCATTTTCCACCATGTTCATAGTCAATTGAACAGGCTTGGTTTCAGGGTTAGAAATTCAATTGCTTATACTTTAAAAAAAAGAAATATAATCAAATTCCATATGTTGAACTGAAGTTTCTAATACTGAAAAGGTGCCATAGTCATCCCTTACCTAGACCAATTCCAAAGCCTCCTGATAGCTCCCCCTGAATCTCCTCATGTCCACTGTTATTATCCACACAGAAGTTTCTAACCATGTCTATAACAGTACCAGCATATAATCCTTCCACAGTTTATGAGGTACTAAGGCTAGATCTTCCCCAAGTCCTTCTCAGGCCTCCTTTCTCTTGCCCTCAGCTGTCTCTCCCTGCATTCCAGCCTTGTGCATTTCATGAGTTACTTCCTTGCCAGCTGTGTTGTTGTGAACTATGTTGTCACAACTGTGCTCTTACACTTGTGCTTTCTGTACATTGAATGCATTCCCTGAGATTCTTGATTGGGTAGCTCTCATTTCATAAAATTCAGTAACAGTGTCACCTTCCACAAAGAATTTCCCTGGTCATTGCCATCAAGCTCTATTCCCTTTAGGCTGGGTTAGATTTTCTACCTACACTTCTCATTAAGTACCATGATGCATATTTATTTATCATTTCCATCATATACTACAATATAAATTCCACAAAGACAAAGACATTGTACTTCCCTGAAATCCCAATACCAGAAAATTTGTTAAACAGTATTAGTAGCCACAGTGGTAGAGTTCAAAAATATATGTGGCATTCACTCACTAGTTGGTGAAAATTAAAATAAGTCAAAGTTACTTAAAAATTAAAGTGTTAGCTGGGCATGGTGGTGCATGCCTTTAATCCCAGCACTCAGGAGGCAGAGGTAGGAGGATTGCCATGAGTTCAAGGTCATCCTGAGACTGCATAGTGAATTCCAGTTCAGCCTGAGCTAGGGTGAGACCATACCTCGAAAAAAAAAAAAAAAATTAAAGTGTTTTCATTCACAGCTTCTAGTTTTTTGTTCAGTGTTCACGCTCCTTCTGAAATACATTCTCTTTTGAAGTGTTCCCCTTGCCAATTGTATATGATTTCAGTAAAACTCTCCATCAAAGCAAGCTACTCTTCAATGCAAACTGCCTATAAAATTTATCCAACAACTAGGAAGAAGGGAAACAAAGATGTGACTGTTTGTCCCTGTAGTTAAAGTATGAACCACATAACTCCCAATCAGAAAGTAGTGATAACTGCTTGATTCCAAACTTAGACCTGGAGACTTCCAGATTTCTTGAGAACTCTGAACATTTTCAGCATGCTGCAATTCTTCAAGAACTTCCCCAGTCCAGTATGCTTTTGTGGTTGTTTGTTGTTGTTGTTTGAAGCAATCAGAGTAAGTTTCTATGGTGTAGAGTTCAAAAAATTTTAACTTTTTACTTGGAAGGAGAGGGGAGGAAGAGCGTGTGTGTATGGGCACATTGCATCTTCTTGTCCCTGCAAACAACTTCCAGACACATGTGCCACTTTGTGCATCTGGCTTTACGTGGGTATTGGGGAATCAAACTCAGACTGTAAGGCTTTGTGAGTAAGCACCTTTAACCATTGAGCCATCTCTCCAACCCAAGATCAAAACCTTAACTGTTACAAATGATAAGCTTACCATCATTCAGATATACCTTAAAAATACAAAGCATAGAAGCTCTGAACTCTTTCCCATCATCTCTGTGCTCTCTGTCTCTCTTTTTCCTACTTACAATTACAAAGTTCTCTGATCCTCAAGAGCATTATCTTTGGTGGCACCACCTCAATGATGTTAATGTCTCAAAGCCATTTGTATGTCTCATACATTACTAAACTCAGAGCTGACTTGAAGAAGAAGGTTATAACCAATGTGATTAAGCAAAATCATACCACATTAACAATATTTGGAAGTTTCTTAATATTTAATTAATATTAATATTCTTAGGGATATTTACTTTTCTTTTAATTGTGGTTACTATTACTCAAAATTAATTTCCATTCATTTAAAAATTTAAGCAGAATAACAAAAAGGCAGCCACTTTGTTGAATCACACCTCTGAAGCACCCATCAATCCTTCTGATCAAGACTACATACATGACAACTGATCCCTTCAACAATCAATTTAACTGAATTGCTTTTGTGTTACATATATAAAGCATTCAAACACATTGCAAATGTGACTGACATAGAAAGATTACTACACACAACACTTTCTCCTTGAGTGTAAACATAGAATTGGAGGGCTGGAGGGATGGCTTAGCAGCTAAGGTGTTTGCCTGCAAAGCTGAAGGACCCAGGTTTGATTCCCCAGGACCCACATTAGCCAGATGCACAAAATGATGCATGTGTCTGGAGTTCATTTGCAGTGGCTTGAGGCACTGGTGTGCCCATTCTCTCTGTCTTTCTCTTTCTCTCTCTCTCCCTCCCTCTCTCTCTGTCAAATAAATAAATAAAACTAAAATATTTTTTAAAAAATAAAAGATAGAATCAGAAAATTATTTCTGAGTAGTAGAGCATGGTGAAGATAGTGGAGTTAGATCATATGATACTTATCATTGCAGAATATGAGAAACAGAGATTCTAACCTTGCTGAATTAAAGCTTTAGACATTTGTGCTATGAGAGGAAAAGAGAGAAAGCTACATGGTTAAAAAAAAAAAAAATCTATGAAGTGTCTATGGTACTACAGCTGAGCACCAAGAAGAACTTGGTATCCCACAACTACAAGGATCTGTATGCTGACAAGGATCACATTGATAGAGAATAGGAGCAAGGTAGCTTTGTTATAGGTAGTTAACCAGGGACAGAGGCCCAAGGAGATGCCACCTTGCCTACCCTAACAGAACTAGAACTCATGTCTGAAGCAGTCTCATCCAAGATGGCTGCAAGCAGCACTCCCAGCAGCAGTTTTCTGCTTCTTCAAGTTTTCCCTGGCTTAGCATACCTGTGGGTAGGCCCTTTCTGAGTTAGCCTCTTGTACTCATCAACCAATCAGGCCTCTCCCTTACACACCTGAGACCAATGATGAGGATCATAACTGGATACCTAAATACATGTTTAAATCTCTCTTGATCCCTCTTGGCACATGTGTGAAAGTCTCCCTCAGTCTCCTTTCCCAGCCTGGCTGGGAAAGATTTCTTTTTGTCTGTGGGTTTTCCTGCCTTGTTTGGGAGGTGCTTACCTGTTTTGCTACATTTGTGTGATCTTTCTTTGAGTTCCGAGTCCTTTTTACTGTTTTAGTATTCTTTGACTCATTATGCAAGGGTATCTTGTGGCTCCGGCTCTCCTGCTTTGCTCATGTGTGGGTGTGGGTGTTGCCCAAGGGATGTGAGAAGTGGAGGAGCTTCTTCTGGCTCCCTATTCCTTGCTACCCTTCACTCTAGATCCTAACTCTCCCTAAAATAAACCTCATAATTTATAAGTTACCCTTCTCTGTTATCTTTGACAAGGACTGAAAAGTTGGGGTTCACGGACCTGAGATCTCCTGAATCTTTATGGAATCCCTCCCTTGACTCAAGAATCTCACATCAACATGAGCTTAAAAGAGAATATTTTGTTCACAAGATAGACATAACCCAGTGTATTACTTAATGGAAACTACAAGGTATTAAGCAAGAAGGCAAGATAAATTCTGACTAGAGAGATTAAAATGTGTGTTGTTTTAAGGCACTAATTTTAAAATTATTAATTAAACAATGATAAAACACTAATATACTAATTGTGATAGCTTGAATAGATGCCCCCCAGTAGATTCAGGACTTTATTAAAACTTCTTGGACTTCCAGCCACCTGTTTGGAGGAGGTATAACTGAGCAGAACTTAGGGACCAGCCATAAGGTGTGATGGGTTTACAATTCCAGCCTCTAAGGCTACCCCCATAATGCACGACCCACATTTCACAATGAGGAGGGTCCCTTCAGAGCGGGGAGGACAAGGAGGAGGCTACTGGAGGCACCAACATGATTATAAAATTAAAATTAATTAATTAATTAATTTTAAACAGATATGAAAAGTGCCTAGAGTTCCTGAAGTGTGTTTGTTGTTGTGTGGCTTTTGGGTTTTGGCTTATGGCTTTTTCTCTCTGTGCTGGGTCAACTTCTGCCATTATGGAACTTCCCTTGGATCTATAAGCTTCAATAAATATCCCTTCTTCCATAAGTGTACCTGGTCTAAAAGTTCATCTCAGTGACCTGTAAGCTGTCTGTACACTAGTATACCACGTAGGCAAGAAGAAAAATCATGTCCTATAGAACAAAGACCAGAAATTTAGCATACACGTTGCTCTTTTACTTACCATGAATCCTAGTTACCTCAAAACGGTGACATGCAAATCACACCACAAGTATTACATGTAGACTTTCAAGCTTTGTGTGACTCTCAGACTTTATAAACCAGTAACTCCTCTTCTCATTTCCTGCACTACTGCAATGCAGCAGCTGTCACAGCCCACCCACTGCCAGTAATGAGATCTCTGCCATGTGTTGAGTCCTGCCTGACTAATTTGGAGCCTCTGAGGGGGGAAAAGTAGGGTACCTTAGGCTCTCCTTTACTTGTTCACTGGTTCTCTCACTTATGAGTGAAGAAGTAAAAATTGGAAACTGGCGGTTCCTCAGCCCCACTAGCCTGGTTATGTGGAGACAGGGCTGTTAAATATAATTCAGGGAGGTACGTATAAGGACGCAGCAGAACTGCTTCCATGTCTGTCCTTCTCTACTGTGGACCCTGTATTTCACTCCTTTTGTGAGACCACACTGGGCACTTATACATCAGCACTTTTTATTGCATCATTAACCGAGATTTATTCACTGGTATTATAGACACCTTGCTGGAGAACACAGCTGTTTGCAGCTCCTCCTGCATCTCAGATCAGAATCTTATGCAGAAACTGCTATATTTCTACAGTTAGAAAGAAGGAGAAGGGCTGGAGCAATGACTCATTAGGTAAAGCACTTGGCATGCAAGCGTGAGGACCTAGAACCCCAGCACCCAAGTAAATTCCTGGCAGGTATGGTGATCCACCTATAACCACAGAACTCAGGAGGAAGAGAAAGGGGATCCTGGAGAAAAGTTGGCTAGCTAGACTAGTTGAATCAGTGTACTCTACATTTAAGATTTTGCCTCTCTTAATAAATAATAAGGTGGAGAGGGGTTGAGGAAGACACCTGCCATTGACCTATGCCCGCCATATGCACACATGTTTACCATGTACATAAGGGAAAAGGAGAGGGTGGTACCACTGCAATTAAAATTTTTACAGCACAGCGTAATAGAAAATCAACAATGGTATGCTGGACATTAGACATTTGAAAGCAAAACAGTAATAGCACCATTACAATACCATTATAATTTAATACAGTTAAATCTAGTAATTTTCAGTGCTTTAGTGATTTTTCTACCAATTGACCCATGTTTTTAGCAAATTCACTGAGCTCCTGTTTTCCCAGTTTATTAATTCAAAAAATTGTACTGCTGATTGTCACAGGTTTGTGATATCTATCAATCCTTCACATGTTTCCCTGAAAAGTGACTAGTGCCCTCCCTCCCCCTCCCTTCCTCCTTCCCTTCCTTCCTTTCCATTTCTTTCTTCTCATTTTCTTTTTTCTTTTTTCATCCTTTTTTACTTTGTTGATGTTATGTTAATTACTCAAAATTCCTGGAGATTCTTATCATGGATTCTCAAACATACATTAGCAATTTTGTAGAAAAGTTCTTGTAGCATATATTCTTATTGCATTACTTAAAACAAAATATCAGATTTGTAACTATTCATTCCATGTTGGCCTTTGTTTTAGGGATAATTCTGCTGTTCATGGGTTTTCCCTTGATCTTGTTACTTTAATAAATCTTAATTCCAATGTCACATTTTTGCATGGCCCCTTCTCAACTTTAGTTTTATTCAAAAATCCAATTTTATCTCTGGTAAAAATGCTCCATTCCAATTTATGCCTCTATCTCTCTTTCCTTTCCTCCTCCTCCTTCTATGACTCCTCCTTCTTCCCTCTTGCCCACCCCCTCCATCTTCCTCATTCCTCCTTTTCTTCCTCCTCCCACTCCTCCAAGTAGTTGTTTTCCAATTAGAGTACAAAACGCTTTGACAAATGACAGGAAATAAAAAGGGAGTTTACTTAAAGACTCTGTGATGAGGAAGACAGTTTAAATTCCGTCAAGAGCCATCAAGTAATGAAAAGCTAATGAAACCTCAAACATAATTTTAATTTACATCAACATACAACAGATATTTTGCTTACAACTTAAAATTAAATGATGAGCCACAAATTTAGCATTCTATTCATAGTATGTGAGGAAGAATGAACTCATGAAAAGTCTTATCACCTTGAAATAGCCTCCAGAATCCTCAGCCCTTCTCAGTCCAGCACTCATGCTGTATTATGACTAAAACATGCTTGCTTCAAACAAAAGCAGACACCAACTTCAAACAAAAGCTAGCAAAAATATTCAACTAAGAAGTATTATGTTAAAAATACTCACAATTTCTTTACAATAGCCATAAATTCTGTTAACATTTTGGTGAAACCATTGTGTCGATATAAACTATAGCCACCACGTGCTTTGTTAACATGCACAGCTATATTGTGTGAATCATCAGGTAGAACTTTTGTTTCTTCGGTCTTCTTACTATATTTTATGAACAAGAAAACAATATTTGTTACATTTCACAGTGCACAAAATTTATTTATAGGAAGTTTACTTTATTTTGAGCACTAGAATACACCATTCTAATTTAGATTTTTTATATTTTATTTATATATTTTATTTATTTATTTCAGAGAGAGAAAGAGGTAGACAGAGAGAGAGAATGGGCATGCCAGGGCCTCCAGCCACTGCAAATGAACTCCAGATGCATGCACCTTCTTGTGCATATAGCTTATGTGGGTCCTGGGGAATCAAACCAGAGGAGTCCTTTGGCTTTGCAGGCAAATGCCTTAACTGCTAAGCCATCTTCTCCAGCCCATAATTTAAAATGTTAATAGCTTTTTATCTAAGTGCCTCAAATTTCTCAATCAGTAGTTTACTTACATTTTGTGTTATTCTGTTAAATATAGAAATTAGCATTTGAAATATTTTCAGCATATATAATTTGATTATATGTATTATAACTTGTAAGCATTTGAAATATCTTTCATATATTAAGTTTTTCTAACTTACAGAACTTTGTCAAGTTAACAACTAATTTCCTTTGCATTCCACTCAACAGACTTATTTCCCAATGTATTCACCACTAACAATAATTTTAGCTGCTTTTCTCAATGATAAACTATGACCTTCTTGAACATAGCACAGTATATTATGCACTTAAAGCTAAGCCCCCAGTAGACATGTGAATGAATGACCATTTCTAGTCAATTTTCAGAAGAATTCCTAGCAAAAGGTCTCTGAAAACTTAAGGGAAGCTGGGCATGGTGGCGCACGCCTTTAATCGCAGCACTCGGGGGGCAGAGGTAGGAGGATCACTGAGAGTTCGAGGCCATCCTGAGACTACATAGTGAATTCCAGGTCAGCCTGAGCCAGAATGAGACCCTACCTCAAAAAACAAACAAACACACACACACAAAAAAAAAAACTTAAGGGACAAGATTCCAACAAATGAGGTCCATCTTTAAGAAGAAGATGTCGAGATAAAAAAGGCCAAATAATCATAAGTGAACTCCCAGATGATAAAATAGGTCATTAATGTACATGGAAAGAATTTTTACATAAGATTATATATATATATATAATATTTATGCATGAGTTTTCATAACCATAGTTCATTTTATTTCTCTACAAGATTTCATTAGATATGTATGTGCTCAAGAGGCTTGTTTTCTGGTTTTTTGCAATTTTGCTAATCTGTAGGCAATTGTATTTTTGTTTTCAGGTTGTTTGTTTATTTTCTATAAACCAGTCTCACATAGGTAAGGTATCTACAAGTATATGCTTAAAGTAGAATTAAAGCATAATGTTTGTGCATTATAAAGTATCTAATAATGTCAAATTATTTTCTAAAGTGACTACAACACTACAATTTTCACGAGGTACTTCAGCTACTGTACATTTTCACAACCACTATGTTAAGATTTGTGTGTGTGTGTGTGTGTGTGTGTGTGTGTGTGTAAGACAATTTGTCTCTTTTTTGTCTGTCCTTTTTTGAGAAAGAATCTCACTGTATAATCCAGACTTGCCTCAAACTGAAGATTTTCGTAGTTCAAGATTGGTCCGAAGTGCTGTCATTACAGAAGTGTGTCACCATACCGGGCATCTTTTCATGTACATATTCACCATGTTGACTCTATAGAAAGCTGCTAACTGATATCCTCAGTAACTAAAAATAGAAAAATTGTAATTCTGGAAGCTTTTAATAGGGCCTGGGAAGATCGCTCAGTTGATAATGCATTTGTCATTCAAGTGTAAGAACTGGAGTGCAGAACCCTAGAATCCACATAAATATTGGATTTGTGTAGTACCTGTCTGCAATTTCCTGGTACTCAGGAGGCAGAAACAGGGATCGCCAGGGAAAGATAAGTAGGTAGATTAGCCTAATCAGTGAGCTCTAGGTTCAATTGAGAGATTCTGTATCAATAAATAAGATGAAATATGATCGAGGAAACATAGGACGTCAACCTCTGGCCTGGTCACACACATATGGACTCTACACACATCAGAAACACATGACACATACATACATACATGTACCAAAAAACCTTTTAATACATTTAAAATATTACTTGCCTCCTAACTGTTTTGAAATTAAATCATCCAAAATTAATGATGTTAAAATTCAGCCCTTCAGCATGGATCAAAGAATTGGAACCAAACTACTCACTGAAGTAGTTACTGAATTCCTCAGTACTTCATACTTGGAATATTAAAAAGTCATATTACTATTAAGTATTAACTAATCCACCTGGACTACACCTCTTTTTGGTATTCTGTATGAAAAGTTGAGAAACATAAAGCTTTTTTTTTTTTTTTTTTTTTTTTTTTTTTTGCAGTATTCTGAACAGACTTTATTCCTCAGGTAAACGTTCTTTTGCTTTTATCTGAGTTGCAAGCTGAATTTTTTTATGTGCTCCATAGTTACTTGAAAGAATAGTTGACAAACTATAACTGATTGAATGCTTTGATATAACCTGAATATTTGGAAGATATTTTCTAATTTAGGAAAGAGTTAAGTAATATTATCATTTCTAAAACCAGTAAAATATTTGTTGTAAGTGACCAAAGTCAAGCTTTCAAGTAAAAATTGAGGAGTTGGAGCTGGAGAGATGCTCTGTAGTTAAGGCACTTGCCTGCAAACCTTAAGGATCTGGATGTGATTCCCCAGTACCAATGTAAAGCCAGATGCACAAGGTGGTGCATGTGTCAGGAGTGCAATTGCAAAGGCCTTGGTGCACCCATTCTCAATCTCAATTTCCTTCTTTCTCTCTCTAATAAATAAATAAAATATTTAAAGAAAATGTTGGGTGTTGAAAAACTTCTGTTCAATCATGTCAGCTTGAGAGCTTACCAAGGCTGCTGAGCTCGCTGGGGACTTTAGAAGATCTAGCTACATGAGTGGATAAATATTTTCTAAGTGGCCAATGCATAATATTATAAAACCATCCATTGGGGGGAAAACATTCATCATTCAAAATACTGTGTTCATAGTTATCAATGTTCACAAACTGACTAGATTCTAAACAGAAAATAATCCTTAATAATATCAGGTTATAAGGATTAACAATAACACCAAGCAAAATAAAATATAAGAAAATTTATCATACATTATCTCATTTTCCATCATCATTTTGAAGCAAATATAGTGGCCAGTTTTTAGATGAAGAGACTAGAATGCAAAGTGGAGGTAAATTTCTTAAAACAACACAAATGTCCAATGGAAGAACTAAAATTCAAACCCAGACCTGACATGTTTACAAGTGTATTGCATATCATAGCTCCTGAGAGCTTTAGATCTTGTTTATTCCCCTACATCTCTCTTTAGCTCTGTCTCTTTTTGGTAAATCCACACAAATTTTACTAAGTGATAATTACAACCAGAGTAGTAGAGAATTTCCTTAAGATCTAAGATTCTTTCAAACAAGTGAAATAACTGGTTAAATTCCCAACCACATGAGGTTGGTTGGTAAATGGCAAGTTTTACCTTGTACTAACAAATAATATGGTCATTATCATATACATGTATCCACATTTAAACATAAGGAGTAGAATCCTGTAATTATCATATACATATATCCACATTTAAGAATGAGGAGTAGAATACTGCCATTATCATTTACATTATCCATATTTAAACATGAGGAATAGAATACTGCCATTATCATTTACATTATCCATATTTAAACATAACTAGGATACTGCTTTTATCTTATACATATCTCCACATCTAAACATGAGGAGTAGATAGCATGTTTCTTCATAAATATTCAAACAATCAACATATGCATACTGTCATTTCTTGCCTAAAAAAGGGAAATTAAGATTAAACAGTAGCAAATGATATTCTCTGATTTCTATTAATTTGGTATTCATACAAAACTCAAAGTTTTATCTTTATAGCCTCTTATATTAAGAAAATCTTAAAAGCCAGGCATGGTGGCACACGCTTTTAATCCCAGCCCTCTGGAGGCAGAGGTAGGAGGATTGCCATGAGTTCAAGGCCACCCTGAGACTACATAGTGAGTTCCAGGTCAGCCTGAACCAGAGTGAGACCCTGCCTCAAAAAAAAAAAAAAAAAAAAAGAAAAGAAAAAGAAAGAAAGAAAGAAAATCTTGTACAATAACAAGTAAACATTATGTTCCCTCCTCACTAAGACCCTAAATTTCTTGTATTCCCAATTCAATTAAAAACATTTGGTGAACTCTTGAAGTTAAAACAATAAAATGTGCTCACTGACCTCACTATTGCAATTCCCAGATATGAATTATTTTTATTTCTCTAGTTTAAATAACTTGCTTTTCCCACCCACAGAATATTGCTGAATTAGAAACACACCTGGGTGATTATAATCTATGTTAACTAATTTTAACTGATCCACGATTTTGTTCAGCATTCTTAAATTAGCTACTTGTCAGTCTCTTGTTCATTCACCTCAAAGGCTTTCATCTGGCTCCTTTTCCAGTTCCACTTATACATCTTTAGATAACTTGTCCCACTAATAATATTCTCTATCTGTGATTATTATGAATTGTTGAGAAAAAAATGAGAAAACATCATCCTAGCCACTCGAAGCACCCCATTGTACTGTCACTCAAGTAGGAATTATTTTTACTTTATTGAGAAGAATTCAAGGTAGACAAAATTTGCCCATTAATATGCAAAATCTCAATACTCTATTTTATAAGTAACTTCCTGAAATACATATTAGTACCAAAGAGACTACTCTAAGCAATGAATGAGTGGAGTAGGCATCCTTTCCTGGAGTGAATGCAAGGACACAGAACAAAAATTTCTAGCCATCAACAACACCTTCTATGGGGGAAGCTCCAGACTCCCAACCTTATCATTTTGAGCCATAGATTCACTTTGAGTCAAAGATGGGTTTTCCTCCATAGCTGCATTTAGTATTTAGTGATGAAGATTTATAACTTCATACACAAGTATTTATGCTACAATTTCAAATGAGATCAAAATTTCACAAACTACACTACATGTATCTGAACCAGTGTTGATACACTGGTCTTTTATTGGGATATTGACCAAGAATCCAATGTAATAACAAATAATGCTATCCTAATTAGCTGCAGAAGCTCCCAATTAAGAAAAATATCTTGCTTAAAGGTATACAAGCGCTTGCTAGGATTTCAGCATTGCCCAGAGAACAATATTCTTCTATCACTTCCACTAGAAGTCTTCCTTAAATATGTTTTGTTTTGTTTGTTTCTGGTTTTTAGTTTTTATTTGTTTTGTTTTGTTGTTTTTTCTGAGATAAAGTCTCTCTATGAACCTAGGCTTGTCTAGCATTCATGATCCCACTACCCTAACATCCTGAGTGCTGACATTTCAGACTAGTACCACCATCAGCATCACGCCTGGTATTTAAATACACTATTTGGATGGCATTTTAGTCGCGAAGTGAAACCATCTTTTTAAATATTTCCTCAATAACAAAAATAAAACTAAAGCCCTCCTTCAGAGAAATTATAAGTATCACAGGGCCTACCATATTTGGGCTCTCCTAAAGAAATGTTGGATCATATGAAATACAGAGTACTTGATTCATTGTTGGATTTTTTCCCTTCACCTTCATCCTCATCACTCATGGATTTTTTAGTCAACAACAGGTTCTTGCCTGCTCTCCCTTCCTGCCTTACTTCACTTCTAGATTGTTCTACAACTCTGTATTAACATGTACCCATTAAACAGAGCAATTCAACAATTCTCAACACTTACACTGAGTTGTTTCTAACAAAAAGCATCTCTGCTATTCCCCCACTACAGTTCATCTAATGCCATACATTTTTTAAAGACTCAGACTTGAAACTTTCTTGTATCCTCCATTTTAATGCCAGAATATATGCATGTAAACAATGTCTACACATGGCCATCTCTTTGCTGTAACAATGCCCTAGTTATTTGGGATAACAAATTTCATTTCACCACATTGGAATGGGTTTAATTTAGGCCACAGTAAACCAGATTAGAGTATTGCGGAAGCCACTAGTGACATTTCTATAAACTTCTGTGAACTGAAGTGCTAAGAGAAAAAAAAAAAAAACACATTTACGTTAAAGATTCTACATGGCTGACTGATTAAGTAGAACTTCATGATGATGGAGATTTGGAATGCTGCATTCCAAAGTCAGATTATCTTGGGCTGTCTTTAGCTCCTATAACAGTCATTCATTTCCCACCTTTTGTGTCTGACCTAACATCTTTTCAACCTTTAGGCCCAAACCTTTGCAATGTATTAAAAGATAGCTAGTTTCCAACAACCACAAAGCTAATGTCCTTAGGTAACATCTAAATGGTATAGCAGGGATTTTTTTTTTCTAATTTGCTGTAATCCACCTATCCAATGTTTCCACTAATTTATTTGGAAAATGCTTTGATTTGTGACTTTCTTTGTTCCATAACTATAAAATATAATTCATGTTACTTATGAATGCTTACTCATTGGAACATACTATTCAAGACAACCTGAATTCATATTACTGAGCCGTGGTGACTCATTATTTTGCTCCTTTTCCTTTAGAAATGAGGGCATCAACTCAACTCTTTCTTTTTCCTCCCTTCATAAAAATTTCCAAACATTCAATATAGCTCTGATGAGATGATATAACAGTCTCTTCTTTCTCCCTTGCCTCTCTCTCTCTCCATCTCCTTCCCTCTCCTTCCTTTCCTTTGGGCTCTTTCTTATTCCCAGCCACCACACCCATATTAATACTAAGGAGCAGATCATCTAGGTTTTGAAAAAATATCAACATATTCCTGATAACAACTACCAAACTGAACAACTGAAGTGTCAGCTGAGGTTGTCTCCACATTTAGATGATCAACATCACCCACAGTTCTCTTTGCTTCAGTAATTCTTTCCTCACTTCTCAGCCAACTTTTACTTGCCCTGAAACTTGAAAATTCTTTACTCAGTGAAGCTTCCCTTTCCAGTTTACTGTCTGTTCAAAGATGGCCCAGACCCATTTCTGTGGTCCTCTCTGACACCCAAGGTACTTATCCCGTCTTTTCAGAGCCTACCAACACCATTAAGCTCTTAATAGAGGAATCCTGGCATACCTGATCAGGCTCAGTATACACTGTTTGAATAAATTGGTACATAAGGCATCACCATGAGGTCTCTTACCTAATTTTGTTTTCTTTTCAGAATAAATTATAAAATATAATACCTATGGCTGTGGCTTTTTAAGTAAAAAAAATACAAGAAATTTTTCATTCAGTAATCCTCAGAATGTCAGAGAAATGAATATTCTCTAATAATAACATTACTATAAAGTTAAATATACACACGACTCCCAAGTTTTTATGCTTTAAACATTTATTATCCTGAGGCAACAAATAAACTACCATGAAATAAGCACTCCCTCGATGTAGATGAATCACATAAGTAAATTCAACAATGTTAGAAGAAAAAAAATGCATCCAGAAAGATAAGCTTACAAAGTAATTTTGCACAGCTTTTTAAAGCAATCTATCAGAATATATTTGCTTTAAGTTCTCTGTTGCTTCATTCCAAATAGTTATTTTTTTATTTTCTAACACACCGTGTAATCTGACTTTTAGAGCAAATTGATAAACTATCTAAGTGGTGTGTGTACCATACTTTAAAATGGTTCTAGGAATTACAAATAATATGTGTGTGTGTGTGTGTGTGTGTGTGTGTGTGTGTGTAGATAGATAGAAAATAGAGGGAAATTCATCTTCAAAGCTATATGGTTACTGTTTTGACACATATACAATTTAAAGTCTCAGTTCAAGCAACTGGGTTATTCTAGCCTCTTTAGTAGCTAAAATCAAAGCTTATGAAATAAAATAAAACATATTTTGACAGCTTTTGAAGTGATGAATAATTTGGCTGACTGAGTATTCTGAGTTCTGGGATTATGAGAAACACCCTTAACAAACTTCTGTGGTCAGGCTGTGTTTGACATTTGAGGATACTTAAAGATGAAATGTGCTCCTATCAGCACACTGCCAAAATCTTTTTTTGCTTTATCCCAAATTATCCAATTGAAAGTTACACAAACTAAAAGAAAATTATTACATAAACTAATACTACTGCTTAGGTAAATTAGAAATCTGAGAACATTTATACCATGAAAGCTACCCTTTCTTCTCTATTCCTTAAAATATCCTGTCTAGATAATATGGTACTTTTAAAGATATTACATATTTGCTGGAGTTAGAGCCATAAGTTGGGTCATTATGCACACAGACATTGCCTTACCCCCATAACTGATGGCTATCTCCACAGTGCAAGACCCATAATCCCCGAGGGGGCAGGGCAGGAAGAAGGCTAACAATTGTACCATCATGGCTGTATACACATTATATAAATAACTAATATAATTAATAAACTAATTAATTAATTAAAATATGTCTTGAAAAGAAAAGTAAATCCAAAGTTTCCTGTTGTGCATATGAAGTGCAACATGTGATTTGCTACTAAATTTAATAAGGTAAGTACAATTATTCCAGTATCTATGGGGAATTTTTCACACCTTTGATTATAGCAAAATTTGTAGATATGCAAATCCTTGTATAAAATGTACAATATTGGCAAGTACAATATTGGTATGTTACTTAAAATCCCCTAACACAATGTAAACACTATATGTAAATAGCTGTTATCCTGCATTGTTTATGGAATAACAGCAAAAAAAAAATGTGTATATGTTCACTACAAGCATAATTTTCTCAATAGTTTTGACTCATAGGAACCCATGGAAAGGGAGAGTAAACCATATTAGTGGCCAAAAGCAAGTAAGCATGTACATAAATGAACTACATGTGAGTTAAATAGTGCTATCAAAAACTTCTCCTATTAGAAAAGTTGAAGCTTCATAACAGCCTTGGCTACATGTCAAGTCCAAGTATAGCCTGAGTAATATCAGACCTATCTTACAAACAGAGTAAGTAGGTGGTGCTTAGCAGTAGTGTTTAACTAGCATGTCAAGATCCTGGGTTTATAATTAGACATTTTTTTATTCTGAAAACAAATTGAATAGTAATCTCTAGATTTACTCCCTAAAATATGAACCATGGCTCATCAGCATAGTGCCAGCTCCCCCAAAAGCCTTCTAAAGCAGAATATATTTTTTTATTTGTTTATTTATTTTTTGTTTTGTTTTAATTTTATTTTATTTTATTTTGGGGAGAGAGACAGAGAGAGAGAGAGGAGGGGGAGAGGAAGACAGATAGAGAATGGGCACGCCAGCAGCCTCTCAGCTGCTGTGAATGAACTCCAGATGTGTGCGCCCCCTTGTGAGCAAGTGCAGCGTTGCACCCTTGCCACATTTTGCATCTGGAGAAACGTGGGACCTGGAGATTGGAACCAATGTTGTTAGGCTTAGCATGCAGGCACCTTAACCGCTAATCCATCTTTCCAGCCCTTGTTTATATTTTTTGATTGAGACAAAGGCTCCTATTTAGACTGAGCTGCTCTTGAATTCATTATGTAACCCAATCATGCTTAAAATTTATATCAGTCCTCCTGCCTCAAATCATCCTGCTGAGAGCCAGGATCACAGGCATGGACCACTAGGCCCATCTCAGAATTTGCATTTTAATACGATCCCCCATGGCTTCTATACATGCATGAAAGTCTGAAAAACACCTGCCTATGTTTGACGGGAAAACCAATGCTCCCACATTGACTGCTGAGGAAGAATACTTCTGTAGATACTTAGTATTAAATAAGTCCAAGGCCTTTAGACCAAAGCTGTCTCTGTACTTCAAGTTCCAAAGTAAACCTCAACCTAATTTAGAAAGTAAATAAACAGAGATCTTACTGAGACATATTTTCTTTGTAGCAAATAGCTGAGTGTTTACCAATCACAAACACATATCTTCAGCTTATCATAGAGTGACCTAATGGGCTCATGCTCAAATAAGGAAAATGGGTTCTCACCCAATGCCTGGAGGCCTCACAACCACCAGTCAGGTGATTTCTAACTTTGTGTCTGGCCCATAGATTCTCACTGCTCGTGGTGCCTACTGGAGCTCTCAGAACCAACTCTGGTTCTGAAGGCTGCCTCAGTAGGGAATTGTTGTTTCTTGCTCAAATATACTGTTAAATTTAACTTGCCTAAAGTTTTTCTTTGAATGAAATGGAGAATTTATCCTTCTATGTTTTTTGAGGTCACAATGCAGATGAATTGTGTGCACGTTTTCTCATTTATATTACTCTATTTTATAGTCAGAGTAAATATTCTACTGATGCCTGAAGAGTGTTTTTCACTCAATGATCTATGAAATTTCCTTTTTCAGGGTCCTAATTAAATTTTCAATTGTCTGTCTTGACAAACAAAAAAGCTAGCTGTGACACAGGAATTTGTCTTCTTGAGAGGTGAGCTTTTGAGATGTAGAGTGGTGGGAATTTGGGAAGAGCTCCTCTTGCCTAAGAGCATTCGGATGATCATAGTCCCACTGCGTGATTGTTCCATCCACATTTACCCTTTCTGTCTTCGCCTAGGATCAGGAGGTTTCTGCCTCAAAAGACTGCTCTCCCCCTCCCTAAATTCCTTTAGGCTATGAGCCCTATCAGCATCTCATTCTTTCCTCATTAGTGCTCATGTGAAATTCTGGAAGTCTTGCATGCTAGATGCAGGCCAAGTAAAGTCTTAGCTGCAAGTGTATCTGTCAGTACCTCCCTCTATTAAATCTACACTTTTATTCTCACTTCATAATGAATATTGTATTGACTGCAATTCTGGCTTTCTACTATTGAGTTATTCTTTAAAATCCTCAAGAAATACATTTTAGTGAACCAAGTTTCAAATCAAGGACACAAATGTACAGAGAATGAGGTGGGCAGAGATCCAACATCAATAGTCATTAAAAACTCTCCATGTGGGGCTGGAGAGATAGCTTAGCAGTTAAGCACTTGATTGTGAAGCCTAAGGACCCTGGTTCAAGACTTGATTCCCCAGTACCCACATAAGCCAGATGTACAAGGTTTTACAAGGTGGAGCATGCATCTGGAGTTCATTTGCAGTGTCTGGAGGCCCTGGTGCTCTCTCTCTCTCTCTCTCTCTCTCTCTCTCTCTCTACTTCTTTCTCTGTCACTCTCAAATAAATAAATAAAAATAAACAACAACAAAAAAAAAACTTTGCATGTGATTCTGTTGTGTAGTCTGAGTTTATCACCATCATCCTAGAGGACTCAGCTTCCTCAATAGCTCTGAAATATGTCTACACCCTACATTCTCTTATGAAATTCCTACTAGGGAGAGAGATAGGAAAAGATCAACAATCCTGGAGCTTAGCTCTCTTTCTCTGTCCCATTGCCTCCCCCTTACACATATGTATCCATGATATCTTCCTCCTCTTCCTTTGCAAAAGAGGATTATCTCTCTCCTTTTCTTAGAGACTATGGTGGCTGCAGGGCATGGAAAGAAGGGCCACCATGATACATCCAGATTACCTCCTCTATCATACATAGCTTTCCGTAGTTTATTTCTCATTGCTATGATCAAAAATCTGACAAAAGCAACTTAAAGAAGGGGTTATTTTTGGATCACAATTTAGTGTACACACCTTAATGGGACGGAAGTTGTGGCAGCAGGAGTGTAAGGTGGCAGGTCACATTGTGTCCACAGTCTAGAAATATTGGTGCTCAGCTCACTTTTCCCACAGTTTAGTGTACACACCATTATGGGAGGGAAGTTGTGGCAGCCGGAGTGTGAAGTAGCTGGTCAAATTGTGTCCACAGTCTAGAAATACTGGTGCTCAGCTCTCTTTTCCCTTTTTATTTTTATAGTCCTAGACTCTAGCTCATGACAAGGTACTACCCACAAGTTGCTTCCCTATTCAGTTAAACACCTATGGAAACCTCCAGTAATCACACCCACAATAAGTTTGTATGGTGACTCTAAATCTTACCAAGTTTACACATCATAATATCTATAACATCAGCTAAACAATGGAAACGTAGTAGAACTTAAGGAAACCTCGAATACAATCTTCTACTTGAGCATTTTGTTGTAGATATGATAACTGGTGTCAATAAACACTTGAATCTTCAAATTCAAAAGTAGCAACAGGGCTGAAGAGATGACTTAGCAATTAAGCCACTTGTGTGGGAAACCTAAGAAATCCTGTTGGAATCTACAGGTCCCACATAGCTAGATGCACAGTAACACAAGTACACAATGTCTCGCATGCACACAAGCGGAAAATGCATCTAGAGTTTGTTTGCAGAAGGATGAAAGCCCTCGTGCACCCATTCTCTCTCTCTCCTCAAAATAAAAAATTTAAATCAGGCTGCGCCGGTGTCTGTGGGTGGCGCCCGGCGGCTGTGGGCCCCTCGGGGTGTGGGTCTCACTCGCCGGGCCCTGAGCTGCGGCGGCGGCCCTGGGCTGGACGAGCTGTTCACCCGAGGCGGGCCCCTGCGGACCTTCCTGGAGCGCCGGGCGGGCAGTGAAGCCCATCGCCCAGGCGGGACGCCCGAGTTGCTGGCGGCGTCCAAGCTGCTGAGCGACAAGGAGCGGGAGCTGCGCGACACCGAGCACTTGCTGCACGATGAGAATGAAGACTTAAAGAAGCTTGCAGAAAATGAAATAGCATTGTGTGAAAAACAAATAGTCCAGTTGAAGCATCAGATCATCTTACTTTTGGTTCCCTCAGAAGAACAAGATGAAGGGGATTTGATCTTGGAGGTCACTGCAGGAGTCGGAGGCCAGGAGGCAATGCTGTTTACATCCGAGATGTTTGACATGTATCAGCAATATGCGGCCCTTAAAAGACGGCACTTTGAGATCCTGGACTATTTCCCAAGTGAAATAGGTGGCCTTGGGCACGCTTCTGCCAGCATTAGAGGCTTAGAAGCATATAAACACATGAAATTTGAAGGAGGAGTACACAAGGTACAAAGAGTGCCAAAGACAGAGAAGCAAGGCTGCGTGCACACCAGCACCATGACGGTGGCCATACTACCTCAACCTACTGAGAGTAACCTGGTGATTAACCCTAAAAAGACTTGAGAATCGAAGAGAGCAAGTGGAGCTGGGGGCCAGCATGTCAACACCACAGACCGCGCTGTCCAAATAGTGCATCTACCAACAGGTTGGAACTAGAGGAAGATCAGAAAAATAAGAACATATAATTTTCCACAGAACCGGGTCACAGATCACAGAATCAACAAATCACTGTATGATCTTGAAACCTTCATGCAAGGTGACTGTCTTCTGGATGAACGTATACAGTCACTGAAGGACTATGCTGACTATGAATCTTTAGTAGAAGTTATTTCCAGAAAAGACTGATGTGTTAGTGACCTTTTCTCCACAGGCTGGGGACATGCTACATCACATTGTGTGAATGTATCTGCCAGTGTTCTCCTGACCATAGGTTAGCACAGCTGCGGGTGATATGCTTATGGTCAAGACAGGCTACTGATGGAGATACTAGTAACACACACCATAGAATCATGACTCCTGTGAGTCTTGGACACTCTGTCCAAAAAGAAGAAGGAAAATAGCCAGGCACAGTGCCACACGCCTTTAATCCCAGTACTCAGGAGGTAGGGGTAGGAGGATCGCTGTGAGTTTGATGCCAGCCTGAGACTACAGTGAATTCTAGATCATCCTGGGCTAGAGCAAGACCCTACCACAAAACAGAATAGAAAAGAAAAAAAAAAAAAAAGAAAAAGAAAGGGAGAGATAGTCTTATGTAAAGTGTTGAATGAATGATCAAAAATTTGGTTTAACTTGTGAAAAATTTCAAATATAAAACAGAAATATAACACCAAATACTATAGGAGGACCCTGTAAAGAGACAGAAGCTATGTTATTGAAAATCAGCTGTGATAGGAATGCTTCTTTGGAGCTATGGAAAGACCTTGTGCTAAGAACAACACAAAGGTGCTTGCTAGAAAAATGAAGGACGCAAGTCATGTGGCAGATAGTTAGGAGAACTGAAAACGCAGGGATGTTGCTCTGAAAACATGAGGGCATTAAGACTCCAGGGGGAAGAGCTGCACCCAGTAGCAGAGGCCTGTTAGGTTCAGGTAAGGTTTCTAGACAAGGTGAACTCACCTTTGTTCATGCTGCCCCCTGTGCCTGGAAGACAGTACTCCACCTCTGCAGATGATTTCAGAGTACAATATAAAGGGCACCTGACCCTCAAAAGTCACAACTGTTTCCTTACTAGCCATTAATTTGTATGTGATGGTATAACAGTGTCCCTGAAAATTATTAATTTTCAAATGAAATGGTGGGATGTGGGACCTCTTGGCAGAGTATGTAGGACCAACCAATCAGAGCTCATTAGCAAGCATGGCAACTTTGAAGTTATCAAAGCAGATAATTTTAACTTTAAAATGAAATGTTGGGGGGGCTGGAGAGATGGCTCAGCAGTTAAGGCACTTGCTTACAAAGCCTGAAAACCCAGGCTTAATTCCTCAGTACCCACTTAAAGCCAGATGCATAGGTGGCGCATATGTCTAGAGTTCATGTGCAGTGGCAAGAGGCCTTGGCACACCCATTCATTCTCCCCTTACAAATAAATAAATGTGTATGTTTTAAAATGAAAAAAAATAATCATTTTGTAAAAAAGAACAATAAAAAATCAAACAACCCAGTTAAAAAAAGGGCTATATTGGGCTGGGGAGACAGCTTAGCAGTTAAAGTTCCTGCCTCCTAAGCCTAAGAACACCAGTACCAATCTCCAGGTCCCATGTTTAGACAGATGCAAAGTGACGCAAGGGTGCAATGCCGCACTTGACCACAAGGGGGCATCTGGATTTCGTTCACAGCAGCTGAGAGACTGCTGGTGAGCCCATCTTGATCTGTCTTCCTCTCCCTCTCTCTCTGTCTCTCTCTGTGTCTCTCTCAAAAAAAAAGGGGGGCTATATTTCTAGAATCTACAAAGAACTCCAAAGACTAAACAATAAATCATCAAACAACCCACTCACAAAATGGGGCCAAGAACTGCGCAGGGAGTTCTCAGAGGAAGAAATACAAATAGCAAACACACATTTTAAAAAATGTTCAACATCCCTAATCATCAGGGAAATGCAAATTAAAACAACTATGAGATTCCACCTTACCCCAGTAAGGATGGCTAACATTAAAAAAAAAAAAAAAATAAATGCTGGCAAGGCTGTGGAGAAATAGGAACAAGCTTTCACTGCTGGTGGGAATGTAAAATGGTTCAACCACTATGGACAGCTATATCGAGACTCCTGAAAAGGATGACCATAGACCTACCAATGGATCCAGTTATTCCCTTATTGGGCATTTACCCTAAAGGCTCCAAGCCTCAGATCAGAGACATTTGCTCAACCATGTTCATAGCTGCTCAATTCATAATAGCAAAGAGCTGGAATCAACCCAGGTGTCCATCACTAGATAAATGGATAACAAAGATGTGGTATATCTATACTATGGAATTCTACATAGCAGTAAGGAAAGATGAAATAAGGAAATTTGAAAACCAAAATGGTCAAACATGGAACAGATCATCCTCAGTGAGCTCACCCAATCACAAAAAGATAACCATCACATTTCTCGTTCATCTGTTGCTCCTAACCTGAATCCACCTGAGATGCTGCCAAACCTAATAAGCACTCTGAGGAACAGACAATAGGGAGGGTGGGATGGAGGGAGGGTAAAGGTGGGAGGGAATGAAAGGGTGGGAGGGAAGACAAGGGTGGGGGGGATACAAATAGGGACCCAAAAGGAAATGATACTATAAAACCCTTTACTCTGAACAACAGGCTAAAACATTGATCCTTCAGCAGGCCCACAGAGGGAACACCTGAACCACAGAAAACTGGAGAGAACATCATGAAGACCAACCTTAATCTTTTCCTGTTTCTCTCTATCTTCTCTCTCCCTCTTCTCTCCCCCTTTCCTCTCTATACTCACTTTCTCTTTTATATTATCTATCTTTTTCTTCCCTCACCTTCCTAGGTGCTGACTTATAACTCCCAGTGCCAGCACAGGGTTAACTTACACAATGAGCTGTTGATCTGTGACACCTACAAGGTTTCCTAAAAAAGACAGATTTCTGTCAGAGTTCTTGATGACCCAACAAAGGTTAATGGTAAGACCCTACTGTCGAAGATGGCATACATGTGTGAGACCAAACATGGAGAGACCTGGCCAGATTCTGGAAGAGGGTCAGTCCCCAGACAGTTAGCTAGTCTAGTGCCAGAGGGTGCTACACGAGCAACTGGGGGATAATGGCCGACATCTGCCCAAACAACTTGCAGTATAAGATACCCAGCAGCAAACAACCTGACATAATCCTCAAACAAGTGCAGTAGTGGTACATAGCCATGGTGGATAACCAACTGCTCTTGATTTGGCTAACAGATCCACTCAGTGGAATGGAACTCATTGCTGGAACTGGGAAATAAGTCAAAACCATGTACAAAAAATGAGCTCAGTCTCCAAGATCAAGATACCACCAAATGTGGCCTAGAAGAGAGCCTATGCATATAAAATTCCCTCCAAACATCTATGGCCATCCCTTCTATCTAGTACTAACTTCTCTCTCCTTTGGAGAATTTGCTTATCTTTTTCAGATGGACAACGAACCTGAAGGGAGTATCAGTCAATCATACCTCACCAGGGCCCCAGCTGAAACCATAGAGTAATGCAGGGGCAGGGCAAGAATACAGCGTTCATGGTGATCACAACACCAGAAAAAGGCTGAAGGAGATAAACACTCCAACTCCAGATATCCAGAGACACAGAGGCTCCCAAACCTCATCACTGAAGTAGAACTAAAATGACCCCAATGTGGCTCAGGGAAATTCGGGGAAGAGGGGGTGGAAAGAATGTTAGAGCCACAAGTTGGGGCATTATGCACAGAGATTTGGCCTATCCCCCAGAACTCTTGACTACACCCACAACGCATGACCCATATTCCCCATTGATGACGGTCCCTTTGGAAGAGGGAGGACAGGGAGGAGGATAATGGAGCCAACACTATGAATGTAAAATCAGAATAATATAAATAATAAATAAATTATAATAACAAAAAATGGGCTATGGAACTATATAGAGAGTTTTAAGCAGATGCCATATACATCATACAGATGGCACATAAACATCTAAAAAAGTGTTCTATGTCCTTAGCCATCAGGGAAATGCAAATGAAAACTACTTTGAGATTCCATCTCACTCCTGTCAGAATGGCTACCATCAAGAAAAGAAATGACAATAAATGTTGGCAGGGATGCAAAAAAAGAGGAACACTTCTACACTGTTGGTGGGAATGTAATCTGGTCCAGCCATTGAGTAAATCAGTGTGGACATTCTTGAGACAGCTAAAAATAGATTTACCGTATGATCCATCTATAGCACTCCTAGGCATATATCTGAAGGACTCTTCTCACTACCTTAGAGATACTTCCACAACTATGTTTGTTGCTGCTCTATTCACAATAGCTAGGAAATGGAACTAGCCTAAATGTCCCTCCACAGATGAATGGATAGTAAAGATGTGGTACATTTACTCAATGGAGGTATATTAAACGGTAAAGGAAAATGAAATTATGAAAATTTCAGAGAAATGGATGGATCTGGAAAGGATTATACTAAGTGAGGTAACCCAGACCCAGAAAGCCAAAAGTTTTTGTTTTTTCATATGAATGGATCCTAGCAAAATGTATAGACTTGTGTGTGAGCTGGAACCAAGAATTGGTAGCAGAAGCCAGTAAATAGGAAAAAAACTTTAAGGGAGGGAGGAACTTAAGGGGATGGTATTATATATATGCTAAGTAGAAGAACAGATTACAGGGAGGGGAAAGGCCAAATCAGGCCAGGGGAAGAGATGTAAAAGAAGGGCAGGGGGAGGGTCAATCAAAATTCAAGATATTCTGAATAAGATTTATCTAAACCTACTTTTTTGAATAATGGCACATCCAGAAGCTATAGATTGTAACTAGCAAATTTTCAGTGCCTGGGATAGGATACCTTCCAGTGAGTTGTTGGCTAGGGAGGTCCCTGTAGCCTCCAAAACATTAAAGACTATTGCCAAGGCCCTTAGTTTCCCTTGAGACAGATAGTAAGACCCTATTGCTGAAGACCTCTCTTGCCTGAGTGGCAAGGTCACTGAGAAGAGAAAGAGAATGGTGAGCAGTAAACTTTCTCCACTGCAAATGAACTTAGAAACTGGAAAAGCTAACTTGCATCTTGGGAGACAGAAATCATGAACAGTGAAAATTATTCCACTGGAAACCTGCCTGTTTGGCCAGACAGGCCCAATGACCCGAGCATCGTTGTGAAAGTGGCATTCTGCTCTTTTTCCTGCTCCATAATTGGACTGAAGGTCCTCTCTATTGGGAATACATAATGAAAAACTAATCAAAAGTCTATGGCAGGGGAGGTCATGAGCCTTAGGGGTATAAAGCCTGCTCTTGTTTGGATACATGTATATATTATTCCCACCAAACTGCCTTGAAAGCACTACAGTTAATGTTCATATTCACATATTAATGCTATTCTCACTTCTGATTAGAGAAGCTTCTCTTTTCAGATGAAGATGACCACTGGGATGACCCAGAAGGCAACATAGTGCTGAGAAGAAGGGACGGAAGAGTGTCCAGCACTGAAACATCACTGAAACATCTCTGTCACACCCTCCAAGGCTCAGGGTCCATTGCAGAAGAGGGGGCAGAAAGAATGGAAGAGCCAAAGGAAGGATACAACTCCTTACAATGCAACTGTCCAGACAGAAATTGGCCTCAATATCCAAGACCCTGCAGTTCCTAGCATTACCTTCAAACGACCCTTATAAAAGGAGAAAAAGATGATGACATCAAATTAAAAGAGAGACTAATAGAGAGAGTGAAGAGATATGATGGAGAGTGGAGTTCTGAAGGGGAAGGGGGGAGGGGAGGGAAGTATGGTTTATTGTCTGTAAGTATAGAAGTTGTCAATAAAAAAAAGAATTGTTCTTCAAGTTTACTTATGTTATCTATTGAGAATGTTTTTCATATATGAAATTTAATTTTAATTATGAGTAACATATTTTCCTAGAACTACTTATCAAATAATCCATGCTTTATCTACTGTCTTGTTGGAGCATTTTAAATATACATGACTTAATTAAAAAAAAATAGCAACAATACAATGTAAGTCAGGGGACTGAATGTACAATCTAATGCATTGTAATTATTTTCAAAATTCTAGTACTGGTAGAAATGTTGTTGTAAAGATGGGTCTTAAACAGCTTCTCTAAAAAATTAATGGAAGTTACACATGGCTATATCACTATAATTTTTCCTGCACTGGGTATATGCCATATTATGTTAAGAATCCTTTATTCTTTCCTATTGCATTTGATGTTTGCTTATTCAAATCACAGTCAACTATTATTCTACTCCTTCTCCTTCCCTTCTAATGTAAACCTTAATGAAAATTTTCCTTTTAAAAAGTAGGCATTACCAAGCAGTAAGACAGGAGGAAGAAATAAAAGGGATTCAAATTGGAATGGAAGAAGTCATTAGCCCTATTTGCAGATGACATGATCCTATAAATAAGTGACCTGAAAGTCTCCATCTAAAAACTTCTAAAGGTGATAAATTCCTTCAGCAAAGAGGCAGTATACAAAATCAATGCACAAAAATCAGTATCTTTTCTATATGCAAAGGACAAATATACAGAGAAAGAAATCAGTGAGGCGGTCCCATTTTCAATAGCAACAAAAAAAAAAATTAAATACCTTGGAATAACGCTAACCAAGGATGTGAAAGACCTATATAATTAAAACATTAAAAAACTCAAGAAATTGAAGAGAACTTGAAAAAATAGAAAGGCCTCCCATGCTCCTGGATAGGTAGAATTAATATTGTGAAAATGGCAATTCTACCAAAAGCAATATACAGATTTAACACAATACCACTAAAACTACCAGCATCATTCTTCACTTAAATTGAAAAAAATGAACTCAAAATTCATATGGAATGACAGAAGGCCTCAGATACCCAAACATAACTTCAGCAAGAAAAAAAAAAAAAAACACCTCTGGTGGTACCACCATACCTGATCTAAAGCTAAATTACAAAGTCATAGTGATAAAAACAGCATAGTACTGGAATAAAAACAGAAACAGACCAATGGAACAGAATTGAAGATCCAGAACTTAGGTCAAGTAACTATAGCTGCCTGATCTTTGACAAAGGAGCCAATAACGTAGACTGGAGAAAAGGCAGCATCTTCAACAAATGGTGTTGGACCAATTGGATGACCATATGTAGAAAACTGAAATTCGACCCACTCATTTCACCATACACAAAAATCAAGTCTAAATGGGTTAAAGATCTCAATAGAAGACCTAAAACTCTTCAATCCACAATATAGGTCTGGAAAAAGACTACCTGAACAAAAACCCCAGTAGCCCACGAAATTAAACAAGCATTCAACCAATGGGATCTCATAAAGCTAAAAAGCTTTTGCACACACAAACATACCATAAGCAGAGCCAATTGATTACCTACTGAATGAGAGAAAATCTTTGCCAGCTATACCACTGACAGAAGCCTAATATCTAGAATCTACAAAGACCTCCAAAACCAAAAAAAAAAAAAAAAAAAATCAAAGCACCCACTTCAAAAAGTGGCCAGAGAACTAAATAGGGAGTTCTCAGAGGAAGAATTACAAATGGCCAACACACACTTAAGAAAATGTTCAACATCCTTAACCATTAGGAATATGTAAATTAAAACAACTATGAGATTCCACCTTACCCCAGTAAGGATAGCAAATATTAAAAAATCAAATGAACACAAATGTTGGCAAGGATGTGGAGAAATAGGAACACTCATTCACTGTTGGTGGGAATGTAAGCTGGTACAACCACTATGGAAATCAATATAGAGACTCCTGAAAAGGATGAATAGAGAGTTACCAACAGACCCTGTCATTCCCTTACTGGGCACTTACCCTAAAAGCTCCACACCTCAGTTCAGAGATATTTGCTCAACCATGTCTATAGTTACTCAATTCATAATAGCTAAAAACTAGAATAAACCCAGGTGCTCATCATTGGATGAATGGATAACCAAGATGTGGTATATCTACACAATGGAATTCTACTCAGCAGTAAGAAATAAATGACACATTGAAATCTGTAGAAAAATGCTCAAACTTAGAACAGATCATTCTAAGTGAACTCACACAGTCGTGGAAAGACAACCATTGCATTATCTCACTCATCTGCATTCCTAACCTGGATCAGCCTGAGTAGCTGACATATGTAAATAGCATCTTGAGACTTGGACAATAGGGTGGGGTAGGGCTTGGGGAAATGTTAAGAGTGTTGTGGGGTGAGGGGAGACACAAAACTGAACCCAAATTGAACTGGTACCATAGAATCCTTATTCTGGAAGTCAGACTAAAAGGTGGAACCCTCAAGAAGACCTTAGGGAGACCACCTGCATCAAAGGTCCTGGAGATGGTGAGATGAAACCTAACCTTAAATTTCTTCTGTTTCTCTCTTTTTTTTCTTTGCCCTTGGCACTGGCCTGTAATTCCCTGTACCAGGATGTGGTTTATATCCACAATGAGCTGTTGATCAAAGATACCTACTAGAGCCCCAAGACAAACAAGACAGACTTCTGTCAGAACACTTGATTACCCACAAGAGATTAATGGTAAGACCCTACTGCTGAAGACACCATACACTATTGGCATGGACCATGGAGAGACCTGGTTGGAATCTAGAAGAGAGCCAGTCCCCAGACAATTAGCCCATCTAGTGCTGGAAGGTGCTAAATGAATTACTGGGGGAAAGTGGCCAACAGTTGTCCAAGCAACTCAAAGTCTAAGTGACTCAGAAGCAAACAACCTGACCCTGATGCTCACATAATTGCAATGGAGGCACACAGCTATAGTGGGTAACAACTACTCTTGGATTGGCTAACAGATCCACTCAGTGGAAAGGAAACCATAGCCAGAACTGGGAAACAAGTCAGAATCATATCCCAACGAAGATTCTCCTTTCCATTGTCAAGCTCCACTAACCTTGGACTATAAGAGGGTCTACACCCTTTTAATTCTGTCTAAATTAATAACGGTTATCCCATTTAACTGGCACTGACTTCATTCTCCATTGGAGAATCTGCTTCTTTTTTTCAGACAGGAGCTGGTCCTGAGGAGATAAATAACCCAGTGCAACCAACTGAAACCACAGACGAACTGGGGACACGAGCAAGAGTGTTGCTTTCTCAGTGAACCTGATATCAGCACAAGGGTGATGGAGATAGACACAGAGAGCACTCAACACCTACCAAACCACAGATCCAGAGACTCCTGAGTGCCTATCATTGAAGTAGACTTAAAATGCTCCCAGCATAATTCAGGGAATTTTGTGGAAGAGGAGGCCGAAAGATTGTTAGAGCCACAAGTTTGGTCATTTTGTACAGAGATATTGCCTCTCCCCCATAACTGACTGATGCCCCCATAATGCATGACCCACAATCCCCATGGGGTTGACCTGCATCCCCAATGAGGAAGGCCTCTTCAGAGAAGGGGCAGGGAGGAAGGAAAGGATGGTACCAAAGTGTGTTGTTTACATACTAAATATGTCCATATCTAATAATAAAAAGGTTGAACCTGGAAAAAAATTGAAAAAAGAAAATGTACTTGAATTATATAAATATACTTAAATTAAGTGAAGAAGAAAGTACATCTAAATATTTTTTATAAAGTAGGCATGGGCTGGAGAAATGGCTAAGTAGTTAAGGCATGTGCCTGTGAAGCCTAAGGACCCAGGTTTGATTCCTAAGAACCCATGTAAGCCAGATGCACAACATGGCACATGCATGTGGAATTCATTTTTTTTATTATTTATTTGAGAGAGGCAGAGAGAGAGAGAGAGAGAGAATGGGTGCACCAGGGCCTCCAGCCACTGTAAATGAACTCCAGATGCATGTACCACCTTATGCTTCTGGCTTATGTGGGTCCTGGGGAATTGAACCTTGGTCCTTTAGCTTTGCAGGCAAGAACCTTAACTGCTAAGCCATTTCTCCAGCCCATTTTTTAAATTTTTTTATTTAGTTGAGAGAGGAAGAGAGAGAGAGAGAGAGAGAGAGAGAGAATGTGGAATTCATTTATAGAGGCTAGAGGCCCTGGCGTGCCCTTCCTCACTTTCTATCTACCTCTTCCTCTCTTTCTCTACCTCTCTCTCTCAAATAAATAAATAACATATTTTAAAAGTAGGCGTTTAAGGATTGTGTATATTAGACAGAAATTATTCAATGTTTTGACTTTTTATAAATTAAAACATATCTGATATTTTAATTTAGTATTTTCTTCATAATTACCCAAATTTATTTTGACTAACTTAGTAAATATCAATGTACTGAAAAAAATTCCATGGCTCATCATTCAACTATCTTAATTGTTCTCCTCCAGCTTGTGCCACATTACTCATATAGAAAACATTCTCCTAATTGACAAGGAGATGTTTAAATTTAGTACAGACATGTTCTTAATCTGAGTTTTTAATTTAAATATCATTTGACTATTTCATGCTGACTAATCTGTCCTGAAACTAAAATGGTTAAAACCTAATAACATCTGTATAAATCAAATAAAATTATAAAAGGAATCAGGCTTTCTTGTATACACTTTAGTTTCTACATCTGAAAAAGTAAATATTTTGAACAAATATTAACATGGGATTCTATAGTTCTATGGATGATTAGTATTTGTTTTCTCAATTACTATCATTTCATTTTTTTTTCTTGAGATAGGGTCTCTCTCTCTCTCTCTAGCCCAGGCTGACCTGGAATTCACTATGTAGTATCAGAGTGGCCTCGAATTCATAGCGATCCTCCTGCCTCAGCCTCCCCAGTGCTGAGATTAAAGGCATGTGCCACCACACCTGACATTCTAATTTCTTAAAACTTCATATTTACTCCTAAAATAAACTAACTTAAATATAAATTGGTTAAAAAATCTGATATACTATTTTAAAGAGTGTGGAGTTTAAATTTGTTGAAGAAAACATGAAAAAATTTGATATCACTATTGTTATTGCATTATTTCTACCAGACCCAAGAGGGAAGTCATTGTTTATGTCTTTGTGCAAAGCATCTCTCCATCTTCACTTCTTTTATTAATATTGTCCATGGCACTGAGCCAAATATGTTAGCATTTTCCCCAGTCTCAGCCCATCTGAATCTTTTTCAAGAACTACTGGCTGAAAAAAAAAATATTTTTCTATCCTGTGTTTACAAGTCTGAAACTCCTGCTGTTCATGCTTCTGTCACACTATGAAAGCCCACAAGCACTAAGAGAATAGAGATATCTTCAAGTATAGAAAAGAGGAGAAAAAAAAAGAGAGAAGAAGAGAGGAGAGTCTATACACATTCCAGACATCTTATCTCATCTTCCCTGAAGCAGTTTTACCCTTCCTCTGACTGGGTAGATGAGTTGATAGGCAACCCTGTTTTATTGCTTCCGTTCCTTTGAACTGAATTTCCATGACCTATAATCAAAAGCCTAGATGAATGATCCAATCTGAAAACTTAATATGATGAATTCATTAATATTAATTGTGCTGAAATAATTCATGGCATGATCACTGCTTACAGCCTAAAGACCATGTTCATCTTATCCCATATATTAGCAGGGGGTGTGATATATAGTAGAGAATTGATAAATATTGGTTGGATTAATGGAGAAAATATTTGGGTATAAATAAGAAAATGTGGTTATATGATATCTAGCACAAAACTATAGCATTTCTTGATAGATTTTTCCCTAAAATTATAAATCTTTTAAACCATAAGCATTATAACTTTACCAGAAGCCCAAGTTCTCATATTTTAAAATAATTTCTTATCATCATCCTGAACACTATCAAGATTTGGAGAATGTGAATTGGAGTAATGGTACAAAGAGCGATTGGACTGTAACTTCCATATTCTGAATGGAAATCACCTGCAGTATTGGGAATTCATAAAGTATATGAAAGCTCAGTTACACTCTAAAATGTAAACTGTTATCTAATGCAACTGCATTGTCTTCACATTTATAGGTACAGTTCTGAGGAAATTATTTAGAAATATTGCTAAGGCTTCTTATCATTAAAAAGAAATTAAAATAGCAGTAGAAAGAGTGTAATTCTAATTGTTGATCAAAATGTTCTAAACTTAACATAGGTGGCTTTAAAGGAGAGGGCCTTCCTACATACATAAAATCTAGTATGTTGTTCAAATTCATATATTCATAATGACTGTCTTCTTTATATAGAATGTATGTATGTGGTTATATAGATGTAAATACATGATTATGTCTCCTCTAAGAAATAAGGTTGCTCAAAATACCTATGACTATGGCAATCAGATTTTTTGTTGTGAAAAAATATAATAATGATCTACATTTATTGAGTAAAGATAAATCAACCAGTACACAGTTATAATCATAAAGACTTCTTATAATGAAAATCATGGGCTGTTAATTTTATCTTTTAACTGAAATATGGAATTAATTGTGCAGAATCCTTACACCTAATAATATTTCACATAATATGGAATTTACATATTTTTATTTTTTATATTAGTCTTTACACTATTTTTTATTTGTTTTTATTCATGGCATGTTTGTGTTTGTGTGTAGAGTTTGTGTGGTGTGTGTTGTGTGTCTACTTTATGCACATGTGCTGTGAATGTGTGCCCTGTGTGTAAGACAGCCTAGGTCAGAGGAACAATGTCAGCTACCTTCCTCTTTTTATTCATTTGCCTGTTTTCCTTGAAACAGAGTCTCTCATCCCAGATCTACTGTTTGTGTTGTTTCTTCAGTCAGCAAGCCCCAGAAGTTCTCTGGTCTATTCCCTGACCCCCCTCCAACACCCCACAAGACTAAGGTTATAGAAGTGCTGAGCCATCTTCCCAGCTCCTGTTTAAGCTGTTATTAAAAAAGAACTTCCTGGGCTGGAGAGATGACCCGGTGATTAGGAGCACTTTCACTGTGAGCATAAGTACCTAAGAGTGCTCCAGTTAGATCCCCCAAACCAACCACACACATCTGTAGCACTAGCCCCACAGAGCAGCAAAGATCTGAATTTCCAGAACTTCCATAAAAAGTTAAAGCTGTCAGATCAGTAAGTGACACTGACTTAAATAAGAATGGACAAAAGAGCAACAGAGTGGGACACCCAGTGATCGACTCCATCCACCACAGTAGAGCACACAGGGCTCACATGGGCACATACAAGTGCATCTGCCACACATACCACCCATACACACACACACACACACACACACACACACACACACACACACACACACAAGAATGTCTTCCTGGTGGTATAATCTGCATTGAACATCATTACCATCTTACTACATGATAAGAACTAGTATAATTGAAGAAAGACTTTTGTGAGTTAAATGTGATAAGAACTAGAATAATTTATTGCTGTTTCCATTATGAAAATTTATGATCTTGGCCTTCCCTTCTTGCTTTTGTAGAGGGGCCAAAAGAGACATACTGGCTCTTTTAACAACCTTGAAGCGAACTCCAGGAATACCACCAACAGCATGACTTTTGCGACCAAATCCAGCAACCAAAACTTCATTGTTTTCCTCAGTGAAGTTCAAGCAGCCATCATTGGACACAAATGCTATGATCTTCTTGCTGTTCTTGATGAGCTGGGCGGGGACACACTCCTGGATAGCAGAATTGGGCTGCTTAGCCTTGACACCTACTTTCTCCAGCATGATCCCCTTGGCATGGAAAGTACCTCTGAAAGGGTTGGATTTCAGGGCAGTGCCCAGGTGGGCATTCTTGTACTGCCTATCATGCCACTTCCTGTCCCAGCAGTGGCTGCAGAGCTTCCTGGCAGTACACAAACCGTGACACTTGCCCATCTACAGGCTGGGGTGAAAAATCAGGTAATGCAATTTTGACTCCCTCTTTAACCTAAAATTTTAGGGAATCATTTCTGGATTTGAGGTTGGGTTACTGCTTAACTCCTAAATGATTATCTTTCCCTGTAATCCTGATATTAATTAATGCTGGTGGACCACAGTTAGAGAATTCTTAGGAATGTTATCTCCCACTGTACATTGGTATTCAGAGATTAATGCTACTTTTCAATGTATTATTTTCCCATTCTTAATGTCAAAATAAATGGTCATCCCATGTATACAAGCACATGCCATAATCCCAATACTTGGAAGGTGGGAAGGTGAGTTTGAAGCAAGCCTGGGGTATATAAGTGAGACATCTCAGAAAAAACAATGTTCAACCTCTTGTTACAGGTATGTATTGGAGCAATTCTTATACATCCATTCACAATTAACAACACTGTAATTTTCTTCTAAGCTTCTACTTGTTTGCCTGCCTTTATCCCAACTGCTTTATTTAATGTCAACAATATTCATTTCTCAGTGTATGGATAGACATATGATTAAGGATTGGCAAATTAGAGCAGAGTGACAATCCAAGGATGTGACTTTACTTAACATGACATTTCAACAAGCTACTGCTAAAGTTATTTAAGAGACCACCTCTTTCCTCACTTGAGCCTTGAGTTTAAGTGAGTCCAATCTGTTTAACCCTACCACACGCATTTTGAGCATGAAAGAAGCCCATCAAAGGTGAGGTAGCCATGTGGAGGGAACATGAGTGTAAAGATAATTAGTTCAGTCCACAGCTGGCTCTACTTCCAGGCACTTCAGATGTGAATCTTAACATTTCCTTGCTTCTCAGGATAATGAGCTTGGCTATTTAGCACATATGTAAATAAATAGTGTCCACAATATTGGGTATTTTTACCTCTCTCTTTATTTTTTGCATTTAATCCACAGTTTGGCTTCCAATATAGATTGAGAGTATCATTTCTTTTCTTAACACTATGAAGATAGTATTCCATTCCCAAGAGTGTTCACTAACTCCTAGTCTGATGCCCTACACTACTCCCAAAATAATGGTGTAACTAAAGGAGTAGACTCATGCTGATAGGCAAATGAAAAAACAGAAAGGAAAGATGGACATTTCAGCTACCCATCAGTTTTTCTGGTCCTTTAGTCTAAACAGAGCTAAATCTTCAGGTCTCATTCTAGTTTACAAGATTAAGATGGAAACTGAGTATACTTGGAATTAAGCAGTACAATTTTTTATTAGATATTCTTATTTAATGGTGTTAATTTGATTAATCTCAGCATAAGCTTTGGGTCATCATCCCGGGCTTTTTACTGTCAAGAGACGTAATTATCTAGAGAGCAGACAAGATCTTAAAAAATGCTGTATTAACATCTTGATTTCTCACAAGGTTTTTCTCTAATTTAACAGACAAGTTCTTGAAAAGGTAGAGCAAGTCTGTCTCACAGAGATTTTTCCTCAGTTAACTAGTGTGACATGTTTTACATAACACTTCCCTGTGACTACAAATAAAAGAAATATTTAAGCTAATAAAGTAGGCTGATGTCTCACATGCTCCTCCAATCCCTGGGAATATATTAGTTATAATAATTTTGCTGGAGATTTTATCTTTTATTGGTGATATAAATTCAAGCACATTTTGACAAACTTCCTTCATATAGCCAATAAATAGTTTCTTATTGGGTAACATATGGACATTTTAGTTCCAATTATTTGTCAGTCCCTCTTCTTTGTGTCAGTAATACAAGCAAACTAGTAAATAAGTGAAATACAATCTTATATGTGGTAAGAGAAGATAAAGTATAATTAGGGAGTGAGTAAGTGGGTTGATAGAGAGTGTGGTCAGATCAATTCAGCTAGAGTAGGTGAGGGACTTACAAATCACTGTGAAATACACAGGGAAATGTGATACCCTGTTGTATCTGATGAAAATCCTTAGAGTTACACTGGGCCAAGTCAGTATGAGAGGACAGCATCATTTGATGTACTATCCCTTGCTCATCCTGCACAGTCACTTATATGCACCACACATTGGCATACCTAATTTCATAAAACAAACAGTACTAAATATAAAGGTACAGATGGATCTCAATAGAGTAACAATTCTAAAATCCCAGTCTTACTAACTGACCAGCCAGATGGCCCCTCAAAACATCAAACTAGGTAACATTTGTTTAAATGGCATTATAGATAAATGGATTAAAAAGACCTCTAAAAAAACATTCCACCCAAACACTACAAAGTACACATTCTTCTCAGCAAACCATGGAACTTTCTCAAATAAAGAACACATTTCGTAACAAAAACACAGACTTAACATATACAAACATACAAACAAATGGAAATAATTTCTCACATTATCTCTGATAACAATGGAAAAATACTAGAAATTATCATCATGAGAAACTACAGACATATACTTACATAAACTCACAGAGAGTGAACATACTATTGAATGATAAATAATTTGTGGTGTGGAAAGGGCCATATTTAATATCAGAAAGAGACTACAGCTCAAAAAAAATAGTGGAAGACAAATAGAACAGGACATGTGATGTTCTGCTCTGTCCACAGCAGGCAAGCACATGGGTGCCACATGGGCATGAGTGCACGCACACACACACACCAGAGAGGGAGAGAGGCAGAGAGAGAAATAAAGGCTATAAGAAAGGAAGAAATCAAATTATCCCTATGTACAAATAATATGATCCTGTAAGTAAGAGATCCTAAAGACTTTTCCAGAAAACTCTTAGAACTGTTTACTCTCAGAAAACTTTTGTTTTTAATAAAGGCCTTTCTCACTATATTGGCAATCACAAGCATAAGATCAACTCACAAAAATCAGTAGCTTTTCCATATACCAATAACAGGCTGTGAAGGGGATCAGAAAAGTTTCCCAGTCATAACAACTTTAGAAATAACCCTAATGAAGGGAGTAGATCTCTAATTTGAAATTTGCAAGACATTAAAGAAATTAAATACAGTACTAGAGGATGGAAAGATCTTCTATGCTCATGGAGTGTCAAAATCAGTACAGTGATGATTTTTTTTAAAGACTTGATCTAAAAATTTAATGAAATCTCTTTAAAAATCCCAGAGAGGAAGTTGTGAGATGAGCACTAGAGTGCTGCCTTCATGCCAAGCCTGACAACCTGCTCCAAGATGATGAAGACAGACACTTAGGATTCTCAAAACATACCAAATTCAGAAGATGCTGAGAGCTCAACACTAAAGTAGACTTAAAACACACCCACCATGGCTCAGGGAATTTTGTGGAAGAGCGTACAGAAAGATTGTAAGAGCTAAAGAGTGAAGGGAATATCCAGAAGCATTGCCTCTCCCCAGTCATTGACTGATTGCTGCTCTCATGACTCAGAGCACAACCCTATGAGGGCCATGAGGGCCCTCAGTGTAATTTGGGCAGGGAGGAGGGAAATGGTCCCAACACATGATGTATCCATACAATTTTTTCTACTTAGTAAGAAAATTAAAATCTCAGTGGCATTCTTCCTATAAATATAAAAGGCAAACTTAAAATTCACATAAAAGGATAAAAGATCCCAAATAGCTAAAGCGATCCTGAGAAAAAACAATACTAAAGGTAACAAAATATCTGATTTTTTCTAGCCAGTAATCTAGAAAGAGGATATAAAGGGAATAGAAAGGGAGGGGCACTTAATAAGGATGGTATTGTATATATGCAAGTAAAAGAACAGATTAATGGGGATGAAAAGGCCTAAGTGAGGTCAGGGGAAGGGATTGAGTAAAGGAAAGGTGAAGGGAGGGCTAATCAAAATCTAAGAGGATATATAAATAAGTCATATGGAAACCTACTTATCTGGACCATTTCCAAGGCCCTTGGTTTCCCACCAGGAATAGATGGTAAGACCCTATTGCTGAAGACTCCACATACTTGGGCTGCAAGGTCACTGAGAAATCCTGGTGGAGCTGAGTTGAAAGCCTCCTCCATGTGGACCAGCTGATAGAATTCTGGAAAAAGCTACACTGAATGCAGTTAAATCAGAGAGAGAAAAATCACTAATGAAGATACTCAACAGTGGACACTGCAAGCCTTAAATTTGGCCAGCCAGGCCAAATGAGAAAATGGGTGCAATAGTGGCATGTCTGTTGTGGGGGAAACCAACTGCTCTCTAACTGGACTGGAGGCCTGCTCCATATGAGGGAATACATCCCTGATACTGAAAACCTACAACAGGGGTAGTCATGAGCCCTAGGGTTGTAACATCTGCTGGTGTCTGGCTAACATATCTGATTTTAAGTCATAATACTGAGCTATAGTAACAAGAACTATGTGGTACTGGCACAAAAACAAACATGTAGTTTAATGGAATATAACGGAAGGGCTAGAATTAAACATACAGAGCTATAGCTACCTGAATTTTTACAAAGATGCCAAACTCATATATTGGTAGTCAAGGTGGGAGGAAGATTCCCTTTTCAACAGATGGTACTAGGAAATCTGGATATTAACAAGTACAAGAATGAAACAAGATTACTATTTCTCACCTATGCAAAACTCAATTCCAGATGGATCAAAGCCTTTTTTTCCCCTTGTTTTCCAAAGTAGAGTCTCACTCTATCTCAGGCTGATCTAGAATTCACTATGTAGTCTCAGGGTAGTCACGAACTCATGGTGATCCTCCAACCTCTGCCTCCCAAGTGCTGGGATTAAAGGCATGCACCACCACACCCAGTTGGATCAAAGTTTTTACTGTAAGACTTGAACCTCTAAAATTATTAGAGGAAAATATAAGGGAGAAACCTTTATGAGATAGCCCACACAAACACTTTCTAAAAGGAATTTAAATGATTTAATAAATAAAACCAAGAATAAGTAAAAAATATTGTATGAAATTAAGCTCTGTACAGCTAAGAAAGTAATGAATCAAGTGAAGGGCAGCCTATATAATGGGAGAGAAACTTGGCTTGCTATACATCTGATGTAGGGTTAATATCTAGAACATATAAAAAACTAAATAAAGTAAGTAGCAAATATCCAAATAACCCAATTAATAAATAAGATACTGAGATGAACAATTATGAATAAATGCTGTACAAATGGCAGGTAAGTTTATGAAAGAGAGCTAATGATCACTAGCCTTCTGGCAAATGCACACTAGAACAACATTGAGATTCCAATGTAAAAAAAAAAAAAAAATCTGACAAGGATATGGGAAAAAGGAAAACTGACTACACTGTTGATGAGAATGTAAATTTGTCCAGGCAATATGGAACATTATAGAACTTCCCCAAGATACTAAAGATAGAACTACTCAATGACCCAGCTATTCCACTCATGGGTAAATGTTGAAGACCACTGTCATATCTCAATGTTGCTAACAGCATAAATGTACAAAAGTAAACATGTATGCTGATGCAAGTTGAGGGATGTGATAAAATAAGTACAATCCTAACCACAGCCCCATGTTCTGTTTACCTTAGCCAATACCTTCCTAGCAAACAAACCTGTTATCTTAAAGCCACAGGCCATAAAATCAAGGAAGTTCTCTGTAGACATTCTGAATTATGTCAATTTCATTACTTGTGAGGCATACATAAGCTATTTGTAATACATGCATAAATCTAAGAATAAAAACACTGTGGACCAAGATTCAATGCCTCTGAGAGTCCCTGGTTCCCCCACTTCTCTATGTCTAATGGAGTGTTGTGAGTTTCTCTCTCTGTGTATTGCTATCTCCCTTCTAGGACCTGAAACTGCAGTGTTGGCTGTAACAGGTACATACCTAAATATATCTCAGTGAGTAGACCACAGAAACAGCTGCATATCCATATTTACTTTAGCCCTATTCACAATAGTGGGACAATGGAATTGACATAGGTGTCCATCAACAGATTAAATTAAAAAATGAGAAATATATACACAATGGAGTTTTATTCATCCAAAAAATAATGAAATTATGCTGTTTGTAGGAAAATGGATGCAACTAGACATTATGTTAGGAAAAATATTGCATTGTTTTTCTAATCTGTGGATTCTAGATTTTATACTCATATATAAAGCCACTTACATATTTATGTGTGTACAATGTGATAGTAAAAAGGATACTAAATGAATGAAACTATAGAATGACTATACAGGGAGTATAGGGAAGGAACATACTAAAGTACAATGACTTACTTGAAAGAAATGCTCTTTATGAAACTCAGTGTTGTATACAGTGAATACACAACAAAGAAAAGCACACACACGCACACAAACACACACATACACACATGTACATCAACTTTACTCTCAAAAGAGCATTACCTGTATACCACTTCCTTGAAAATCTTAGGCACCCTTGGTTTTCCAGATAGGAATATTTTAGGATATTGCTTCATAAATGTTTTATGAGCTGATTGCAAACTGGAAGATTCCCTGTGTTAAAATAGAAATTACATCATAAATATGATACAAAAATAGTTTTCATAGGAAAGAGTCCTTAAATTATTTCTGTCATACTTTAAAACTTTATCTCAATAATTGATTAAAGATTATACAAATATAAGTGTACAGTAAAATATCTTCAAATGATTCACAAATAGTTTATGTATACATTATTAGAAAATATATTTATCTGAATCTTTATAAAAAACCTCATGCATTGGGCTGGAGACATGGCTTAGCAGTTAAAGTTCTTGCCTGCAAATCCTAAGGACCCAGGTGCAATTCTCCAGGTCCCACATAAGCCAGATGCCCAAGGTGGTGCATGCATCTAGAGTTCATTTAAAGTGGCTGCAGACCCTGATGTGCCCATTCTCTCTCTCTTTCTAATAAATAAATTAAAATTACATTAAATTAAATCAAATTTAAAACCTCATGCACTATTTTTAGGTAAAAATTGATCAGTGAAATCTCAGCCACTCTCAAGGCCAGATCACTGACATTAACAGGATGCACTGGATAAGTGATGATTTCTCATTCTTGTCTTGATGAATCACAAATTCCAATGGCAGAACATGGTGGACTTCTCTATTTTAAATTTTCTCCCCAAAGTGATTCTTCCATGCATGAAGACCTTGATTCACTCACTGCAAACATTAAAATGCCAATAAACAAGGTCTACGGAAATGCGACAAATTGCCACTAAATGTCAGGCAATAACTTTTGCTTTTGGACATTTTTCAATTGGCTATCATGAAATGTTGATCAGTTTCTGAAATGCTAAACATTTACCTTGATAGTTTATTTAAATAATTAATAAAAATGATCACCTTTTAAATTTAATGTTGACAAACATTGAATCAATATTTGCTTTATAGTAAAATATGAAAATCCTTGAAAGGAGGTTTTTCTTATTTTACTGGCAATGTAAATAATAACACTTTTCAAAATATTGATAACAGCTTCCTTTTTTCTCTTGGCTAAATTTTCTCAGACATCATATTGATACTTTACACAACATAAATAGTATATGCTTTAAAATTTTTATTTCGTTTATTTATTTATTTATTTACTTTTTTTGGAGAGAGACACAGAGAGACAGAGAGAGAGGGAGAGGAAGACAGATAGAGATGGATGTTCCAGCAGCCTCTCAGCTGCTGCGAACGAAATCCAGATGCGTGCACCCCCTTGTGGTCAAGTGCAGCATTGCGCCCTTGCATCACTGCATCTGGCTAAACGTGGGACCTGGAGATTGGAACAGCTGGAGATTGGAACCAGTGTTCTTAGGCTTAGGAGGCAGGTGCCTTAACCGCTAAGCCATCTCTCCAGCCCCATTTAACTTTTTATAGATTCAAACAACAGAATATGTGTGTGCTTTAATGTATTTGGTGTTTTCATTTCTTTTCTCATACCATATAGGCATATTATTCTAGTATCTACTTTTTTTAATTTATTTTTCCTTCTTATTGTATTTACTTTTTAACATTTTTTTTAGTTTTCTTTTTTATTTATTAGAGACAGAGAGAGGGAAAGAGAGAGAGGGAGAGGAGAATGAGTATTGCCACTGCAAAAACTTTATTTATCTGGCTTATGGGAAGAATAGAGAATGGCATGTGCCTTAACCGCTAAGCCATCTCTCCAGCCCAAGTATCTACTTTTTAACATTACCAGTTTTCTGTTTTATTTTACTTGTAAAATTTATTTATTAAAGAGAGAGAATGGGCATGCCAGGGCCTCCAGCCACTACAAATAAACTCCAGATGCATATGCCACCTGTGCATCTGGCTTGTGTGGGTCCTGGGCGGGGGGGGGGGTTGAAGAGGTGGGGATCCAACATGGATTCTTTGGTTCTGCAGGAAGGCACCATAACCAATAAGCCATGCCTCCAACCCACATTACCATTTTTCTAACGGAGGCTTTCCATGTTTGAATATATGTCCCCAATATATTCAGTGTTTTATTAGTTATACTTTGCATCTGCAATCACCTTGCTAGAGGCAATGTCACTGGGGGCCGGCCTTAAGGTGTGGTGTGGGTTTGAGATTCCATTGTAACAATATGCAAAGTGTGCCTAGTAGGAGTTCCTGAAGTGTGCTGTGGTTTGGCTGTAGTTTTGCTCTGTGTGCTGTGTGCCTGGTTGGATTTTTACTCTCTCTTGCCTGGTCATGTGAGAGCAGGCCCCTTCTTCTGCCATTATGGAACTATCCCTGGATCTGTAAGCTTCAATAAATAATATTCCTTCCTCCATCACTGTGCCTAGTCTGGAAGTTCATCTCAGCGAACCTGAAGCTGTCTGCTACATATGTGTTTAATTTTATATTTAAGGTATGCAACATGATATTATAGGCAACATGTAAGTAGTAAAACAAGTTCCTATGTAGAGAAATAAATTAATCCATCTGTTTCAGTTAACCTTTTCCGTGTGCTTTCTGCAGCAAAAGCAATTAAAATCTATTCATTTTCCTACTACTGTTGTTTTGTTAAATGGACATGCTGTACTCTTCCACTGTCTTCTAAATATTCATGTTTATGCTCATGAACCAGTTATGCTCCCACGTTTGGTCACAGAAGCTCCTTTCTGCCATGGATGACAATTACTGTAGAGACTCCTAACTGGTCCAAATGATGAGAATAAGTGGTTGTTGAGTGATCATCCCTAAAGGGAATTTTTGTATTACTCCCTCAATGTCTATTGTCCCCAAAATCTTATGTAGAATTCAGTGTTTGTACCATATTATTTTTCATAGTTAATGGATACTGAGCAATCAGTTCCTTGCTAGTGAATAGCAAGGACTGAGCACTGTAGTAAAGAGTACAGTCTTTAAGGTGTCAGTAGTGATGGTTTGAGATTCCATTTGATTGAAAATTTTTCAAAGGATATGCAAATGTTATCTATGCCTTGCTCTGACAAACTTTCAGATGCATCCTCCATTCTTTTGAAAAGTAGAAAGAAAAAGCTAGAGTGTCACTTTCCCCAATCTGTCTTGGGACTATTGATTTTTCCACAGTTCCCACCAGTTTTAAGGTAGCTGTCTGCTGTGTTGTGGTTTGAATGGTTGGTTTTTTATGAGTCCTCTCCCTGCTGATGGCCCTGTTTTAAGGAATGAAAAAGTTAGGCCGCAAAGAAAGCCTAGCTTGTGTAAATAGATCATTATGGAACTATCCCTGGATCTGTAAGGCTTCAATAAATGATGTCCAGAACAACTTTCTCCACAACTGTTGCCTCTTGTCTGGAAGTTCATCTCCATGGGCTGAACCTCTGAAACTGTGAGCCAAATTAAGTTGTTCTGTAACAGAACTAAAACAGAAACCGAGGATCCTGTATTTTTTGTTTTGTTTGTGAGATCCTCTTTGAACCCTGTGATTATCTTTACAAAATACTTACAGTAGTCTCTACATTATGGCTGTATATTCATCTTTCTGAAGGTTTCTTTTTTTACAATTTCTTTGTTTTGGAGGAATGGGCATGGAGATATTGAAAGGCTTGGCTTAACAGGCACTTGCCTAAGATGCCTTCTGTACTCAAATCCAGAATCACTGGGTAGCACCTGTGTCTGGAGCTCATTTGCAAGAGGCCCTAGTGGGCCAAGTTTTATGGACTAAATAAATAAATAAATAAAATATTTTTTAAAGATTTGAGAATGCTAATCCCAGATAGGCTGACTGAATCACTGTGATTTTAAGGCCACCCTGAGACTACATAGTGAATTTCACTTCAGTTTCTAAGGGAACCCTACCTTGAAAAATCCACTGCAGAACAAACAAACAAAATTTGTTGGAATGTGTGGTTTCAGTAATACAATTCAGATTATTTTATTATTTTCTAAATATATGGCTTTTTAATTTTTTTTTTTTATTTTTGGAGGCCACAGAAAGTTTGATGAGAGGTTAAATTTGTAAAGGAGACAGATGTGTCTCTCAACTTGGCTAAAGATATGTGTGCCCCCTTGAACTGAGATTTTAAGATTTTAAGTTGGAAAACCTCAAGGCAGGCGCCTTAAAAGCAGAGCCCAGTATAGTCACTTAATAAAAGAATCTTGAAAGAGACTGGTTTTAGGTTACTGGAGCTGAGCTAACACACTTGTCAAAAACCTGCATTAGCAATAAACATTAGTCATGGAATAGGTGGAAGAAGCCCCATCCCTCCCTGAGGAGCTATTGACATAGTCCCTTTCTTGCTTTTCTTTTCTTTTCTTTTCTTTTTTTTCCTTTCTTTTTTCTTTTCTTTTTTTTTTTTTTTTTTTTTTTTTTTTTTGCTTTTGTACATTAAAACAATGGAGAGGAACCTGCCTGAGGTGCTTTAATGTCAGACTGTTATTCATTTTTAATCTGTCTTTAATCAATAAAATACTAGAAATGAAATTCAGGAAATTCAAAAAGTGTCATGTTTACAAAAAAAGACTGTAAAAATTTCCATATTACTCAATACAACTCAAAGTTGTTAATAAATTCATCATAATTTTTAAGAAAATCTGATATCATTCTTTACAAAAATAGAAAAAAATATCTAAAATTAATATGTCCTGACAAACAGCCTGGTAATTAGTTTTAGAAGAAATTGTGCATGAAAACCTTTAATGCACTGAGGGCAGAGGCAGGTGGACCACCCTGAGACTACACAATGAATTACAAGTCAACCTGGACTAGAGTGAGACCCTAACTCAAAAACAAACAAACAAAAAGAAAAAAAAAAAACAGAAGAAGAAGAAGAAAAAGAAATTGCCATAATAGATGCTGATTCCTAAATTCATGGTAAATCTAACATAGGCAAAAAAGCATAGTATGGACACCAAAAACAGATGCATGGACCTATGGAACAAGCTAGAAACCCACAAAATCTCCACAAATTACAAGGAAACCAGGAATGTGCTCATGGGCAAAGAAAATCTCAAAATATCCTGCTGAAAAACTGGAAACCCACATGCAGAAAAATGTTATCTGATCCTTATATCAAATTGAATAAAAAATTCTACCCCAAATTGATGCATGCTTAAATATAAGATTAGAAATATAAATCTACTAAGAGAAAATATAGAGGAAAGATTCATTACTTTGGTCTTCACATTATTTATTTTTATTTATCTATTTCATTTATTATTTTATTTTATTTTATTTTATTTTATTTTATTTTTTGGTTTTGCGAGGTAGGGTCTCACTCTAGCCCAGGCTGACCTGGAATTCACTCTGTATTCTCAGGGTGGCCTTGAACTCATGGTGATCCTCCAACCTCTGTCTCCCGAATGCTGGGATTAAAGGCATGCACCACTATGCCCTGCTTACATTATTTATTTTTATATATGACCATAAAGCATGAGAAAGAAAATCAAAAATAAATAAATGAGATGCTTCAAACTATAAACCTCTGCACAGCCAAGAAAACCATCCACAAAGGCAAGAAGAGAATATAACAATGGGAGAAAAATTGTGCAGATCATATATCTGGTTGAGCCATCTTCCCAGACCATGTGACTGACTTAATGTCCAAAATCATAAGGAATTCAACTCAATCACAAATACCCACTCATGGGAAGTGGGTAAAGGATCTAAACAGACATGTCCCAAAAGAACACATACAAATGGCCCACAAGCTCATTTTAAAAAGTTTGACATCAATAATAAATAGGGAAATGTAAATTAAAGCCACAATGAGATAAGGCTTCAATTAATTAAAATTTCTATTATTAAAAACAAAAGATAACAAGTGTTGGGGAAGATAAAGAAAATAGCAAGCCCTTGCACATGATGGGTGGGAATGAAAATTAGATCAATTTACTTGGAATACAGAATATAATTTCCTTACAAAAACTGAACATAGAATTATCATGCAAACTAGGAATCAACTGCTGGGTAATATCCACAGAGAACAAATTCAATGCATCTATGATATATCTGTAACCAAGAGGACGTGACCTAGAAACAGTAAAACTCAGGTCTTACATCATCATAAAAATAAAGCAAGGCCCGGGCTGGAGAGATGGCTTAGCAGTTAAGGTGCTTGCCTTTGAAGCCTAAGGATCCAGGTTCGATTCTCCAGGTCGTATGTAAGCCAGACGCACAAGGTAACACATGCATTTGGAGTTTGTTTGCAGTGGCTGGAGGCCCTGGCATGCCCATTCTCTCTCTCTCTCTCTCTCTCTCTCTCTATCTCTATCTCTCTCTCTCTCATAAATAAATAAATAAATAAATAAATAAATAAATAAATAAATAAATAAAATTTTTTTTTTAACATGAAGCAAGGCCCTCCTGGTAAGTGAAGGAAGGTAGAAGAGTTGATTGATATTGATGGAGTACAATAAAAGCAGTTTTATAATTTCAAAATTCCAATTCAGGGGAAAATGTTGGTAACAAAATGGGATTTTAAAATTATATCTTCAAGTCTTATCCGTTTAGGAATCCTCAGCCTTAAGCAGTGATCTTGACTAGTTCTCTGGCTCCAGTATATTTCCATCTGTTCCCTGTTCAGGGCCTAACTTCACTTGGTATTCATGTTTTCAACCATTTTAGTCTCTTCCTCCTTGTGACTGCTTTTTAAGCACTAAAAGGGGACCCATCCATGAATGAGTTATGTTTGTGCCACACCAAATTGTTTTCCTTGAAATATGACATATATATTCTACCCTTTCAATCTTCAGAAATAACCTCAAATGCTTTGATCTGTGTGGTAAATCAGGTACCCAGGAAAGTCACCGATGGCTTACTACTATACTTTACCCATAAAACAAGCATATTCATAGTTCTTTCAATGGCAGAAACAGAAAAACATGAGTAACTTACCTTCTATGTAGTCCTCTAATATGGCATAATGCATTCAATGCAGCATAATCAATGTGCTCAGTCATTTTCAATCCTGCAAAAAGAAATCAATTAAAAATGTGAGTAATTTTCTGTAATCTTATTAACCAAGTGTGTAAATAGAGTTTAATTGCAAACATTCATCATAGTAAAAGAATTCAATGACCATGAAAGTAAAGTGTTCGCCATCTCTGATGCACAAACAAAAATGAATGGGGTGATTAAAGTGATGATTAAATTAATTTTTAAATGTTTTTTATCTATTTATTTGAGAGACAGAGAGGCAGATAGAGCTAGAGGGAAAATGGGCATGCCAGGATCTCTAGCCACTGCAAATGAACTCCAGATCCATGTGCCACCTTGTGTATCTGGCCTTTGTGGGTCCTGGGGAATTGAACCTGAGTCCTTTGGCTTCACAAGCACCTTAACCGCTAAGCCATCTCTCCAGCCCAGAATTAAATTTTTTTATTGAGGTCAATAGAAAATTTTAATTCCAGAAAACATTGAACTTTGTGTGATATAATGTTATTTAAAGAAAAAAAAAGTCTTTCTGAATTCCTTCACAATGTGAATTGATTCCAGAACTAGTCTAGACATGATAGTTGGAGAAAGAAAATTTTAATGTGGTGTGCACTAGGGGCATATGCCCACGTATGTGCCCTTGAATTGCCCCATGGCTAGAATGGAATGTCAGCCGTTATGCTCCATCCCTCTTCCCCCATAGTTATTTGAGCCAGTATCTTATTGATCTCAGAGCTTGTCACCTGCTCAGATGATTCTTGGGTCTCTATTTCCTGGGGGAATGGTGTTACAGAAGCACGTGGCATTTAGCAGTCTTTCGGATCTCCAAGGCCTTCATGCATGCATGAAGTGACTTTAACCACTACCCCAAAGAGTGTTCTTGATATTTCTCACTTCTCTCTCTCCACTTCCCATCTCCTTCTCTCTCAAGCTCTCTTTCATTCTGTCCTTTCTTCTAAGTCCACTTCAAGCATTTGTAGGCCACCATCTTTGATTCTTCCTTCTTCAGAGGAGTTGCTATTGGGTGGAATCAACCCACAGTTCTTTTCTTTTTAAAAAAAGTATTTATTTATTTGAGATATAGAGAGGTAAAGTTAGGCAGAGAGAGAAACAGAGAGAATGGGGGCGCCACTGCAAACAAACTCTAGGACACATGCACCACCATATGCATCTGGCTTATGTGGGTTCTGGGGAGTTGAACCTTGGTTCTTAGGCTTCGCAGACAAGTGCCTTAACTGCTACGCCATCTTTATCCAGCCCTATAATTCTTTTTGAAGTGCAAATGACAGAAAAACCCACAAAAAACTCTTTAAGAAAGAAAACCTATAACCATAGCCAAGAAGTAAATGGCCTATGGTTCTCCTTCAGTGCCATTATGTAGTGGTATCTTATAAATGCCATGGGAGACCAAGTATTGATATGATAGATAGCTTAACCATGATGGGCACTGCTGGCACAGGCCCTCTGGCTGCCTCAGAAGAATAAAGGCTATTAGAAATATGAAGTAGAAAGCAGTGATAAATACTAATTCATGTATATTATTCCTTTTCTTTAGTGAATAGTTATTAAATAAAGTCAGTGATTAATGCATTTCTAAAACTTCTTAAGTCATTCACTACATTCTAACTAAGAGGCTTTGGAACTTGTAAAAAAATTATCCATTTAAACTTGGGGTTCTTGAGTCATAAAATTTGACCTTGTATAAACTCTTCATGACTTAAAAGTTCATCAGCAACAGCACACATATACATTAGCTGCCACACACACATCATACCACACATACTACACATACACCAAAAAACAAAATCAATAAACACAATAGGTTGTGTTGCACTCATGTGCAAGTAGAAATACTTCTTCACTGATCTCAGCTCAGTCCTGAGAGGGATTTGTTAACAAGAGCATTTTGATGAAGGATTTTGAGTCATGTAGTAACCTTGTATTTGAAAGCAGAGTCATTAAAAAAAAAGAGCCAAAATATTTCGATGTAAAATTGTAACTATGGAAAGACCAGATGTTAAGCTTTTCCAGTGATTAAATTTAATACAGGAACAAAGCTTAGACAGTTTCAAAGAGTACAAAGTTTACATTTGTTTTCTAATCTTGTATTCCCTCGTGAATGTGTCTTAGCCTGGCTTTTGACAGAAGCAGATGAGGCTTAACTATATAATGGTTACTGTCAAGAATCTTGACCAGAGTAAGTGTGAGAGAGAATTTAGAAGCTGATGGTTAAAAATTATTAATTGTACATTAAAAACTACATTGTGCAACTAAAAAGCCAGTTGTCCATAGATATACTCCCAATGCATATTATTGAAATGGAAAAATAAATTGTGAGTATTTCACCTGAGTTTTACTTGTTACTTTGTGTTTATATATCATTTGTTCAAAGTAAATATATTTTCCTATTTGTGTAGTTATGTAGTGTTTATAGTACACTAATCAACAAGAGTTATAAAGATCTCATAATATTATACTACATTGGGGATTTTTGCTGTACAAATATTGTTAGTTTCCTTTTTAGCATTCAGTGAGTAAAGGATCAGTTAAAGTACTTCACTGCAATAACTAATACTGTTCATATGCACTATCATATTGTATTATCCTAATATTCACCACAAAATTATTTTGCGAGTATCAAATATAACTAAAGTCTTTGTCTTATCAAGCTCTTCCTTAAGAAGTAGGTAACCATCTCTTACACAATGTGAGGAAGCACAGAAATAACCAAAGCCTTAAAAGGACTATACCTGTGCAACCAATTTCTATTAGAACAATCTTACCTGAGTGGATAAAAGGCAAAGTGAAGAACAGAGACAGCATGGTCATTGAGAAAATGTCACAATGACCCTGTGGAAATGTCAGAATACAGTTAGCTAAAACACAGAAGTCTGAAACCTCTTCAAAGTGTTGGAGTGCACACTCAAGTAATTAATCCAATAACAAGTGAAACCTTTCTTAATACAATTATCAGAGCACAAGTAAGCAGTGTGGTAGCAATAGTATCTGAAATACTAGCAAAAATCTTTGTGTGGAAACAATAGCAGCCCTTATAATCAGCTGAAAGTAAATTCTAGCACAAAGCTGTTGTATTATCAAGACATTGGACAGGAGAACATTAAAGTAGAATTATGGTAACTTCTTCCTATATAGTTGTATAGAATTCTAGGAAAAGGAAAAATGTTTGTGACTATGTGTAATAGGAGTTCATTAAATGTACTTATACTAGTGGTTGATAGTGTGTTTATTCATTTCTATTCATAAATTGTTTGTTGTTTTGTTGTTCTAAAATCCCATACTTAATCCTCCTTCAAGCAATATTGAAGAAACACAGGGACTTGAAAAATGACAACCAAATAAACCATTGTATTCCCAAGTTCCCACATAAAGTCAGGTGCACAAAATGGCACATGCATCTGGAGTTCATTGGCAGTGGCAGGAAGTCCTGGTGTGTCCATTCTTTCCCTTCTGCCCTCTCTCTACCTCTTTCACTCTGTCTCAATAAATAAATAAATTGATAAATTTTATTTACTGAGGCAGAATCTCTCACTTGTATCCAGAGCTCACCGATTTGGCTAGTCTAACTAGCCAGCTTGTCCCTGGGGCTTCTTATCTCTGCTCCTCCTGTGCTGGGGTTACAGCAGGCATTTACCACTGAGCATTTACATGTGTGCTGGGTATCTGAACCCCACTCTTGGTTCTGTTTTTACCACTATGTCATCTCCCCAACCTTGGCAAATTTCAATAAAAATTATTTTTCTTGATTACTTTGGAGGATAAATTAAGCACATGAATTGGTAGACACAAACTCTTAACATTTTCCTATGTTGATGAATATGTTACTTGCACAGTAATTTTTTAAAGTGACCCATTCACCAAAATTTCTACCCATTGCATGAGGTTTGTGCATCCTTCATTTCATTTACCTGGATGCTAGATCTTGAAGATATAAGTGAAAACTACTCATCTCAGTGTAGTGATTTAGTAGGAATTCTATCCCAAAGGGACATGTGCTTAATATTTCAAATATGACATTATAAATATTAAGAATAGTTAAGGAATACAGAAAAAGGGACAGAGTTCAGTCACAGAGGAGCTTACTTCATAGTTGAGAGGGCAGGAGAGTCTATAGAGACTAAACTAGTGGAGAAGAACATTAAGGAAATGCCATGATAGGTGACATTAAGGAAAATGGGAAACAAGCTAAAATATGAGACTATGGTGAGAATTATGATAATTCAAGGAATAATGCTGCTCTCTGAATCAGAGAAGTTAGCTATGTTTCCTGGAGACTAAGCTGAGGTACAAATTCAACTATATTCCTACACATTTCTTGGATAGCTATAATCCCTTATCTGTTCTAAGAAATACACATTATCTACAAAGACCTACTGAAGAGTCTGAAATGAGCTTCACTAAAAACTTTGATTCTGGTCACAGGAAACTATGGAATTTTTCCTAAGAGATAGTGAAGTATGAGGCTGGTAAACCTGGACAATTCAGAATCTGCCCTACATAATTCACATCCCTTTGAACTTGAGCTACCACTTTAATGACCAAAGGAGGCTTTGTGGAATGTTGTCAAGCAGCCAGGAGGACTCCTACCACAGGATGGGAACTCTGACACTCCTGTGGTGAAGTGAATGTCTAATGAACCTAGGAATTTCCCCTAGGCCTGCCCCACCATGTCCCATCTGCACTAATGATGGATTTAAGGAATAGGGATAAGAACATTTCTTTATAAATGAAAGTATAAGAGTTATAACGCAGGAGGGAGATTTCAGCTAAATCATGAATGACATGGACACCAGATTATGGGAAAAGGATTGTAATATAAGATAGGAAGTGAGTAGGGCCCTAAAATTTAGAGTGAAAGTTAATATGATCATTTTTTAAATTATCCCATGAAACAAGAAATTTGTTTGCCAATATATGTTGGAAGGAAGACCAGAGATTAGTTCTGTGATGGATGGTTTATCTAACAGACTAAAAGACTGAAAAACAGACAATCATGGAGTCTCAGAATAGCAGCCTAAGACTGGGGGAGACCTAGTCTGACATCTAGTGGACAGATCTGATTGACAATGCATTGCAATTCACTGTTTTCCTGTAAAGGCACAATTGAGCTCCTTTAAATTCCCATAACTTCATGTATAAAGGCCACTCAAGATTGATACAGAACACAAGGACATTCAGAAAGTTATAACTTTGATAACAAAATGGAAATGCTTTCTGTTCTGTTTTGAGATAAAGACTTGTTAGACTCCCTAAGCAGATCCTTTTGCCACTCTCTCTACAATGCTGAGATTACAGCCCTGGGTCACCCATGCCCTGGGAAGAGAGAGAGTGTGTGTTGCATATGTGTGTGCAGATGCCCCTTGCATTTATGGAGGTCAAAAGAGAAGATCAGGTGTCATACCACCACTACCCTGTGATAGCTCATCTATGTATTTTCTTAAGACAATTCTCTCACTGTTTCCAAAGCTTGCCAGTTTTCAATACCCACCTGTTCTCTGTTCTCACAAAACTTGAGTTGCAGGCATGAGTGGCCGTGCCCAATAGTTTACATGGACTAGGAGGAAGTGAACTCACGGGGTCTTGGGCCCTTCAAGTCTTCATACTAAGGCAGGAAGCCCTCTTATCCACTGAGCCATCCTTCCAACCTCTGTTGTTATTTTTACAATGAAACAACCAATTTTTTTCTTTGCTATTACCAACACTGACTCTAGTTCTAAAAAATCTTATAAAAGTTTTCCAGTATCCCTCTTCCTAAGTCAAATGGCATTTTCAGACTTATTGTTACTTTTTATAGTTGCACAGGTACATACACAAATGTTCAACCATTTTTTCTACCTCATATATCTTTTTGGAACTTCTATTCTCATTTCTGTTACATTCACTTATTTATTTTTTATCTTTATTTATCCATTACAGTACACTTATGCATTTTTCTCTTCTACTAACAAACCCCCCTGCCCCTACCTTTTGTTTTACCTATACTTCTAGGATTTGAATAGTTTAAAACTTTAAACTGGTGCTCTATTTACTTTTCCAAATAAATACATATTTTGAGGCTCCTTTAATCTTTAGCTACTAAAGAACTGAAAGACTCACAAAATACAGAAAATTTCCTTGACATCTTTAGGAATGATGGCACAGCTTTTTCTTGCTTTCAGTAAATGCTCTCCATACAATGGAAAAGAGCAAAGAAGAGCATTCACATAAGAGCACTATCTTGTTTCTAGATTCCTTTGCATGTCTCTGGTCTTGATGGCTTACTTTCTCCTCTGCATCCTAATGTGCTGGAATCTGTGAAGTGCACCTACAAATGCTTTGAGAACATAAAACACTTTTGTTGTGAGAAAAGCACAATTCATTCTCCTAGAGAAACAAAATGGACAGCATATTTTAAAAACATACTTCTCAGAAAGATAAACGTTTTTTAAAAAAAAAAAAAACCTACAAGGAAGATGGAGGCTCAGCATAGTGATGCCAACAAAGGCAGACAATTAGACCAAAGCTTCCAATCATAAAGCAACCAATGAAACCAATGCCCCTAACCATAATGCAAGGGGAAGGCAGCTTCCTGTCTCCAACTGACGTTTTTCCTTCTTTCTGTCTGTTCAGGAGATCAAATTACAGCAGTGGGCCAATGTGTACTTAACCACATGCAATTTCACCCAGGTGGTAAAACTACTATATGCTCTTCTAACTGCAAGGTCTTTGAAATAATTCACGCTAAGAATAAAAATTGGCAAGACTCTTGCTTGTGAGAACACTCAGACCTTCCCTGGGGTTATCAAGCTGTGAAGAAACCCCAGGCACAAGTCAGAGGCTATAAAGGTGAAGACTAGAAAGTTTCCAAGGAAACAAAAACTATGCACACAAAACCAACTCAGAAGCTCAGCTGTGTGAAATGCCTGAGGCTGAGTTTCACAGGCAATGAGAAGACAGTACAGTCTTTGAAGAAGAGTGGTATGTGGACTCCCTTAAATCAAGAGAAGCAAGGGGACAAATGGCAAAGTAGAAGTGATGCTTATGCACCATGTGGGCAAAGATTCCAGGGAATTGGGTAAGGAGGAAAAAAGAACTCTGTAGGTTTTGTTGCTGTTTTTATGAGAGTAAGTTCATTTTCATGAATGATATTCTGAGGAACTTCTGCCCCTTCACAACGATCTGAAGCTTATTAAATAAGACCCTAAGCTTTGTCATCCTTAACTGTAAAAGGGACCGTGTATTCTTTATTCATTGTCCACAAAGACAATCTTACAAACCAATTGTCTGAAATGTAGTGGCTTTGAAACAACACCTCTAGGCTGGAGAGATGGCTCAGTGATTAAGACACTTGTCGGCAAAGCCTAAGGACCTGGGTTTGATTCCCCAGTATCCACGTAAAGCCATGTGCACAAGGTGGCACATGCATCTGGAGTTTGCAATGGCTAGAGGCCCTGGCATGCCCATATTCTCTTTTGTACTTTCTATCTCTCTCTTCCTCTCCATCTCCCTCCCTCCTTCTCTCATCTGCCTAATCCCTCTTTCTGTCTCTCTCAAATAAATAAATAAACTATATGTATGTGACACCAGTACATTTTCTTACAGTTCTGAAAAATCACAAGTTTGAAATATGTCACTGAGCTCTCAGGAAGGTACCAGCAGGCTTATATTCCACTAAGGTATTGGGGAAGAGCTCGTGTCTTTGCCTGTTCTAGCTGCTCCACACGGCCTTGACTATCCCTAGCACATGTCTCACTTCTTCCCCAAAGTTAGCAATGGCCACATAAGTCTTCCTTCTTCATTAATGAAAGCCCTTGTGAATACAGTGGGCGCTCAAGTTACTAGTTACTGTCCCCCAGCTCAAGATCAACTGATTAATCTGCCTTAGTTCATTTGTAGCCACAATTCCCCCTGTTTGGGGAGAGTAGCCTATTTACCTATAATTTCTTGAGATGGGAATGTGAACATTATTGGGAACTATTACTCTGCCTACCACAGACTATGCAAGGTTCCTGTAGAAAATAATAGCACAATTTGAAAAATGCTTACACAATGTTTCTAGAAAACAATATATGTTACTCATATAATTATGTAAAGAGGAAGTGGATATGCACCATTATATCTAACTTTACTGAGCAAATACAAACAAAGATGTATGTAATAACTACAGAATTTAAACAAACATTCTTCCTTATGTCTATTGCATTTTGAGTCATTCCCACTTATAAGTCCTTTAGAAATAAAGTGTAGTCATTCTACAGACTAAATTCATCAGCAATACACGGGCCTTCATGAGATCATTATTTCAGGAGTGAGAACCGAAGGGTACAGAGGGAAATCATTGACTTGCTGGCATTAACACAAAGGCACAGCCATTAAGCAACCAGGACATGTCTCCAAAGAGAAATCGCAGACAGCCTCACACAGGAGTCTGAAGAGAACATTGGGAGTTCTGCTCTCTGCTGCTTTCTGTTGCCTCTATTCAGTTCTGAGATCTAAATTACTGCTGATTTTTCATCTTTTAATCACTTCAGAGAACTTAAGTGTCCTTGGGAAGCACTGAACAGTGTAGCACATTTCTAATCCGATTGATTCTAAATTAATTTGATCTCTTAACTCCCAGCTATTGAGCTTTCTGAGCTGCTGGGAAAAAAAAAATCTTAGGATGATTTCTTTTTTCCTCTTTCACAAATAAATTCTGACAATATATAGTGAGGTTTGGGGACAAAATTACATTTGAATACTTATTTCCATCTAAATAGAAATAGAAAACTTTGACCACATAGAATATTTTATATAGGAATATATAAACATATAAAGTATGTTACATAAGAATATATAAACATAAAGACTAAATTTTTAAGGACTTAAATATTGTTCAAATCATAGTAAACACCCCCTAAGGGTGTTTATGATATATTTTCCCTGAAGATTATAACTATTAACTCCCATAGGAAGATAAAAGAAAAATACCAAAATTAATATTTTATTGAATTTTTTAAAGCCCATCAGTGTAACTTATGTTACCTAGACTTATTCTTAATTTTCAACTCTGGCACTATTACAAGTTCCTAGTAAGTGTGTTGATGTTAAAATAATATATCTGTGAGTTGGGTGGCTATAACAGTGTATACCATCTTGATTGTTGTGGGATTAGATTGACTATATAGAATAATACTGCCAATGTCTAACTTTCAAAGTATTGAATTTTATATTATAAATCAAAAGCCATAAAAGTTAAATTAACTGATAATAAATTTTACTGTCTAAATAATTGAAATTATCTTTTTCCCCTTTTAAACTTAAAATGAGAATTCTCTAGGGAAAACTAAGTATTAACTACTCCATGATGGCCAGTAAGAACAAGTCCAGTAAGGACTGGAAGCTTTTCCAGAAACAGAAAATTGTTGGGCTATGTCATCTTTCTGGGACTCTGTTTTCTCTTCTTCAAAAGAATTTCAAATTTATATGGAAGAGGCATATTTTGGCAGCTCTAAGGTCTTATAAAAGTCTTTATTTTATGGAGAAAATAGTATTTTGAATCTAGAGAATGGAAGTAACCTCAAGTCAACAAGGCAGGATTTATTCACTACGTCCCTTCCATTCTACTAGGCTGTCAGCAAGGTGATCAGTGCTCCTCCTGATCCTCAAATCCCTGTCTCTTAACCCTGAAGTAAGCATCAAAGGGACAAAAGGACAAGATACTCAATGTGGCTGCCACTCACTTGGTATACTGCGAGGTGGAGGAGGAGGCACATTTTTAATAGCTTCCAGGTGAGCCAAAATCGCTGTTGAGAGAGCAGACAAAGGCATCTTAAAGGCTTGAAAGCAGCTAACAAGAGGCTGTATGAGGATCAAGTAAGGGCTCTTTTCCATAGAGCATCATAAAGCGGAACCTTCAGGCCTTCTCTGATAGGCTGAACCCACAGAATCCTCCTGACAGTTCTGACACAAGTGTTTGCACAGCAAGTGAAGAATGAGGTGGAGATCCTGAGGAAGTATATGAGAACCCAGTGCAATTGATGAAGGAGGCTGTGTATGTGGAGCAGAGGACTAAGGAAAGGCATTGTCTTCCACAGGGCAGATTCAGCACTCATGAATCTAACTTGGAATTCCCTTTGATGGTCTCTGTAATCCAGTATTCTTTCCCAGCCTACTTGGTTTTTACACTGGAAATCATGGACCTTTGTGGTAGCAGCAGCAGCAACTAGTGTATTTATACTGTTCTCCATGGCTACATATGTAGAGTAAAATAATTCTAATGATCACAGACCAAAAACCTCACTACTGCTTATTTGTAACCATATTCTGTTGGGGTGTGAATAAGTTTTCAGATATTTTCTTCTGAAGTCCCATTAGCAAGTTGGCATGCTGCAAAGTGGAGTGGAAGGCACATCATTAAGAGTGATTATGTGAGGGGCTAGAGAGATGGCTTAGAGGTTAAGGCATTTGCCTGCAAAGCCAAAGGATCCCAGTTCAATTCTCCAGGATCCATGGAAGCCAGATGTACAAGGGGTGCAAGTATCTGGAGTTTGTTTGCAGTGACTGGAAGCCCTGGTGCACCCATTCTCTCTCTCCTTCTATCTCTCAAATAAATAAATAAACTATATATATATATATATATATATATATATATATATATATATATATATACTTTTTTTTTTGACGATGTGAGACCAAAGAGCTGCTCAAGTGAAGGAATAGGCATCATGTTGGGACCAAGATTGGCTGACCACGGGCTACTTGAGAACTAAGTTGTGTCATTTTCTGAGCCCTTTATGATGTCATAACTACCTTGGGTCATAGTCATAATGATTGTGACTGCCCTGTACCTAAGCTGGACTATTTGAGAGTAACCCTTTATCATCAACTTCATTTAGATAACAATAATAACTAGACTGGGAAATATTTGTTGCATTTCAAAAGTAGCAAATTTATCTCACAATAGTTCCTATGAAATTACAGAAATACAAAGATTGATAGGATAGGCAGAGGATGGCTATTCAAAATAATCAAGATGTTATTGACCTAGGTGATTGTAAAATTAAACCAACATCTCACAGGATTTTGTAAATTTACTGATTATGAACGTTACTGTATGAACATATTGGTCATTTTCCCATGGGGTTAGATTCTCATGCTCCCTCTTCTTCACACCCATTCCACTGAAGGCCTTCATCAGTAGGGCTATTGGTATCCAATGTGGAGTCATGAACGTACCAGTCACTCTCTATGGAGGTGAGCATTGCCTTGGGATACTTCTCATTCTGTGGCTCTTACAATCTTCCTGTCCCCTGTTCCACAATATTCCCTGAGCCTTGGAGGGTATGTTCTAAATGTCCTGTAATATTGACCTCTCTCCTCTAATTTTCAAATTTGATTAATTTGGGGTGCCCTCAATGTTTACCACCATGTATTTCCCGGGAGTAAGTCAGGCTAGCATGAGAGCAGCAGTCATCACAAGGGATGTTTAAGGAGATCATTAAACATGTAGTCTGGAGGACAACTGAGAACAGAACCCTTCACCAATTTGACAGCATTAGCAATTCCCATACCTACTGTGGTAGTTTGAATGAATGCCCCCCCACTCAGGTGTTTTATTAAAACTTGTGGGCTGGAGAGATGGCTTAGTGGTTAAGGGGCTTGCTTGTGAAGCCTAAGGACCCCAGTTCAATTCCTGAGTACCTATGTAAGCCAGATGCACAAGGTAGCACATGTGTCTGGAGTTGGTTTGCAGTGTGGCTAGAGGTTCAGGGGTATCCAATCTCTCTCTCTCTCTCTCTCTCTCTCTCTCTCTCTCTTTCTTCTTTTTCTTCTTCTTCCCTCCCTCCCTCCCTCTCTGTGACTCTCAAATAAATATATAAATAAAATATTTAAAAATTAACTTAAAAGCTTGTAACTTGCAGCCTGATGTGGTGGCGCACACCTTTAATCCCAGCACTCGGGAAGCAGAGGTAGCTGGATTGCCATGAGTTTGAGACCACCCTGAGACTACATAGTGAATTCCAGGTCATCCTGAGCTAGAGTGAGACCCTACCTCGAAAAAAAAAAAAAAAAAAAAAAAAATTGTAACTTGGGCCTCCAACTGCCTGACTGAATAAAGTGTCATTGGGAGCAGACCTAGGGTCCAGCCCAAAGGTATGTTTGGGGACAGATCTGAATTCCAAACCAAGATATGCAGAGGTTTGAGCTCAGGGTACAGATCCGGCTTGCTGCCAGTATGCATACTGCTTGTTTTTCTGTTTTCTTTTTGTTGTTGTTGTCATTGTTGTTGTTGTTGTTGCTGCTGCTGCTGTTGTTGTTGTTTGGTTGTTTGGTTGGTTGTTTTTTGTTGTTGTTTTGTTGTTTTTTTTTTTGGTGTTTGCTGACTGATGATGGTTTCTCTTGAGAGGCAAAAAGAAATAACATGCTATTATCTGGATCTGGCTTCTTGTAAACTCATTCAATAGCCAGACAACAGTACTGCCATTTTAGAACAGACAGCCATTTTGAGTAAAAATCCCAGGCCCTGCTCAGATAAGGAACTAGTTGACTAATGCGCTGACTTTCGCTTCTGTAACCCGTGCTTGCTTGCTCAACTACAACCCCACCTTGCCCTGGGAAGTATCTACTTCAAGGACATTCCAGAAATAAACAACCGTGGGGAGGGGGGGGCTCCAGCCTCTTCCAAAAAATAAGTCCTGTAAACAAACTGCAGACCTAAGATAAACAGCAGTTGCAACATGATGTAACCACTGTGTTTCTTTCCCTTTATAAACCCCTTCCCTCTGAGGGTCGGGGCTCTCTCCCACTCCCCTTGCGATGGTCTGTGTGGATTGAGTCCCTGCCTAGGCTTGAAAATAAAGAATCCTCCTGCTTTTGCATTCGAGTGTCTCAGCTTTCTTGGTTCACTGGGTGACTCCCGAGGACCCCAACCTTCACTTGGGGGTCTTGGCACTTCACTCTCTCTGCTTAGATTTCTGAATGGGAGCAGTTTCTTCTACTATTGATGGAATTTCCCTTGAATCTGTAAGCTGAATAAATCCCAATCCTTCCCTAAACTGTGCCTGGTTTGGATGTTCATCCTAGCAATGTGAAGCTGTCTACAACACCTGCAAAATTATTTGAAACACACAAAATTTTCAAAACATCTTCCCTAACAGACTTTTCCATTCCTTTCCTTTATAATAACTCCTAAGCAGATGGAGTCTCCTTAATGGAGCTGGCATTCTCCTGAACAAAACAAAGAATACAAGATGTTTAGATTGCATGGAATTTTTAAAGGATAGCCCATTGAACCATTTTTCACTAGATTTGGAAATATCCTAGTGTCTTAATGCTTTTTCAAAACACACTCTGAAAGTCACAAACCCATTTGTACTCCACTTACAACCAATCTCTTGCTATTTATTTGCTCAAAATTGACTTCAATAACATGAGACAGAAAAGACTAATTCAAAGCATTTCTGTTGAAACTTCTGTTCTCAGAAAAATAATAATTGAATGGCCAATAACAGTTGGGCTATGTTTGGCTTGCCATGCTAAGTGACTTCTATGCATCATCTCCTATCTAGTTTGGCCTGTGCAAGACACCGTCCCCATTTTGTCAATTTGGAAACAAGGTCTTGGTTATATTAAATACAGTTCCATATTTTGCAGCTGTTGAAAAACAGCTCCATTGATGAAACTCAGGCTTATTCCATAGAACAACATTGGTACAGACAAGAGAAAATAGGTTCAGCAATCTTTTTTAAACATGGTTTAGATGCTAACATCTCTTGTTAGAAGAAAACCCTGACTTAGGCACGTACCTGCGTGGACTCTCATGTTGTGAATATTGGCTTGCACTGATTCCTTAGATTCACAGTCCATTTCCTCTCTGGACATTCCTTTGAACTCACATTTTTCTCTAAAAGAGTGGCACAAGACTTCTTTCCCATCCTGTCTATCCCTTACATATCCTTCCTTGGTATCTTGTGAGAATATGTAGCCAGAGAACATTCACAGAGCCTAAGCATATTCTGGGGTGCTTCCTTCTTCTTGGGATGAATCCATGAATTCCCTCTTTCCTAAACACATTGTCAGCCTTTCTACTGTACAGCAAGGTAGTATGGGACTCAGCTTCGTCCAACCTACTACCCTTTCATCAGTGGGACAAAATACCAGGGAAAGCAGCTTAATGGAGGAAGGATTCACTTTTGCTCATGGTTTCCTAGGTTTCAGCCCACATTTGGCAGGTGACATCGCAGGAATGCCATGGTAAAAAGCAACAACAAAGCAAGCCACAGAACACATAGAATCCAGAGTAGCTGAGACAGTCAGGAGGGATCCAGGCACAGTAGAACCCTTCATAGTCATGCCCTGAGTGACCCACTTCCTCCAATTAGTCCCATCTCCAAACAGTCTACTCAGTCACTCATCAGAGAATGAGTATTAGGGATTTCATGACACAAACACTTCTCAACGGCTGGCAATTAAGCTTTTATTTATTTAACATGTGGGCCTTCCTGGGACAGTTTTGGATTCAAACCATTCTAGAATTCCCGCTTTTCTGCTCCAATTCTGTTTCCGAGTTGTTGTCCCTTCCCTATCTTCTTTAATTTGTGAATGTGACTTTCACTTCACAGTGCTACCCAGTTTGTGCCACATGTGACTTTAAAAGATATCATTCCCATCAAACATGCCAGTTGCCATCTAATTTTGTTTTACTAGTGTAATCCCGTTGTTGTTTGGGTTTGACATTTTGAGACTTGAACTTCCATGTGCTGTGCTATTCAAAGTTGACTAAATATATGTGCTGAGCTGGGCTTTTCCCCACGACTCAAGGAAGGACATTATTCTTCTTTCTTTATTGCTCCAGTGTTCCACTCTACACTTCCACAAATCACTATAATTTGTGCCACATTGTACATGAAATGTCCTGTAGCAACTTCTGAAATGGCCTGTAATATTATAAATCATTGTGCTATTTTGGTATAAAATGTAGCTTAGGTAAATATCCATTGTTGTGCATTTTTTTCAACAGAGAATTATTAGTCACATTTATTGTTCAGAAAGAAAGCCTGCTAGCAGACACATTTGTATTATTCTTTTTCTTATTTATTTTTTACATTTGTTATTATTAACAACATATTTTGTATGGATATGTGTTGGTACCCTCTTCCCTTGTCCCTGCCCCTATTCTACTGGCTATCCTCCTCAGTGGGGTTGCAGGTATTCCCCCATGGGATTGTGGGTTATGTGTTGTGGGAGCAGCTGTCAGTTTTTGAGGGGAGATAATGCCTCTAGACATGATGTCTCAACTGGTGGCTCTTACAATCGTTCTGCCTCCTCTTCCACAAAACTCCCTGAGCCGTGGTGGATGTGTTTTAAGACTACTTCAATGATGAGCTCTTAGTCAACCCTCACTAGTCTTGGCCAAAAGAGGGGCTACATAAATCAAATTCTTCCTAAATTAATAATGCTTTTACTTTATTTCATTCTTTTTTAATTATTTTTTATTTGAGAGAGAGATGCAGAAATAGGCAGGTATAGAGAGAGAGAGAAAGAGAGAGAGAGAGAGAGAGAAAATAGGCTTGCCAGGGCCAGCCACTGCAAGCAAACTCCAGATGCATGTGCCCTCTTGTGCATCTGGCTTACGTGGGTCCTGGAGAATCGAGCCTCGAACAGAGGTCCTTAGGCTTCACAGGCAAGCGTTTAACTGCTAAGCCATCTCTCCATCCCCTTCATTCTTTTTTATATTGACAATTTTATACATGTACACAATGTGCCTTGATTATAATCCCCTCCCATTATCTTCTCTGGACTACCCTTACTTTTCCCCTCCCCTGACCCCCTTCTTTCTAAAACTAGTCTTTACTTCCACTTTGAGGTAATTTTTGGACTGCTATAGTTTGCCACATGAATACTTTCATTAATCATGGTTACATGATATCTACAGCAAACATATTGATGAGATGAAATAATGGCTTAGTTAAAACAAAGCTGTGGCTTCTTTAGATCAAATGTAAGAGACAGCCATCCAGAAAATTCTGACTGAAACATAGGTTTGGATCACATCATTTCTAATATTTACCTATTTTCTATGACACATCAAATTGTTCTTCACAATTGTGCATTACTCTGAAAAAAATATATCCTAGTTTCCCAGAGCTGTTTCCTTTATGAACTATACCAGTCAGGGCTGGATTCAGTAAGAGTCCATGGAACAAAGGCTTATTATTGAGGTTTCAGACTATATAACACAGACTTCCCATAAGTCATTACATATCTCTTACATTGTTTAGTTAAGATTTCCCCTAAACCCAGTCCCTAAATAGATTGTGCTGGTCTAAATGTAAAATGCCTCCCATAGCCTTAAGCCTCATACCTAACCATCAGATTCTGGAGCCTTTGTGAAGTGGACCCTTGCTGGAGGAGGTGTGTCATTTAGGGTGGGTGTTGGGGTATTATAGCCCAGCCCTGCTTGCCACACTTAGCTCACTCTCTCTCCTTCCTCCCTACTGATTGGGAGATGTGATGCCATGCCATGTTGTCTGGTACTACTGTGCTTTTCATGCCACATACATCTGGAGTTTGTTTGCAATGGCAAGAGGAAACCCCTTCTTTCTTTTATCTCTCTCTCTCTCTTTCTTTCTCTCCTGAAAATAAATAAAAAATATTTTAAAGCATCAAAACTTTTTGAAATAAGTTTTCACTATTCTTGATCAAAACCTTTCTAAAATAATTTTTTAAAGTTGTAGAACATTTTTGACTTCCTTTCTCAGGATCATTAAAAATACCAATTATTATACTTCATTACTGTAATGGTGTCTTATGAAGTTATTTAGCTGTCATAATCTAAAGATTCTCTCTTTAATTTGGGAGATTTCTGATTTCATAATATTAAAAATATTTTAGTCAATGAGTTCTAGTATCTGTGAATATGAAAAATCTTCTCTTATTCTTTTCTTCAATTAGCATTATCCAAGGCTTCCTGGACACACTAGCTTACTAACATGTGTGAATATCTAGATGCACAGACAGAATCTCATTTCCAGGGTGGCCCTATTGCCTCCACAACTGGCTTAAGCTTGGACACAGAGACATTCAAAATGAATTATAGGGCTGTGGTGATAGCTAAGTGGTTAAAGTCACTTGCTTAGAAAGCCTGCCAGCATGGATTCAATTCCCCAACAACAAAATAAAAAGTGTAATGCATCACATATTTATTAAACATCATCAATAATTTTTTTAAAATTATTAACTACTCAAAAAGAGGTCTTTTTATTTTTAACATTTTTATTTATTTGAGAGAGAAAGAGATTGAGAGAGGGAAAGTATGGTAGGGGCCAGGCCTTCTGCTTATGTAAACAAACTCCAGACACATGCACCACTTTGTGTATCTGGCTTATATGACTACTGGGGAATTGAACACAGGCTATTGGGCTTTACAATAAAGTACCTTTAACCACTGGGCCAGCTCTCAAGTCCCTGTCACTTGCTTTTTAAAGTTCTACATACAACTACATATAAGTAACTACATATAAGTAGGTCTTAAAGTTCCTTGGGCATGATGATGATGATGATGATGATGGCTATAAATGTTTTGGGAAAGCAACATAGTAGGGAGGAAATATGTGATGTAGTATTAATATGAATTATTACTAAGAATATATGAGGGATGTATGAATCATTAAATACCATAAACAGGTTCTAAATTTATACTTACATATTAGATTACACTTATTGGACTAAAATCTAGTCTAAAACATATTTTCAGTCCCAAATTTAAAATACCATATGTATTTTTAACTTTTAAAAGCAAGGTCTCTAGGGAAAATATTATAGAAATTCTTCAAAGAAAAACTACTCCAATACTGTCTCTACAAAACATTGAAAAAGACTGTCAAGCTGAGCACTGACTGATGATGACCCTAGTTGGGATGTCTGTTCTTAGCTCTATTTTCAAAAGCATCAAAGTCATTCTTGAGTCTCCTGGTAAATTGTCAAATCTGTCTGGAGTTGCTGTTACTTTCCAGCTATATATGTCTATCCACAAAAAAAAAAAAAAAAAAAAAAAAAAAAAAAAAAAAAACTTGAAAATCCCAAAGCCTCAAATAAACTTCAGCCTTTGAATTTGAGTTCTCATCAAAGAGGATTGATTTTATTTATCTTTTCTTTCCTAAAAGCATCTACCAGTTAGTGAGTTACCTGAATAACACTCATTGCAATAGTAGCAAAATTCAAAATGAGTTGACAATATTCTCTCTCATATGTGTATCCTAGCTTCAAATTGCTAGGATTTGTGGGCATGAATCAGAGTGAGTGTCTATAGAAGTTAGGGAAGGGGCTATACAAGTAGCAGAGCACATGGGACATGAAAGTAGTTGGGGCAGGGTGTAATAGTGAGAGGTTTAAGCAGAATAAGGTTGGAGGAATGAGGTGACGTGAATGGTGCAAAGATGAACCAAAATGAAGTACATGAAATAAGCCACATGGAAACCTCCTATTTGGTAAGCTAAGACAAATATAATTCATTTCTTTAAAAAGTTTTTGAACAAAGGTCCCCTACATGGGTAGTTAATCTGCTCCCAGAAGCCACAGTGTATTAGTCAAAAATTCCAGTTTATGAGATGAGATTGCTCCCAATGAGTTGGTCAAAGAGGTCACAGTAGACCCTAAAACAATATTAGCTTTTGTCATTACTCTTGGTTACCCATCAAAACTAGGTAGTGGTAGAAACTAGGAGGTGAGTAGGTCACTAGATAAATGCCTTGAAAGAGCATATTGTGTCCCTGGCATCTTCCTGGCTCCTCAGCCACTGTTAGGTGAGTATCTTTATCATATGCTCTCGACCATGATGTCCCATCTCATTTCAGGCCCAAAGCAATGGAGCCAGCTGACCTTGGACTAAATCCTATGTAACCATGAGTCAAAGTACATCATTCCACCCTTAAAGAGTTTGTCAGATATTTATTCAAAGGAATGAAATCGCACCTAACATAAGAAATTGGTACCAAGAATTAAGTCATTGCTATGACTATTCCTGATAAAATGGGATAAAGTAATTCCATATCTTCTTCATAGGATTGAGAAAAATAACTATAATGCTATATGCTAAGCTTACTGGGTGGTTCTGGTGGGATCTCATCAGAAATCTGACGGGAATGAGGACAGTGAAGATTCTCCTCATGTAGTTTCACATGGGAACAAGGACTTTATGGGAATATACTGGAGGCCACTGTGTTACTCTGTGGCAAAGAACTTAACTGTCTACATTTTCCTTGATCTTAGACTTGGTAGAAAGCAGAGTTTTAAAATAATGGATGGGAACTAGGGGTTGTTTTGTTGGTTAAAGTGCTTGCTTGCAAAGCCTGCTGGCCCAAGTTCAATTCTCTGTCACCCATATAAGGTGGCACAAGCATCTAGTATTCATTTGCAATTGCAAGAGACCCTGTTGCATTCTTTCTTGATATCTCTCCCTCCCACCCCCCTCTCTCTCTTTCTCTCTCTCTCTTCTCCCTCTCTCTCTTTCTCTCTCCCCACACACACATACATACAGAGTAAAATAAGTAATTATTAAAAACAAAAGCAATGGACTACCCAGGCATGATGAAATATATCTTAAATCCCAGCATGTGGAAGACACAAACTGGATGATCATGAGTGTTGGACAGAGGTGAGAAGATTGTGGTATTGCAAATTTAATGCTGTCCTGGGCTACATAGAGAGACTTTGTCTCAACAAAGAAGGTGACAGACTACACTAAACTGCAAAAGGAAATTTCAAGCTGGCATAATTACAACTGACTACTTTGATTTGTTAATAATGAGAATTAGGAGCAAAACATAAACAATGGATGAATTTTGGGAAGAAAAGGAGCATCTTGAAAATTGCAGGCAAGGTGTTTTTGATGGTTAATCTTCATTATCAACTTGACTGATTTGATTTAGAAGTGTCTATCACCTCTATCACACCTTCCAGGGTCCAGGAAAGTGGCAGATTCAATAAGTGCTGCTCTCACTGCTAGCCAGAGAACTTTTTCCAGGGACATAGTGGTAAATACCAAACAGAGACAAAACTCATCAAAGCAGAAAATAAAAGGCTATTAAGAGCTCAACACTAAATATCTAACATGCCCTCCGAAACTAAGAGAATATTGTGGAACAGGAGGTGGAAAGAATGTAAGAGCTACTGGGTGGGAAGGCATTGTCCTCACAGGAACTAACTGGTCCGTGTAACCCCACAGTGATTATGGAAACTCCCACTGAGGAGGGCCCTCAGTGTAATGGGGAGAGAAAGAGAGAACAAAAGAGGATATCCCAATAGGAATATGAACAATTTGCAGTATGTTCATGTTCCAAACTTCACAATGAAAATTAGTTTTTAAAAAGCAGCCATGTCCTTTGCACTGGGACATTGAAGGTATCTGTTAGCCCCACTTCTTGCAGTCTCTCATCTGAAAGATTCTCCCTTGAGAAAACTTCCAGACACCTTGTTTCCATGGGGACGCTAAGATGTTTTCCCTCAGAAAGTTTCCCACTATTTGATTAGCATGTACAGCCATCTAGGGCGCTGGGAATAATTGAAGCCATGAACTAAAGCAACCCAACTTCTACTTGAGCTGGCAGTAATGCTTGATGTCAACCACAAGATGCTGGTTGTTGTAATTAGCTCCACTTTGTTGGAATGAATTTCCAAACAGACACAGTTTATGGGAGGAAGGGTTTGTTTCAGCTAACAAATCCAAGGGAAGTTCCATCAATGGTGGAAGAATCTGGCTTGCATTCATAAATTCAAGCAGAGAGAAACACCACCACCAAAACAGCCAGTGCCATAAGCAAGCACAGATTGATAGAAAAACAGCAAGGGGCCAGACAGAGTTTAAACTTCCCTGCATACCTTTAGGCTAGGAATCCAATCTCCCTCAGTGACACCTCCTCCAATCAGGTGGCTGGAAATCCAAGTTTAAATAAAACACCTGCATCTATTGGGGAACATCCATTGAAACTACCACAGCAGTTTTGCTGGTGTACTCACTGCTAGGGCTGGGGAGTCATGGAGGCTTCCACCTAAGTTTCGAAGGAATGCCTGGAAAACAAGGCAATGTATATCAAGATTGAATTCCTTGTAGACAACCCCTGAGAACACAGTGTGTAAAGCTGAAGATGCTGTGGAAATTCAGGAAATTGGAGATACCAAGAACAAGGTCTTTCTTTATTCCAAGGAAAGCTGAGGCAGGGAGAAGAGCCATCCAGGACATAGTCCATGTGGACTGCAACTGGAAAGGTACATAGGGGCAGGATTGTGCAAGCCATTCAGAGCTGACATCACCCTACTACATGACATGGATGATGGGCATTGTGCTCTAGAATTTTTTTAAATTTTATTTTTATTTATTTATTTATTTACTTGACAGAGGGGGGCGAGAGAATGGGCACAGCAGGGCCTTCAACCACTGCAAACGAACTCCAGATGGATACACCCCCTTGTGCACCTGGCTAACGTGAGTCCTGGAGAATTGAATCTGGGACCTTTGGCTTTGCAGGCAAACGTCTTAACCTCTAAGCCATCCCTCTAGCCCCATGCTCTAGAATTTAATGTTTGACCTGCTGGGTTTCTGTCTTACTTTGGTCCAATTATTTCTTGTTATGTTTTTGTTCTGTCGTTGGAATGGGAATGTATAAACAATCCCATTATTGTATGTTGAAAGTATGTAATTTTCTCTCTTTCTCTCTCTCTCTCTCCATATATATGAATTCACAGTTTAGACTCTGCCTTAAGTCTCAGCGTTGACTTTCAATTTTAAGTTTTTAGCTGTAATCAAACTTTTAAGACTGTGGGAAATCATGCTGCTAGATTAAATGTATTTTGCATTATAAGATAGATTCGAACCTTTGGAGGTAAGCAGCAGAGTGTTATGGTTTGATCTAAAGTGTCCTCTGAGAGGTCCATGCAAGTATTTATCAGGTCAAGTATCATGAAATTATTTTCACAGGTGAATTTAAATATACGGAAACAAATTAGCTTCTGAATTCTTTTAATGTAATTGAGTAAAACATCATCTTTCCTGTGAATAATACTTCTTCCTGCTAATATTTTTGCATTTAAAAGATTAAAGTTATATGCCTTTTTCACAGCAAATTTTTTTTGAAAAGTTGTGATTAGGTATTTAAGAAACTGTTACCTCATTCTCCTGGTAAAACAGTTCAGTGCTTCACTTAAAGTTTCAAATCACCTTCAGAACGATTGCAATTATGAGCATAACAACACAGTAATGTGTTTTATACTTATAGAGCACTTTACGGTTTACAAAAACTTCCACATTATCCTATTTGATCTTCACAGCCATATTCAAGTAAATGTTAATTATAAATAACATTCAATTGATGTAACGTCCTCTCAAATACATACAAGATCATCAGACCAGCAACAAAAACAACACAGAGTTCAAGAAATACCAGTCCAGTGAAAAAAAGAAAATAGTATTGTGTGTGTATGTATGCCTTTCCAAGAGATAAAGAGAATATGGATATTTTAAAGAAGAATAGAAAATGAATGAACTTAATCTAGATAAAAATTAAATGTAAAGATAGAATATGTGTAATTGAATGTGTCCACAAATTATACAGACCCAAATTCCTTGGTTGAACCCAGCGTGGCTATATTGGGAACAAGGAGATAAGTAAAGTTAAATCAGGTCATAAGTATGCAACCCTAATTTGGCAGGATTCATATCTTCCTAAGAATAGACACAGGGAGCTTGCCCTTCTCCCCTCCCTCACCGATCTACAGACGCTGAGAACAATGCCTTCAGTGGAAGCAGACCCTGCTGGACCTTCATGTTGTATTTCCAGCCTGCAGAGAGTGAGGAAATAAATTGCTGTTTAACTATTACTTCTTAAACTGTGGGTCATGACCCCATATGGCATCATGTAATTGAATGGAGGGTCACAAAAATTTGGTAACAGTAAAAGGTTTCTGAATGTACAATGACCAAAAGTAAATTCAAAACTAGGTTCATAATGAATACATGTCTCTGTCAACACTCACTCGTCATGCTTTGCATGACTTCACTGTAACCTTGATTCTGAACACATGATTTGCACACTACTCTGTTCATGTTCATGCTGTTACACTGTGCAATATCAACAGATACTGCTTGAACACCTCAACTCAGAATTGCAGTGTTTCTACTATGTATTAAGTTTTCTTTTTTTTTTTTTTTTTTTTTTTGGTTTTTAGAGGTAGGGTCTCACTCTGGCTCAGGCTGACCTGGAATTCACTATGTAGTCTCAGGGTGGCCTCGAACTCCCGGCAGTACTCCTACCTCTGCCTCCTGAGTGCTGGGATTAAAGGTGTGCACCACCACGCCCGGCTCTGTTTTCTTTTATAAAAACAAAAAAATGGTTTAACTATGGAAAGCAAAGATTTTTTAATAAAAAATAAACCTTCATTCCTCATGTATCAAGTTAGTGTATCTTTGCATTGTATTACATTTGAATGTTTCGTTTTTAGTTTCTTCTAATTTTTAAACATTTTTATATATTTTTAAAAAGAGACATAAGGAAGGAGAGAATGGGTGTGCCAGAGCCTCTAGCCACTGCAAATGAACTCCAGATGCATGTGCCACCCTGTGCATCTGGCTTTATGTGGGTACTGGGGAATTGAACCAGGGTTGCTAGGCATTGCAGAAAAGCACCTTAACAGCTGAGCCATCTCTCTGGCCCCCTCAAATAGCAATTTTAAAAGCCAAACATTCAAGCTGGAGAGATGGCTCAGCCGTTCAGGACTTCCCTGCAAAGCCTAACAACCCTGGTTTGATTCTCCAGTAGCCATGTAAAACCAGATGCACAGAGTGGCTATAGGCCCTGGCATGTCCATTCTCTCTCACTCTCTCGTCTCTCTTCTCTCTCGCTCTCTCTGCTTGTAGATAAATAAAGTATTTTAAAACTGCTATTTGAGTTACCAGCTTGAGTTTCATTTAAAAAGATTATCAAATTAATTTTAATTTTGGCTTGCTGGGGATTAGAACAGACTTTCCAACAATTTCTGAAAGTGCCCTTATGCAAATTTTTGCCATTTTGGACTATGTATCTGTGAAAACTGACATTCTCATTATTGGCAATTATTAATCAAAAGATCAGTCAAGTCTGGAAAATGCTCAAGATGTTCCACATCATGCATTTAATTATGTAAAAATAAGCGAGCACATTCATCTTATTAGTATGCAAACTGGATTTTATCTTTAATAAATGTTAAATTATATATATGTATGAATGTTAATGCAAATTTTGTAAGTTATTAGTAGTAAATGTTTGTTTGATCTACATATTTTATGTACCTGTATACCTAGTTGAAAAGTTCTCAGACTAGGGTTCTGTGGAGACAGCTCAGTCAGGAGAGCACTTGCTATGTAAGCATGAGGACCTGAGTTCAGATCCCCAGATTCCAGGTAATTCCACACGCTATAATGGGCATCTCAGTCTGCCTAGTGTGAGAAGGGAGACAGCAACAAGAGAATCACCAGGACGCTCATGGGCCAGGCTAGCCTGGCAACAGCAGTGAACTGCAAATAAGGTGGAAGGTGAAATCAAACACTGACAGTTGTCTTCTGACCTCCATACAAATGCCATTGGCTGTGTGTGAGTGCAGGCACACACACACACACACACACACACACACACACACACACAAACACACTTTCTCAAACAAAAAGACACTGTTTCCCCTGGGTTTTTTATTTCCTCATTTCAGCGGGAATAAAGCAATGTCAGTAAGCCAACTTCTACCATGCTGTCAAGGCAACAGCTTAGCTGGTGACTAAGTATTAAGAGGAAATGAAAACACATGTCTATGTAACCTTGGGGTGCAAAGCTGCAATTCCACCTAGATCAGCCAGACTCTTAGATCAGAATGAAACCTCGAGTCTCCAGTTTTACCAAAGGACAGCATAATTGCTGGCATAGCTAATTCCTCTGTTTCTGACTTTTTTTGTAAACTTGTGTCTGAATTCCCCTGAATTCTCTTCTAGTTGCCCTAGATACCAGCTACAATGTGCGGGATTGATGAACATTTTAAGACAAATACCAAAACCATCCACTAAGCAGCAGCACAGAAACTTCTTGGCACCAAGACCCGTACGGCAGATCCTGAAAAAACAGCCACACAAAGGCCAGACCAAAGTAACCTGGACTGTAAAATCCCTAATTTTTGCTCTGGCTTCTCTGATTCCTAAGACTGCTACAAGCCCTTTGGAGACAGATTTTTTAATTAGTTTATTTCTGACACATGTATATGTATACAATACATTTTGATCCTACTTCCCTAAATTATCCTTTTTCTTTCTCTTTCTTTCTGTCTCTCTCTTTCTCTCTCTCCCTTCTCCTCCAGTTAAAACCCTTCTTCCAATTAGATCTCCTTCATACTTTTGTGCAGTTTAGTTATTTTGACCCAGTGATTTAAATTAAGACTGCTTGCACAGTCATAGGTATGTGTTCATGGGAGAGTGGTCAATCATCTAGTAGCTATACCACTAAAGGACATGACCCCCTCTCTCCCAGAAACCATCAGTTGCCACAGTTTATTCTGGGACGTAGTCTCCTTCATCTATGATGAAATAGTGACAGACTTGATCATGTGCAGGAAATCACATCTGCTGGAGCTCATGACTATAGCAGAGATGTCATATTCAGAAGATGGCATTCTGCAGCCCCACTTCTCATCCACCTGCTCACCCCCTCTTTTTAAAGTTCTCCCAGCTTTAGTGGGTATGGTTTAGAGGTCATGTTTAGGACTTCACACAAACGGGTTGTTTATTCTTGGTAATTTTTCCACCAATGTATCTCTGTATTCATCTTTACCTTTTTCGTAAAAAGACTTTTGTGTTGGAGGCTGCAAGCACTTCCAGACTGTGGTAACCAATATAGATATTTAAAAGGAAGGCTGGCATGATGTTCAATACAGATAACCACAATTTTGCCCCCCCCCCCATCCCAGTGTCTAAGATCTTAGTCATAGACTTTTGGCCAGATTTACAGTACTAGGCATGATTTCCCACCTGGGGAGCAGAATCTAAATCCACTCAGAGAGCAATCTGTCATTCCAGTAAATTTTCTGTCACTATTATACCAGTGGCACTATCTTGCCTTTAGGTCAGTTGTGAAGTGCAGAGGGTCCACAGTGGGGTAGGATTGTTGATAGCTTTTCTCCTGAGTAGCTTTCAGAGCATCTTCCAGTAGGAAGAAAACTAGCAAATGGAAAGGAATCTTCTAGCTCAGCCCAGCTGTTTCTTTATGTCCTGAAACCAAAGCCAGTGGTGTGAAGAGAGATATTTTAAGTCATTGGGCCTCTGTCCTTCCTGGTGTGAACATACATAGAATAAACCTGTTTTCCAACTTTTACCACTGTTCATCTATGTAACTGGCTTTCCAGAGCAGGAAGCTGAGCCTAATGGTCGGGAATCCCCAAAGGCAGAGCTTTTGCCCTAATTCTAGTAACACCACCAGCAACAAGACCTAAGATCCTTACATCCTCACGTTTCCACTGTACTTGACCAAATGAGGGAGAAGACTAACAAAGACCCAGTGATTCTATATCTGGTAATATACCCTGATAAATCAATAAAGTCTCACCTACACATAGGAGGGAATATTCACAAATAGGTTCAACAAGCATCGTTTGAAGAAGCAGAGAAGCAGAGACAATCTACTTGCCTCTAGCAAGCACAGATACTGAGAACCTGCTAGATTTTAGCACTCAATGGATGGTAAAAGAATGCAACCTGTGTCATGGCCTGAAACAAGCTATAGACTTGACATTAGATCCGGGTTCTTGAGGCCACTCACCCACCCCACGAGTGAAATTTCTTTTTAAGTCTAGGCACTTAATGTTAACCCTATACATGCTGGGATGTGGAGAAACTGAGGGAAGTGATGAAAGAATTCTCTAGAGAAACCATACATGCTGGAATGTGGAGAAACAGAGATCTGATGAAAGAGCTCTCCTGAGAAACTATACATGCTGGAAGGTGGGGAAACTGAGAAATCTGATGAAAGAGCTCTCCTGAGAAACCATACATGCTAGAGTGTGGAGAAACTGAAAGATGGGATGAAAGAGCGCTCCTGAGAAACCAGACTATTAGTTAATGCACATGAAGTAAATTTCATCTTTGAATAACTTTATGACCATATACATGCATGCCAACTGGAAACAGGCGTGTGTGAAGTGCTAGGCATTGATTTGAATAACTGAATTACATGTTCACATGGCAACATGAATGAAAAATAAGAGATATAAGAAATCCACTTAAACTTACTGGTGCAAGCAGCAGCATAGCTTTATAAGAGCACATAATGAAAGGATATACTTCATTTGCACTTGTGACATGAGAAGAGGAAAATGCAAGGGGGGCAGGAATGAAGGACAATAAATAAACAATAGAAGGTCTCCTATAGATCAATGATGATAATGCATCAAAAAAAGTCAGTTTCCAGCTACATTTTTGTTAGTCCAGCAAAATGTAGTGAGCCTGTCTCTATAAATTTTTTGTGTGTGTCAATGGACTTATACATAAGAAAATAAGTGGGTCAGAAGCAAACTTGAGCCCATGTAACTTGTCTGTGCAAAGAAAAACTCTTCAAACTCAGTTCATAGGAGGGAGATGGATTCTCAGGGAATTATGAAAGGAATTATAGAGAAGATGGGATTTAGTCTGGGCCTTAAATAATAGATAAGATTTCTACTGGCAAAGATTGCAAGAGAAATGATTCCTGATAAAGAAAAAGCACAAAAAACACAGCAGTGTTAGGGGAAAAAATGAAATCACTGGCACCCAGGAAGAAGTGTAAGGGGAGAAAAGTCAGGGATACAACAGTGAAATGAAAGTTGGGGATACAATAGTAAGAACAGTTTGGAGTCAGAAATTGAAAGGATATGAAGTCTAGGCAAAGAAACACAGAAGAATAAGTTTTGGATTTGTTGTTATTACTGTCACTATAAAGACTGCATAGCCAAAGCTGTGCTGTAAGAGGATTATTCAGCTTTCTTTACAATGGATTAAAGGGAAGTGTTCTAAAAACATGAATGAAAGAAAGAAAGAAAGAAAGAAAGAAAGAAAGAAAGAAAGAAAGAAAGAAAGAAAGAAAAAGACAAGAAAGCAGTGAGGGGGGCTGAGGGAGTAACACAGTAGTACAGCTCTTGCCTAAACCCTAGCATAATAATTAAACTATATATATGGAGAGAGAGATAAATATAGATGTATATTGCAAACACACATATGTACTAGTGAGGAGGTAATTAAAAATTATGATGATCTGTTAAATTTTCTTTTTAAAAAATGAGACAGTCATTTATATATCTTAATAAAAATCAATAGGCCACATGACCAATTGGAAGTGAACCTTGATGGTAAAGGAGCTGAAATGACACAGTTTGAATGTCTCCATCACAGAAAACTTGTTTCTCCAGGATATAAGAAATCAGAAGGAACAACATTTGTGTTAGAAAGGAAAATAACGGAGGCTGAGGAGATCGTAACTATAGGTAGTAGAAGAACAAATATTCAGAATAGGAATTTTACACTAGGCAATAAATATATGAACTTGTTTGTAGGTCAGGTAAGAGAGAATGATGAAAGATGAAAACAAAGGTCTAAAATTAAAACCACACGAGAAAATTGTGACCATGGAGGAAGCACTGAGACATCTTCCAGCCTGGTTGGATGACTATATGAATAAATATGTTCATTATTTCATTCTGGAAATATCATTGGTTGGTTAGAATGATTATTATTTTAATCTCATGTAACCTGGGAATGATGTCACAGTCTAAAGCCATCATTGTGCTCAAACTGTGCATTGTCAGAACTCAGAGGTGACGTTGGAAAGGACTGAGGCAAAAGGAGTACTATATTTTGCATGTTCTGGTGTATGGAGATATAAGAGCTGCCTTCCTCTGTTCAGTATCCATAGCTCTTGAGTTCAGGGGGAGTCACCTATTCCCTCCAAGCAACAATCATTCAGTAACACAGACTTTAATGTCTTTGACCATTACTTCTCACTAAGTGTGCTAAACATTTTCCTGTAATATAACATAATCCACCCTGGCAAACAACAACAGTATAGAAATGGATATGCAGACATTTATAAGGTAGCAGAAATGAGATTTACCACTGTAGTTCAAAAGCACTTTTCACTTTTAAAAATAATTATTTGGCATAGCTGGGGGATAGAGTCTGATAGCACAACTAGTACCACATGAAGGTTTGAAACTGTAATCCCAGGTTACATCAAATCTTTTTCTTTCTCTCAGGTCCAAGTGTGATTTTGTAATGGAAAACAGTATTTCCCAATGTGGTTAGTGATAAAAGACAATTTATTCAAAAACAATTTTCAAAGGGATTTCTTTAAAAAGGAACTCACAAATTGATTAAGCCCCCTTCCATCCTGTCCAATAACTCACCCTTACTTTTGGTGAGTATACATTTGGGAAAGCAATTCAATATATTTGTTTATTATTTTTTCTGTTTCACCTGATAGCACATTCTTCAGGAACAAGTATAGACTATACAGATTAATGTATCAAGGGCCCCATTCTCCCCTAACCTTCATTCTAAAATCCATTCCACTAAACAACTATTTCCTTTAGATTGCCCCAAAATCACAATTCTAAGACAAACTCAACAAATATTATTTAACAGTTGCACTAATTAATTAAGTCCTGTAACTAAGAAATAGTCTCACATGTTTTTATAACATTGGGATGGGGGAAGATCAACTTATTTTTGACTTAGAAGATGTTTTTTCTACATATCCTCTCCTTTTTAGGTCCAAATTCCTTACTGCTTCTCATCCTTGTCACACCCATCCTTAGTACACTAAAGGAAATAAATTTCATCTATTTTTTTCATAGCTTAAACTCATCAGTGGCATTTAAACAGGCAGTTCATAGGTTTTAGAGTTCCTCTAACATTCCATTCAGTGCTCTTTCAGGCTTCTACACACTTTCCGTATAGCTTCCTTTGCCTAGAATTTGCTTCCTAGCCCCATCTGTATCCCCAAACAGAACTACTAATATCTCTCATACCTTCCCTCCCCTACATTCAAATATCTAAGTGCCCTTGAAGATTCATTTCAACTAGGCATAGTGGTATATGTCTATAATCTCAGCATGTGAGAGCAAAGGCATAACTGGCATAAGTTCAATGCCAGCCTTGCATACACAGTGAGTGCCAGCCTGGCCAGAGCTACACAACAAAACCATATCTCATGAAGAAGTATAAAGAGGAGGAGGAATATGGAAGGAAGGAAGGAAGGAAGGAAGGAAGGAAGGAAGGGAGGGAGGGAGGGAGGGAGGGAGGGGGGAGGGAGAGAGGGAGGGAGAGAGGGAGGGAGAGATGAAAGGAAGAAAGGGAAGAAGAAAAGAGCTGGAAATTTATCAAATTTTTTTTTTTTTTTTTTTTTTTTTGGTTTTTGCAAGGTAGGGTCTCACTCTAGCCCAGGCTGACCTGGAATTAACTATGTAGTCTCAGGGTGGCCTCGAACTCTCGGCGATCCTCCTACCTCTGCCTCCCGAATGCTGGGATTAAAGGCGTGCGCCACCACGCCCGGCTTGAAATTTATCAAATTAATTAAAGATTTCAATAGCACTGTCAACCAACTTGGCCTGAGAACACTTATAAAGATAAAATAAAATGCTTTAAAAGAAGAAAGAGACTCACTCCAAGCCGCTTTTTTCATGAAAATTTTCTTTTCAGAAAATGGCAGCCCCATCTTTCACCATTACACCAGGCATTTTGATACATATAACCACTTTTTACTGTCTTTTTCACTGATCAGACCTGCATTGTATCATTTCTGATATTGAATCATACTTACAAATGCTTATGCCTCTGTTATTTTATGAATTACTGGAAAGGAGGACATCTTATGCAGAGTCTTGCACACAGTGTTTACTCAGTAGATAAATACTCTGTACTAAATCTTTTTCATTTACAATAGGCTACCCTTTCTAGAGACAATGTTGTTCTTGAAAAATCTAATATTGTGAAAAGCTTATTTTCATTGATTAATTCCTCTTTCCCTTATCATGAGAGATACTGACATAATGTTCTTTGTGATCAGAGAAAAGACATTTTGGAATGGCAAATCAGATTTACTCTAATATTAACTAAAGAAACAGGTCTTTATTTTATTTATTTTTGGAGAGAGACATAGAGAGGACAGAGAGAAGGAGACAGATAGAGAATGGGCGCGCCAGCAGTCTCTCAGCTGCTGTGAACGAAATCCAGATGCATGCACCCCTTGTGGTCAAGTGTGGCATTGCGCCCTTGCATCATTTTTGCATATGGCTAAACGTGGGACCTGGAGATTGGAACCAGGTTCTTAGGCTTAGCGGGCAGGCACCTTAACCACTAAGCCATCTCTCCAGCCCAGAAACAGGTCTTTAAAACAAAAATCCAAGTGCAAAATTTTCAGTGGCAAAGCACTCACCTCTCAAGTTATAGTACCCAAATTCCCTCCCCAGCTGGAAAGCTGTGGCAAGGTTCTATGATCTCAGCTGATCCTGAAATGGGAGGGAGAGACAGGAGAATTTCAAGGAATCTCTCAGGGAGCACAGCAAAGAACAGCAGAGTGAGAAGCCAGAGCAAGAAACCCTACTTTAAATGAAGGGAAATGGCAAAGGACGGACATGGACGTTGTTCTCTGACTTCCCATGGCGTTCACATGCCATGCCACTTGCATACCCACACTCACACTCACAAACATGCACATACTCACAAACATGTACATACACACATGAGAACACACACAAACTAATAGTTAATATGAAACGAGTAATTAAATATAAAGTTAGAGCTCTCTCCTGAGTGGAATGAGTCATCATATAACAGAGGTAAAAAGACTACCCAGTCTCAAGAAATAAATTTTATTATTTCACAAATTGCTCAGATTGTGGTATTTTGTGGTAGTTCCAGAGATGGACTAAGACTATGTGTTACTAAGCTACTAAGTTATCATTTTCCCCATATCTTACCTAATAGTTATAAAAGCACCAACTTCAAAGGGTAACTGTGGGGCTAAATGAACCATGTACCTAAAGATGGACATAGAATCTATAACAAAGAAAGCATTAGTCAGTATTATTCACAACTACATATTACTACTACTATAAAGTGATTTGTTCTATTTTCAATTGCTATAACAAAATAAATGACTGTGGATATTTTACAAGGAATAGGGAAATATTTTGTTCATGGTTCTGGTTGTGGGGTGTCTAAGTGCAAGGAACTAGCATCTGCTTTGATTCTGGGGCCTCCTTGCCACACCAAAACATTGTGGAAGAAATCACATGGAGAGCAAAGTGAGCTGCTAATTGAATCTGTCTCCTTTTTATTTTATAAATCCAATAATGGAGACCCCAGCTCATCACCTCATCTAATTTTCATTACTTGCCAAAAACACGGTCTCCAGATGCTGTTAACACTTAAACTTTGGAAGTAAGCTCTAATACATGAACTTCTAGGAAATACATTCAAACTAAACCAGAAAGTTAAGTGATGGAATCTGACCAGAACTATGCATTTTTATCCTATTCTAATAATTGATTGATGTATTACCTTCCTTTTCTCCAACCTTGGTTGATTTCTCCTTATCCCAGAACACTTTGATCAGAGACTAAGGAGAAACACAACTACAACCACTGAGCTATAGACAAGTCCCAAAGTCATTTCAGAAATTATGATCAAAATGCAGAAATCTTACAACCTTTGTCATCACATTCCGTGACAATTACCTCTGTAAGGTTGATTATGTGACTAAGTGAACTTCTTCCTCCACAGGTATCTGTATGCTTGATTGTAACTGACCCTCTCCACATTTTCCTCCCACACAAAAATATATATACTTGGAAATTTAAAAAAGGATTTAATTTCTGTTTTATTTCCTTAATTTTTTAAACAGTCTTACATGAAAGTTAATAATAGACTTGATTGGTTATTTTTAATCAAGTTATTCAATTCAAAAACAATTTTTCAAGAAAGTTAAGAAAACTGAAAAGGTAATTGTGGCTCCTCACTTCATTAAGACTGTTTGTTTCTGTTTATCTTTAAGAATCATTCATATTTATAGGCAAGTAGTAAAATAACAAATGAAAGTAATAAACATAAGATTAAAACCCTGTACGTGACAGCTGAATGATTAACAAGGCTTAAAATTTTCAAATATATTTCATGTCCAATAGCTCCACAAAGATACAAAGTACAGTTTACAGATGATATATACACTATCAGTACATTTGACTCAATAATTCAATATACATATATATAGTGATTTAAGAGAGTAATCATTTCCATTTCATTTTATATGTGTAGTTTCTCTTTTTATGACTGTATTCAATTATTTTGTGTCAAAAAGTAAATATACATTGATTCAAAAAGGCCATCAAAAAGTTGTCAAAATCATATGGTTTTAATATGAACAATTGTATTTTTTCATCATTTCCCAAACACTGGACTACATAACTTGAAATCATATTGCAATACATAAATGCAGTCTATCAATTTCTGTGAACATAGAAAGCACCATGGGGCCTAGTTTATAATGTAAGTTTAACAATGGTGTATTAAATTGGACCTAATATTTCAAATATTTAGTTTTGGGTGGAAATAACTAAGTCATGAATTAACTCTCCTTATACTGAATTCTAAAAATGCAACCAAAACAAGTGATTCACCATTTAAATATTCCACTCTGTGGGCCATTTATCTGGTCTGTGAAGGAGAGGCAGAGCCAGAAGAGTCATCTGAGTTCCTCTTCGCCTCCTGATAAAAAGCCCTGACTTCAATGTTATGTCAAAATATTCTGCCTTTTGCAGCTGCTGTGTATGAACAGATATCTCTACTTCCAAGAAACAGAACATAAAACCTAGAAACAAATCACAGGAGAATTGGATGGGGGCTGAAGTGAACCACATGACAGCTAAAACTTTTCATAGATGTGGGTATGTTTCATATTTTAAATCCAATCTTCTGCATCTCCATCTAAGACAATCCTGTGGTCTTGTTTTTTCCCAATCAAATGCATCACTTGAAGTTGATTTTGTAACCCAACAATGTTAGGATAACTATACTCTGGGGAGTTCATCTCCTGGCAAATGAGGCAGCAAAGGCATTTGGTTTGGGGCAGCATCAGCAACAGAGCATCTGGTACCTGATCTCAGTTGGGATTAGCAATAGCAGTGAAGACTTCATTGTAGAGGCCTCTCTGTATGATTGGGCAATCTTGAGCCCTGGACACTTATGGCTCCTCAGTGGCCTTCCTAGAGATTCTGTGTGCTAAGTAAACTTGAATAATCAACTCCTTTACGATTAAAGTGGCCAAAATAGATCCTCTCACAAAGTTGAAAGCCCAAAAAACTTAAACCTAGGCCCTGATACCACAAAAATCTTTTAGATTAAGATCTTGCCTTCAACTGATGCTTTTTTATTCCAGATATTTTAGTTCTGGACCTGTATAAATACTTTTTTATGATTGAAATGATTGAATTGAGCTTTCTGTTAATTGCAACCATTAAATATCCACAAATAATCTATTCATTCATGAGGTTAAACATGTGAAAGAAGGATTCAAATTAATGATGACATAGACAAAAACAAAATTCAAAAGTATGGATGCGTCTGTTGTTTTCCATGGCTTTTTGTGCTACTTAAATTTCTAACAATACACTCAATTGCATTTTTTCATGTTTATAAGAGTTACCTACGGGGTGAAATGATTACCTTTTTAGCCTGCTTATCACATTTTATGAATTATATCCAACTTCCCCATAAATTATTATTACTAAAGATTGCATTAATAAAGGCCTTAAATAAAAAATGTATTATTTGCTATGCAGAGTAATTTCTCAATTTACTCTCATACTACAGAAATTTTCTTGGTTAGCATATATCATCCTGTGTTACAAAGTAGGAAAGTAAGGCTGAGCACTGTTACTTTGTTCAAAGTATAGGGTAGAAATAATATTTAAGTTGAAGTCTGGTAATACTTTCAAAGCCCATGGTAATGAGTGCCTCTCTATCATAGGTCCAAGTGGTTGTACAGTTTAGGCTTGGATATTCTATCCTAGTATAAGAATAAACTTGTGAATCTTCCTTTATGTTGAGCAGCAACAAAAGCTAATTACCTCCCTTAATTCCAACCACTGAGTAAATTTTTTGCTGAATCTAATGAACAACACAATTCCTCATCCAAGTGCTAGTTTATAAATATTAGAAGATAGTTCTCTTCACATGTGCACAGACATGTACCCACATACACACACAAACTTACATGCCCCCTACACCACTCCCCTGAACCATACCTTCTCCAATGTCTTTAAATACTATCGAATAAAGCTAGTGAGTTCCAGATCAGTCTAGGCTAGAATGAAAACCTGCATCCAAAAAACAAAACAGAAACAAAAACAACACAGATAACATAGCACCCCATAATACCAGTCCTCTGACCTTCATTCCTTCTCCTTCCAACCCTCCCAGTACCCATGTATGTGCCATATACCCTAGAGCCATGCAGTTTTATTCACTTATCTACAAGCATCCATATAATACCTAAATGAAATATGCTTTTTTAATAAGAATAGCTAAAATGTGTGTTGTGCTCAACAGATGAAATGGAAGTGAATTATTTATTTATTTGCAAGGAGAGAGAGAGAGAAAGAGGGGAAAGGAGGGAGGGAGAATATGGGTGGGCCAGGGCCTCCAGCCATGCAAAAGAACTCCAGATGCATGTGCCACTTTATGCAGCTGGCTTTACGTGGGCACTGGGGAATCAAAACCAGGTCGGTAGACTTTCCAGGCAAATGCTTTAACTGCTGAGCCATTTCTCCAGCCCAATTGTCCCTGTTTTGCTTTTTTCTCTAAGCCCCCACCTTCAATCCACTGGCTATTATGTAGTATTGCTCAACCAACTCCACAATGTGCTATCACTCACTTTTCCTCTTTTTTAAAAAAAATTTATTCTATCTTTTAGCATTTTTCAGTCATCCCTGAACTTGCCCAAATCTCAAAACGTCAAAATCAGTTTCTTTTCTTTGAACATATTCTAGGATATAGTGCCTATAGCAGAAAATATGTTCCAATTCTTGATGTCTTGATTAAGCTAAAAAAAAATCATACTTTAGGGCTGAGAGATGGCTTTGTGGTTAAGGCACCTGCCTGCTAAGCCTAAGAACCCGGTTCCAATCTCCAGATCCCACATTTAGCCAGATGCAAAGTGACGCAAGGGCACAATTCCGCATTTGCCCACAAGGGGGCGCATTCATCTAGATTTTGTTCACAGCAGCTGAGAGACTACTGGGGCACCAATTCTCTGTCTCCCTCTCCCTCTCTCTCTGTCTGTCTCTCTCTGTGTCTCTCTCCAAAAATAAAAAAAAAATTAAAATCATACTTTAAAAAGTTCATTAGCATATTCTGGAAAGAGTAATGTTCCTAATCTAATTGATACTTCAGGGATTTTCTCTATTTATGAGAAATATGACTTTTTGAACAGAAATATTCAGTGACTCAAGGCAGAAGGCTGTTTTGTGAATTTTTAAAGATTATACAATGCATATTTCATATTTTATCCAAGTCTCTGAAAGAGTTCTGTTCATGAAAACATTGTATTGTAGTTGTTGATAATTAATAACTTCCTTACACAAAGCTCTATAAACCTTTGTACAGTCTCCTAGAGTTGTGGATAGCTTCATACAAGCTCAGACCATATGTGAAAATGACGTGGACACATTGACTTGGTCTGATTCTGACTCACCACATGTCATTGTTTGCGTCAAAGTGCATAAATCTTGCTTTATTTGGGGGAAAAAATGATTCATATGTAAGAGTCAACTGTGATGGAATTAAATCTGAGTGCATATCCAATAGGGAACAATAATCCATGCTATTTTGGTATATACATTTCTCTTGTAAGTAATAAACTACTACAAATGAATTTTCATGTTTTGGCCTAATAAATCCCAGCAGTTCATTATTGTGTAAATTAAAACAAGTCCACTGTGAAACAGCAATTATAATTACTCTATAAAACAGCCACATATTTCTATGACTCCACACATTGTATATTTTGAGCTTAAACTCAATGGAGTAATAATAGAACATCCTTAATCACAAAGTCAGAAATATTTCACTTTCACTAATCTTTATTGATTGTAATATGCTCAATCAGTCAATAATAAGCTGATATAGATAGATAGATAGATAGATAGATAGATAGATAGATAGATAGATAGATAATGTACTCTAAGAAAGATACTTATATAGAACACCGTATGGTCCAAAGGGGCTAGTCCAACTGGCCACTTAATTTTTGGCACATGCATAGCACTGATTTCACACCTTAGATACTATTTGTATCCCATCTCTTTGCCTGAATTAAGTTGTTATTCCCACAATAGTCTCAATAATTGAAATGTGGATGATCCATAAATTGTGATTCGAATTTGCAACAGTACAGAAAGCTGGACACATTCAATAGCAACCACACTTTCAGTTTGGAATGTTGACCATAGCAATAAGCTGCATGATATTCCCTCTCGACACTGGGTTAGACACAGCCTCCAGTCAGCTGTCACATCACCAACACGCTACAGGGCACTGTTGCTTAACTATCATGTTTGGTATACTGATTTTCAACTTCTGTTTTCAACTTGTGGTAGGTTTATCAGTACATAGCTCCATCTAAATCTAGAAACATCTGGACTGCTCACAGCAGAACAGCTTGAATTAGATTTTCAGAAGTGAGGAGTACATCACCAGCATCAAGTACAGAGCAATCCCTGATGAACTTAGCAAGAAAAAAAAGTTTTAATTAACTCCATTAAAGTGAGGGCACAGGATTAAAGAAAGAGGAAGTCCGAGTCCAGATGTGAACATATGTGACAATACTGGACAGATGCTGAAATGTTTCCCTGCTTCCTTGAGCAGATGTAATCCATAATTCACTGTTCTGTTTCAGTAAGCAGGCAACATTGCAGTGGGATAAAACGACACGTTTGGCAACAAAAGCCCATCATTTTTATGTATTAAAATTTTTGAACATGAAACATTTCAAAAGATTTTGCTAGAGTGTTCATTTTACCTGATATAAATTTTACGGTGCCTTATTTTAATTGACTAAGTCAAATCAAGTTTACATGAGATAAAATGAACTGATGAAAAGCTATTTTGGAATCTTTGAAGTCGTCCGGGCTTTATTTTTAAATCAAGGTAAACCTGTCTTATTGCATGATAATGTAAATTGTAGTAGGGAATGTCATATCTCCATCTGCTCCAACAATCTGCTAACACATACAATTCTTTCATAGTGAAAATCATTCATAATCCTTTGAAATATCATTATTGGGACCCAATAAACTACACTGTGGCAACATTTACTCTTTACCATTGACCAGTTTCTTGCTCTGGCTTAATTTCTTGGTGACATCACTGAAAGCTTACAAAGATGCCTTCTGTCTTCTGGGAAAGGGTTTTATCCACCAGTCCTCTACCCTATGTGCATCTGGGTTAAATGCAGACACTGCATTTAGAAGACACCAAGGGTGCTAGAAGCTCTTCAAATCAGTACATTCACTGCAGAAAGCAGGGGAAAGAAGGCAAAAGAAAAATGGAGCATTTAGTCACAGCAAGGGCAAACTCACAGGATCCTGGGGCTTAGTTGTCCAAGGCAGCAACATTGGTTTAATGAAAATATCCCACCCACTGCTTCCTATGAAGAAGCTTGGGTAGGTTACTTAACATTCAAAGCCCCACTTGGTAACATCAATGAGCAAATGAACTCATTTTGGTGAAAATAATTCATTAAGCACCATAAAGATATTGGTTGTTTAGGGTCAGACAACTATACTCCTCTCTCGGTTATAAACATTTCAGAATACAAATCTGCATATTACTTTCACATAGTGCTTTTTATAATTTGTGCTATTGAAATGCTAATTTATATGTGACAGAGAAACAAACCATAATAATGAGAATTCTTGGATATTAAACTTGAGGACATTTTGAATATTACTTAGTGTCACTGCCCCCTTTAAAGAAAAAACTGATTATCAGGAAACTTAAAGAGCTTGACACAATACAGATAACTAGCACAATTTCAGTCATTTCTTTGAGTTCAATGAAGCTATTTTTCTCAGTAATCATTCAAAAAATGGGCAAACTAACTTATTATAAAACTATATTAAAGTTAGAATGTCTTGCTTTTAGTAAAAGACTACTGAAGCTGGTCAGAATAGGAAGAACTAGGTAACATTAGGAGAGCCTCACTCTGAGGAGCTATGAGGAAGAAAATAAAATAATTAAATAATCTTAAGCATTGTAACGATTACAAAAAAAAAGAAAGAAACTGGTCACGTCACACCTATCACTTTGCATTTACTTTTAATAACTGTTGCATCACATTCCTTGTCCAATTATGTTGAAGACTTTCAGTCTCTTATAGACCCAAGTAGCCTGCTTTGTTATTTGATTTGATCTGATTTGATTTGATTTTTGGTTTTGGTTTTTCAAGGTTGGGTTTCACTCTGGCTCCAGCTGTCCTGGAATTCACTATGTAGTCTCAGGGTGGCCTCTAACTCTGAGAGATCCTCCTACCTCTGCCTCCAAAGTGCTGGGATTAAAGGAGTGGGCTACCATGCCCAACTCTTGATTTGAAGAGTTTTCATTATAAAACCCAGACTAGCCTGGAACTTTTCATGCTCCCCAGATTAGTCACAAATTCACAATCCTCTTGCCTCAGCCTCCTAAACCCTGGTATTACAGGTAGGCACCACCATTCCTAGCTTCCCAATTAGCTTCTAATTTTTTTTTTTAATTTATTTGTTAGAGACAAAGAGAGGGAGAATGGGTGCGCCAGGGCCTCCAGCCACTGCAAACTAACTCCAGACGCATGCACCTTCTTGTGTATCTGGCTTACTTGGGACTTGGATAATTGAACGGGGCGGGGGGGGGGCTGGAGAGATGGCTTAGCGGTTAAGCGCTTGCCTGTGAAGCCTTAAGGACCCTGGTTCGAGGCTCAATTCCCCAGGACCCACATAAGCCAGATGCACAAGGTGGCACATGCATCTGGAGTTTGTTTGCAGTGGCTGGAGGCCCTGGCATGCCCATTCTCTCTCTCTTTCTCTATCTGCCTCTTTCTCTCTCTGTCGCTCTCAAATAAATAAATCAATTAAAAAAATTGAACGGGGTCCTTGGGCTTTGCAGACAAATACCTTAACCTCTATGCCATCTATCCAGCCCCTCTAATTTATTTTTGAGCTGTGTGACTATAAAAATTTTCAGGCCAGACTCCTATCCATGTCTTCTTTTGTACCCAGGTACAAGTGACTGTAGCCTTCGGCTGTTACAGCACTACTTCACTACAAGCATCACGTCATGCTTTTCTTCCTGGGGCACAGTGAGGTTAAACAAAAAGGAGGAAAACCTCCTTCCCCAATTTACAGTTTGCTCATGCTTCCTTATTCCCTAACCACATCAATGGAGTATTTTTAACGTAGAAGGACTCAAAAAAAAAAAAAAAAAAAAAAGTTTGGACAATCAATGAGAGTGTTTTAAAGTGACAGTGCAAAAAGCAAGGTGGAGGCATTAGCTTCTAGAAAGAAGAAAACTTTAATAATGAAACCAGCTCTTTGGTTGGAAAACAGCTTTGATGACATTGATCAATGACTGTACTTACCTGATGGCCTCCAGCATTTGAAGAAACAATGCTGTGAGCAGACGCAACACTGGAGAAAACGGAGTCAAAATTGACAACACTAAAAGTGAAAGATGAAGGATTCGTTTGGGTACAGAAATGAAACATATAGGTATGTTTTTCATGGTGATATACTGATCCAGAAAGGGTGCCCCTTATAGTAGTAGTAGATTACACATCTGTTCATACTTTGTTATAGACCAACAAAACTTTACTTATTTTTGTATTCAGGCTAATTTCATGACTTTTAAGCATCAAGCCACAAGAAGAAAGTTACTAAAATATATTTACCCCCATATTTCTATTGATACACAATTTTAGACATACTATAATACCAAGCCTTGAAGGCATGCACCTTGGAAATGTGCTTACTATTCACTCTAAGAATATTTAAAAGACTTGCCAAGAAGTGTGCATCATACTTCAGAAATAAGAGCAAACATGTACATAAACATTGAAGATTTAAATGAATATATTTTACAAGAAAAATTACAGCCATCACACAGAAGTTACTGCAAGCTGCCATAAGGACACATATTGGTTTAGATACATTATCAAAACAAGGTTTCACTCAGAAAGCATGATTGATATGCCTGTGTTGCTGAGAACTGCTAAATCACTGAGCATTAAGACACAGAGATCTGCTACACAGCAAAGCATATAAGCGCTCATTCTGGGGAGAAGCTTTCTGGTGAGGCATTCTAAATCCTCACCTAGAGGCTCGATGTTTGCAGAAACAGAGGTGCCTTTTCTTTTGATCTTTATCCACAAAAGCATTTCCAGTCCTGTGTTCCCACACCTACCAAACTTACGTAGTAAAACCTCTTCCATTTGTAAAGGCAAAAAGAAACACATTCTTCGGGGGTCATAGGAGCTATTACTTGGTTTCTCCTAGTTATTTTGTATACTCTGACACAATGTTTTTTCTGGACAAAGAAAATTTAGGTTCAGTCATTCAAGTATTATATCTAGAGTACTTAATATATATATTAAGGCTTTTGATTAAATGTGATTACAAACTTCATTATTCACTAATGATAGGCTCAAGAAAAATTAAAAATATAAGAAATCAGAAAAATCAAATCTCAAATAATAATGGGATTTTAATCATCTCAGACTAAAATGATTAGGTAGATAGATAGATGTTAGGTAGATCAGTGATAGAAATATAGTTTATATATAATTAAACAGTAGATAGATGTACAAATAAATTACACATTACACACACACACACACACACACACACACACACACACACACGGGGGCAGACATGTCCACAAGTTCTAGCAGGGACATTTTAGTTAAGGGCATTGGAGATTTGAGATCTGCAGTCTGATGTCACCTTGTCTTTTCAGTTTTCTAAAATGCTAATCTGAGATAATTAATGACAAAGGCATAGACACCCACAGCTTCAGGACATGTGGGGTCAGAGTAATTTCAGTATAATCTGAACATCAGTCACCTCAAGCAGAACACATCAACAAAGTTAAAACAGCACTTAGAATCTGCATTTCTTACAATAATAGTTTAGGAGTTGAAGATGTACTTACCATACATGGACACAAAGAATCAAAACTATTCAAAAAGATTTGAAAAGACTACATTCCTTTAAAGAAATGTTTATCTCATTACAACTGTACAGAAGTGACCAAAATTATTCTGAATGGCCTTTGGGAACAATTGGTACCAATATAGAGTGTATATGAAAAAATATTTAAATGTGCTTTCTCAGATATTTTTCTAATTAAAATTTCTTAAAAATCTATGATCAGCAGAAACTAAAATGCTCATCAAAATATCTAAACTTGGGCTGGAGAAATGGCTTAGCGGTTAAGGCATTTGCCTGTGAAGCCAAAGGATCCCAGTTTGATTCTCCAGGACCCATGTAAGCCAGATGCACGAGGGGCACATGCATCTGAAGTTTGTTTGCAGTGGCTAGAGGCCCTGGCATGCTCATATTCTCTCTGTCTTCTCTGTCTGCCTTTCTTCTCTCTCTCTCTCTCTCTCTCTCTCTCTCTCTCTCTCTCTCTCTCTGCTTACAAATAAATAAATAAAAATTTTTAAAAATCTAAACTTTCCAAAAATATATACAGCAAGTTATTTTTTGCATAATAAGGGAATAGATACTGAATGAAAATAGGTCAGATAGGTCTGAATATGGTTGACAGATCAAATTTCTGTTAACAACCTTCACCTCACTTACTACATGGCCATTTTGGTGGGAAGGGCAACACTGTTCATGACAAAATTTCATGTGATTCTAATTATGCCACACAGCCAGTTCTCATGACATCCTGATAATACTGGAATTTTGTTATGATTTAAAAATTTGGGGCTGTCTGAACACACAGACAGCTTTTGGCTTTGGGGCTGTAATGCAGAGTTCAGGGGCCAGAAACCTCAATGGTCATACAAAGCTCTCACTGAGTCAGAGCCCTCCAGATTCTTGTCTTATGAATTCAAACCCACAGACCAAAGGATAATATGTAAAGCAATGTTATTAGATTATAAGCAGTACTTAAGAGAACGAAGGACTGTGGGGCTCTTGCCCAAGGAAACAAGAGAAAGTTTCTGAAAATGGAAAAGCCCATTCAGAGACCTTTAAGAGGGCCTTTCACACAAGCATCTTGAATGGGCAAGAGAACTAGTCAGTTTACTACTCCTGATGTCAGGTATCTAGGTGGCATTAGATTCTCTGGAAAGGGGCTAATCTTCAGAGAGATCTTAATCTTCCAGGAAGAACCTTCTCAGAAACAGGTAGAAGGTCTTCCCCAGGGGATAGAGATAAGAAAACACCAGATCCTTCTAATATTTCTGTTACATTCTTGGTTCTTGAAACCTTATTTAAAACACTGGAAGAGGGCTGGAGAGATGGCTTAGTGGTTAAGGCATTTGCCTGCAAAGCCAAAGGATCCCAGTTCAATTCTCCAGGACCCACATAAGCCAAATGCACAAGGGGATGCATGCATCTGGAGTTCGTTTGCAATGACTGGAGGCCCTGGTGTGCCCATTTTCTCTGTCTCTCTCTGCCTCTTTCTCTCTCTCAAATAAATAAATAAATAAAATATAAAACACTGGAAAAGATGCATACAGAAAGCCAAGCAGCAAGAAACTTTATCAAGAGCAAAACAATAATATACACTGCCAAAAAGGGTAGTGGCCATCTAAGTGAAAAGGACTCAAGAGCCCCAGGTCATTGCCAGGAGCTCCTTCATAAGGAATCCACAAGAAGGAGGGGTCAGTTGCCAAGGAGTGTGGTTAGCGTGGTTTTCTATTTTGATTGACACACTTGAGTTATATAACCTATTCCTCTACTGTGTATGTCCCTTCCCATGATGCATCTGATTTTAATTATATGTACATACAATCATGCATAAGTATAAAATGGTAAATAGGGATTTTTCCTAAAAGTTCTCTTAGAAGGCACAGTTTGCATCATTGCTGCAGTTTGATCACAAAGGGGGCTCCTTGGGGGAAGAGAAACAGATTCCATCATTTGGAGCATAATATATTTGCAGCTTGATGAATGTGAAGTTTAAGTTACCAATGGGTTGCCAGTTTCATTGTTAGGAAAAAGATGGGTTTACTGCCTGTGATGGTGCAGTTTTGTTGTCAACTTGACCTAATTAGGAATCCACTGACATTCCTCTTGGGAAGATCTTGAAAATTTAACAAAGAAACCAGGCCCAGATGATGCTCTAAAATATAACTTCTATTGTATAAGTTTTACTAGGGAGACAGCATGACCCGAGTCTCCTCCTTATCTATGCTACTGCACACTGCTTGTATCTGGTTAGTGCAGCCATAGGTACAAACACCCCTGAACAAACAGCTTTCTGTTCTACATTTGTACTTTCTTATCACTGATTGATTACTAAGGAAATTTTTGTCTATGCCCCCAAATCATGTAACCTTAAAAATTTGTAACCCACCAAGAGCATAAAGAATTCAAGGGGCTGGAGAGATGGCTTAGCAGTTAAGGCACTTGCCTGCAAAGACAAAGTACCTCAGTTCGATTCCCAGGACCCACATAAGCCAGATGCACAAGGTGGCACATGCATCTGGAGTTCATTTGCAGGGCGGGAAGCTCTGGCCTGCCCATTCTCTCTGCCCCCCCCCCTTTCGCTCTCTCAAATAAATAAATAATTTTTAAAAAAAGAATTCAAGTTGAAGTCAGACTACCTGTTGTATTTGTCTATAAAACCTCTGAGCTATCAGAGATCAGTACTCAGGCTTTGGAAGTAATTCCCCTGAGTTCATGTTAACATAAATAAATTTTCTAATTCTCAACTCTATCTCTGGTGCCATCTCTGTATAATTCAGTTTCCATAACATTGTAACCAAGTTTCCTTAGCCTTCCAACATGGACTGAAGACCAGTAGTTCAGAAAGTCAGAAAGTTCAGGCTTTCAGTGCTGAATTGGGACTGCTGAGGCATCGAGCCTCATGGACTGAGCAGCTAACAGATTCAACTCTCAGGCCTACAGACTACTATTGTTGGACTGCTGTAAGCTAACCCAATAAATTTCCTTTTCAATATAATTCTCTCTATTGGTTCTGTTCCTCTAGAGAATCCTGACTAATATAGATTGTGGTACCAGGAGTAGTTTTAGAGAAACAGAATTATAAGAATGGATTTCTCTAGTGGGTTTGGTGCTATCTGCAGTGGGCTGTTCAACTTAGTGCAACTAAAGACTCTACCAGTAATAAGGAGAGTGCTGATAATCCATGGTGTGATCAGAGTTTAAAGAACTCTTTGAGATAGATGTATTTGGTGATCCTGAATCACATCTTGTGAAAAGCAAGGGATTTAGTAACTCTGCTTCTAAAACTTTTGAATATTTGTGGAAAAGTAAGACAAATGATGATTCCGATTGGTTACTTCAAATATCTCTGGATAAACTATTAAGAGAAAAGCAGAAGCTCAGAAAGGAAAATTCCCTGCTCAAGACCCACATATGTTATCTGAAGGTTTCTATGTATCCTGGAGAAGATCCTTCTCTGTACCCAGAGCAGGTCTCAAATTGCAGAAAAACAAACCGAAGCTTTCATTGTAAGACTGGCTAACTCGCAGTGCAAGCTCAACCCCCGCTCAAAGGCTATCAGAAGTTAAAGGGAGGGCACTGATTGGAAAAGATTAGAATCCTGCAATTTGGGATAGAGATGTGTGGGAAGACACTGAATAATCTGGAGAATTTGGGCTCTCTGGTTCTGAAGAATTTGTGTAGCATGAGAATGTAGCCTCCCCTTTCTTATCAGCAGTCATAGCCCTATCCCCAAGCCCTGAAGTATTGCCTTCACCCTTGCCTGAGGGAATTAACCCTGCAATGTTTAAGGAACCAGCAATGACCTTCCCTGAAGAAGATGCCAAACAAAATTATGCTGATGCCCCTCAGTGCCCATCCACCTTTGCCCCTAGACTAATAACCAGATGTAAGATGAAGCAGACCCCTAAAGGTGAAATAGAAAGTGTGATACATGAGAAGGAGCAATATATTCATAAAGAACTTGAAGAGTTTTCTAACTTGTACAAGCAGAAGCATGGGGAATATGGGTGGAAATGGATTTTTAGGGTGTGGGATGATGGAGAAAGGAATATAAAATTGGATCAGGCTGAATTTTATTGAAATGTGCATATTGAACAGAAATGATATATTTAATATTTCAGCTCATTCAGTTAAAAGAGGTTCCAAGAGCTTACTTGATTGGTTGGCTGAAGTATGGATCCATGAATGAGCTCCAGCTGTCTGATATCTACTGAATTAATATTGATGAAAGGATTAAAAGTCTCAGAGAATTTGGAATGCTGTATTGGATTTACCATGTAAACTCATCTTATCCTCCACAATGGAAGGCTCTAGAAGATGTGCCCTTCACTAAAACTGTGAGAAACAGATTCATGAGGGAAGCACTAGCATACATAAAATTTCCATAGTTGCCATTATATGTAAAGAAGATATCACCATCATAGCAGCAGTTACTGCATAAGGTGAATTAGATGCAATGGTTCTAACTGGATTTCAGAGTAACAAGGGCAAAGTGGCATGGCAGCACTGAATCACCAAATGCAAGGTGAGTATGTTTACCATTATGGTCAGCAAAGGCAAAATAATGCTCATAACAGTGTGACTCATGAAGACCTTTGGTACTGGCTGATTAATCATGGTGTTCCCAGAAGTGAAATAGATAAAAAGTCTACTAAGTACCTGCTTCATCTTCATAAACAAACAAAAAACAATTTCCAGAGCATAGGAACAAATGGCCACTTTGAATTACAGTAACGGATAACTATGACCTCTTAGCCATTTCCAGACTTGAGCTGGTTTACAGACTCAGAACCTATTGAATGAAGAGGTGGCTGGATCCACTTGAGGAAGGACCCTCCTACATACCCTAAAAGTTTTAATATAAAGCTTACTCCTATCATTCCTCAGAGAGACCTACAGCCTTTTGCTGGGTAACTGTACATTAGAGGAAAGAAAACAATCAGACCTTTTGGGGCCTTCTGGAAACTGGCTCTGAATGGACATTAGTTCCAGAAGAACCTGAACAGAATCATGGCCCACTGATTAAAGCAGGTGATTACAAATATCAGGTGATCAATGCAGTGTTGGCAAATGTTCAACTGACTGTAGGTCCAGTGAGTCCCTGGACTCATCTTATGGTTATTACTCAGTCCTAGAATGCATAATTGGGATACATATACTTAAGAGTTGGCAGAATCCCCACATTGGTTCCCTGAATTGTGGGGTGAGGGCAGTTGTGGTTGGAAAGGACAAATAGAAACCACTAAAACTCCTGATACCAGGAAAAATAGTGAACCAGACACAATACCACATCCCTGGAGAAACTGATGCCACTACAAGGACTTGAAGGACGCAGATCTGGTGGTGCCCACCACACCTCCCTTTAACTCTCATATTTTGCCTGTTCAGAGGTCAGATGGGGGCTAGAGAGAAAGCTCAGATGTGAAATAGTTAATTAATTAATTTAAAAATAAAAAAAGAGGACAGACGGACCAAAGAGAATGACAGTTGATTATCAGAAACTTAAGCAGTGACTCCAACTGCAGCTACTGTACCAGATGTGGTTTCTTTTCTTGAGCAGATTAACACACCTTCACATACTTGGTATGCAGCTATTGATCTTGAAAATGCTTTCTTCTTCATACTAGTCCATAAGAACCACCAGAACAATTTGTTTTCAGATGGCAAGGCCAGCAGTACACCTTTTCTGTTTTACCACAAGGTTATATTAACTCTCTAGCACTGAGCCATAGTTTAGTTTGGAGGGGCCTTGATCATGTATCCCTTCCACAAGATGTCGCACTGGCCCATTATATCAATGACATTATGAGCAGGAGGTGGCAACCACTCTGGACTTACTGATTGATTTTTCATATGCACATCAGGAGATGGGAAATATATCCATCCAAAATTTAAGAACCTTCTACCTCAGTGAAATTTCAAGGAGTTCAGGGGTGTGGGGCGTGCAGGGATATTCCTTCTAAGGTGAAGGATAACTTGTTGCACCTGGACCCTCCTACCACTAAGAAAGAAGCATAATGTCTATTGGGCCCTTTTGGATTTTGGAGGCAGCACACTCCTCACCTGGGTGTGTTTCTCCATCCCATATACCAAGTGTGACTTGGAAAGCTGCTAGTTTTCAGTGGGACCCAGAACAAGAAAAGGCTCAGGCTGCTGTACAGACTGCTCTGCAAGTTGGGTCATATGATCCAGCAGATCCAATGGTACTTGAGGTGTCAATGACAGATAGGAATGATATTTGGATCCTTTGTTAGTCCCCCATGGGTAAATACCAGGAAAGGCCCATGGGAATTTGGAGCAAGGTCACTCATCTGCAGACAATTATTCTCCCTTTGAAAGACAGCTTTTGGCCTGCTGTTGAGCCTTAGTGAAAACCAAATGCTTGACAATGAGCTATCAAGTAACTATGTGACCTAAGCTGCCCATTACGAGCTGGTTGTTATCTGACCCACCAGGTCATCATCAAGTGGAAGGGATATATGTGTTACTGGGCTCAAGCAGGCCCTGAAGGCACAAGTAAGTTACGTGAGAAAGTTGCCCAAATGCCTATAGTTGCTATTCCTGTTACAATGCCTGATGTCCACCCACGAAAGGCTGAATGGTAGAAATTCAACCTCTTTTGAAAGGAGATGATGTGGGATGAAGGGATGGTTCACTGGTTAAGGCATTTGCCCCTGGAGCCTAAGGACCCAGGTTCAATTACCCAGTACCCACTTAAGCCAGATGCATAAGGTGGCACATACGTCTGGAGTTCATTTGCAGTGGCTGGAGGCCCTAACATCTCTCTCTCTCTCTCTCTCTCTCTCATAAATAAATAAATAAATAAATAAATAAATAAATAAATAAATAAATAAATAAATATGACTGGAAGGAAAAACTTGCTCTTCAAGGTCACAATTTATTTCCTCCCTGGATTAATTAAATGACTGTGACTCTGCACACCTGGCATTGGTTCTGGAAGTGTAAAAATACATGGAAGTGGGTCATGAAGTGCTCACAATTCCAAGAGCCACTACTGAGATGCAGCAGTATGTGAAGCAGGGTGATGGCCCTTTGCAGAGAGGCCAGCAAGCTGGACCATGGTTTGTAATGGAGACTCAAAGGTATTTTGGATATAACAGGACTATAAAAAGGGTACCATGTAGCACTGTTGGCTCAGGATGGAAGTTTTCCCTGGATACTTAGCCCAGCTGGAGGGATGGAAATTGGAAATCCAGAGACTCTTGTCACTGGTATGGATGTCAGACTTGAAGTGCAGATGTATGATGTTTAACTGATGGTTTTTTATTTTCATTGGTCCAATAGCTCCTTGCTATGTCTTACAAGCAATGGAAATGTTTGCTCTGTGCCACTATATTTTGAAAGTATGTAACTTATTTTGATTTTATAGGACTCAAAGTTAAGAGAAAAGTCTTGTATCTCAGATAAGACTCAGGACTTTGAAATAGCCTTAAAGTTGGTAAAGCTATGGGGTCCAGAGGTGGAATGTCGTATTTGAATGTTAATGAATGAACTCACAGAGATCCTCCCACCTCTGCCTCCTGAGTGCTGGGATTAAAGGCGTGCACCACCAGACCCAGTTTTGGTATTTTTTTTTTAAGGTTAAACCTTTTGATTAAGTTTCCAGCAGCCTACTGGAGTTCTACCCTGATGTTATGGAGAGAACAGTGTGTGCTCTGACAGTACATGATTGCCGCTTTTTGGAGTTTTGCTGGCCAGTGGTGCTTTTTCTCTGCTTGGATGTATGGAAGTGAGCAGCTTCTTCTGCTATTGATAGAACTACTTCTGGATCTGTAAGTGTGAAATAACTACTTTCTTCCCCCAAACTGTGTGTTTGGATGTTCATCCCAGCATGTGTAGATGACTGCAGCATTGCCCAAGCCAAGCAGTGACTCAGGTTACTAAGCTATTCCTTTTGCTAGCCTGCCTCAGCTGCAACATCACAAACACTGTATGACACAAAATCTCTCTTTGAAAAATGATGCAAAAAAAATACATTTGACAATGTTAAATAACACAAACCATTTACTAAGAGTCAAATAACCAACCCAGAAAAGGTTAATCAAAGTCTGAAGAGCATCATTTATGAAAGAATTCAAACAGGCTTAAGAAAATGGTGCAGTATGGAGTAGGCCTTGAAGTATAGACAGTAACTTGGGAGAAAGAAGGAAAAGGTTAAAATTTAGGGAATGTAAGGATAAGGTTGTTTCCTCATGAATCTGGCTCATGTTCCATAGCAATTAATTCTAAGCAAAGGCTTCAGATTAAGTCAAGTTATATACCAGACAACTTCAAATGACTTTTATGAGCTAATAATAATCAATCATCTGATACTGGTAAATGCCATGTGAATACCTTATTTGCCAATTATTGTGCTTACCACTTGGGATACAATTGTGAGCAAAAATAGCAGTGGTTGCACACTACTGGCATATTAAATTCCACAAGTTTTAAGCTAAGATTCATGTGAGACTGCTCAACATCAATAACCTGTCACGTCACGAGCAAACAGACCACTACTCAGTATGGTCTCCTGTGGCAATGATGAAGTGTCTGCACTTAATGTGAAAGAGAAAGAAAATATTGATTCCAAAGATTTAAGTAATTGAGACACGAATTTTAATCCAATGAATTTTCATAACAATTAAAACTGTTGTAAAGTAGATTGGCCTGTTTCTCAGACAGAAACTTTAGCAAAGAGAGAAATACTGGCTTTCTGAAGTATTGTAAGTATAGCATTGAATGGTCTATAAAATTCTGTTTAGGGCCTGGAGAGATGATAAGGGCACTTTCCTTAAGTATGAGGGTCTGAGACTGCCGCAGTGTAACTCCCCAGCACCCACGTAAACATCTGAATGGACCATGCATCTATGTCATATCATTCCTGTGAGGAGTAGAGACCAGTAATCACAGAGGCTCGTGAAAACATCAGGCTCTGGAACCAATGAGAGACTCCATCTCAAGGAAACATGCAGAAGAGCAATGGAAAAGGAACAGCTGATGTTCTCCCCGTCTTTGCACAGGCAGAGGTCACACGATCTGTACACACATGTTCAAATACCACATCATACATATACTATACACACGCACACACAAAAGAAAAATAATTCAAATATCAATTAATCCATGCTTTTTTTTCTATGGATAGAATATATAGCCAGAACAATAAACACTGGTGATCCATCCACAAAGATATGTTCAATGAGATAAGTTTTAAACTCCAGTACTTGCTTGGATGGTCATTTAATACTTTTTCCTATAATCATTTCATTTATATCATCTTCCCACCAAGCCTTATCTGAAAGCTCTTTTGTTGATTTATTCCACTTCCACATTATCAAATCAAGGGGAATTTGAAACATTTGGCTTTCTTAAGTATTTTTAAATGCTCAAAATATTCTACATCAAATTAGTATTCAATGTCATTTCTTCAAAACCTTAAATTAAGACTTGATTTTAATTACTTCTTAATTACACTTTGCACCACTCCTATGAGTTAGCTATTTTAAAAGAAGTTAAGTTACTAAGAAGGATTTGATTTTAAAATGCAATATGACAAATTTAGATTTAACTTCTGTTGCAATTATGAAATAGCTCCCCCTAACAAGATATTTCCATGTAATTTGATTTCTTTTGTGATTACTTACCTCTCACTTGTCAACCAAAATTTCAACATATACCAATGCCGTTTTGAACATGACATATAGGAAATTAGAAGGATTTACTAGTGGTTACAAAAAAGCAAAAGGTAGAACCCAACCAAGATGGTAGTACACAGACTTCTGCATATTTTTATACATAGCTACAAAGACTTGGAATAATACAAAAAAATCTTCCTAAAATAAGCTAACCATTCAGAATTTGGAAGATTTGTAATTTGACTATCCTCTTCTACACTGATATAAGGAATATGATTTTCCCAGTGCAGATAGGTTCCTATAAGGATTCACAATGAAGCCAACATACATAAGAATAGCAAAAATTGTTGTTGGTGGTGGTGGTGATGTTTGTAATGGGTACATTTTTCAACAGTCCAGTATGTGGGCTGACAAGACAATTGACTGCAGTTTGGGTCTCCAGTACCCACTGACACCGAGTGGCACAGGAATAAGTAATCCCAATGTATCCAGGTCAGCTAGACTGCTTGTCCCAGCAGTAAAAAGATACCAAGAGAGTCTATTTCAAAGAAAAGTAGGAGGGCTGGAGAGATGGCTTAGCAGTTAAGGCACTTGCTTGCAAAGCCTAAGGACCCATTTTCTACTCTCTAGATCCTGTGTTAGCTAGACACATGAAGATGAGGCAAGCGCAAGGTCACACATGCCCACTAGGTGATGCAAGCATCTGGAGTATGATTTCAGTGGTTGAGGCCCTGGTGCACCAATTCTCTATCTCTGCGCTCTCTCGCTCTCTCTCTCTCTCTCAAAATAAAATAAAGAAAATAAAAAAAAAGAAAGGTAGTAGATGACCAATATCCCCAGGTTGCCCTCTGACCTCCACATGCATGCAATGACACATGTATATCCATACATATATACACACACAAACACATAAAAAATAATAATCTTTAAAAATCCAGTATGTTGCAGGCACAGTAATAAGCATTTAACATATACTAGGTAATTTAATTCCAACAACACTGTCAGAAAGATTTTGTATTGTTTTGTCATTATATAGATAAGAAGACCTCATATTCGAATATGTTTGAAATTTATATTCTTAGCCACACATTATTAATATTGTTAATTGCATTTCTGTCTTTGAAGTAAACAAATGACTCATTCATTCCTCTTCCTTAACTCTGAATAAAGAACTATTTTAAACCAGCATGTGCATACACTGACGGATTGATAACTGCAAACAAGTAATACTGTACCATCTTTGCAAACAGAAAAGCAAGTTCCATAATGAGCATGATCCATAATGAAAAGAGAGTTTCTGACCTCTGCTTCCCTGAATTTCTCAGAAAAAAAAGGAAGGAAGAAAACCTGAAAGAAAACCCCTTCTGTTTCATAGTAGGAAATAACCAGCAGCTAGCAAGAGCAGAGTACACAGACAGATTAAGGGCATCTCCACATGACCTGTTACTGAAGACAAGCCAGAAGCAGATCTGAGAGGAATCTCGTGTATTTTCAGCAGCCCATCTGTTAGTGAACAGGTTGAAGAAGAGAAACTGAAACACGTACATCCCTGGAGCTACCCATCCACATACACACAGTGATATTCTATGATTAACTGTCAACCTAAAAGACTACCTTGAGTCTTTTCTCATATGAACCAATGGAAAAACATGACCTCCAGGAAGAACTCCCCTCTCTAAGAAAAATGAGGTATAAAATGAAGGGACTTTGTACAAGAACATTACTAACATACCTAAAGAAAATAAGTGTGGTGAAAAAACAAAATAAAATCACAACTTGCCAGAAAAGCACTAATAATGAAAGAAAAAGAATAGCCTCTCTGGGTATGGTGGGTCAGGGCTATAATCCCGGCATTGAGAAAGGCTTAGGTAGAAGGATCATCATGAGTTCAAGGCCAACCTGGGTTACTGAGACACTGCTTAAAGGAAAAGAAAGAAGAGGAGGAATCAGGGAGGAAGAGGAAGGAGGATAAGGAAAAAGGAGGAGGAGAGGAAGGGGAAGAGGAAGGGAAAGGGGAAAGGAGATAGGGAAGCAAAAGAGAAGGCCAAAGGAAAGGGAAGGAGGGGAAGAGAAGAAGAAGAAAGAATAAAGTGGGAAATGTGACCATAAGTGTCACTATGAATTTTGTAAATGTGACAAATAAATAGATCCAAAAATTAAGGAATTAAACTCTCAAAATAGAGAGACACGAGAAGAGTAGATAGAACAAGTTGACATGAGATGGGGGAGTAGAACAAGGTAAACACATGCATGGCAGGATTAGAAGGGAAGAGGCAGGTCCAGGTGGGAAACAATAAATAATTAGATAGAATAAATACTTCCATGTATACAATTATGACAGGATTGGCAGAAAGAAGCACAATGAAATAAAAATTAAGAATTTAAATGATTAGAGAGAAAATAGTATGTGTGGGGCAAAAATGAGACTCCAGTATATATAATACTGATATTAATGAAAAAGAAATGGACTGTCAAAAGAAAGATTTAATTGAAGAAACATAAGAACTTTCAAAAAGCTTAAATCTACAAATTCATAGAATATGGGTTCATCTCTAGGGAAACAAACAAAAAGGTCTTCCTGAGATTAAACTCCTGCTCTCATCTTTGTAGCTAAGGGAAGGGAAAAGAAAATCATTTACAAGTAACAAGCCTGGCATTTGTACTTAAAGTTTGAAAACATTTAAAAGGAAGAAACTAAAATCTAATAAAAGGAGTGTTATAAACACAGAGAGCTGAGATGGGAAAGTATTTATGATTAGAGTAAGGAATCAATAGAGCCAATTAGAAAATAGAGAAGTGCATCATATAAATTTGTAATTAGAAATGCAATCACTAGAGAAAAATCACAGTAATTACAAATACATGATAAATTACACTAAATAATAAGGCAGTAAACAAATTTAATTATATTGTAAGAATCTTAAAGTCAAATGAAAAATATTTTAAAAATTCAAAATGTGATACACTATAAAATACCAAACATAAATTTTACATTGGCTGCTAAATCAACCCATTAGCTTGTTTCACAAGTACTTTTACCACAAATCATAAAGGATGAAACAAAAACTATGAACAAGTAAATTATTCAAGCCAAAAGAAAACACTGAAATTATTACTTTTTGAATACTTTTATACTTCTTGAAGTAGAAACACTATACACTCTGCCAAAAAATATTCTCCTTAAGAAGATGTGTGAAAACTCCCTTGCACAATTATACTGATGACTAAATAAACTGGCAATGACATTGTCAAAATAAGGAGTTTAAGACATTAAAGGAGAAATAGCCAAATACATTAGTGTTAGAGGATATGAAGTTACCTTTGTCATGCTTGATAGATTGTCAGCAAGTAATTAGTAAAATATAGGAATATTAAATATTATTACTAATATAGCATGGAAACTGGAGAAATAACAGTAGAAGAGCACTTTCCTAGCATGTGTAAGGCCCTGTGCTTGACAAGCAGAAAAATAAATAAGTTAATTAATAATAAATAATTCAAATAAAAAATAGTATAGTATTCAGGAACTGTGTTCAACTCTTATATCATGCAAAGAATTACTATATCTACTTTTTACATATTCATGAAACATTCATATATTTTCATTGATTGGGCAAAAATGTAGAAATAGGAAAGGAGATGTAATTTTATCACAAAACAAACTGGAAATTCACAATGAAAAACACCACTTGAATATTTTTAAATCAAGTTAAAATATAAATAAAAATAAACTACAAGACATCTATAAAATAATATCAATGAAGATAAGTAGTATTAGAAGCTATGTGATAAAGTTAGGTTGGGAAGATAGCTCAGCAGTAAAGTGTTTTCCTCACAAGGATGAGGACTTGAGATCAACCCTCAGAATTCACATGAAAAGGCATGGTGGCATACACCTGCATTCTGAGTGCTGGGGAAGTGGAGACAAGAGGATCCCAGGGGCCTGTAGGCTAACTAACTGGATTTTATTACCAAGCTTAGTCCACCCCTTCCCCTTTCCTCCCAGCCTCTGATTTCATCATTCTATTCTCAACTTTTTATTAGATCAACTCTTACTATTCTGTTTATGAATGGTACCCATGTAGTATTTGTCTTTATGTACCTGGCTTATTTCACTTAACATTTTTTACAGGTGACTACTATTTCATTGTGTTTATTACCACTTTGTCTTTATCCATACATCAGTTAATAAAGACGTCTTCATTCTATATCTATTTTGAATACTCCTGCAAAATATGGGAGTTCAGGTTGTCTCCATAACATCCTGAATTCATCTTTTTTAGATCTAGACATAGGCATGTCATTGCTAGGTCATATGGCAGTTCTAATTTGTTAAGTATCTTCCACCTATTTCTCACAATGGCACATTAAATACTATCCCAACAAGAGTATGCAAAAGGTCCCTTTTTCCCACACCTTCAATAAGCCCTATAAGCTTTAGTCTTTCTCATAATGACATTATTACTGGGGTGAGATGGCATGCCAGTGTGACTGTGATTTACCTCTCCCTGTGGCTAGCAATGTTGACCATTTTCTTATGTTGGGTTGGCTATCTACATATAATAAATGGCTATTTAAGGTACTAAAGATTGCCCTGTATAATCACAGAAGTTCTTTAAAATGAATAATGAAGCTGGGCGTGGTGGTGCACGCCTTTAATCCCAGCACTTAGGAGGCAGAGGTAGGAGGATCACTGAGAGTTCGAGGCCACCCTGAGACTACATAGTTAATTCCAGGTCAGCCTGGGCCAGAGTGAGACCCTACCTCTAAAAACCAAAAAAAAAAAAAAAAAAAAAAAAAGTTAATAATGAAGGGCTGGAGAGATGGCTTAGTGATTAAGTCTTTTGCCTGCAAAGCCAAAGGATCCTGGTTCAATTCTCCAGGACCCACATAAGCCAGATGCACAAGGGGGCACATGCATCTGGAGTTCGTTTGCAGTGGCTGGAGGCCCTGGCACACCCATTCTCTCTCTCTCTCTCTCTCTCTCTCTCTCCCTCTTTCTCTCTCTCTTCCTCTTTCTCTCTCTCTCAAATAAATAAATAGAATATATTTTTAAAGGTTTTAAAAGAATAATAATAATAATAAATATGGTCCATTAGTATTGTAGAATGTTTAACACAGGTACAGCTTTTTTTTCTGAGAATCTCAATTCACAATGATACCATCATTACTGACTGTGCTTGTATTTATTTTTCTGTTTAGCTTGACTTTTCACAATGGCTTTGTAAGACTGGCAGAAAACTTCCAAGAGTATGATATATCAAAAGTTATTTTAGAATCATTAGAGATTCATTTAACAGTCTTCCCTTGCAGATGAACATAATTACTGTTTTTATAGCCAGTCTTCATAGGTAGCCCGGAATAGTTATTAATCATCATGCTAGCTGCAGGCATGTTTTATATATACAAATTATATTTTTCTTTAAAAAAAGTTATTAAATGAAGTATAGTTAGAATCTCTACTTCTGAATAGTTATTGAATGATTTCTCTTTTAGTGCCTTACCAGAATTTACTGCAAATTTTTTGGAGACAAGGCCTCAAACTCTTAATGACCTGCCTCCAAACTGCTGGCATGTGCCACCATGCCAAGCTGATATAAATCCTTTTAAAATCGAGCTTTAACTTTTAACTCTTTAAGTTTTGGTGAGTACAAACTCACCAAAATCTATCACTTTTAAAACACGTTGTTCCAGGTGTGGAGACAAAGCTCAGTGGTTAAAATGTGCTTTCTTGCAAAGCCATATGGGTAGGGTTCAATTCCTGGGTACCCACATAAAGTCAGATGCACAAAGTGGCTCATGCTGAGTGGTAAGAGGCTCTTGCATACCCATTCTCTTTCTCTCTCTTTTCTAACAAATAAATAATACATAAAACATTTAAAAAATATATTGTTCTTTCTTTAGTGAACTTGGGAAGTTCACTATCATTTTTTCACTAAAGATTTAAAAAGAAAAATAATTGTTATAATTGTCCTCATCTGCTCTCTAAGAACTTAATATAAAAGATTTTCTTTCTTATGCATAATCTGCTTAATTTAAGGACCTGAAAATCTTGAAGCAGCAGAGTTCATGACTTCCCTGACAACATAATAAATAAAGGTTTTTCAGAGAATTTTTTAATTATGTAAATTTACTCAAATTGAGTCTACTTATTACAGACACATCAAACCAAGTTGAAACTCTGTTTTGTGCATGACTGCCACTATAATAAGATACAGGAGGAAAAATGAAAATAACAGACATCAGCTGCTTTCTGACAGCTAATTTACCCATTTACCTCAAAACAATGCTAGTTCCGTCCAATACTATGAATATTTTCCTTTAAAATAAATGTTTAAGAGTCTGAGGCCATAGGTCAGAGTTAAAAGTGCTTGCTTAGCATGCACAAGACTCTGGGTTGGAACCCCAGAACTACAAAAAATATTTATTTAAATAATCAATCTTAAATACCATCAATTTTTCTGGCTTTTTATCAGTATTCTTTATTTCCAAATTTTCTAAATTTGATGTCTTTTTAGATAAAATTTAATATAAAATGAATAGTGAGGTTGGGAGATAGCTATGCTGTTAAAAGCACTTGCTAACAAGCCAGCCAGCCCAAGTTCAATTCCTTCAATTCCTCAGCATCCATATAAAGCAAAGTGACAGATGTGTGTGTGATCCCAACACACCTACCAAAATGGGAAGCACAGACTTAACTTGACTTATACACACAAAGTGACAAAAACAAAACAATAACAAAGGAGACCCTGTCTCAAACAAAGTGGCAAGAAGCAAACAAAAACATCCGAAGGCTGTCCTCAGACCTCGACATGTGCACTGAGCATGTATAAACCCATGTGCATGCACACACACACACACACTATACACTCCACACACACATACAAATATGCACATACATAATAAAAAATAATAATATATTTAGCCATCCTTAATGTAAATATAAGAGATTATTTAAAATAATTAAATATAAAATTTAAATGATTTTACAATTACAATTTTATGAAAAATGAGATAATTTGAATATACTGGAAAGTTTCAGATGGTTACTATATTCTTCCCAAACAATTTTAGAAGCTAAAAATATTTCCTTAAAGGACATAATAAAGCATAGGAATTTTTAAAGTGTCTATAAAATTGATTTATAGTCTTCAAGATGTGACCTTTGAAAAATATCATGAATTTTAGGTCATGCTAAAATTGTTTGGTAATAAACTTTATAGTACTTGAAACTTTAAAAACATTTCAGAATCAAAACAAGAAATAAATGTGTCGTGATTTTAATCAAATGTTCCCATAAAATCATATGTTTTGAATGTTTGTTGGCAATTTGGGAGGTGAGGCCTTGCTGGAGGAGATGTGTTGCGGGGGGTGGGCCTTAATGTTGATTAGTTCCTCACTTGCCAGTGTTAGTTTGGCTCACTCTCTTGCAGCTGTTTTCCACCTGCTGTGACAAAGGTGATGTCCAGCTTCAGCTCATGCCATGATGTCCCCTACCATCATAGAGCTTCCCCTCAGGACAGTAAGCCAAAATACTTTTAAAAAACACTTTTTCTTCCTTTTTAATATTTTTTATGTATTTGCTATTTGCAAGGAGGAAGAAAGAGAAAAAGAAAGAGAGAGGGAGAGGGTGAGAGAGAAAATGAGCATGCCAGAGCATCTTGCCATTGCAAACCAATTCCAGATGTATGTGCCACTCTGACTTTATGTGGGCATTGGGGAATCTAACCTGGGGTATCAAGCTTTGCAAGCAAATACATTTAACCACTGAGTCATCTCTCCAGCCCCCATCAGCTGCTTTTGGTCAGATGCTTTGTCCCTGAAATGAGAAAATAAGTACAAAAGAATGTATTTTCATACAAACAAAACTGAAGAAATATGGAAATGATCTTTTAAAAAGTTTAACTAGAAGCAAAATTTTGACTGGGTTGCCTTAGATAAGTTCTTCAAATTTCACGTCCAATTTTCAACTTAATGTTGGTATCCAAAGCAATATACTAAGTATGCAATTTAAAACATACACCAGTATAAATTTTATACTTGTAGCTATTCTTTACCTATTGATAGATTAACTTTATTATATAATGAAGCATTTAATATATTAAAACTATTTGTAATAAATGCATTCCAAAACAAGAACTAATCAACCAAGTACAAATCTAAAATTTCAGAAATTCTGCCAATAATGGGGCTGGAGAGATGGCTTAGTGGTTAAGCACTTGCTTGTGAAGCTTAAGGACCCCAGTTCATAGCTCAATTCCCCAGTACCCACATAAGCCAAATGCACAAGGCACATGCATCTGGAGTTTGTTTGCAGTGGGTGAAGGCCCTGGGGCACCCATTCTCTCTCTCTCACTCTGCCTCTTTTTCTCTCTGTCTGACACTCTCAAATAAGTAAAATAAAAAAATAAACAAAGGGCTGGAAAGATAGCTTAGCAGTTCAGGCGCCGTCTTCCTAAGCCTAAGAACAGGCGTTTGATTCTCCAGATCCCGCGTTAAGCCAGACGCAAAGGGGTACAATGCCACACTTGCCCACAAGGGGGCGCACATGTCTGGAGTTGGTTCACAGAGGCTGAGGCTGCTGGCACACCCATTCTCTCCCTCTCTGTCTCTCTCTCTCTCTCTCTCTCTCTCTCTCTGACTCTCTCTCCAAAAATAAATAAATAAATAAAACAAAAAAAATTCTGCCAATCAGAAAAAATAAACATGCTTTCTGGTATATGTGTAACATTATTTTTCATTTAGACTGACTGATTATAGAGCCCCAGCAATCCTCCTGTCTCAGCCCCACTTAGCATGACAGTTCAAAAACATGTGACCATGCCTGGCTAAGTGGTTTCTGGAGACTGAACTCAAGTCTTTGTGCTTATGCAGTAAGCACTCTTATCCACTAAGTCATCTCTCCAACTCTAGAAAGAAATATATAAGCACACTGCACAACATTACATAACTGAAATTTAATATGATGGGTTCTGCTCTTGATGAGTGACAAGTCCCTATGGCACACCAAGAAGAGATAAGAAGGAAAGGTGAGATTAACTACTTGCACCAAGCAGTAACAAAGCAGTCTCCATAAACAAAGAAAGCAGGAGGCTTTATGTGGTAGTTTGAATATATGGCCCCCAATATATTCAGTGTTTTATTAGTTCATAGTTTGCATCTGCAGCCACCTTGCTGGAGGCAATGTCACTGGGGGCAGATCTTAAGGTGTGGTGATGGTTTGAGATTCCATTATAAAGATATGCAAAGTGTGCCCAGTGGGAGTTCCTGAAGTGCACTGTGCAGTGTGGCTGGTTGGTTTTTCACTCTCTTGCCTGGTCCTGTGAGAGGAGGCCGCTTCTCCAGCCATTATGGAACTTCCCCTGGATCTGTAAGCTTCAATAAATAATATCCCTTCCTCCATAACTGTGCCTGGTCTGGAAGTTCATCTCAACAAACCTGAAGCTGTATGGAATGCTCTGTTTAACCTCATCCCTGTGGGTCTTCGAATGGTGGATATTCAAGGAGTTCAAACCAAGCTGTATT